>JARQOC010000004.1:76323403-76923403 GCA_033576535.1 Allobates femoralis | reverse complement strand
TGTGTGTGTTGTCATCTAGTGGCCAAGGTAATGATAATGGAAGTTATTAATAATAATTAGTGATATTTCTAAGGGGTGGGGCCTAGTTGCCCGCGATGTAGTCTGAGGAGGAGAGTCCCAGAAAAAGAAGAGCTAAAACAGGAAGTGCAATAATTTGTGAATCGACTAGACTCTTTGGGTCACCCCGGGATTTGGGCCTAGGATTCGGGACGTGGAGCGAAACAAAAAGTGAGTGCGCTCATCCCGGTGTTGGTGCTCATTCCCTGTCTTCGGCAGAATCCCCGACAGAGGCTGGTTCCTTCGACGCCAATTCTGTGGACCTCAGCATAGATTCGGGCGAACGGGTCACCACAGTGTAAGCGGTGAAGGAAATTTGTCTAGTGGTGGCCCTGATTGTCCCCTTGGGACAAATCCCGATAGGTGGGATAGGGCTGGAGTCAACAGAGAATGCATGAATTCACGACAGGCTACGGTGATGTCGAGGGATGAGAGTCTGGAGGTGCCGGTACAAGGGGAGCAGTCTGCAGGAAATTGTAGCAATGTAAATAGTCCCAAAATATTATCCTTTAAGCTGTGTGCCTGTGTTTCACGAGACTGTTTTAGTAAAGAACAGTTTTCAAGTATTATTGACTCATTGTCTGACTTGACCCTTGATGAGGGTATCACTGACGTGAACTTTACTACTGAGGAACTGGCTGGGGGGAAACTCAGTGAAGCGGTGACTGCCAGTCGAGGATGTGGCCCTACCGAGGCCCTCTATGGCCGGCACCTCAATAAAATCATCAAGATTGTGCCCTAGTGGGAGACTAGAACTATTACGATGAGCGGCCTATCTGATTAAAACCGATTTCTAGATACAAGCACAAACACTTTCTGGAGAATGATTACTATAAGGTGACACTGCTCTACCTTAAAGTTTTCATGGGGTTGCCACCAATTTACTTAGAGTATGTGCACACAATGTCCACCTTAAAGAACGCTGAAAAGAGACTGAAAAAAAACCTAGGAAAACCTTTTCGGGTGCATCGATGTCTTAAAGACACAGTGAGCACATACCCTTAGGTCCAACACTTAGTTTTTAAGGGCTTATTAGAGCAAAAACTGAGCAAAATATCCCCAAATCCTCCTCAAAAGCTCAAAATTGAGTTTCTGTCCAGTCTCCACTCAAAAATTCAGGAAAAAAATCCTTAGTGTGCGAATACCCTAAGGCAAATGTCTCAAACTCCTCTGGGTATATGGGCCACACATAACATTTTTTATCTGGCCGTATTCTTTGCAAGATGAGATGACATTTTTTCAGTGAAAAACTTTTTTATTTTATTTTTATACAACTTTTGAATTGTTTTTAAAATTTTTTGTTTTTTTATTATTTTATTTTATTAATGGCATTAATCTTATGGGTTATGGTACAGTTTTATAGCGTGGACCCTTACGGATACAACGATAACAAATGTACTTTTTTGTTTAGTTTATACATTTAAAAAAACATTGTTAGTGGCAAAATGTTTTTCGATTATTTACTCATGCTTTAATTAGATTTTTTTTTACATTTGTACAACTTTATTTCCTATCTTGTGGTCCTCATCTGGCCCCATACTGTAATATTGTTCTACAATTAACACCATATAGTAATTTTGGCCAACAACTTGTAGCAATGTCTCCCATTCTGGTCCTCATATTGTAGCAATGTCCCCAACCTGGTCCCTATCTTGTAGCAATGTCCCCATCCTGGTCCCCATATTGTAGCAATGTCCCATCCTGATACCCATATTGTAGTAATGTCCCCATCCAGGTCCCCTTCTTGTAGTAATGTCCCCATCCTGATCCCCATCTTGTAGTAATGTCTCCATCTTGGTCCCAATATTGTAGTAATGTCCCCATTCTGATCCCCATCTTGTAGTAATGTCTCTATCCTGATCCCCGTCTTGTAGTAATGTCTCCCATCGTGGTCCACATCTTATAATAATGTCTCCATCCTTGTCCCCAACTTGCAGCAATGTCCTTATTCTGGTCCCCATCTTATAGTAATGTCCCAATCCTGTTCTATTCCTTGTAGTAACATACTCATACTGGTCCTCATCTTGTAGTAATACACCATCCTGGTCCCCATCATGGTCCTTATCATATAGTAATGCCCCATCCTTGTCCTCTTTTTTTAGTAATACCCCATCCTTCTACCAATCTTGTAGTAATTTCCCCGTTCCTGGTTCCCTTCTTTTAGTAATGTCCCCATCATGGTCCCCATCTTGTAGTAATGTCTCTATCCTGGAGTACTTTTTGTAGTAATGTCCCCATCGTGGTCCTCATCTTGTAGTAATGTCCCAATCCTGGTCCCCACCTTATAGTAATGCCCCACCGTGGTCCCCGTCTTATAATAATGTTCCCCATTCTGCCGTTATTTACATACATATTTTTAAAAAAGCAATTTTTCTAACCTGTCTTTCACTGCCTTGACAAACAGTGTCTTCTTCTCTTCTACAACTAGAGCGTTGAAAGGCAGTGATGTCATACGCCGCCGGCACACCGACATTAGTTGCTGGCCTCTGATTGGCCAGTGGCTGGTCTTGTTATTGCGGTGCAGAAAGCTTGTCTTGTTATTGCAGTGCAGAGAGCTGGTCTCTGTGTAGCAATACATCTCAGTTGAATAAGCATTTAAATATGCATTCAACTGAAACAAAGTGCTGGCATTGGTGGTGTCGAGCCCCAGGCTTTGGGGTACTCGGTAGGGATGGGCGAATCTACTCGCTAGGACTCGTTACTCGGCGAGTAGTAAGGGACTCGCAGGACTCGGTACTCTGCGAGTTTCCCAGTGATTACTCGCACGAGTCCAATGCAAATCAATATCAATCCTAGTTTTGTCAGAAACGCTGACAAAACTAGGATTGCCATTGTTTGCATTAGACTCGGCTACTGTGCCAGTGATAGCAGGGAAACTCGCAAAGTAACTGCTGTTACATTGCGAGCCGAGTCCAGCTGTCTTCTCTGTGTGCAGGCTGCCAGCTCCAGGGTCCTAGAGCCCGCCTGCTCACAGACATGATGTAGCAGTGCAGAGATTGTTCTCAGTCTGCTCATTCCCTGTGCATAGACATCTATCTATGCACAGGGGATGTAGCAGAGAGGACATCGCGTTTTGGACTACGTCGGACGGAAGAGGATTTTTTTAATTAAAGATGGAGTCCCTAATGGCTTTTTTTTTTATTTCAAATAAAATTTTTTCTCTGTGTTGTGTTTTTTTAACCCTTTATTGGAGATTCTTAGTGGCTGGGTCAAACGTGGCCTGACATTAAGAATCTCGGGCTTAATACCAGCTTGTATAACAAAGCTGGTATTAACCCCTTTATTACCCAGCGTACTACCGCCACCAGGGCCGCTGGAAGAGCGGGGTTCAGCGCCAGAGGATGGCGCTTCAATGAACGCGCCATCTTCTGGGGCGGCTGCGGGCTGCAATTTGCATCGGGGGTGCCCAGAAAGCTTGGGCATCCCTGCGCTGCGGATTCCAGCCCCCAGCTGCTTAGCTATACCTGGCTAGACATAGAAATTGTGTGGAGCCCCACGCATTTTTTTTTTTATTATTTCATGAATTTCAGAGTCAGAGTCTCAGAGTCAGAGTCTCAGAGTCAGAGTCAGAATCTCAGAATTTCATTAAATAATTAAAAAAAAATGCGTGGGGGGTGTAGACAGACAATACAAGGAACTAGATTAGGAAGAAAATTTTGAAAGGGTAAAATGGGAATAGTTAGATAAGAGAGGTCAGGCCATAGAGCAACATAAAGAAATGTGTATTTAGGGTCTTATTAAAACTGTGGGTTTTTGGAATTATTCAAATTGTCCTGGGTAGTGCATTACAGAGAATTGGTGCAGCTCATGAGAAGTCTTGGAGACAGAAGTAGGAGGTTTGTAGTATTGAGGATATCAGCCTTAGGTCATTAGCGGAATGGATGGGTAGGGTGATAGGGAGAGATGAGGGAGGAAATGTAGGGCGGTTCAGAACGGTGGAGGGCTTTGTGGGTGAGAGTGATAATATTAGATTGTACTCTGCAACGGATGGGTAACCAGTGCAATGACTGGCACAGGATAGAGGTATTGGTGAAGCGATGCAGAGGAATATGATCCTGGTTACTGCATTAAGATGGATTGGAGAGGGGAGGGTTTAGTAAGAGGAAAATTGATTAGAGAATGAATGAGAAGTGCGACAGAGCTTTTGCAGAGTTAATGGTAAGAAAAGGGAGAATTCTAAATATGTTTTTGAGGTTTATGTGACATGATCGAGTGAGTGATCGAATGTAGGGAGCAAAGGAGAGATCTGAATCTAATATAACTTGAAGACAGCAGGCGTGCTGCTGGGCAGTGATTGTAGACATGGCTTTTGACATCTTCTTTCTATAAATGAAACTATAGTGAGCTACTTCCTAGCAGAACCATCAGAATGCGCATGTCACTTCTTGTAATCGCTTCACGGTTTCTGGATCCAGAGATGGTTAATGATATAAAGCATGCACAGCGACGTCATTTTCACATTGCTGTGCATTATGTTATTTTTTTGTGGTGGTTTTGTAACTTATTTTGAGGCAGGTTATAGGGTGATTAAACCAGATATCTTGTGCACATACCCTTACAATGCATTCATGAGAGAAATCCATTTGGGGGTCATATCAGCAGTTTTTTTAATTAAATTTTTTCCTGAAGAGACTTTGAAAACACATGGAAACCTTTCCAAACTAGGCAAAAACTGCAAAGAAAGTTCTAGGAATAAACTCCTTTAAAAACTCCCCAAAACAGGACATTTTCTTGAAGCATCGTTACTACTTGATAAACTCACGGTCTTTGAATTCCACAAATAACGCAGTGTGAATATAGACTGAGAGAATGACAGCTATGTGTGCATACATGGCAAGATCCTTAACACAGAAGGAAAATCCAGCAACTCATCAAGAGGTGAAATATAAAATCAATACTTTATTACATCATATTAAAAATTTTACAAAAAATTATTTTTAGGTTAAAAAAAAGATAGACATAGCAAATTGGTGAAAAGATGCATTCGCATTTCGGACTGTTATGTCCTCATTCATAGCAAATAGTGATAGGCGAATCCGTCGAAGTTTGCATTCGGAGGACCCAACCAGACTTTTTTTTAAGTTCAACCGGGTGACCGTGACCCGAACTTGAGTCAGAACCCCGAACTCGGACTTTAAAGTTATGAGATGGACTCATAGCTCCTCCCCGCCTGCTCTATGTGTCAGCCGCCTTCTCTTCTCTCTTTGCACTCTCTTCTTCGACGCCTATGCATATGTTCTTTGTGCATATGTTCTCTTTGTTCACGCAGGCGCACAGAGCTCAGCCGGAGTGTGAAGAGCGGCTGTCATCATTGCACCTGTGTGAAGTGTCACATACAGCAGAACATAACAGGGTGGGCTGTTGTGCCTGCGTTCCCACAGGCGTAATGATGACAGCCAGTCTCCCCGCAGTCCAGTTGAGCTTTGTGCGTCTGCATGAACAGAGATAAATTTGCACAGGCGCCGAAGAGGAGGAGGCTAAGAGAGAAGAGGAGGAGGCCGACACATAGAAGGGGCAGGCAGGACCAGCCCAACAGAGATGTTAGGCGGTCCTAGGGGGTCTATTACTCTGTCCTAAGTAATGACTTACATACATGGCGGGAAATATTATAAAGTGTTTCTTTCAGTGTACAAAGGGGGAGAGAGACTATAGACACCTTCACAGAATGCAGCATAGATGCTGCTGAAGGTGCTGCTTTCAGTTTGTAAAGCACTAGGGGTGACAGGTTCACTTTAAGGAGAAGATATTCCTTGTCATATGAATACTTAATTTTACATATAATTTATTTGCAGTAATGTGCCACAGGGTGACTCTTGTTCAGCTGTTTTTCAAGAATCGGGACAGTGTTGTTGAGACCCCTTCGGTGTTCCTTTCACTCACGGTGTTCCTTTCACTGGCGGTACTCTCAACACCTCTAATTCGTCTCGCCTTTCCTGTCAGAGCCTCCACACACAGAGCCCAGGTACCGACATCCACAGGCGTTGACTAGCACCGCTTCCTAGTGCTGCACCTTAGTAGAGCTGCCTTCTCCGAGATGTGCTGGGTTTGTGGCCACAGTTCCCTTAAAGAGGACCTGTCACCAAACCAGGCATGGTGATCTAATTACAGCACTGGATGCACCATGTCTGCAGCATGGAGGCAAGGGGTCCCCCAGCACTTGAGCAGCCCTGTTCCCTGAGATAATACAGTTAGAAAACTTACATGCTCCAGCCATTAAGGAGGTGGCTAGGGGCTGCAGCCAAGGGTAGATTCACACCACCTGCATGTTTAATCTGCCCACCGCTGCCAATCATTCTCTCCCTCTTCAGCAGCATTTAAACAGGTTTTTTTTTCTTTCCCAGAAAGTCTGTTTAGCCCCGCCCCCCAGGGGTCTGCCTGCTTCCTCACCACGAGGGAGGGGAACCCCAAGTCTATCTTCAAGGAGCCATTGGGTATAGACTCATCCTAGGTGGGGAAGAAAGGACACGGGTTTGTCATCCACTTGAAGCCACCCGTAGAGCTGCCTGTTTCTTTAACAACTTTTGCTGAACTGTGGACTTGTATGCTGATGACTATTTACAGTAAAGTACCCGGGAGAGTGACTTTGCCTCCGTGTCTTTGTGCTGCAGAATTCAACCTGTTTGCTTACAGGAACGCTGCCGCGGAGGACCAGCTCCACCTGTAAGGAGCTGTGCCATCCTTGCCGCGATACCATCGCTCTCTGAAGCGCCGTGGCGGCGCTGGTGACCAATCACCAGGTGCTACAGGTGGCGTCACGTCACAATAATTCTTATCTCCTATACATATCCCCTTATTGAAGTGTCACCCAGGCCACGGGTTTCAGGCACTGCCACCCTTAACATCCCTGTGAAAACCCCTCCGAGCCTGATACCCGAGTACCCCAGGGCCTGGAGCTTGACACTAACACCTCACACCACCTCTCACTGAGACTAAGCCATGCCTCCTGGTGTGTGTTGCTGTTATGGGGTCTCGATTTCACCATCCTAGTAACTGGAGAACAGGGGCACCACTCTCCTACTAATGTAGGAGTGCAGTACCCCTGATGGCGGCCAGACCAGGGGGCGCCACAGTTTGCTGTGGGCCTTTTTTTAGACATTTGTGCAGATTGAAAGATTTGCCATTTTTTCTGGGAGTTCGAGCGGTCCGCCCTTTATTTAAAGCCTCCTAGATTATTTAGGAGAGTTGACAAGCATCTCTATCCTTAAGATCTCTCGCCTCCCTTTTAAGCGTAATTTCATGATGAATCCAATATTTTGGGCTTATTCATGACTTCTGATATTACATAATTAATGAGTCATCACCAGTCCATAGAAGTTAAGAAAATCTTCTTCGATACGTTGCATGACTGAGCACTTAATAATGTAGTTGAATTCCACGTTGCTAAGCACAGGAGGCTGCTTGAATGTCAAGCCCATGATATCCAGAGGCCTCCAGGCCCCATCCCCATGGAGACCCGAAGAAAATGCAGTCAGTATTGTAAAGAGTATGGGGTCCCCCCGCTCTCATGGGGTCATGTTCTTGATCATTTTTTGGCCAGAAGATTTTATTATTTTCAGAATTTAACTCCACTGAAGATATTGCGAATGATGAACATCAAGGAACAGAGGTGTGAAGACTGGTAGGAAATGCACCACACCCATCATATGGCCATAACTCATAGGAACAGGCTAAATATGAACAATAACTCAAAATCTAAGAAAATGATAACTGAGTGTCTCCTCTGGGAAAGGTGGTGATGTCTATACTGTGTGTAATTGGCCATAAATGCCATATATTGCTACCTACAAATCACACCCGCCATTTAAAGGTTCATACTAGTCCGGTGTGTCTGTGGATGGGACGCTTCTCTATCACAACACGTCACTGTCCACCACAGGAACAGCCGACTGCAGGACGGAGAACATGGGCCGCAGTGTTTACACAGCTCTGGTGAAATGAAAGCTGAGTTCTGATTGGTTGTTATGGTAAAATGAAAGATGGGCTCTGATTGGTTGTTCTGGTAAGACGAAAGCTGAGCTCTGATTCGTTGCTTGGTAAAATGAAAGATGAACTGTGAATGGTCGCTTTAGTAATATAAAGGCTAGGAAATAATTTTTTCAGAGAGCTTCCATGTATTTTCAGCTTTGTAAGCAAAGGATGGGACGTGCTCCCGAAAGGTGGCAGTTGCCATTTGGTCAGTTAGAGAAGACTCAGGATGCATCCGCATTCGGTGCTCTTGAAGTACTGGATGTGGCGGCGCCGCTAACCACAGAGTAGTTCACATCCCGCACTACTTCCGGTGACGTGGGACGCACATGTCACGGCTCCGGAAGCACGTCATATGAAGTACATTCGGCCCTCCAACTGTCTAAGGGACAGTAAGCTGGCCCCCTGTGTAACAAGTTTGGGGATCCCTGGCATAAAGCATGCATTAAAGATGTTTTGCACTTTTTTCAAAAACAATATAATAAAGCTTGAGATTTTCTCAAAAGTCCGTGGCTCAAAGTTGCCTCAGCTGATCCATAAAATAAAACCTGTGCTGTGATTGTTTGCTCTGGTAAAATGAAAGATGAGCAGTGATTGGGTGTTCTGGTAAAATGAAAGCTGAACTCTGGTTGCTTTGGTAAATGAAAAATAAGCCCTGATTGGTCACTTTGGTAAAATAAAAGCTGAGCGCTGATTGTCTGTTCTCCTAAAATAAAATATTGGTGGTTGTCCTGATGAAGGGGTGAGGAATACACCTTGAAACGGGTAGAATAAAGCCACTTGTATTCACTGATTTCCTTGGTATATGGTCAATTGTACAGCAGCGCAGTTGGATTCCAAATATTTCTTCTATATTTTCTACTATTGCTTCGGCCTATGGATACAGCAGCAGCTATGTGGAGCCTTTTATACTTGCTGTGTGTGACACAACCCTCTAAGGTGCTTGGAGCCTTTTATAGTGGCTGTGTGTGACACAACCCTCTAAGGTGTTTGGAGCCTTTTATTCTGGCTGTGTGTGACACAATCCTCTAAGGCGTTTGAAGCCTTTTATACTGGCTGTGTGTGACACAACCCTCCAAGGTGTTTGAAGCCTTTAAGGCTGGGTTCACACTGGCGTTCCCCTCCGCAGCGTTCTGCGGAGGGGAACCGCCATGTGTGCGCAGCCAGCGCAAGCTCCTATCTTTATAATGGGAGCGCACGGTGCTGCGCTTGACTGCGCATGACCGTGCGCTCCCATTCACTCCCATATGTGATTTGTACGCAGGCGGACGCATGCGCACAAATCACACACTCTCGTCCGCACCAGGAATGCAACATGTCGTGTCCCTGGTGTGGAGGAGAGTGTGTGATTTGTGCGCAGGCATCCGCCTGCGCACAGATCACATGTGAGAGTGAATGGGAGCGCACGGTCCTGCGCAGTCAAGTGCAGCACCGTGCACTCCCATTATAAAGATAGGGGCTTGTGCGGGCTGCACACACATGGCGCTTCCCCTCCGCAGAACGCTGCGGAGGGGGACGCCAGTGTGAAGGCTGCCTTATAGTGGCTGTGTGTGACACAACCCTCTAAGGTCAGCAGTATCACTTCAGCTGACTGGTCACCATTTTTATCAGATAAGTCCCTATTACACTCTCTATCCCACAGCTATTCATTCACTCGTAAAATTAAAGCTATGGTGTGATTGGTTGCTGCGCTAAAATGAAAGTTGAGATCTGTTTGGTTGCTATGGGCTAACCAACAAAAATAGTTGTAAGCTCAGCCTTTTTATTGAGTGATCAAAGCACAGAAGGGGCGCGGGGGCAGTTTTCTTGGCCCAGCTTGTACATTTGTGATCACGTTTATCAGTCGGTCATGTTGGGGTTGTAGTGTTCCATATTTGTAATATAATGGTCACGGTATTGTATGCTAGTAATTTATGTTGGGGGTTGTAGTGTTTTATGCATAGACCAAAGAGATTGTACTATGATCATATCAAGTGGTGAGATCATGTTGGGGGTTGTAGTGCCCTATGTTATGTTTAGGCGGCCGTCACACGCTGCAATATCTTGAACGATATCGCCTATGTGATCTGCTTTTTGATCGCTTAAGCGATATCGTTTGTGCATCGCTGCGTGCGATCAAGCGATTTTACAATGTAAAATCGCTTGATCGTGACATCGCAGATATGAGAGCCGGAGCTCATATCTAGCGATGAACGATGTAACAATCTGCTTCATCGTGGTGTGTGACACCACGATGAACGATCTCCCAGCGGCAGAGCCTATGCTGGGAGATGGTATCTATGGTAAACGTCGGGTTACTAAGCGCCGCGCGGCGCCTAGTAACCCGATGTGTACCATAGTTACCAGCGATCTCGCTGCTCCACATCGCTGGTGAGTCTGTCTGTGTGACAGCTCACCAACGATGTGAGCGATATTGTTAGCGATCGCGCGTGCACGTGATCGCTTACAATATCGTTCACGATGTCGAGACGTGTGACGGCCGCCTTAGAGTAGAATATGATTGTAATATCACATATAGATCATCTTGGGGTTGCAGTGTTGTATTGAGTATAATAGAAGAGTTGTAGTGCTCTTTGTATAGATTATTATAGACTGTGATCAGACCATGCTGGGGGTTGTAGTGCTCTTTGTATAGATTATTATAGACCTGTGATCTGACCATGCTGGGGGTTGTAGTGCTCTTTGTATAGATTATTATAGACCTGTGATCAGACGATGCTGGGGGTTGTAGTGCTCTTTGTATAGATTATTATAGACTGTGATCAGACCATGCTGGGGGTTGTAGTGCTCTTTGTATATATTATTATAGACCTGTGATCAGACCATGCTGGGGGTTGTAGTGCTCTTTGTATAGATTATTATAGACCTGTGATCAGACCATGCTGGGGGTTGTAGTGCTCTTTGTATAGATTATTATAGACCTGTGATCAGACCATGCTGGGGGTTGTAGTGCTCTTTGTATAGATTATTATAGACCTGTGATCAGACCATGCTGGGGGTTGTAGTGCTCTTTGTATAGATTATTATAGACCTATGATCAGACCATGCTGGGGGTTGTAGTGTTTACAGACGTGTTCAGTATCAGGGCAGGAGATACAGTATATTGTCTACAGACCATTTTTTAATTATACACTAATATTGGCCAATGCCCCATTCTTGACCCCGGCCTCATGGCCCGCAGGCCCCGCTGCCCCATCCCTCTCGGCACGGCTCTGTCTCTCATCTGACTAATCTATTCTTTACAAGAACGTCCCTTCCCCGCCGCCCTGTCCCGCTTCTTGCCTGTGGGGCTTGTATAACAGTTGGCCGGCTGCCCAGGATTGACAAATGATGGTGGTGGTGGTGATGGTGGGCGTCACGGCCCTGTGAGGGATCACCCGTGAGAAACAAACACAAGGGAACCCTCTGTGGACTTAACTTCTTCACTGTCATGAAGTAAAAACACGATGAGAAACATGACGAAGAAGAAAAATGGAAAGACGAGACAGCTGGTAATAATGAAGGCGGACATTCCGGGACGCGGTTCTAGAGGACCAACAGAGTCACATAGAATGGACAGACCACATAGCGGCATTACCCATAACAACTAGCGACAGGCAACACCAGCGCCCTATTAATGACGCCTTGCAACTTTAGATCCATCTGGAGCCACCATTTGGCTCTGCCCTGATTGCTAATGGGCTAATGAGGTCCAGTACCCCCCCCCCTTCTTCCACACCTGAATTCACTTTTTTGAGTATATATCTGGCAGATCCGGCACTTGCACAAATAAACAGTTGTTTTTTTTGCGTGGTCGCAAGTGCCGGATCTGCGGGATCCGCACCTGACTGCAAGTTCCATAGAGAATTTGCTTGTCGCAAGTTGCTGTATCTGCTGTGAACAGGCGAAATCGCAGACGTGAAAGCAGCCTATGAATGACTACTTGTTTTTGCAGGAGCAGAAAAAAGCATCTGCTTATTTTTTATTTTCCAGAAACAGAGATAGGCGGCCGTCAGACGCTACGATATCTGTAAAGATATCGCTGAAATGTCGCAGATTTTCAGTTGCTGCACCGACGTCGTTGCGTGTGACAGGTCGATCTGACAAGCGATAAGTGGTCAGATTTTTAATCACGGATATGAGAACCGGACCCATATCACACGATGTCGATCATCCAATCTGCTGCATTGTTCTGTGTGACACCGCCATAACGATCTCCTTAAAGATTTAGCCTATTCACATCATTGACAAGCATCAGTCGCTGGTTGTAGGAACGATACCTGCACGGAACATCGCTGCGTCCTGAACAATATCTATACATGTGACACCTCACTAACGATGTGTCCACAAGCGCACACCATTGACATCGTTATTGAGTTCCCACACAAAATTATAGTGTGTGACAGCCGCCTTAGGCGGCCGTCAGACGCTTCAATATCGTGAGCGATATTGTAAGCGATCACGTGCACGCGCGATCGCTAACAATATTGTTCACATCGCTGGTGAGCTGTCACACAGGCAGACTCACCAGCGATGTGCACCAGCGAAATCGCTGGTAACTATGGTACACATCGGGTTACTAGGCGTCGCGCGGCGCTTAGTAACCTGACGTTTACCATAGATACCATCTCCCAGCATAGGCTGTGCCGCTGGGAGATCGTTCATCGTGGTGTCACACACCACGATGAGGCAGATTGATCTAGCGTTTATTGCTTGATATGAGCTCCGGCTCACAAATCTGCGATCAAACAATCAAGCGATATTACATTGTAAAATCGCTTGATTGCACGCAGCGATGCACAAACGATATCGCTTAAGCGATCAAAACGCAGATCGCTTAAACGATATCGTTCGCAATATTGAACCGTGTGACGGCCGCCTTAGATAGATGACAGATTGATTAAATGGATACGTAGACAGATAAATTGGGATAAATAGATAGACTGATATATGATAAGTGGCCGTCACATGCTACGATATATTTAACGATGTCGCTGAAACGTCCCGAGTTTTCCGTCATTCAAACGACGTCGTTGCGTGTGAGACGTTGATCTTACAAGCGATAAGTGGTCTGATCGTTCATCGCAGATATGAGAACCGGACCCCAAATCAGACGATGTCGATCCTACAATCTGCTCCATCGTTCAATGTGACACCGCGATAACGATCTCCTTAACGATTTCGTCTATTCACAAAATTGACAAGCATCAGTCGCTGGTTGTGCGAACGATACCTGCACGGAACATCATTGCGGCATCGTGAACGATATCTATACATGTAACACCTCACTAACGATGTTGTCCACGAGCGCACAACCCTGAGATCGTAGGTGTGATAGCTAATAAAATCGTAGTGTGTGACGGCCCTCATAGATGGATGATACATAGATACGAGGGTTGAATGAAAGGCAATGCCTACATTTTCGTAACTTGGGTTTCGATGGGAATATTTTAATACATCAGATACAGAAACAATCCTTAGTATGTGTTCTGTCTTTAATTAACAATATTCACTTTTACACATAATCACCAGACAATTAGATGCACCTCTGTCAACAACGAACAAGTTTTCTGAAGCCATCACGGAAGAAGTCGACACTCTGCTTCCGCAACCGGAATCACAGTTCTCTCACCTCTCTGAGTGATATGATGATCATACTGAATTATCCTGTCAACGTTTTGCAAATTTACCTCAGTAGTTGCTATCACAGGACGTCCAACTCTTTGTCATGCAAGTCAGACGTTCCTCACCATCTTTCAGCTTATTAGCCCAATGACGCACAGAGCTCCATAAACAGCTTGCATTCTCGGATGAATTTTCTTTGGGATGACAACGTCTGCTGTCAAGAATTCAATGACAGCACGTTGCTTAAATTGCATTGACCAACCGTCTGCACAAGGATCCATTCTTTACACTGTAAAAACCCAGCCATTACTGTAATTGCTAAGGCTTCCCATCAACTGGATCTATAGAGGAGAGTCTACTGAACAGTCTGGTACCTGCCACATACCAGTGCTGCCATCTGCTGAGGTGTTATGAAGATGAAGGCATTACTTTTCATTCAGCTCTAGTAGAGATAGATAGATAGATAGATAGATAGATAGATATAGATAGATAGATAGATAGATAGATAGATAGATAGATAGATAGATACACTCTATTGGTACCTTTACACGCCGCTACCATTGGGTTGAAACCAACCAGCACTGCTCAAAAACAGGTGTCGACAGTGACCGGTGGCAACAACCTGATTTACACGCCGCTACCTCGCGGTGTTTTGACGGTGCAAGATACAATTGTCTCAGACACCCGGTTGTTTCTAACCTTCTGTGGCGACGTGTAAAGGTACCATATGAGGTAGATAGTCATGAGATAACTAAGTAACATCCTCATTGAATTCTACTGTTTTACATATTAAGATACAATAAAAACATCTGATGACACAAATTACATAATTTTTTAACTAAGTTCCTTCACTTTATACTGTAAGAATGTTTTATAGGGCAGTAATGTGTGGAGCCCACTGGGACAGGGTACTCGGTACCAGACCAGGGTATCACGGGGATTATCACGGCGGTCCTTGGTCCGGACCGTGTCCCGAGCCCACAAGTAAAAGAGGTTGTTTACAGGGATTTGTCGTGACGTCACCCACGGGTTGTGGTCAATGAGGCGACCATCGCTGCTGCTGTTCCTGTCAGGAGGATGGATGAATGGTGCTGCAGCTAGACGGATGAGCCCACCATGGGTCGGGCTGCTCCTGACAGGGTGAAAAGGTGTAATAAAGTTCTCTATGCAGGGAATCACACACGGGAGACTGAAGCAGGGTTCACCGGCTTTTACTAGCAGTTCTTTCTCAGTACAAGCAGTCCTTTTGCACAGGTAACTCCGGGCAGTCACTTAACCCTCTGCAGCCATGTTTCCTTCTGAGACCCTACTCTCCCTCTGTTACCTTTCAAACTCTTCTCTAACTTCTCTTCTATGTGGACTGTAAGGGGGCAACTCCGTCCCTTGTCTGGCTTCTCTTTCTTTATTCTGCTGGCTGTTCTCTGTCTTTTAATCTCGACACCCCCTGGCCTACTCCTTGTCTTTACTGCTCAGCCTTCTCCGGCTACTCTTGGTCTTTTCTGGTCGGCTCACTCTGGCCTACTAACTAACTCCTCCTAGTTTTCCCTTTTTATCCCAGTGCTGTCACCTTGACTATGTCCCACACACTTGTGACTGGCCCTACCACCCCTTGCCCGCCTAGGGTCCCGAGCTCCGGGTTGGGTCTTGTGTCCGTGGGTGTGTGTTGTGAAGGTGGTTTGTGTAAAACCTTGTGGCAAGACCGCATTCAGCCCAATCCACTATGGTGCTTGCAGTCGTGTGCGGCACTTGCAGTTTGCTGCACTTGTGGCAAGTCAAAAAAACCATGCTAGTCCCATAGAGAATGAATTAGGCTGAACACAGGCTTGCCGGAAGTGATCCAAAACTGACTGATCTGCTGATATGAATGTAGCCTAAGATTTGGATACGGCTGTAATGAATCCTCAGTTATGAAAGGTTTACTGCGGAGGGCATTTCTGGAATAAATCTCTTTTATGCTACGATTATACAAGATCTGGATCATAAATTGCCTCTGACAGACACATCTGCCTCCAGATCTTCACCTTGATGTCGTACATGTCAGCTCGCTCTCCAGCAGAGCGGTGTCCCCGCACAGCAGATTATGGCGAGCTGTCACTGTGTTTACAGAACGCTGAGGCTCGCAGGCTATCACCGCCGCCGCTGTCATTCCTCACTGCTCCGGGCTGGAAATACCTGAGTGACTTACAGGCCCAAGCAGCACTAAAATATGTCAAATACATTTTTACCTGTAATTTTAAACCACAATTATATATGTCATCTTATGAAAGTAGCAATATTCTGAAACTCTGGCAGACGGGGTATGAGTGTCACATAGTTAAAGATCTATCAAGTCATTGTCTATTACTTATCAATGACTGATATTTCTGATATATATATATGTATATATAAAAACTGAAAAAATACTGGGCAACGCTCAATAGAGAATTCCATGCATAAAAAAATGTGTATTTATTGGCCCATGTGAACAGGAGGCAACTTTTTGGCTCATTTTTTTCTTGACACATTGCCACCTGTTCACATGGGCCAATAAATACACCAATCACTTTGTTTTTTTTTGCTTTTTTTATGGTTTGTGGGTTAAAGCATGTGAGCTTCTACCTAAACCTGTACTTCTGCATCTATCTATCTATCTATCTATAGGCCCCATCACACCTGGCGACGGGTCTGGAGATGTCGGCGGCAACTGGTGGGTGCGCACACGTTTTTGGCGCCCGCCAGCATCGCCATCCCCCATTTACATGGGGTGACATCTCCAGCCCCACACCGGCGATCTGACAGGCGGCATCGTCGCCGGGGTGTCTGAAAACCCCAGCGGCCTATGGCTCCCATCGCCTGACAGGTCGCCGGCAGCCAGTTACATGGGGCGATGTGTGCACATTGCCCCAGATCGGTCGCCTGGTTTCAGAGCACTGCTCTGAAACCAGGCGACCTCCCGGCGGCGCCGACATCGCCCTTTTACATGAGGTGACGTAGGGGCTCCTACCGATAGGCCACGCCCCTACGTCGTCTATGTAATTGGCGGCGATGTCGCCCCGTGTGACTGGGCCTTAAGTCTTTCAGGTTCTGTCTCTACCAACTTTGCACATCTAGAGGCTGAAAGCTTTGAAAGCTTTGCCTATTCTTCTTTGCACACGAGCTCTCACTCAAGGTACTGTTACACGGCACGATGTTGAAACGATATCACCAACGATCTCATGGGCGCGCAGTCGTTAGAACATCATTTTGACATCGTGAGTGAGATGTCACACGGCTAGATATCGTGCATATCGAGCTGTATGTGGATGGATACTTGGCCTTGGTATTCCCTTGTCATATCTGTAAACTTGTAAAAGAGTTGGATATTGACTTAAAGGGCCACTTCATATGGTGGTTATGGTGTTCTCCGCAAGGAGCCACCCCTTGGCTGGGTCCTTCCCTGGAGGGATATATGGCTAGTTCTATGTTTGAGACTCCTAACAGAGGCTCCACAGACTCTATTTGCATAGATATCGTGCATGTCTCACCAACAATCCAATGAGCAGGTATCGTTCGCACAACCCAGAGAACGATAATTGTTCACTGATGTGAATAGGTGAAGTCGTGATGGACATCGTTATCGCGGTGTCACACTAAACAATGAGGCAGGTTGGCTGGTCGTGGATCGTCAGATTTCAGAACATGCTCTCAAATCTGGATTCACCGATCCAACGATTTATCGTATCCATATCTCAGTGTCACACGCAGCGAGGTAGCAACGATGTCGCTTGAACGACTCCAAACCCGTGGAGGCCTTCACGGAACAGCTGTAGTTATACTGATAACAAATTACACATAGGTGGACCTGTAGTACTAATTATGTGATGTCTGGAGACGATTGGTCATAAGGATTTTATTTAGGGGAATAAGACTACAGGGGGCTGAATACAAATGCAATTTACAGATTTATATTTTTAAAATATATTTAGAAAACCATTTTCATTACACTACACTAATACTTGCTAGTGTTGGTATAGCACATAAAATCCCAATAAAATACATTAATGTTTGTGGGTGTAATGTGAAAAAAATGTGGAAAAGTTTGTGGGGTGTGATTATGAATGCTTTTTCTATGCAATGTATATATCTCATTTTTTTTCCTGTGTAAAAACTTGAAGTAAAAATTAACTGCAAGGGAAATTTGCAGTAATTTCTTCCTTCAGTTTTTTCGTTAGAAGTTTTCTATATGGAATTATTTCAGTTGGATAATTGGTACTCACTGTTCTGTCCCCTTCTGATGACTGCAAATTCCAAACGCTGTAATCACCAGTCTTTCAGATGATTGTATGCATGTACTTACATCACCAAATGATGGACAGACAGTGTCAACTCAATCGTTACTTCAGCTGTAGAAAGACCAGGAGAAACGCTGTAGTTTTCTTCCAAAAATAGTATTACTTACAATGGAACAATAGGTGAAAAGGAATAATCTGTACAGGGTTGCACACATGTGTCTTCAGTAATGGCTTCTCTAAGCTAAACTGGTGAAGAACGGAGGAGCATCCTGTACAGAGACAAACTAAGGGAGGGAGGTAGAGACAAACTTCATACAGTCTAAATCTACCTAGCAACAACAGGGAATTTCCTGATTGGAGGAAATACACAATGCAGAGAATTATATACTACAGGTTGTTCCCATTCGTTGGACACAACACTTAGGGTACCTTTACACACGGCTACATTTGTAGCTTGTCACCAGGTAACTTACTGGTTGCAGTGAAATCATGGATACATGGTTCTATCTTGTTGCTGTGTACAAATGGAATCATGTATCCATGATTTCACTGCAACCAGTAAGTTACCTGGTGACAAGCTACAAATGTAGCCGTGTGTAAAGGTACCCTAAGGGCCGCTTTACACACACCAACTTCTGTGACCAACTTCTGAACAGATCTCTGGTTGCAGTGAAATTATGGACACATTGTTCCATTTGTACACAGCCACAAAATGGAACAATGTGTCCATGATTTCACTGCAACCAGAGATCTGTTCAGAAGTTGGTCACAGAAGTTGGTGTGTGTAAAGCGGCCCTTACAGACCAATGCAATGTGAATTTGATTTAGGCTGGTTTCACACTTGTGTTCAGGTGTAATCCAGCTGAAAACACATCCGACCCCATCCAGCTTTGATTATGCAACTGTATGCAACCGCAAGGGTATTATACCTGATCCAAGTGTCTGATGAGGTAAAAAAAAAAACTATGGTTGCATGCAATTTTTGCCTGATCTTTCTGAAAGTTGAAACATTAGATAGGACACACCTAATGGTAGGGTGTTGGGAGGGGCTCTGGGCATGCTCAGTGTGAAAGCTGGCTGCAGCCTGGCAGGATCTGCCCCTGGGGCCCCACTGAAGCCCATTCTATTTTTTGGCCTCAGTGCACTGGATCCGGTGACATCAGGCTTTTTAAGAAGCTGCAAAATTGCAACTTTATGCACCTGGGGAGGAAGTCAAAAGGACGCATTCGTAAGGATCTGGCAGAAACCTTATGCCACCGTGAGTGCCTGCGTCCCCATTCATAGGCTACTTTCACATTACGATTTCTTTAAATCCGATGCTGTCCGATATAAATCGGACAGCATCGGATCCAAACTGATCTCTGCAATCGGATGCCAAATAGGCATCCGAATCCTACTTTTTGCAGGATCAGTTTGGGCTGTCACGTAGCTCCCCCTCCTCTCCCTCCTGTCATCCCCCTACTCTCTCCCTACTGTCCCCTGCTGTGCCCTCTCATGTGCCCCCCTCCTGTGCCCTCTCATGTGCCCCCCTCCTGTGCCCTCTCATGTCCCCCCCCTCCTGTCCGCTCCTCATGTGCCCCCCTCCTGTCCGCTTCCTCATGTGCCCCCCTGCTGTCCGCTCCTCATGTGCCCCCCTCATGTTCCCTCCTCATGTGCCCCCCTCCTGTGCCCCCCTCCTGTCCCCCCCAACATAACAAATGTTTATTCTCACCTTCCAGCGCTCCCTCGGCGTCTCCAGCTGCAGCCGATCGGGTGTGCAGGACCTGTGATGACGTCAAAAGCGTCAGCGGTTACCGCGGTAACCGGTCATGTGACCCGATCAGCTGATCGGGTTCTGACATCATCACAGGTCCTGTTACGCCGAGGGAGCGCTGGCAGGTGAAAATAAAGATTTTTTATTTTTAAACACTTGATTTAACTTATATTTAACTTCTGCAATGTATGTATATACATTGCAGAAGTTAAATTAGGCGGCACACAATAGGTTTAGTGTACTGAGCATGTACTGAGCATGCTCAGTACACTAACATCGGGTCCGAGGAGACATAGATGTTTCCTCGGACCCTTCTCCATAGGGCCCCATGTTATAGGGATCGGGTCAGATCGGATGTGCACTAAATGCCATCCGATCTGGTCCGATCCGAATCTGTCAGATTTTATTTTTGGTGCAAAAATCGGACAGATTCGGATCGGACCAAATCGGATGGCATTTAGTGCACATCCGATTCGGTCCGATGCCCATAGGGCTGCATGGGGCCAAATTCGGATCTGATGCTGTCCGATTTTCATCGGACAGCATCGGATTTAGACAAATCGTAGTGTGAAACCACCCTAAGTCTATGGAGACAGGCCTGATCCAGTAGCATCAGGTTTCGGCACAATTAGGATGCTGGACAAGAAAAAATACAAGTGTGACACCAGCCTTATATATCCTCTAAAGATTTACAGGTTTTTTACTCCTTCACATAAACTCTGATCCGGCTCCTGGATGCCGGGTGCTGAGGCTCAGCGCTGTCCGGTGCTGAACTTCAGCACCATGGAGAGCTCCTCACTCACATTTTAGGACCGCGGCTAGCGGGGAGCTAGCCGTGATCCTGACATTTCAGCAGGGACAGCTCCTGAACCCTGCAATCTGCCAATTCCAGCACAAAACAGGATCGGAGGGTATATTTAGCCTCCGGTTCTGTTCTATCTGGGGCTATCAGGTTCTGTTCCGATGTTTCCTGCAAAAAACGGACAGAACCTGATACACCATAACTGTGGTGTGAAACCGCCCTTAGCAGCATCTCATTACACCAAGTGTGAAAAGGTGCAAGCTGCCACGACTGCAATATATACAAACTAGACATATCATTTGTATAAATTCTTATTTTCTAAGTATAAAGTGAATTATGTATCTATGAAATGAGAATAAATATGTGAAATATGTTGGTGTTTATATAATTGTTGTAATTCATCTATTTCATCAGTATTGCTATATTAGGCTGTGTGCACATACTGTCTTTTTCAGGCAGAGTCCACCAAAATTTACCCAAACTGTTCTACCCATTTAGGCCCAGTAAGAGAAAGTCATTTTAGTTTGACACTTGTTACAGCCTGTGAGATATGACATGGTATCTTGTTATGACGTTTAATAACGTTCAGCATAATCTGACAGTATTCCAGCATATGCAGGTGTCTTCTCCTTTAAGAACACAGTGCATTGTAAGACAACCCTCATTTTAGCTCAATTCCAGATAGATCTCACACAGGGAAGTGTGTTTTCTTGCATCCTGCTCCCATCATCCTTGCCAAGCTAATCTAGTGAGAGTTATACTCCTGTCTGTATTTTTGTTACATTAGTGCTCGATGTTAGGACTGAACATCAATCGTTTTTGACATAGGGATTATGTCTGTGGGGATGTACGTGTGTTTTATGATCCTCCGTTTTAGTGTAATAATACTCTCTACTGAACACTGTCATGGCTGTTTGTGATATGTGTATCCAGTTCTCATGTATTGTCTTTGCTGTGTATTATCACTACTGTTGTTTTCTGTGGTATGTTTAGCACTGATTTGTATTATTTGTATCCGTGTAGTTTTACAATCACACAATTGATTAATGAGTCATACACAACGAATTATCATCATTAACTCACTGTTGAACAATAAACAATAGACTTCAGAACCAACAGTCTGTTTACTTGGTACAGAGAGAAGGTTAAGCTGTATACTGAAATCCACACAGCATAGAACGTGGAGGAAGGCAGAACACAAACAATGAATATAATGCACAGCAATGTCAAAGTGACTTGCTGTGCACATGTTCCGCCTTATGTCACTTTTTTCAACTGCTTCAGGGTACGAAAACCATGAAGTCATTAAACGAAATGACACGCTCACTCTTTGGAAGTGAAAAAGAGGTGAAGTGACTTTCTATTCTTCTAGGAAGCTAAATGTGAACTGGAACAGAAAATGGAACAATGCAATAGGTGCATGTTCACACTGTCCTCAAAACAGCAAAACCAATGAAAATATCCCTCCTATCGTGTCCTCTCCCACCCCTGTAGACTGTGAGCGCCTCGTGGACAGGGTTCTCTCTCGTCGTGTATCAGCAAGCCTTGACTGTTTCATATGTACTGTACCTGTTCTTGTTACCCCCACTACTTATGTAAAGCGCCATGGAACCAATGGCGCTATATAAATAAATAATAATAATAAAAAAATTACATGATTTGATCAAAAAATGTGCAAGCAGAGGACTAAGTAGTGGATACACAGGTTATCCTAAATCTACTCTCACAAAACTACACATCAATCTACTCAACTCTTCCTGCTCTATAACATTGCAGATTAGACATTTTCCTAGTGACAGATTCCCTTTTAGATGTGTGGGCTTTTTAGCTTGAGAGAGGCATGATTGATAAATATTAGGTTTAGGGTCTCATCAGAGAAAGGTTGTATTGTCGAAGCTGCAAGGCTCTCGTGAATGGCTGACTCATGCGCTACGCATCTTCATTATATAAGTATAGGATATATAACAAGTGCAGTGAAAATGTCATATATTCAATGTCTTGAGTGCTTACAGAGGCTGCTGTATGCTTTGGTATCTACCATATTTTTTGGACTATAACGCATCTTTTTTTCTTCAAATTTGGGAGGAAAATCAGGGGTGCGTCTTCGAGTCTGGATGTACCTGGTTCACCGTGGGGATGGGGCAGCAGTGGAGCAGCTCACAGAAGGCAGGTGCAAGGTCACCGCTACAGTAAGGCAGTGGCTTGGGCAAACACGTGTACCCACTATTAAATGAAATGAATATTCACTGTTCCCCACACCCATAATCCCGCCCAACTCTCAACACTGAAGTGATACCAAGAGGTAAATGGGATAATGGGCATGGGAAGCGGTGAATGTTAATTTTCTTTAATAGTGAGCACATGTCTTTGTCTCAGCCGCCAGCTTACTGCAGTGACTCGAGTGATCACATGTGTGGGGGCAGTGAATATTAATTTTGGATTAGCAAGCCGCTGATGTCGGCGTGTAACTGGGGGTGCATGGCCAAAGTCAGTGGCTGGTAGAAAAGAAAAGAATGCGGCACACTAGGGGAGCACGTGGTAGATGAGTAGAATTGTTTTTTTTATTTGTGCGGCATAGCAGGTGGCCTATCTATATACCAGGATGGGAATTATATATACCAGGATTTGGGACCTATATACCAGGATGGGGATCATATATACCAGGATGACCCCATGATGGGGGATTTATACCAGCATTAGAGACATATATACCAGGATGGGGGCCAGGTACCTGGATGGTGGATCTTATATACCGGGATGAGGAGCCATAAACCAACATGGTGGATCTTATATACCAAGATGGGAAGCCATGAGCCAGGATGGTGGATCATATATAGCAGGAAGGGGACATATATATCCAAATGGGGATCCTATATACAGTACCAGGATGGGGGCCATTAATATCAGGATGTGGATTCTATCTATCTATCTATCTATCTATCTATCTATCTATCTATCTATCTATCTATCTATCTATCTATCTATCTATCTATCTATCCTATATTCCCAAATCTGTCACATCTCTATATTTCATAACACTGTTATTTTTTATTCCTGCTCCTCTCCTGTAATATTTTGAGGGTATGTTTTAATTTACCATAGATTTGAGCCTTTTTTTAGTGCTCCCATTATACTCATCTTTATTGTCCTTAGTGATGTAGTTTCTTACTAGGAAAAACCACAGTGTAAAACAGTAACAGGAAAGCGGATTTGAAAATATCCCATCCACCCGTAATAGAAGATTATCCGCGGCTCAGCTCTTTAGGTCTTTATATCATCAACAATTCAATTTTGTTGTGAGTCGATGGCGGTTGGTTGCAGAGTCGACAGCATAATGTGCACCATAATTAGAACAATTTGGATTTTTTATTGAATTTTACTGTTGATTCTGAGAAGAATAGAAGACATAATACAACTTATTACTATCCACTATACTGCATGTAGGGAAAGCTGGTACTAATTCCATGTCTCATAATAAAGGATTCCCCTTAATATGGGTCATCAGGGGGATCTACTGCACGCCACGCTGAGGGTGTCCGCTGCACGGCACAGTGAGAGGGTCTGCTGCATAGCCAGTGAGGGGGTACGCTGCATGGCACAGTGAGGGGGTCTGCTGCATGGCCAGTGAGGGGGTCCGCTGCATGGCACAGTGAGGGGGTCTGCTGCACGGCCAGTGAGGGGGTCTGCTGCATGGCACAGTGAAGAGGTCCGCTATACGGCACAGTGAGGGGGTCTGCTGCACAGTGAGGGGGTCTGCTGCATGGTCCAGTAAAGGGGTCCGCTGCAGAGTGAAGGATTCCGTTGCACAGTGAGGAAGTGCACTGCACAATGAGGGGGTCCGCTACATGGAACAGTGAGGTAGTTCGCTGCACAGCAAAGTGAGTGGGTCTGCTGCACAGTACAATGAGGGGGTTCTCTACACTGCACTGTGAGGGAGTCCACTGCACGGCAACAGTGAAGGGGTCTGCTACATGGCACAGTGAGGGGGTCCGCTGCACGGCACAGTGAGGGCGTCTGCTGCACGACACAGTGAGGGGGTCCGCTGCACAGCACAGTGAGGGTGTCTGCTGCACGGCACAGTGAGGGTGTCTGTTGCATGGTACAGAGAGAGGGTCTGCTGCATGGCACAGTGAGGGGGTCCACTGCATGGCACAGTGAGGGGGTCCACTGCATGGCATAGTGAGGTGGTCCACTGCACAGTGAGGGGTCCGCTGCACGGCACAGCCAAGGGGTCCGCTGCACAGTAAAGGTGTCTGCTGCACGACATAGTGAGAGTGTCTGTTGCATGGCGCAGTGAGGGTGTCTGTTGCACGGCGCAGTGAGAGGGTCTGCTGCACGGCACAGTGAGGGGGTCGGCTGCACGGCACAGTGAGGGGGCCGCTGCGTGGCACAGTGAGGGGGTCCGCTGCATGGCACAATGAAGGAGTCCACTGCATAGTGAGGGTGTCTGTTGCACGGCGCAGTGAAAGGGTCTGAGGGCCTGCTGCATGGCACAGTGAGGGGGTCTGCTGCATGGCACGGTGAGGGCGTCCGCTGCATGGCACAGTGAGGGGATCCACTGCACAGTGAGGGGGTCCATTGCACGGCACAGTGAGGGGGGCCGCTGCACAGTGGGGTCCGCTGCACGGCACAGTGAGGGGGTCCACTGCACAGTGAGGGGTCCGCGGTTCGGTACAGTGAGGGATCCGCTGCACAGTGAGGGGGTCCGCTACATGGAACAGTGAGGTAGTTCGCTGCAGAGCAAAGTGAGGGGGTCTGCTGCACAGTACAATGAGGGGGTTCTCTACACTGCACTGTGAGGGAGTCCACTGCACGGCAACAGTGAAGGGGTCTGCTACATGGCACAGTGAGGGGGTCCGCTGCACGGCACAGTGAGGGCGTCTGCTGCACGACACAGTGAGGGGGTCCGCTGCACAGCACAGTGAGGGTGTCTGCTGCACGGCACAGTGAGGGTGTCTGTTGCATGGTACAGAGAGAGGGTCTGCTGCATGGCACAGTGAGGGGGTCCACTGCATGGCACAGTGAGGGGGTCCACTGCATGGCATAGTGAGGTGGTCCACTGCACAGTGAGGGGTCCGCTGCACGGCACAGCCAAGGGGTCCGCTGCACAGTAAAGGTGTCTGCTGCACGACATAGTGAGAGTGTCTGTTGCATGGCGCAGTGAGGGTGTCTGTTGCACGGCGCAGTGAGAGGGTCTGCTGCACGGCACAGTGAGGGGGTCGGCTGCACGGCACAGTGAGGGGGCCGCTGCGTGGCACAGTGAGGGGGTCCGCTGCATGGCACAATGAAGGAGTCCACTGCATAGTGAGGGTGTCTGTTGCACGGCGCAGTGAAAGGGTCTGAGGGCCTGCTGCATGGCACAGTGAGGGGGTCTGCTGCATGGCACGGTGAGGGCGTCCGCTGCATGGCACAGTGAGGGGATCCACTGCACAGTGAGGGGGTCCATTGCACGGCACAGTGAGGGGGGCCGCTGCACAGTGGGGTCCGCTGCACGGCACAGTGAGGGGGTCCACTGCACAGTGAGGGGTCCGCGGTTCGGTACAGTGAGGGGATCCGCTGCACAGTGAGGGGGTCCACTACATGGAACAGTGAGGTAGTTCGCTGCAGAGCAAAGTGAGGGGGTCTGCTGCACAGTACAATGAGGGGGTTCTCTACACTGCACTGTGAGGGAGTCCACTGCACGGCAACAGTGAAGGGGTCTGCCAGATGGCACAGTGAGGGGGTCCGCTGCACGGCACAGTGAGGGCGTCTGCTGCACGACACAGTGAGGGGGTCCACTGCATGGCACAGTGAGGGTGTCTGCTGCACGGCACAGTGAGGGTGTCTGTTGCATGATACAGAGAGAGGGTCTGCTGCATGGCACAGTGAGGGGGTCCACTGCATGGCACATGCAAGCCACAGTGAGGGTTTCCACTGCATGGCATAGTGAGGTGGTCCACTGCACAGTTAGGGGTCCGCTGCACAGTAAAGGTGTCTGCTGCACGACACAGTGAGGGTGTCTGTTGCATGGCGCAGTGAGGGTGTCTGTTGCACGGCACAGAGAGAGGGTCGGCTGCACGGCACAGTGAGGGGGCCGCTGCGTGGCACAGTGAGGGGGCCGCTGCATAGTGAGGGTGTCTGTTGCACGGCACAGTGAGAGGGTCTGAGGGCCTGCTGCATGGCACAGTGAGGGGGTCCGCTGCATGGCACAGTGAGGTGCCGCTGCATGGCACAGTGAGGGGGTCCGCTGCATGGCACAGTGAGGGGGTCCGCTGCATGGCACAGTGAGAGGGTCCGCTGCACGGCGTATTCAGGCACAGAGCATAGTCCATACAAATAATTATAAAGAGCCTTGTTCTCTCCGGAGGACTCATACTCGCTTCATAAACAACCCATAGATTTGAATGAGAACTATGTAATACTTCTTTTCTCCTGTGGTGGCGCTGCAGGTGTATTGAACACTTTCTGCACAGATTACAGCTGATCACTGTAACCATCGACCACAAGGAATCCTATGATCAGAAATTGTCTAAAGTGCAATTCCCCTTTAAAGGATTTCTTTGAAAACATCCAGTTGTTCATTTCTTGAGAGAGAGAGAAATACTTTAAATGACCGGGGAATTGTATGAAGAATCTTCTGTGATTCCCCCTGACAGCAGAAAATAACAGATTATTAAAGGAACAGCGAAAAGCCTTGTGTCGTGCTGCATAATGGTCAGACTGCACGGGGTTAATTGTAACGGCTGCTTATCGCACAGATCTCAGCTTTGACATCTGTATATAGAGAAGTCAGCCCCACCCAAACATCAGCTTTATATGGAGTTTATTAAAGCCTATGAGTAATTCATCATAAGTTAATTCTTCATTTAGTGAACTTTGGTTACACACAAAAAAGCCTAAATGGTTTCCAAATATTGTTATAGGCAATGGTGATTGACAGGCGGGGTCTCGCTTTACTGCATTGTCCTACTACCACTATGAGCTAACGCTAATCAGTAGGTCATAAGGCCGGCACACCTGACAGATGACAATCCGGTCTAGACAATGCCATGACTTCTCAGGGGAGGTGACATCATAATAACGGTACATGATAGAAGCCAGTGACATCACTGACCGTCTGAGTGCCAACCGCTCAGAATGAGGTCACATCTGCTGTTCATGATGTCAGACAATGACACCACCAGACTAGTCAACGTTGTGTGAATCTCAATGTCTGATCATGTTGGAAGAAAGGGACATCATCAGCCTGGGCAGTACCGTACTGTGACATCACAATGACTGCATAGCATGGAAGCCAGTGACATGATCCACCTACAGAATACTGAGATCTCTCAGGCTGTATGAATCATAAACTCATAGAATGTTGGCGTTGTAACGGATCTCCTGGGTCATCTGGTCCAACCCTCTGCTCAAAGCAGGATTCACTAAATGATCCCAGACAGATGTCTGTCCAGCCTCTGTGTGAAGACTTCCATTGAAGGAGAATTCACCACCTCTCGTGGTCGCCTGTTCCACTCGTTGATCACCCTCACTGTCACAAAGTTTTCCTAATATCTAATCTGTGTCCCCTCCCATTCAGTTTCATCCCATTTTTCTAGTCTTCTCTTGTACACATGAGAATAAAGCTGATCCCTCTACAGCAGTGTTTCTCATCTCCAGTCCTCAGGACCCACCAACACATCGTGTTTTCAGGATTTCCTTGATTAAACTGTCACCCGTGCAATACTAAGGAAATTCTGAAAACAAGATCTGTTAGTGGGTCCTGAGGACTGGAGTTGAGAAACACTGCTCTACAGGGTGACAACTATTGAGATATTTGTAGCTATTAAGTCTCCTCTCAGTCTTTTTTTCAAGCAAAACATTCTCAAATCCTGTAGCCGTTCCTCATAGGACATGGTTTGCAGACCATTCTGGTCGCTCTTCTCTGAACTTGCTCCAGTTTGTTGATGTCTTTTTTATAATGTGTCGCCCAGACCTGGACACAGTATCCAGATGAGGTCTGATCAAAGAGGAGTAGAGGGGGATAATGACTTCAGATGATCTAGAGACCATCTGCTTCTGTTACATCCCAGAATTGTGTTTGCCATTTTTGCTGCTGCATCACACTGTTGACTCCTGTTCAGTCTGTGATCTATTAGTATATCCAAGTCTTTATCACTTGCTGTTGCTTAGCCCTATTCCTCCCATTCTGTAGATGCTCTTTTCATTGTTCTTGCCCAGAGGACTTTGTATTTCTCCCTGGTATAAACCATTCTGTTAGTTGCTGTCCACTGTTCCAGTTTGTTTAGATCTTGTCGAATTCTCTCTCTTCTGTAGTATTAGCGATCCCTCCGAGCTTTGTGTCATCAGCAAATTAAATCAGTTTACCCTCAGTTCCCTCATCTAAACCATAGATATTGATATTGAACAGCACCGGGCCCAGGACAGAGCCTTGTGGTTCCCACTAGAGACATTCTTCCTTCTGGATGTGCAGCAATTCATTCATTGGGTCTGATCACTAAGCCAGTTATGAATCCACCTAAACATCATTTGTAATGAGGTGAACAATTCAGACTGCCGCATTGAAATGGACATGGAATTGGACTTTGTACAGTCCACTAATGCCCCCTGGTGAACAAGTGCGGAAACAATCTCAGAGGGTGGAAATCCCCCACCATCTCTTTTGTTTACCCAGGAAGAGAAAGGGCGGGAGATTTTTACAGACCCAGAGCTCAGCCAGGACAGACCTGCGTGTGGTGTCTCCCGACATAGGGCTCTTTTGCAGCCGGATTCTTGGGAAGAAATACCCCGTGAGGATCGCTGTTGCAACCCCTGGTCTGTAGGACCTTGTCTTACCGAGGGTCCAACTCAAATTCAGTCTTATATATAGATAGTTGGCGTGCACTCCTTATGTGGATTGGAGGTGCTATTTGTAGGGGTCATTAGAGACCCTGTATATAGTGTCAATGTAGGGAACAAATGCACTCTCAATAAGCAATTTTTGCTGGTGAAAAAGATGTGTTCTTTTTATTTGGTGCTGTACACATTAGATATGCGACCTGGGATACACATTAGATATGCGACCTGGGATACACATTAGATATGCGACCTGGGGTCGCATATCTAATGTGTACAGCACCAAATAAAAAGAACACATCTTTTTCACCAGCAAAAATTGCTTATTGAGAGTGCAACTCAAATTCAGGACATTGCCTCCGGAATTCATGACATTGCTACCGGATTACATGTGCAGGGGCTGTGACCGACATAAGGGAGCCATCTGTGCTACTGTGATCTCCCTTCTGCTGCTCGGTGCGCCCCGGGAAAGAGAGAGAGACTAACAAAAATCTGTTACCTGCGGAAGAAGACCAAAGAAGAGGACTGAGGAGTTTCCACCTTCAGCGCTGCAGCGGGACCCGTCATCGTGAGATCCCAGGCCTGCCACGTGGGAGCGACATCTTCTTCTGTGATAGACTGGTACGTGATTTGAGGGAAAGTTAGGGAAAGATATCTCCATTTTGTTTGTTTTCTTTTTCTTCTTCTTGCTGCGCACCCGGATAAAGTAAGATCCAGAGACTCCACCATATACATGTGTGCAGCTAGATCAGTTGACTGTGTTATAGATATGTTTTACAGTAAAGAAATTTACTACCGGTTAAATCTGAGTATGGAGATTCTGTTGAAGCAAGACATACACACACACCCGCGGCCTTACCACCGGTCGCTACACATTCATAATGACTGCGTAGCACTGAAGCCAATGACATCTCCCACCTACTGAATACTGTGACTTTTCAGGCTGAATGACTTGACAATGGCTGCTCATGATGAAAGCCAATGACATCACCTGCCTAGTTATAGGAGTAACTCCACTTACTTTCGCACTAGTAAGTGAGTTGGGCCTGTGATGTCATGTCTACAGATATCTGCCGTGATGCGTGAACGAGTGACATCACCGGTTTAGTCCATGATGTGACTTTATGAATTTTCTGCTCCTTGTAGCTAATTAGAGATATAGAAGGGTGGGGGAATATCAGTTTATTACCATCATGATGATATCAGGTCATCTTACCACTAAGGTCATACTTGTCATACCTTCCAAACTGGCCAACAAGTCGGTGCAGGAGATTTTTTGTCTAGAGCTCTGTGCTGATGTGCATTATCTCTCAATCCCACACAGTGTTCAAGATCTCTGCTTGCTGTCATTGAGTAGGAACCCTACATGAAGGGTGCGTGCACACGATCAGTGTACGCAGCGTTTTGGATGCAGCGTCTTGCCGCTGCGTCCAAAACGCTGCGTAGTAAAGTATAAGCATAGTGGATGGGATTTCAAGAAATCCCATCCTCACTATGCGTAACCCGCCCGCAGCGTCTTTGGAGCTGTGGTGCGGGTTGCCGGGAGTCCGCTCCTCCGCAGCATGTTTATTTCATCCCATCGGGTGACTGCAGGGAGAAGCCGCCCCACACCCGCCGCACATGGTGAGTACAGGGCGGCTGCGGTTTCCCTGCGGCCACCGGTGGCTTCCCTCAGGTCCTCCGGACCGTGCGCACGCACCCTTAGTGAACAAAAACCTTTCCTGATGTCTATACTATTGAGGAACACAAGGAAAAAGGAACGGAAAGACATTTAAAAGGTTTTCCATGTCTATTTGAGCCCCTTTCGTACAGCAGGTGAAATAACTATTGAACACATCACCAATTTTCTAAGTAAATATATTTCTATAGGTGCTATTGACATAAATTTCTTACCAGATGTCAGTAACAACCCATCCAATCCACACAGACAAAGAAATCAAACCATTGATAACCATAAATTAAGTGTAATAATGAGAAATGCCACAGGGAAAAAGTATTGAACACATGAAGAAAGAGAGGTGCAAAAAGCCTTGGAAAGTCATGACACCAACTGAAATTTATCAGTAATTAGAATGCAATCCTGCCTCTTAGTGAAAAATAATGTCAGCTTGTTCAACAGATGGCCGATAAAAAGGAGTCTCACCACCAAGGTGCCACACAAGAAACATCTCATGATGGGTAAAACCAGTGAGCTGTCTCAAGACCTTCACAACCTTATTGTTTCAAAACATAATGATGGCATTGTCTACAACATTTCTAAACTACTGAAGGTTCCAGTGAGCACTCTTGGTGTCATAAACTGGAAGTGGAAAGAACATCCATAAATTGACCACAACCAAGTGTTCCCTGCAACATTTGAGACAGATGAGTGAAAAGAATTATCAAAAGGCTTGTCCAAGACCCAATAATTTCCTTTGTATAGCTACAGAAAGACCTGGAAACAGCAGGTAGAATTCAAAGAAAGCAATAAGTAATGCACTCGCTCTCCATGGCCTGTATGCATGCTCCTGTATGCTTGCTCACCTGACAGACTCCATTGCGAAACAAAAAGCATGCTCAAGAGAGATTAACCTTACTTAGCTCACTAACATTTAGACAAGATTGTGAAATACTGGGAGAATATAGTCTGGTCAGATAAGACCAAAATGGAACGATTTGGATGCCATAATTCACACTGTGCTTTGAGGCCAAAAACACCATACCAACAGTGAGGTTTGAAGGTGGGAACATCATGGTGTGGGGCTGTTTTTCAGCAAACTTTATATAATTGAAGGAAGGCTGAAATGACAAATGTAGTGAGACCTTCTTGATAAATCTGCTGCCATCTACCAGGATGATGAAGATAAAACCAGTGTGGACATTTCACAAGATAATGATCCCAAACACACAGCCATGTGTGGTTTCAGAGAAAGAAAATAAATCTGCTAGAATGACCGAGCCGATCACCGGAGCTGAATCCAATTAAAAATGTAAAGGTCAGAGTTCATAGAAAGATCGGGATTCAGGACCTGAAGGACGTGAAGAGTGTTTGTGTGTAAGAATGGGCCAAAATCAACCTGAGCGATGCAGGGAATAGTGTCTCCATACGGGAACAAGGCGGGGACAAGTATCTCCATACAGGAGGCGTGTAGAGCTTCATCACCAACAAAGACTTTTGTATGAAACATTAGATACCTTTCAGTAACATGTACAATACTTTTTCCCTGTGTCATTTCTCAATATTACACATACTTTAAGAACATCTACAGTTTGATTTCTTTGTGCAGATTGGATGGGTTGTTATTGACATCTGGTCAGAAATTATTGTCAATAACACCTATAGAAGTGTACTTGGAAAATTGGTGATGTGTTAAATACTTATTTCACCTTTCTTATGTCCTAACTCTTCATCACAATCACTTTTCCAATATACCTTCGTTACCTGCTCTTTTTCTCCGAACGAAGTGAATCACATAATCCTTTGTTGACTTGTGGGCACTTCCTCCTGTCTATTCAGATGGAATGAGTGGAGTACCTGACTCTCCTGATGGGAGCAGAGCTGCCTTTTAATGTATGACAAGGTGTGTGAGGATACAAGCCCAGATGATAGACTTCACTCTCCTTTGAATTGATTCTACAGATTATTTGGATCACCGAACCCTTCAGTTTACAAGCCGTGGGATGCTCTTGCCATTAGAAAACACTTTCCTGCTCTTGTCATTTAAAGGGACAGGCAAACGTGCTCCAAATCATCTTCAGGGTCAGGGCAGAGGACAGTGAGGTCTAACATCTGAGCTTATAGGAGCTTCCTAATGTCAAGCGCATCATTGGGTCGGCGCTCCAAATCATTGGCAGACTTGGTGACGACTGATCTGAGCTTGTCTTCTCAGACACCTGACAATCATGTAAAGGCAGCCGTGCCGCTATCCGGAGCAGAGTGGTGTGCGCACCTCAGTCCATCGAATTCTGTGCCCAGATGTAGGGTGGATCGGTCATAACAGACAGGAAGGAGTGCCCGCATGTCATCAAAGGGTTACGTGACCCACACGGAGATGAGCTCATAGGGCGGGTTAGGAAAGTATATTAGAGATTGTTAGGAAGAGCTAGGACTTATGAAAGGGGCGGAAGGAAGGAAGGGAGGGAGGAAGGAAGGAAGGAAGTACCTTAATTGTGAAAGGGAAGAAAAGGTGGAAGAAAGACAGCGTGAAAATGAAGCATCAGTGGAAGTAAGAAGGGGTGATAGGGAAGGAAAGGTGGAAGAAAGAGAGGGTGAAGCGGAAGGAAAGGTGGTAGGGTGAAAAGGAAAGTAGGGTGAAAGCAAGACAAAAGGATGAAAAGAAAAAGAAAGGAGAGAAGAAAAGAAGATAGGAGGAAGAAAAGGTGAAAAGGAAGCAAATAATAAAGGAAATATTGGATTGAAGAAATTACAAGAAAAAAGAGAGAGCAAGGGAGTGAGGTCCGAGAAAGGTAAGACAGACATTGGGGGTACCGATGAACATAAGAGTCACCAGTGCAGAGGGACCAAGAATATAAGAATGGCCACAGTCACCCTAACACAGATGCTGCTGTCTATTAGATTATATATATGTTTGCCATATACTTAATTGCTCTCAATTAAACATATGAGAGATACTCAGAGATTAGGATTAGTTATTTGGGCCCTCTGATGTTTGTGTAAAACCCAAAGGAAGAGTAGAAGAGAAGTGATAGGAGAAAAGGAAGGAGGGATGCAGAGAAGGAAGGAGGAAGGTAATTGAGATGAGGAAAAACAGAGGGAGAAAACAAGGGAAGAAGAAAACAAGGGAAGAAGAAAATGTTATTTTCTGTTATTTGTGACATACTGTAAGTAAAAAGTGACTATACACCTACATGACTGCAGCCGAACACTTGAAGATGCTCACAAATACCCAATTACCAACTTCTAAAGATGGCACCTAGTCAGTAGGAGGGAAACTAAATCAGGAGTCGATCAAAGATCACACAGGTATATGGGTGATCAGGTTCTCTGGTCAACCATGAATGTGGCCAAAGGTTTCAGTACACCCCTGGGGTCAGGTCATGCCTGATCAGCTCAGACATCTTAAGAATTCAGGATGACCTCTGCCCCTCACCTGTAATTGCAGGTTATGAATCTCGTGGAACTTGACCTAGAGGTAAAGGTTGACTTGGTCCCTAATATTCATGTCCTTGGTTTAGTTCCAATCTTTCCATATATTTCTGCATCTTGGGACTCCTCTTCCCATATACTTTATATTGATTGTGACACAGGTCATTTCCTGCATATTTCTGCCGTGAAGACATTTTGGCCCCCGGCCTCCGAGCAATATTTCTAACAACCACAAGTTAAACATTGGCTATTGGTATTTCTATTTGGAATTAAAGAGGATTACTAAGAAAAAAAATCTGGGTGGGAAAGCTGCGACGAAAGAGGAATTTCCGAGGAGAAAAGACATCTTCAAAAAAGGCCAGAAGTTTTGATCTCGGAGTAGACTGCTCTTCTCCTTCTACTAATCTCCCGCAGGTCTGAGCTTGTCATAGACTACATGGAAAAGGGGTTTAGTTACAGGGCGCCCGTGGCTGCACATTTCCTCGAATAGAAGTTAGAAAAATGTAATAAAAGGAATACTTGTCCAATGAACCATAACCCATAAAGTGCACCTGCTGCCTGGACTCAGAAAAGGTGGCAATTCATGCAATATTACCCTGGAGATTGGTATGAAAACTGGCCTACGTCCATGGCTCATCATATTATTTATGGTTGTGCTGACTACCAATTATTACAGGGTTGTCTCAAGAACATAACTCTTTTAAATCGTATACAAGACGATAAGTAACTGCTAGAATATACCTAATTACAACAAATACCTAAAATAGAATACTTTATTAAATAGGAGTTAAAAACATCCAGACAAAACTACATGTAAATAAACAAAAATTATTATATAAAAAAATACTAGTGCCCCCTAGATAGAGGCCAATGTGTGGGGGTAGAAATGGAGGGTTGAATAATCTATCCCTGATATGAAAAACACCCTGCCTTACAAACAGTCTAAAGGTACAGTAGCATGGTGCACCTGATGCGCCCCAGGGCTGTGGGGTACTCGGAATCGGGCTTTGATGCTTCCGGGGAGTCACAGGGGTCGAGACTCGGCTCTGTGACTCTGGGTATCAATTTAAAAGTTCAGGGAGAATGGGATTTAGGGATGGTTGTCGTGACGCCACCTGTGGTGTTTGGCTAATTTGGGCCGATGCTGCAGTGTGGGACCTCTGGGTGACACAACTGGATAGATGAATTATGCAGAGCTTAAGCTGGTGTATCGTCCCCACTACAGGTCATGGAGCGGTTTTCCACCCAGGGCAACGGGGCTTAAATTTTTATTGGCAGAGGTAGGCCATTGGGGTGCAGGACTGAGAGAGCGGAATGACTGACAGACACACAGTTCTTAGTCTCCGTTACCTTTATTGGTAGTTGCAGGTAGAAAGCCAGGACACTGTCCACAGGTGATGTAAATCCAGGTGGCCTGGAAGCAAGTTGTGGATCTTCTCACCTGGTGAGTTCTGAGGCCTCCCTGTTGCGCTCCTCTTTGCAGATCCTGGCTGCCTGGAGCTAAGCTGCGACCCTCTCTTCCTGCTGGAAAGTCTCTCACCCATATGGACAGGCAGCTTGAGCCCTTTCTGGGTACCACTCCTCTGACAACTAGCCTTGAGCTCTCAAGTCCTGTTGTGTCTGCAGGTGCTTTGCTGTGACCGGGAGACTTTGCTGTGACCGGTTTTGGCTACTGGGCCTGGAATACCTTCACAACCTCAGACTCTGGTGTCCATTCCTGACACTCTGCACTGGGGTGAGACCGATAACTGGCTCCACTCCCAGGCCTGCTTCTCTCCTTCCTCAGACTTTCTCCTACAGGTCCCTCACACTTGCTGTTCCTCACTCTCGACTCTACCTGGGATGAGCTTAGTACTGCTCCAGTCCACAGGTCATCTTCACGGTCCTCCTAGGAACTGAACTGACTAATCCCACCCCAGGCAAGAATTTATAGGAGAGCTCCACTGAACTTGGGTTTCAGAGCTCCCCCTCTTGGTCTGGAGTCAGGAAAAGCGTTGCATGTAGGCATGAGCGAATATACTCGCTACTACTCGGAACTCGCCGGTATTTTATGATTACTCAGGAGTAGGAGTAGTGCGGTTACTTTCGCAGTGTATCTATAGATACACTGCGAAAGTACCCTAAAAGTGAATAAATGTTGTTAAAAATAATAAAATTACATACTCACCTGTCCGACGCCTGCACCGGGACTTTCCCAGAAGACCTGCGATCACCACAGGACCTGTGACTTCCAGCCAATCAGATTGCAAGGTCCTGGCAGTACACCTAGGACCTTGCAATATGGCCAATCAGGTGGCCGCTACCAGATCATGTGGTTGTGACGTGTCGCCATCTGATTGGCCAGATCGCTAACGGCCATCTGATTGGCTGGAAGTCATAGGTCCTGTCCGGTGATCGCAGGTCTTCTGGGACGGTCCTGGTGCAGGCGTTGGACAGGAGAGTATGTAATTTTATTATTTTTAACAACTTTTATTACTTTTAAGGTACCTTTACACGCCGCTACAGAAGGTTAGAAACAACCGGGTGTCTCACGTGCACGAGCACGTACCAACGGTTGCAAACGGTACCCGATACCGCCTTTACACGCCGCTACAAGGTGCTCTACAGAAGGTTTAATCTATCCCTGGAGGCACCGCCGGGTGCCACAAGTTACCTTCTGTAGAGCACCTTCCCTCATTTACATGCCGCTACAGGAAGGTAATATGGGGAGGGCACAACAACACATAGGCGTGCCAGAGTTGTTGTATTACGAGACGCTCGTACGATGATTGGACAATGCAATAGTATCATGATTGGCAGCCAGCGCAGGAAGGCTGGCTAATACATGATGCTATTGCAATTGTGTAGTGTGACTGGTCAGCTCCTTAAATATGCTGCCCTATGCAGCGTCAATCAATCGTAACGCAGGACTTCCTCCAATGATCGCTGAAGGGGGCGGTACCCCAGGAGGCTGTGTCACGCCCCAGGAAGTTAACTAGGTGGTGAAAAAACCTTACCGTACCTTATTTAGACGCCCTACCATCGGGTTGAAATCAACCTGTTTTAGAGCACTGCTCTGAAACAGTTGTCGACAGTGACGGGTAGCAACAAGCTAGTTTACACGCCGCTACCTCGGGTTGATTTGACGGTGCAAGATACATTTGTCCCCAAACCCGGTTGTTTTCAACCTTCCTGTAGCAGCATGTAAAGTACCTTACGGGTACTTTTGCAGTGTATCTATAGATACACTGCGAAAGTAATCGGACTTGCTATACTCGCAATGAGTACCGAGTACCGGTACCTACTCGTTGCGAGTAAAGCGATTCCGAATATTGCGGTACTCGCTCATCCCTAGTTGCATGCTGTGGGCTTACCTGGTGTGGATACCCCTTCTTGCTTGCAAGCATGACATCACTCCCCGAGGGAGGCAATGCCATTGTTGCAACCAAACTCTGGGGTGCCACACCCCACGTCTCAATGGCTGTCCCTAGTATCGAAACCCAATGCAGACAAATTTAATTATAGGCAATTTGGCTATCTCCAATCTCCTGAAAAAACCCAGGTACCCTAATGGGAGGAACCACATAATCAAGGAATTATATGATATCTTCATGTTTTCAACACATTTCTTCGACGGCGTTTGATCCTATTGGTGATTGATGTTGAGATAAGTAAAGTTTGCAGTCTCTGATTACTGACCCACCTCATGTGTACATTAATTTTTTGGGGGGTGTTCATCATTGGGTGACCTACTGAGGGACTTAGGGTCACATATCAGGAATAGTTGTTGGAAGTGGGGGCACCACACTACCTTTACGGTGTTTTTAAGGTAGGGTGTTTTTCATATCAAGGATAGATTATTTAACCCTCCCTTTCTACCTCCATACAATTGTATTTTTACATGTATGTTTTGCTGGATACTTTTTAACTCATATTTAATAAAGTATTATATGAGGGTTGAATGAAAAGTAATGCCTCCACCTTCATAACTCCTCAGCAGATGTAGCACTGTTATGCGGCAGGTATAGACAGTTCAGTAGACTCTCCTGTACAGCTCCAGTTGGCAGGAAGCCTTAGCAATGAATGGTTGTGTTGTTACAGTGTACAGAATGGAACCCTGGCAGACGGTTGGTCAATGCAATTTAGGAAATGTGTTGTCATTGAATTCTTGACAGCAGAAGGTGTCACCCCAAACAACGACTAACAAGGATCTGAAAGGAAAAGGGAATTTTTTTTCAGCAGAATGACAGTGCCAGACCAAACACTTAAACATGCCACCAGAGTAGAACTTCAGAGACTGAAGTTCACCACCGTCCCACCGTCCGTTATCCTCCATACAATCTAAATTTGGTGCCGTCTGACTTCCACAGTTCCTGATAATGAAAGTGAGGAGGTCGACAGGCTAGGGGGTACTCGGGTACCGGGATGATGGTGACTTGAATGGGGGATCACGGATGGTCGGTCCCCGATCCCGTGCCCTCGACCCTCAAGGTGGGGATTGTGGGGGATGATGGTGGTGAAGGGGATTGGTTACGTGATGCCACCTGTGGTAACTGGTAACGGGTATACCAGCGCTGAGCTGGCTGCTGAGGTGATGGAGGTGTAGTACAGCTCCCCAAAAGGTGGAGCTTTACCTCAGGGCAGCGGGAATGGATGAGGGGAGTCGTAGTAGCGTCTCTGCAGTCAACGCTGTGGATAGCGGCGGTTAAGATGGCATACACACACAGTAGTCTTTGTTTCGGTACCTTTTACTGATGACGGGTAACAGGTACAGTGCAGAGAAGTAACCAGGTCCCCGGCGCAATTTGCGGCTTTCACCTTGGAGAGTTGTGAGGCCTCCTCTGTCACTGGGTATGGTGGTTTGGGGTAAGTCCTGCCTGTAACTGAACTCACTCCTCCTTCTCCTTCTCAGGGCTTTGCTCTATCACTGACAATGAGGTCCTTCTGCGGGGTCCCTATTCTTCCTTTGACCCCTGGTCCTATGTTTGGTCAGGTTAAAGTGTCTCTTGTCTATTACCTCAGGGGAATTTGGTCCTCCTGGTCCTTCTGGGATTTTACTGCTGCACTGTATGCTTAGCAGTGTCGGACTCTGGTGTCCGGGTAAACTACAGGGAAACCTGGTCTTTCCCTTCTTGAATTCTCCTATTTCTCCACTGGCCTCCGACCCTCTCCTGAGGGTGCAGCACAGCTGGGTCAGTGTTCCCTGGTCCTGGGCCTGGCTTGATCCCAGCAACCAGCTCCTTCACTCCTGCTCTCTCCCTGACTGGAACTAACTGGGACTAACATACTCCTCCCCTCAGGCCTGGATCTTGTATAGGGGATCTGGCTTAAGGCAGCCAGTAGAGCTCCTGTGGAGCCCACTGGGACGGGGTACTCGGTGCCGGACAGGGGTACTGCTGGGGATATCACGGCGGTCTTGGTCCGGACCGTGTCTCAGGTTCCGCAAGTAAAAGGGAATATTTACAGGGGATTGTTTGTCGTGATGCCACCCACGGGTTGTGGTCAGTAGAGGGACCACCGCTGCAGTGTACTTCTGTCAGGAGGATGGAGCTGCAGCCAGGTGGATGAGCCCGCGCTGGTCAGGCTGCTCCTGACAGGGTGTAAAGATGCAATACAGTTCTGTATACCTGAAATCATGCACGGAAGACTGAAGCAGGGTTCACCGGGTTTTACTGGCACGTTCTTTAGTTCAAACAGTACAGTTCACAACACAGTTCTTATTCACAGTCAACTCCGGACACTCTGAACCCTCTGCAGCCAGGTTACCTTCCTGAGACCCCTCACTCTCTCTGTAACCTTTTCGGATTTTCCCTGTGGGTTGTCTGACGGCAACTCGATCCCTTGGTGTGACTTCCCCCTGTGTGTGTGGGTAGCAAGTCTAGGTCCTCTATAGCGTTGCTTAGCCTCCAACCCATGTAGTAGGAACCCTGACTTGGAATCAGTGTTCCCCGTCGGTTTGTCTGGGAAGCCGGAGTGTAGCAGCAGTCCCCCTCAAAGCTGACACTCTGGTCCCAGCCTAGCCTTGGGTAACTTTGTCTCTCAAGGCCTTACCGGGCTCCTTCCGACCCGTGTGGCTACCAGTTACTTTAAAGGAAACCTTTCCTGTCTGCAGTCGGTTGTTGCTGCTGTACTCCTCGGACCCGGTGACACCGGTCCAGTCTCTGTCCTCACTTCTCCGTGAGCTGCGGGCTATGGACGAGCTTTCTCTCCATGGATCTGTGTCTCTGTAGATTCTGCATCTCCAGGGAGCCCTATCCCTCCGGGGAAGTGTCACTCTCTGTCTGCTGGTCTCTTCTGGTCTTTACCTCTCAGCCTACTCCGGCCTACTTGGTCTTTATAGTTCAGCCTACTCCGGCCTACTGTTTAACTCCTCCTTGTTCCCTCCTTTTGTACTGGTCTACCACCTGACCTACCTTCCCACCCACTTCCCTCTAAACCCCACCACCCCTTGCCCGCCTAGATTCCCGGGCTCCGGGTTGGGTCTTGTGCTCCTGTGGGTGTGTGTGCTGAGGGTGTTTGTTACACAAACCGTCTCCTAACTGCCTGGCTGCAGTTCCCTCATTTTGCCACCCTGGTCGCAGGGGCGCCACACTCCTCCTTCAGGTCTGGGGTGGAAGGTGTTATGTGCTGTGTGTACCAAAGGGTAAATCCCTCCATGCACCAGTGGATCCTGTGGCAATCCCCTGCAGGGGTGCCACAAAAGAAGTACTTTAAGCATATTTTTCTAATTAGATATATTTTGCCAGTCTTCTACTTCTCTGTATACATATATATATATTGAACCGGTATTGCCAGTAAAGGACCTGAGGAACCAACAAACCATGAGACTGTCTGTTACTGTGCATTCTACAGCCTGCACCCTACTCCCTTTCAATATCCATTGCCCTGAGGATCTGCTCCACCTGTGGGGACCAGAGCCCAGAGGGTGGATGATGGACAGCAGGCAGGCAGTTGAGAGCTCGGTATAGAACACACCAACCGGTCCAAGTACAGGTATGGAGCCAAATTTATAAAGCTTATTATACCTGGGGATAATACACTTATGAGCCACCTTCACAGAATGCAGTCTTAGTGCTGCTGAAGGTAGCTCTTTTACCTTCATAGGCCCTGGGGGAGGTGACAGGTTCCCTTTAACTTGAGAATTAATCTGATAGTCTGGGAAGGACATTACAAGAGCTGGTGCAACACGAGAGAAGTCTTCGACATAGGAATAGGGGGTTAATGTTATGGAGAATCTTAGTTTTAGATTATTAACAGAGCTGAGAGAATCTGTAGAGTGGTGGACACAGATGAGTAAGGAGATGCAGGGCGGCGCAGCACTGTGGAGGACTCTGCTGGTAAAAATAAGATTACATTTTACTCTATTGTGGATGGGCAATCAGTGCAATGACTGGCACAGGGTGGAGGCATCAGTACAGCGTCTGGATCGAAATATCAGCTTGGATGCTATATTCAAAATAGATTGCAGAGGGGAGAGCTTAGTGAGAAGTTGAGTTTGTAATTGTGATGATTATACAGAAGGACATCTATAAGGGTACCTTTACACGCGGCTACATTTCTAGGGTGGCTACAGGTAACTTACTGGTTGCAGTGAAATCATGGAGACAAGGTTCTATCTTGTTGCTGTGTACAAATGGAATAATCTCTCCATGATTTCACTGCAACCAGTAAGTTACCTGTAGCCACCCTAGAAATGTAGCCGCGTGTAAAGGTGCCCTCAAGGTACCGTCACACAGGGACATATCGCCGGCGATGTTGCCGGGGATCACGCGAGCGCGCATCCCTGACAACATCGCCGGGGAGCTGTCAGACGGAGCAACTTACTGGCGATGTCGCCGGCTAGTTGCCGCGGCTATCGCTCGCTGGGTTGCCCAGCCACCCAGCGAGCGATAACTCGCAATGTTGTACATAGGCGGAATCGCCCGCAACATTGCAGGTTGCCGCGTTACACAGGGCGATCAGGCATGATCGCCTGAGCAACATCGCCAGATTTCCCAACATTGTTGGGAAACCTGGCGATGTGACTCAGGCGATTCATCGCCTGATTATCGCCCTGTCACACGCGGCAATTCGCCGGCGATGTCGCCGCAACTTGGCCACGTCCCTCGGTTGTCGGCAACATCGCCGGCGATATCTCCCTGTGTGACGGGCCCTTCAGAGTGTTTAATGTTTCTGCAGTAAGGAAAGGGTGGATTCTTGATATGTTTATGAGGTACAGCTATGATATGAGCATGCAAGTGATTGGATATAGGTGTAATAACAGTGCCCGTTGCGGTCTCTTTTATTCCTGCTTCAGCTGCTAGGTGTTGCTGCTCTTTTGTTGCAGGTGATGCATGACAGCATCAGTCCTGTTTAATTCCTGGGAATTTTGGTGCCGCTACATCAGGGAGCTCTGGGGTTGTCTGTTTTTTTTATCACAGACGATCCCTAAAAATGCATCTTTTTAAGGCGGTCTATCATGCTCCCTAATAGAAGTCCATTGTACTGTAGACAGTGAATGGGCTATCCCTCTGGACATTACTCTTCTACAAACTCCACCAAACCAAAAAGGTCTACACAGACTGTATAATGACCATTCATGTAAGCTTAGTCCTATGTCCCATTTCCTCAAGATGCCTGGACCATCAGTGCAATAAGCCCCTGTACCTTGTGCAACCCCTATCCCGTTGTAGATTGTAAGCTCTTTTGAGCAGGGTCACCTTCATTTCTTGCTTTATTTAGTGTATTTTCTTTTTCACATTGATTCTATGCCTATTGTTTTGTATCCAATTATTGTACTGTATTTGTTCTCTACTGTAATTACTTACTGTATATTTTCTGTACTCTAACCCTACATTGTAAAGCGCTGCGGAATATGTTGGCGCTATATAAATAAAGATTTATTATTATTATTATTATCACTCCTTTCTGATGACCTTGGGGTGGGGCTGCCTGCTATTTAAACCCCTGGGTCTCTGACTTCCACTGCCAAATAATTGGTTTTACTACCTGACTTGTGCTCTAGTCATTGTTTCTGCTATTTCCTTGATTCCTCCTGTTTCCTGTCCTTGGATTGAATTTTGACCATCCTCTTGGCTTAAAAATTTTTGTTCATGAGTGTGTCCTTTTGGCTCTGACCCTGCTTGATGACCCTTCATGAATCTGGTTCACTCCTTTGGACAGCAGCCCTCACGTGGAAGCAATCCACTGGACCCCGTTGTAAGATCAGATCCCTGTACAGAGGGTTAAAGGGTGAAGGTCGGGGTTCCTTTGGAATCTGTGAAGTGGCTTGTGTCTGGCCAAGACAGCCTTTTTGCTCCTGTGGTCTTTTACAGATGGGACAATAAGGAACGGAAGATCTGAGCAAGCCATTACCTAAAGAAAAACAGGCATGCTGCCAAGGAGTTATGGTAGTAACCCCAAACTGAAATGGAAATATCACTTTTAGGTAGGTCAGTATGGCGAGAAAACATAGAGAATCAGCTTTAGGCAGAGAATGGTATTGGTATAAGATGCATTAGACATCATAATAGTGAGGGGGGATTTCACTGGAAGAGGTGGCATCAACGTAGACTTGTCCAGTGGGTCCCGACCAATAAGACAGTGATGGTCTGATCTAAGAATGAGGACTCTATATACCGTATTATTTGGAAGAAGTCATTTTAAACTATGTAGAGCTTCCTTTTGACCCCATTGTTGCCCCCAGATGAGAGCTACACTGGCTTGGACCTGTTGGAGCAAATGTTTTAGCTCGGATAAGTGTAGACGGACTACCTGGTTGATTCTACCGGTAGCACATTCTTGTCTCATGGATGGTCAATCACGTGTAAGTACACACGGACGGTACAGTGAAACTGTGAGTGACCCGTTAAGGGTTCCTTTGTATTTTGTAAGGCCATACAACTTTATTTGCTTCGATAGATGAAGTAGAGCTTAGCTCTTCTAGAAGAAATGACCTCTACAGTACAGCAGACATCTGTGACTAAACTGTAAAATGCTACGTTGAGTCCAAGCCCCATTGAGGAATTTCATAACTTTCGAGTTCAGTGGGATTAAGGCGTCCGTTCAATGATCTCAGTGTAGTATGGTAATTTCTCCAGAAATGTCAATAATGAGATCATGATGAAGATGTCACTTTTTGGCACGTTGCACTGCATTATATGGACAGGCTGGAAGTGGTCCATCTACTGTGTGGAATAATTCCAATGGCTTCCAGCGCTTGGCTTTAAATCAGACGTATATGACGAATGGGACATCTACACAGATAGCCTTCAGACCTTTAGATTAGATTAAGCATTGACTGCTAATGGGAATTTGGGACCAGAATCAAGTATCTTATTGTTTTAAAGGGATTTCTCAGGATTTAATATATAGTATAGTCATTCAATATACAATTGGTGGAGACTTGACTTCCAGAACCTCTGCTTTTTAAACACAGTATAGGACAAGTTACAGTACCAGGTACAGCCGCATGTATGTTAGATCCTTACTGATCAGCAGGCACTTGCTGGAGACCGGTGATGATCTTTGGAGCACCCAACACCATCACATCAATATTCGTTGTACTACAGTGTAGGGCATTTCATTCAGTCTGAAGTCCAGAGAATGCAAATAAAGGGAGACTTTTTGAAGTGCGAGGTGTTAGTTTGTATATTCAATCCATATATATTGCCTTGTGCTCTATCCAACTGGAGGCCTTGTAGATAGTTTTTGGCCACCAAGAACCAAACATATCTACTGTTTCACATGAAATGCAAATTCCACGTAGAGCCTATTTTTGGTTTGGATCGAAGTGTATTTTTCCTGTATTATTATTATTTACCGTCTTTTAGCTTGATCTCAAGCCATGGTGACTTGATGGATGAACGCTCCATAGGAAGATCGATCCTATGCAGTCTACATAGTTTCACCAGGGTCTTGTCCAAGCCTAGGTATCTTCACCAGGGTCTTCTCCAAACCTAGATAGTTTCACCAGGGTCTTCTCCAAGCCTAGGTAGCTTCACCAGGGTCTTCTCCAAGCCTAGATAGTTTCACCAGGGTCTTCTCCAAGCCTAGATAGCTTCACCAGGGTCTTCTCCAAACCTAGATAGTTTCACCAGGGTCTTCTCCAAGCCTAGGTAGCTTCACCAGGGTTTTCTCCAAGCCTAGATAGTTTCACCAGGGTCTTCTCCAAGCCTAGATAGCTTCACCAGGGTCTTCTTCAAGCCTAGATAGTTTCACCAGGGTCTTCTCCAAGCCTAGATAGCTTCACCAGGGTCTTCTTCAAGCCTAGGTAGCTTCACCAGGGTCTTCTCCAAGCCTAGGTAGCTTCACCAGGGTCTTCTCCAAGCCTAGATAATTTCACCAGGGTCTTCTTCAAGCCTAGGTAGCTGACCAGGGTCTTCTCCAAGCCTAGATAGTTTCACCAGGGTCTTCTCCAAGCCTAGATAGTTTCACCAGGGTCTTCTCCAAGCCTAGATAGTTTCCCCAGGGTCTTCTCCAAACCTAGATAGGCAAACCAGGGTCTTCTCTTAGTCTAGATAGATCCACAATGGTCTTCTCGAAGTCTTGATAGGTCAACCAGAGTCTTCATAGCCGTTTTCTTAATAGTATTAAGCCATTGGGTTTCTGGTCTTCCTCTTCGCCTTGTTCCATCTATTCTTCCTACCATGATACCCTTCTCCAGTGATTTTTCTCTTTGTATGATGTTTCTAAAGTAGACAAGTCTTATCTTGGTGATCCTTACTTCGAGTGTCTTGTCTCGCTTGATTTGTTCCAGCATTAATTTTTTTGTTCTTCTTGCCATCCATGGAATTGATAACATCATTCTCCAGCTTCACATTTAGAAGACATTTTTTCCCTGTTCATTTCACAAATTCTGGCTCTATGCACAGTGGCGTAACTTTAGGCCCAGGGGCCCCGATGCAAAAGTTCCAATTGGGCCCCCAATTATTGCAAATCTTTAATAGTATTAGTCTTTTTCTATGGGCCAAAGGTTTTTTGGGCCCCCTTAGGCTGCAGGGCCCGGGTGCGATCCCTGCACCTATTGTAGTTACGCCCCTGTCTATGCAGCTTTTCAGACCATACACTGTTGTCAAACCTTCACAGCATCTCTCACGAGGACCACTGCTCTATTCCTGTCCATACACCAGGGGGCGTCCCACAAAACATTCATCTCTACCTAAGTCTAGGTATCATCAGCAATCTCAGTGATCAGACCACTGAAGCTAGACTTTGCTGTGGCCATCTTTAAACACAATTGTCTCAAAGTGTCAGCCATAACAGTGTAAGAAAACTAAAGGCTGAAGATTATTTATATCCGTCAATTATCAATTAAAGAATAGGAACCTGACTGTAGGTAAGCTGTTATACCAATGACACTGGTCATTTTTCCCATAATTTATGGTCAAGAGTGGCATTCACCCAATGTGGGCCCTGCTCCTCCATCAGCTGGGATGCTGCCATTCTCCTGCACTATATCATGATATGACATAAGATTGGTAGCAGTGCCAGTTTACAGTGGCTCCACTATTCGGACATGCCAGGGCTAATTTTTAGACCCAGCATCATGGAATACATTGCCATCACTGGATCCTGTAGGATGACATTAAACAATAGGCAGCCCCATGTCATTACAGGGTAGGGAGCGAAGGCTGCAGGCACTAAATGGAAATCAGTAACAATAACTCCAGTGTATACTGGATTATAGAACAAAAGGCAAAGCTTATTATATCATTCCTTCACTTTTCCGAAGACACAAAAGCATCTTGTTGTGGGTCAAGGCTCAGAGAAGTCACAACATGTTCTCATGGAAGTGAATAGCAAAAACTCCAAAGAGATTAGGAGCTGCGTTAACCGCTTCTCTGCTGCGTGCAGTCTCTCTAAAATAAAGCCATAAGTGGAAGGATAATAAAGAAAAATCACCATAATCTTATTTATTTTGGGATCACAATTTACTCTTGTTCTACACACTAGTCTGTTCACACCCGTGCTAGAATAGCCCATGACTATCTATCTATCTATCTATCTATCTATCTATCTATCTATCTATCTATCTATAAAAGAAAAAAAACTTTTTTCTCATATACATGTAGCTTGTTAGCATTTGTACGTCATTGGTAGTAGCTGAGTGCTGCAGAGAACTTTTTCTAGTTATCTACTTGAAAAAATGCTGCAGCACTCCGTCTTAAGATGTATCTTTATTCCTTTATTTCGGCCACAGGTACCATAGGGCAACGTATCGGGCACATGCGCCCTTCATCCAGCTGGTATATATATGTGCTGGGAAGACAGCTGAGCTGATTAGCACCCAGCGCTGCTCTATTTGTTTCTACATATCTATCTATCTATCTATCTATCTATCTATCTATCTATCTATCTATCTATCTATCTATCTATCTATCTATCAATGAGAAAATGACTGCAGCACTCCTATCAGATGTATTCAGCCTTTATTAGGCCTTCAGGCTTAGGCTGCCTTCACATCATGATTTGTGGCTGTCTGTGGGGATCCGTGTTTAGGTCGGATCCCCCGGACAGCCACAGATCCACACAGATCCCTGCAATCGGATGGCAAATGTGGCGCCCCACTGGTCAGGTGTCACAGTTGGGGTACTGCACACATAAATGAGTGTGCGGTTACCCCTGTCGCAGTGGGAATGTAAGGTTTGTAGCAGGCTCCCATCCCAGCACTCCCACACACCCACCTAGGCAAATGGTAAGGGCCCATACCCTGGGGGGGCGGGAGTTAGGGGAGGACTGAGGTAGAGAACGGGGAATTCTAGTTTTGCCTCGAGGGAAGAAGGAGTACAGGAGCCCTGAGAGAGAGAAGGCAACTCCAAGAGAGGGGCCTGGAGAGAGAGAACAGGCAGCCCAGACTGAAGGAGAAAAGTTAGGATTGAAGAGGTGTATCACGGTCCGCGCTGCTATACCCAAAGAAACACTCACATGGAAGGCAGGATTTCAAAAGCAGTTTCTTTCCTTTATTCCAACGCGTTTCGGTGCACAACCTGGCACCTTCCTCAGGGAAGTCCCTGAGGAAGGTGCCAGGTTGTGCACCGAAACGCGTTGGAATAAAGGAAAGAAACAGCTTTTGAAATCCTGCCTTCCATGTGAGTGTTTCTTTGGGTATAGCAGCGCGGACCGTGATACACCTCTTCAATCCCAACTTTTCTCTGGACATTTTTCCACGTGCGAGTGGTCGGTGGAGGTCCTGCAGCAGCTTATTTGTTGATGCCTTCAAACCAGTTGTGGGTCACACAACTGAACCAGGTGAGTGGATCCATAGCACCACCTTTACACTTTAGTGTCGCTAGTGATAGGGCACTATTGCGCCTCTTGTCCCTCACCCCTTTTGTTTTTACACAGACTGAAGGAGGGGACCCCCCAGACCGGAGCGTCCATACTCCGGGAGGGAACCCTGGTCCATGCACCGGAGTGCTGGTTCCGAAGACGCGGCACAGGGAGTTCAGCCCCTGAGTCGTAACACCAGTCGTCGTGGGTCCGTCTACCGGCCCCAACACCCTGTCAGAAAGGTAACCAGTCACACCAGGATAACCCACCGGGGTCGAGATCCAGTGTAGAAGAGAGGGAGAGCGGGAAGCTGGGACTCTCAGAAAGCACCCCAATCGGGCCTGGTATTAAGCTGGCTGTTCCAAGACAGGCAGCAGCAGGGGGACACAGGTTAGATTTAAAGTAAAGAATGCACTTTTTTTCACTTATAATTTGGGAGTGCTGCCTGTTTTTTTCGTTTGTATTGGATGAGGATTGCTGGACACATTCTTACAGGTTTTGCACCCGGTATTTATGTGGTAGTGCTGCCCAGTTTTTATTATATCTATCTATCTACTAGAAAAAATTTCTCTGCAGCACTCAGCTACTACCAATAATGCACACATGCTAATAAGCGGTATATATTTGAGGAAAAAGTTAAAAACTTACGTCTTTTTCAAAAAACGCAAAAATCTTATTTTTTAATTTTCTTGGGGTTCTTAGTACACACATTGGCCAATGTCCATTTGCTCATCAACTGCGACAAGGTGACCGCAGGTCTGATGAGTCCTAACGCTGACATCCCTGTCCTCCTTTTCCTCCCTATCCCACTCTTAAGTGGGAGGACACCATCTCAACCTCAGACCACCTGTATATCTATCTATCTATCTATCTATCTATCTATCTATTTCTATCTATCTATCTATCTATCTATCTATCTATCTATCTATGGCGGCCGTCACACACTACGATTTTGTGAGAGATCTCAATAACGATGTCAGGGGTTCACGCTCGTGCTCAACATCATTAGTGAGGTGTCACATGTATAGATAACATTCAGGACGCAGCAGCGATGTTACGTGCAGGTATTGTTCACACAACCAGCGATTGATGATTGTCAATGATGTGAATAGGAGAAATCGGTAAAGAGATCGGTTATGGCGGGGTCACACAGAACGATGCAACAGATTGGATGATCGACATCGTGTGATATGGGGTCCAGTTCCCATATCTGTATATAACGATCTGACCACTTATCGGTAGTCACATCATGCTGTCACACACAACGACGTCGTAGGAGCGATGCCAAATCAGGCACTTTCCAGCGATATCTTTAGATGTGTCGTAGCGTGTGACGCCCGCCTAACTATTACCAAAAATAAACAGCACTCATCACAAATAAAATGCTTCTCTTTGTCTTATTGGCCCATCAACAACCGCAACGTTTCGGTTCACACAGAACCTTCCTCCAGTGTGAATAGAAACGTTGCGGTTGTTGATGGGCCAATAAGACAAAGAGAAACATTTGATTTGTGATGAGTGCTGTTTATTTTTGGTAATATATTAAAGCAATTGAACAGTGCCTGGACTCTGCACCAGTTGAATGTATTTTCTGGCTACCTTGTGCTTCTCACAATTTATTATTTTCTATCTATCTATTTATCTATCTATCTATCTATCTATCTATCAATCTATCTATCTATCTATCTTATCTATCTATCTATTTATCTATATCTATCTATCTATTTATCTATCTATCTATCTATCTATCTATCTATGTCTGTAAGCTCTTTTCAGCAGGGTCACCTTCATTTCTTGCTTTATTTATTGTATTTTTTTTTTACATTGATTCTATGCCTATTGTTTTGTATCCAATTATTGTACTTTATTTGTTCTCTATTGTAATTACTTACTGTATTTTCTGTACTCTAACCCTACATTGTAAAGTGCTGCGGAATATGTTGGCGCTATATAAATAAAGCTGTATTATTATTATTATTATTATTATTATGTCTGTCCATTTATCTATCTGCCTGCCAGTCTGCCTGTCTTTGTCTCTGTCTCTCTTCCTGTATATCTATCTAACTTAAGCTTGTCAACTTGCCCGGAAAGTTCCATTTGTTTGTTTTTTTGTATCTACTGTTAAGTCAATTTTATGCAGAAATATGGAAAATTCTGAAGGGTTCCAAAACTTTCAAGTACAGCTCTATCTATCTATCTATCTATCTATCTATCTATCTATCTATCTATCTGTCTGTCTGTCTGTCTGTCTGTCTGTCTGTCTATCTATCTATCTATCTATCTATCTATCTATCTATGTCTATCTATTTCTTTCTATCTATCTATCTATCTATCTATCTATCTATCTATCTTTCTTTCTTTCTTTCTTTCTTGTCATCTAGAAGTGTGGAATCTGCATGTGACTTATCAATTGTTTCCTAAGCTTATAATAAAGAGATGAAGTATTATGAACTGAAACTGCTGCACTTGTATATATCTCTGGCATAGGGTTAGGGTTATCTGGTCATTGATACAGAATGACAAGTACAGAAGGGACTAGGTTCTCTGCATATCCAGTGCCGAGGTCATTTGTGTGTTTGGTTATCCGACATACTTAACTGTTAAGAGTCCTCCGGACGGTGACTATAATGATTTCCCAGTGACACCCATATCTGCCAGACTTAATAATATATACATATATATATTAAAAAAGTATTTCCATTATCTGTTTCAGGGGTCTCCAACTCCAGGCCTCGAGGGCCGCCAACAGGGCTTGTTTTCAGGATCTCCTTAGTATTGCACAGGGGTTGGAATCATTACCTGTGCAGATGATCACATTAACACCTGTGCAATACTAAGGAAATCCTGAAAACCTGCACTGTTGGCGGCCCTCGAGGCCTGGAGTTGGGGACCTCTGATTTATTTCATCTGTAGTTTTGATTTCTAGCAGGGAACATTTGGTTCTCTATTGTAAGAATTCTTTGTTAAATAGCAATAGTGACTAGAAAGGGTTAACCTAATGGTGATCCCACAACAGGGAGGCCGAGAATCCCGTAAAGAGAACGCGCCTGCGCGAGATGTAAGAGGTGTACAGTAGTAACTTCAATGTACTACTGCGCAATCGCGGGTGAAGATGGCGGCCAGGAATCCCAAGGTGCTAAGACATACGCAGGAATTTGATGAGTCACGTGACGGGACCACTGACTTAACGATAGAATTTTTTCTAACTGAGTATGTGCAATGCATCATGCGGGACGCTGAAAGTATGGCGACCGCCGGCAGTGTATTACTGTAGTGGTGTGGTGAGCCCCCCTAATTAATAATTAACAGATGTGCACTAATCACTCTATTTAAGACTTTTATCATATTTGTATAATTTTTTATTTGTGACTATTCTGTGAAACTCTATGGCACTTTATATTGCACACTGGGTGAATAACATCCACATTTGCTTTTCTAAAGGAAGTGCTGCCATCCATTTTTTCATAAATCTATCTATCTATCTATCTATCTATCTATCTATCTATCTATCTATCTATCTATCTATCTATCTATCTTTCTAAGGCGGCCGTCACACACTACGATTTTGTGTGGGAGCTCAATAACGATGTCAGTGGTGTGCGCTCGTGCTCAACATCATTAGTGAGGTGTTACATGTATAGATAACGTTCAGGACGCAGCAGTGATGTTACGTGCAGGTATCGCTCACACAACCAGCAATTGATGCTTGTCAATGATGTGAATAGGAGAAATCGGTCAGGAGATCGGTTATGGCGGTGTCACACAGAACAATGCAGCAGATTGGATGATCGACATCGTGTGATATGGGGTCCGGTTCCCATATCTGTATATAACGATCTGACCACTTATCGCTAGTCATATCATGCTGTCACACGCAACGATGTCGTAGGAGCGATGCCAAATCAGGAACTTTCCAGCGATATCTTTACATATATTGTAGCGTGTGACGCCCGCCTAACTCACAGTAGAAGAGATTAAAACTGGTATATAAATTAAAGCACAGTCAATTGTCTTTTTGCTATTATAGAATAACTACCTTATAATTCAAAATTATACGAGGGAGACATGAAAATTAATTAAATCAATAAGAACTAAGAGTAAGATTCATAATCCAAAGCTGCATACTTAAAGATGACCTGTTACTTGTGTGAGAGTACAGCAACTACAGCCTGTAATGACTTCCCCTAACCACCAGGGGGACTCTTGCACAGCTTGTATAAAAGGCTCCGCCCAGGCATGTCAGAGGCACAGAGGCCAGACAACCAGTAGCGCTTGGACTTGTGACGGCTATCTTTCTTTCCGTTGGTTGTCACTGGAAAGGCTAATAGAGACTGTGTGCTAGTTTTCTGGACTAAGAAGAAGCTTCCCTCAAGAAGAATCATTTAATGTGCTACCAGAGGGAGGGTTGCAGTGATGAGAATACCCCAGGTGTCGTTGACGAGAGGCCGGGCGACTCCCTCTCTTGCAATGAGACTGATTGTGGTGAATTGATCACCGAAGACAATCGCTGTATTCCCTGGTGACAAACTACTCTTGCAGATCTGTTTTTCATCTGAATTACCGTATATACTCGTGTATAAGCCGACCCGTGTATAAGCCGACCCCCCTACTTTTGCCCCCAAAATCTGGGAAAACCTATTGACTCGTGTATAAGCCGAGGGTGGACCCCAGCACAGGTATACAGCCCCCAGCAGTGTGGTATACAGGCCCCCTCAGTGGTATACAGGCCTCCCCAGTGGTAGTATACAGCCCCCAGCAGTGTGGTATACAGAAGCTTCCCCAGGGTACATACAGGCCCCAGCAGTGTTACAGCAGCCTCCCCAGTGGTATATACAGCACCAGCCCCAGGGGTATATACAGCAGCAGCCCCAGGGTTATATACAGCACCAGCCCCAGGGGTATATACAGCACCAGCCTCAGGGGTATATATAGCAGCAGCCACAGAGGTATATACAGCAGCAGCCCCAGAGGTATATACAGCAGCAGCCCCAGAGGTATATACAGCACCGGTCCCAGGGGTATATACAGCAGCAGCCCCAGAGGTATTACAGCACCAGCCCAGGGTATATACAGCACCAGCCCCAGGGGTATATACAGCAGCAGCCCCAGGGGTATATACAGCACCAGCCCCAGGGGTATATACAGCACCAGCCCCAGGGGTATATACAGCACCAGCCCCAGGGGTATATACAGCCCACCCCACAGATCCAGGCGCCCCCCCCCCCTTGCTCGGCAAACCTGTAAAGTAAAATCCTTATACTTATCACTGTCCTGTCGCCGCCGTCCCACCACTGCCGACACCGTGATCCTCCATCTTCATTCAGCGTCTTCCGGCTTCCTGTGGTTGGCGCTGACAATGACATCATTGCCTGCGACCACAGGAAACCGGAAGACGCTGAATGAAGATGGAGGATCACGGTGTCGGCAGTGGTGGGACGGCGGCGACAGGACAGTGATAAGTATAAGGATTTTACTTTACAGGTTTGCCGAGCAAGGGGGGGGGGGCCCTGGATCTTGATGGGGGGCCTGCATACTGATGCGGGTGGCGGGCGGGCGGTATATACTCGCGTATAAGCCGAGGGGGGACTTTTCAGCCCAGATTTTGGGCTGAAAAACTTGGCTTATACGCGAGTATATACGGTACATCGTAATAGTAAGTCCTGAGCTCGGGCCTCGCATACACAACCTTTTCACAGGTAAAGTTAGCTAAAAGTTGAAGCCGGTTTCACAGACTTGTGCTGGACTAAGAGTGTTTGATACACAGGTATCACTTCTGCTGAGGTGTGTATACACTGTATATCTGTATAGATATACAAGAATATAGGCTTATCAATACGTTTGTGAATCATAGTACTACTCCAAAGACTCGTACTGCATTAAATTTACATTGGTTCGATATTAGTGTGACGTCTCATTTATCTTAGTTTCTCCTTGATAGTCAAAATACCTCCATTGGTTCCTGCACTTTGATCCCGGACCTTTGGATCAGGTGTATGTGGATATATCTTATAGTGAACAGTGGAGGGTGTTTATACATAATAAAATTCTGTCTTCCTTTCTTATCCCTTAAGAATCTCTTTAATAAATTGACGTCTGGCTCCGTTTCCATTTGTGACCCGCTGAACTTTTAGTGAAGCCATTGGCTCTCGGCTCTGACACTTGCATCAATAATTGAGTTTAATACTTTGTAAAAATAGCTTAGCTCCCCTGATTTTGCCGCTTCTTTTCCATTTTGTGTTGCATTGCTCCACTGCAGAAATATTCACATTTATTTTTTGTGGAGAGTGGTATGTGAAATCTCTACTTGCAGGCCAACTAGGTGTTTCTTTAGCATTTTCTCTGATGGTGTGTGATGTCAGCTCTCCCTCCCAAACTCTGCCAATCTCAGGTGCTAGTAGTCTAATGCTGATCTGTGATTGGCAGCATCTGGAGAGTTAAAAGTGCACACCCCTAGAAAAAACTCTAAAGAAAAGCACAATTGGACTGGAAGGAGAGATTTCACATACTGTTCTCCAAATGCAACAAATGTGAATACCTTTGTAACGGAGAGATACTCATTTTTTGGAGAAAGTGAGAGGTCTTTAACAAGTTACATTACACAATTTGGGACATTTTAGACCTGTTCCCAGGAGGTGACAAAGTTTTCAGAAATGTCCCATAAAACATTTGGGTCTGGTTTATCTAAATTCCACCTCTTCAGAATCAGTACACTTGGCAATGCGGTGCTAACCGTCTTCTTCTACCTGGCAATTAGGACTGGAAATACTTTTTTACGTAATCTATTGCTTGAGAGTGTCAAACTTCTCATTTGAACCAGAAACTTCTATGTTGGTCTCATCCATCCATAAAACATGGATCCTGTTAGTGTTTTTCATTCATACTTGCCAACAATCGTAATAGTGCTCCCAAAATAAAAAAAGAGCCCCATTTGACCCTCTCATACTCATGATGCTTTGGGATATAGGAATATTGGAGTATGGATTAGCAATCACAAAGCCTGAGTGACACTACAGGTACCCTTCGCCCATTGAACACCGGAATGATCCTTAATCCATAGATTTGCACCTTGAAGCTTTGTGGGTTTAAATATGACATAAGACAAGGACGACAGATCTGCAGAATTGTTATTGACATGTTTTTACTTCTATTGTGCAATTAAAGTGCCATTCATTTTTAATCACTACTAATCTCATTTGATGAATGCAGGTAGGACTCAATTGGTTATTCTTAGAAGTGTTTATTTAAGGAGGACCTTTCACTTCCATTTCTCGCTACTTCACTGATTCCGGAACAGATTTTAATTTTCCTCTGGCCCTTCCATTCCAAAGTTATGCCCCCATTATTAACGGTGCAAATTTTCCCTTCAACCAACTGGGCGTTAACCACAGAACTTTGGCCGTCTTTTGATTGGCCAGCATCACAGGAGAAATAAAACAACGCCCACAGTGTAGTTCTGTGGTACACGCCCAGTTGGATACAGGAAAAATTTGCATTCTGGTAGGGTATAACTCTGAAATGGAGGAGCGCAGAAGAAATAAGAAAACGTCAAAAATCAATGGAGAAGTGACAATTGGAGGAGGTACTCAGATCAAATTGAAATAATCCAGTTAAGATCTCTATTTCAGGCGTCAGAAGATCACAGCGAATGGCTACATGTATACCTGCACTGGTTGAATCTGCTTTGCTTTCCAATTAGCTGTGCTGATTTTCCTTGGTCTGGTGCTGCAAGGGTTAAGCTGTTATTTTGGTCTCCTAAGGCTTTCCATCCTGGGTTATCTAAGCTGTTCTGATTTTTCCACTCCCCTCTGCTATACATACTCACCTTTCGGCTTGGGTAGTTGTCAGTAATTGCTTGCTATACCTTGGTCTTAGTGTGGAGGTGTGAACTGTTGACCCAGAAGTCATTTAAGGAGCTGCTTGGAAGTTTGTTTGGTGTCTTCTCGTTCTAGTCCCTTTTTGGTTTGCCTGTCTTATCCTTCCCCTGTATTCTTTCCTATGGGCTGGTGTGCATTGTATGATTGTTGTTTCTTTTATCCTTGTCTGTCCTTTGTCCTTTGTGTCTTTATTCTAGAGCAGGATGAGTGTTACTGCTGCCCTGTGGACTAGTATGGGTTGTGCTCAGGAAAAGACAGGGATAGGAACGTGATCACCACATGGGGTGAAAGAACCTATCCAAGGACCTCAGAGAGCTCAGGGTTGCCTTGGGTAAGTGTCAGGGTTTGTCCCTCCATGGTCATCCCCAGTGGCAGTTCTTTCCTCCATCTCATATTGCCTTGTGCCAACCAGCTCTTTAGTGGCACTGGACAACCAGGAGCCGCCCTGGAGTGGTACCTGGTGCCTATGATCAGGCAAGTCCAACCTCCCATCAGAGACATTGGTTAATATTTTGTAGGCACTTAGTCACGCCCCTCCGGGGTAAGCCTATTTGGGTTTACATCCCTCTCTTCCCTCCATCTTGTAGCATGACAGCTAAAAGCTACAAATTGGCGGCTTGCTGGTACAGGCGGCTCTGTGACATCCCTGCTTAGTGCTGCCTGTGTCGGCCCGGTCTGTGTGCAGGAGACTAAAGAGGACGCCCTTTCTCAGATTGTGGTAGTACAAGCTTTAATCTTCGTAGAGTTGGGGGTAAGGATGAAACACGGGAGAATTAATACTTTTTAAGGGAGGCAGGCAATGAGAGGAAATTAAGGTGGCACTCTGACATTATTACTGGTTATCGGAGCACGCTAATTGTCTTGCTCCAGGTGTACAGTATGCCACTGCTATGCACATGTCATGTTTGGAATTGCAGCTCAGCCTCATTAAGCTGCAATATCGGACACAACGCAGGGAAAGGTGAGAAATATTTTTAGCGGCCATGTTTTTCCATACGTGGAAATTATCCCAGAATGTACGGGAGGCTCCTGGAAAAGGGGAGAACTCTTGAATGCTCTGAAAAATCACGAAATGTCATGAAAGCCTTCAAAAAACCTCCTGGAACGCAACGTTTCCACAAGGTTTTGTGTGTGAATACTCCGTCATCAGGGGGTATAAGGCAGGGCATGTAATCTCAGTTTCTATCGATATCTTACCCCTGGGTCACACACAGCCCAGAATGTCTCAGTGACCTGGTTTCCCTCAGTGTTCCCACCTACCTTGTTGCTGGTCATACTCTCCCTAACTCTTCTCATCATATGTTCAATATAATACAGAGCTTATGTCTGGTAATTTATAGGCGTAGTCAATTATTAGGTTTTATTAGTCTCACGTTTGTAACAAGATTCTCAAAGAGTCTTCTGCCAAAACAAGAGTTCAAAGATGTTCTGCTTAAAGATCAGGTAAGAACTTAAGCAATTAATCAATCAGGAATTACCCTCTTCTCTTCCTCACGACTTACTGAGTAAGAAACTGCAGCTTTGTCTCCCACCTCTCCCCTTACTGTAGGGAGAAACCCAGCGCAGGACGATGAGGGGGACAAAGGAGTCCCTGATGCTAAAGGCAAAGGGAAGATAGTGACCCCTAAAACATTAGCGCTGACACCTGGCTCCCCTAAAAACCCTATACAGTCTTGGCAACTGTCGCCGATCAGGATACCTCGTTCCTTTCTGTCTCTCAACAAAGACAACTTAAGGATCAGACAGGGTGGACACTGGTCAACCCAACTAACAACTAATGGAAACACTAGGGAAACAAACAAAGGGGAGAGGGAGAAACACTTAACTGAAGAGAGAGCCAGACAGCAAACTACACAGCAAGTCCTCGATGCACTGCTGAGCCAGGAAGCAACTCCAACTCCAAACACGCTGTCACCAGCAATGCATGATGGGAGCCAAGGGGTATAAATAGAGACAGCTGAAAGGTAGGAGACCAGCTAGGTCCTAGTGACCTGCAGCTATCACGAAGCAGAGAAATATTCTTAAAGGGACTGAACCACAATTCAAGATTTTGGCTGTTTGGTCAGACGCTGCCATCTTCTGCGAGTGATCCCAACAGCTTCGTCTGTGTCTCCTAATAAACCTGTGACACTATTGTTCACTACATTTGTATGTAATAATCCAATCAAAGAAAATAATAATGGTTAGAGTATTATGGTGGAGTACGATCCAACACTATTTTCTGCATCTTTATTTATTTCATGTTTTGAAACAGCTCATTGAGACTTCAAGACGTTCTTTGACTTTTTGCACAATTAGGGCTTGAGACAGATGTTCCTGGCCTCAGCCATCAAAGCAGTTAAAAAGTGTTCCACTTTCTATCAGATGAGAATTCCATCAATCATTAATGTCCCTCTTCTGTTCTTTTAGTGTCAAACTGCAGTTACATCTCCCTCCTCTCCCCCTTCTCCTCCATTCATATGCATTGCACCAACCAGCTCATTGTAGTTCCAAGAAGTTCTTTTTTCCTTTAGCATAGTGAGGCACTGAGACAGGTGTTTCAAGCAATTAGGCACTGCCCAAGGGCCACAGTCATAGGTAGGCACAGAGGCCTCCATCTAAACATTTCCACTTACATTATTTTTTCAAGATGACCTATTTTTGTTACAGCTGTAAATCCTTTACCGTCATAGAGCTAAATGCTAAAAATATAAAGGCAAGTCATTGTATGTACAGTAGTTCGTATTATATCCCAAGACAGCCATTGAAAAATGTGGCCATGTGATATGACATTAACGTGGGTGGAAAAGCCAATGATTTATTGCCTTCTTGCCCAGAGGGCATAAAACCTTTATAGCAATTGATGGAACAATTCTATAAATGTTTCCTCCCAGCGTTATCCGGTTTACCAAGGACGATCATACCTGGTGCAGCCATGCCTTCAGATAAGTTGAAAAAGCAATTGGGCCGGACCTGTGGTCAGTGTGCGAACGTCGATAGGTCCGTAGCCACTGGCTCACCTGCAACACTTTATTCTAGATTTGAATAAAACCATCTATGATACCTTGAGTGCGTTACTCTTAACTAGAGTGTCAAATGGTCCATGTACTTTGAACAAGGACAGATTTGTGTCCAAGTGTTATTACTTCTTTAGATTAAAAAAATTTCACTTTCCTTATGGCTTGCATTAATGTTTATTTCTGTTTTGATGCTGAGGCTTACTCTAATGAGTGTTCACAATGGTCCTGACCTCTAATTTTAAAATGCCAGAGTCTATGGTGATAAGAACCACACTCTCCTATCGCCATAAGTTTAACGGTTTTGCTGCTGCAGGTGCCGGTGTTTCACCTCATCACAACCACTTAAGTGGAAGGTGTGTGTGAGTGAGTGTATCCCACACTCTTCACAAACCACAGAGGTGGAAGGTTGTGCTGCTCAGGTGCCGGTGCTTCCGCACTCTCACAAACCACAGAGGTGGAAGGTTGTGCTGCTTCAGGTGCCGGTGCTTCCACACTCTCACAAACCACAGAGGTGGAAGGTTGTGCTGCTTCAGGTGCCGTGCTTCCACACTCTCTTACAAACCACAGAAGGTGGAAGGTTGTGCTGCTGCAGGTGCCGTGCCATTTTTTAGTCCAGCTGGTAAGGCTGCAGTTCTGGTGTCTGACTGTAGCCGAGAAGTTGGCGTCATATCCTTTGTTGTTTTCCCCTATGTATTTTCCTTCCCCAAGTGTTTGTTAGTGAAATGGTGAAACTAGGGACTAGTGCCCTCACCGGCCAGCTCCCTAATGAGGGGTAAATTCAAGGCCAGCGAGGCACTAGGTATCTTGTTCGACACCGGGGTGAAAGAACCCATATAGGGATGATGGGGAGATCAGGTCTTCAGGTGAATGCAGGTGGTGTTCCTTCCCATACTGTCAGGGCCCTCTGTAGTTATTGTGTCCCTGGTGTTCCCTTGTTTGTGGCGGCGCTTGTTGGGGGTTCCCGGTATCTAGAAGACACCAGTAGTAAGAGATTTTCAGTGCGTGGGTTTAGTGGCTACAGATTATCATCATGGCCACTGGACACGGGCCTGCAAATCTTGTTGCTCAGCTCTATTTTTGCATTTTTATTGGATATTATTTTATTTTTCTTGGTGTGGGAAAATGTTGTGTTATTCTCTTCTGAGGTCAGAGACATTGGAAGGTGATAATACATTTAAGTATGTTTCTTGAGAAGACCGCAGAATGTTCTCCTCCCTGTTTGGATTTCAGTAGAGATTAAAATCTTGATGTATCCAAAGAGGTTTTTCTCCAAAATCTACACTGAGCTGCAACTAATATCATGCACTGAAACATGATACCATAATTCATAGGTGCCCAGGGGATATGTAACTCTAGGTTTATTCATTCAGTATATACAGCGGTACAGACTATTTCAGATTTCTGCATAAATTTGGGCTAAAACTACAAAGAGTCAAAATATTAGACTTGATCATTTTATTTACTGAGAAAATAATCCAATATCATAAGTCGCTGAGTGACAAATTATGTAAACCTTTGCTTTCAGTATCTAGCGTGACCCCCTTTGCAACAATAACATTTCCGGGAAATGGATCGGTCCTCCACATTGGCTTGGAGACATTTTATTTCATTTCTCCCATAAACTGCTTCCTTCAGGTCCACACCATTATAGGATTAAGATCAGGACTGTGTAATGGCCGTGTGTGACCATGGTCGGCACATAACTCTGCACCTAACAAGGAGAGGTAACAAAGAGAGTATACAGGCAGGACAGCATGCGATTGTAGCGGACACTTTCTGTGAGGTAAAACATTTTTTATGTGAGGTAAAACAGTGTTTTTTAACAAGCAGGAAAATGTTTTACCTCACAGAAAGCAGCAGTTGTGATCCTGTGCTGTATCTCAGCATATTCTTTTGCGTCCTCCCCGGCCCAGAGATGTGGTATGAACAGACAGTCCCTCTACATCAGGCAGGGGAGGACACAAAAGAGTATACAGACATTAGCAGCATGAGAAAGCGTATACAGACATTACAAGACAGAAAGAGTATACACACATTACAGCATGAGAAAGGTATACAGATATTACAGCACAGGAAAGAGTATACAGACATTACAGCATAGGAAAGAGTATACAGACATTACAGCATGGGAAAGAGTATACAGACATTACAAAACCATGGGGTTTGATCAATGTTAGATTATTTTTGTGAGGTAAAACATTTTTTACAAACAGGCAGGTAAATGTTTTATGTTACAAAAATAATCATCTATTATCTATATGTCTGTATACTCTTTTGTGTCCTTTTTGCTAGGTACATTTTTTACAAACAGGAATGTTTTACTCACAAAAAGAGTCAGCTATAATTCGTCTGTAATGTGTGTAGCTACAGATTGTAACTGATTCTTTTTGTTCTGCCTTCTTCCACATGTGGTGCTGTGGTTATCTAGCATACAGCTTAACCCTCGTTCACTTCCCCAAGGAACAGACTGTAGGATTTCTGGAGTCTATATTTATTGAGGTGATGAGGTGAACTTGATTGTGGTAAAAACTATAATGCAAAAAATAAACAGTCTGACTCAGTACTGACATATCACAAAAACAGCAGTATGATACAGAAATACAATTACTACCAGTACTGGGGCATTACAGAAACTGCACAGTAAGGGCCCTTTCACATCAGCGGTAATCGCTGATCGCGGCAGTTGCGATGAAAAAAATGCAACTGCTGCGGTTACCGCATAATGGCCACACTTGCGGTTTACTTGCGGCAAGCCCCATGCAATGTCTATGGGGCTTGCAGAAGGTGCGGCAAGTGCGGTATAGTTGCGGTTTCGGCATTTGCGGCAGATGCGGCCGCCAAAAAAACGCACCTGCCGCACACTTACCGCAAGCCCCATAGACATTTCATGGGGCTTGCCGCAAGTGAACCACAAGTGCAGCCGTTATGCGGTAACCGCAGCAGTTGCGATTTTTTATCACCGCAACTGCTGCGATCAGCGATTACCACTGATGTGAAAGGGGCCTAACAGTATAAACACACAATGCAGTTAACATGGCTATCTAGGGTAAAGATCACTGCAACAGTCTCTACTCTATACAAAAACACAAGGGCCCTTTCACATCTGCGTTTATTTGAAATCGCGGCAGATGCGGTGAAAAAACCGTATCTGCCGCGATTGCCGCATAACCGATGCACTTGCGGCGCGGTTGCGGTAATCCCCATAGAAAGTATAGGGGGACTTGCGGCAGGTGCGGCAAGTGCGGTTTTGCACTTGCGGCAGGTGCAGCCGCGAAAAAAACCGCGGTCAGCCGCGGTTTTTTCGCGGCCGCACCTGCCGCAAGTGCAAAACCGCACTTGCCGTACCTGCCGCAAGTCCCCCTATATTTCTATGGGGATTACCGCAACCGCGCCGCAAGTGCATCGATTATGCGGCAATCACGGCAGATGCGTTTTTTTCACCGCATCTGCTGCGATTTCAAATAAACGCAGATGTGAAAGGGCCCTTACTGCATATAGTACACGAACATGATAGGATGCAGGATTACAGATAATGATACCTCACTTCTATTACACTCTGTACAATGGCTGCAGCCTACACCTGCTTACATAGATCCCAGCATAAACATGTAACTGCATTTTACTCTTACTGAAATCATCTGACAAGAGGAGGAAAGTTGTAGAAGGGACAGAGCTAGAATAAGTCTGATCTCTCAGAAGTTCAGGACCATGTCTGCCGTCTCCTTCATCCAGAGAAGCAGGGGGGCGGTCCCGTCTACATTACTCATCCTAAAGGGGACAGAATCTTGTAACTACAAGAGCTCTGCTAGATCATGTGTAACACATCTAAACAACATAGATGGGCAACTAATGACCACTATGGCTGTAACTGGTATAAAACTATGAATGTTTATTTCTTTGCTCATGAATGGGCACAACACTTTTTGTGAGGTAAAACAGTTCTCTGCCTGTTTGTAAAAAATGTTTTACCTCAAAGAAAGAATTACTTGCGGCCCTGTAATGTAATGTCTGTATACTCTTCCCCGTGCTGTAATGCCTGTATACGCTTTCCCATGCTGTAATGTCTGTATACTCTTTCCCTTGCTATAATGTCTGTATACTCTTCCCGTTCCGTAATGTCTGTACTGTCTTTCCCATGCATTAATGTCTGTATACTCTTTCCTGTGCTGTAATAACTGTATACGTTTTCCTATGCTTTAATGTCTGTATACTCTTTCTCGTGTTATAATGTCTGTATACTCTTGCCTATTCTGTAACCTGTAATGTCTGTATACTATTTCCCATGTTTTAATGTCTGTATACACTTTCCCGTGCTGTAACATCTGTCTACTCTTTCACGTTCTGTAACGTCTGTATACTTTTTCCCCTGCTGTAATGTCTGTATATACTTTCCTGTGCTGTAATGTATGCATATTGTTTCCTGTGTTGTATTGTCTGTATACTCTTTCCCATGCTGTAACGTCTGTATAGTCTTTCCTGTGCTGTACTGTCTGTTGTCTACTTTTTCCATGCTATAACATCTGTCTACTCTTTCCTGTGCTGTAATGTCTATATACACTTTCCTGTGCTGCAATGTCTGTATTATCTGTATACTCTTTCCCATGCTGTAATGTCTGTATACTCTTTCCCGTGCTGTAATGTCTGTATACTCTCGCCCATGCTGTAATGTCTGTATACGCTTTCACGTGCTGTAATGTCTGTACAGTATAGTCTTTCCCTTGCTGTAATGTCTGTATAGTCTTTCCTGTGCTGTAATGGCTGTATACTCCTTTGTGTCCTCCCTTGCCCAGGAGATGTGGCATGTTCAGACTATGTCCCTGTACAGTCAGATACATCCATTACAGAGTACATAGCAGGGACACATATATAAGACCATATCTCCTGTGCTGAGATAATCTTATATATGTATCCCTGCTATGTACTGTGTAATGAATGTGTCTGACCTTACAGGGACATGGTCTGATCATACCACATCTCCTGTGCTGAGATAATATGATCAGACCATGTCCCTGTACAGTCAGACACATCCATTACACAGTACATAGCAGGGACACATACATAAGATTATCTCAGCACAGGAGATGTGGTATGATCAGAACATGTCCCTGTACGGTCAGACACATCCATTACACAGTACTTAGCAGAGACACATATATAAGATTATCTCAGCACAGGAACATTTTTTTAACATATCCCATTGTGGAACTTTTTTAATTCCAGGATCTATTGATGAAAATGTAATTTGTTTGTGGGGAAAACCCCTTTGATCACATTTTTGTTCACCTTGTGTGCTTTTAGTTTTGGTCCTGCTGGATGGCTCACATTCTCTCTCAGATTTCTTGACATTTTCTTCTAGAATTTCATGATAAGATTCAGACTTCGTTGTTCTATCAATGACTACAGCCGTCCTGGCCCAGATTGAGTTTCACAGATGGTATGAGGTTTTTCTTTATCCAAACATAAGATTTCTGATTTAAACCAAAAAGCTCTATATTGTTCTCATTCGTACACAAAACATTGTTCCAATATCCTTCTGGCTCGTACAGATGATCCTTAGCAAACTGCAGACAGGCAGAAATGTTCTTTTTGGAGGGAGGTGGCTTTCTCCTGCAATACACATGGTTGTTGTTCAGTATTAGGGTTCACTCACATTTGAGTATATAAAATCTCCATGAACAGGTAGGATGATGCAGTAAATACGCTAGGTGACGTAAAGCAGAAAATAGTAGTCAGTCTTGGGAGGGGGGAAGGAGCTGGGGAGGTAAAATCAGAGTTCATAGATAAGAGGCACAGATTAGAGGAAGAAATTCCAGCAGGACGGTTCCAGTATTTTTCTTCTTTTATTAAATGATAAATAACATCCATTATAAAATCAGTGTCACATGCTCAGATTGCACTGACTTTGCTGATACTGCTGTGTGTGTTTGTGTTTGCATTTCTTCAGGAGCTGCATGAGGTACGGATGTGAAGGTCTTTGTGCTCAGCTGCTGGTGATGTAGGTATAGATGTGAAGGTCTTGTGCTCAATTGCTGGTTGATGTGAATCTGGGTGTGGCTCACCTGGAGTACCCTTCTTTTGGCTTTTAGGCTATATTCACACGACGTGTAATTGCCACGTATTTCTGCTTTTACGTGGTGCTATTGAGCACTCGCGTAAAAGCAGTGCCAAAGAAAGCTGGATACGCCTTCCAGCAAAAGCTACGGCTTTTGCTGAAAAGCGTGCAGATGCTGCGTTTAGCCGCATATTTTTGACTTGCCAATTCTTTGTGCTTTTTTCTGCTTGTTTTCTCATAGGCTACATGATAAAATGACCTTGGGAAAAGCGTGGTGTCTGCATGCAGTTACGCTTTTTTTACTCGTAAATGCGCGCAAAAAAGCGTCATTGCACAATATGCGGCCAAATACGCCACAGGTGAACGTACCTTTAAGTACCCTTTCCTCTGTCAGATGTCGTTGAGTTATTTACTCTTGGTCACTGAGCTGTGAAGACGCTTAGCTGCTGAGCTGAAGTCTCTCCTGGAGTTCTATTGCCTTGGGAGTAGATGTGATTCCTGACCAGTGGGTAGAATTAGGGCCCTCATACTAGGGCTAATCAGGAGCTTAGGAAAAAAGGGTGGCGGCTCAGATATCCTCACCATCAGAGGTACCTCCGAGAACAGAGCGAGCCAGGGACCCCAGCATCAGGGTCAGATTAGGCTCCCCTGACCCCCTTCGCCCATCACACCATTTAGTTACCTGATTCCCTCTCCTCCTAAGCGTGTCAATCACATTTTGATAGATCTCTATTCTTTAAATAAAAAACAAATGTCACTAAATTTCATTCCATCGATTGAAAATACCAGACTATTTTTACCTTCAAATATGGAAATCCTAAAGGTCCACGAACTGTATTTTTCGCTTTATAAGACACAACGGATTGTAAGATGCACCCCAAATTTGAAGGAAAAGAGAGAAAATTAATTTTTAATGTTCAATGGATTCCATCTTATAACGCCAGTGTCCATCTTACAATCAGTATATATGTCCCCTATCCTGGTATATATGTCCCCCATCCTTGTACATAGCCCTGTATCCTTGTACATGCCCCCATCATCTTGGTACATGGCACCCCATCCTGGTACATGGCACTCCATACTGCACCCACCATGGCTTTTTGAGGGGGGGTTACGGTGGTGATGAAGCAAGGGTGCACGAAGCAGGGTGCATGAATGATGTGGGCAGTGGAGCAAAGCTGCGTGCCCACAGCTAGTTGGATGTCGCAGCGAGATCTCAATCTGTGCATGCACAGACTCTGTGGCCATTTTGTTGAAGTCCTGGCCAGTAGAGGAAGAGTCACAGCTTGCCAATGTCTGCAGAGACCCAGAAAATGTTGGCCCTATACGCCACCACACTTTTACGTGGCATCCCCCAAGCTCCAGGTCTGCAGCCTTTCCCCACTGCCCTTATCCTCTGTGGACCCTGCCTCCTGCATCCTTGCTTCACCACTGCCAACGCAACCCCCCCTCTGTAAGAAAAAAAAAGACAAGATTCGAATGGTAAGACACACCCCTATTTTGCCCCGATTTGGGTGGAAAAAAGTGGGTTTTATAATCTGAAAAATACGGTATATTTACAACTCCTAAATTTGTAACAATGGAACATTTTTGCCAGTAAAATAATTACTAAGTAAAGCATTTCTTTATTTGTTTCGTTTGGTTCTCTTTATCTACTTTTAGGACTTGTATGAAAATCTGATGAGATCTACGTCAAATATTAATAGTTATGTTGCTTTACATAGGGTGCAGTATTATGGTGGTTATACTGACAAGCAAAAGGGTAACAACGTTTTAGATTTTTGAGTTTCGGGCTCCTTATCTCAGCATGTGTTACAACTTTGAGTGTGAGACTACCTTCATTTGATAGACTATCATCTTGGCAGTGATTAACGCAGTGTTGAAAGCCAAAGGTGGGTTTCCAAAATATTAACAAAATACTACAAATTTAACTTTAGATTTTTAGGAGCAAAACAGCAACAAAGAAATGAGCCTGCTCTCCAACGGCCCGATATTGGATGGATGTTGTGGCCGGATCGGGCTGTGTGAAAGCCCAATAATGATGTAGAGTACAACTTCCCCTATTCTCTCCCATGTTAAATGGTCGTTCCTGGGCCGTTCGTACGAGGGGGCGTAGACATCGCAGTTGCGTTGCCTGCCGATATCGCGCTGTGTAACATCTCCTATGCGATCTTGGAATTCTGCCCAGAAAAAGCGCGCTCCTGTGCCGTTGTATCCAACATCGGACCGATGTTGGGACGTGTAAAGTGGCCATGAGGGTTAGCAGGTAATTTGAAGGTGAAATTAGAATCTGGTATTTTCAATCAATGAGATGACGATGATGTGTGAGTGGGCGACCTGTTTTGTTTAAATAACAGGAGTCTATCAATGTCTAAGCTCTTCAGCACAAATATGTAAAGTGTGTAATGGTCCAAACGAAGGAGATTTCTGAGGACTTCAGAAGAGTTATTGATGCTCATTGGGCTGGAAGATATTCAAAACAATCTCTAAAAATGTTGTAGTTCACCGATTTTGAGCCAGATTGTGTAGAAATGGAGGCAAATCACAACCATTATTACCCTTCCTACGAGGGTTTGACCAACAAAGTTGACTCCAAGAGGAAAGGCAAAATAGTCCGTGAGGTCACAAAGGAAAGGAACTTCTAAGCAACAAAAACTTCATCTACTTATATAATTGGCAGTTGGGAATTCGGGCACTATAGCCGAATCCCAAGATGCTTTGCGCCACTGCGAGCGAGCGATGGCGCGCATGCGCCATCGCGAGCCGCAGATTCTGACCGCTATACACCCCGCCCGGCGGTCTCCCCGCTCCCTCAACCCAAGCTCCTGCTCCCCGCCGCCGCCAGGGCCGCACCGTCCATTAGACAGTGCGAGCCCTCAGCCCCAATCGCCAGCAGCCAGGGGGAGCGCCAGCAGAAAAGCCACCATCACCCAACGTCTGCCTCAATGACGCGGCCTGCCGTAGCGGACCACGGGAAGATGGCGGCCCCGCTCCACAGCCCGCCCGCCGCTCTCCTACTCCCTCAACCCATGCTCCCGATCACCCCCGCCGCCAGGGCCGCACCGTCCCTCAGGCCCTATCGCCAGCAGCCACGGGGGAGCGCCAGTACAAAAGACACCGCCGCCACCATCACCCGACGCCTGCCTCAATGACGCGGACCACGGTAAGATGGTGCCCGCCCTGCACTTCCATTATAGCCTCCAGCACCGCCGGCCCTGCACACTTTAACCACCCGCCCCCATTCCCCCCACCGCTCCTAAAGTAATCGTTACAGGGGCGCCGCCCCGCACATCTCCACCCCCACTGCTCCTGCTTAACCCCCCCTATCTCCTCACTCCTCTTACCCCCCCTATCTCCTCACCTCCCACACTGCCCCTCTTCACTCCCCTTACCCCCCCCCCCAGCTCCTCACTCCCCACACTGCCCCTCCTCACTACTCTTACCCCCCCTATTTCCTCACTCCCCACACTGCCCCTCCTCACTACTCTTACCCTCCCATTCTCCTCACTCATCCACACTGCCCCTCCTCAATCCTCTTATTACCCCCCCTATCTCCTCACTCCCCACACTGCCCATGCCTACCACCCCTATCACCCACACTGCCCCCCTTTAACCCACACTCACCCACACTGCCCCTGTAAACCCCCCCAATTAACCCACACTGCCCCTGCTTACCCCCCCATTAACCCACACTGCCCCTGCTCACTCCTCTTACCCCCCTATGCCCCCACTCACCCACACTGCTCCTCCTTACCCCCACACCCCAACCACTGCCCGCTCCACGCACAGCCCGCCGCTCACCGCCCACATCCTCCCGCTCCCCCGACGCTCACCGCCACATTCCATGACAGCGGAGCCCGGAGCTAACAAAGCACCCATTCTGCTGATAGCACCTTGCATGATGTCACAATGACATCTGCGTTCAGCGCTGTGATTGGCCCGCTTGCGGCCATGTGATATCACATGACCGCGAACGCACCAATCACTGCGCCGAACGCTGATGTCATTCTGACATGCAAGGTCCTATCACAACAATGACTGCTACTCCTCCCTGCAGCGAGCGCTCGCCGGATTGTAAGTATAAGAATTGAGCAGCCTCCTCCATCCTCACAGCCTCCTCCAGCCTCACAGCCTCCTCCAGCCTCACAGCCTCCTCCGTCCTCACTGCCTCCTCCGTCCTCACTGCCTCCTCCGTCCTCACTGCCTCCTCCGTCCCCCCAGCCTCCTCCGCCCCCCCTGCCTCCTCCGTCCAAACCTGCCTCCTCCGTCCACCCTGCTTCCTCCGTCCTCACAGCCTCCTCCGTCCTCACAGCCTCCTCCGTCCTCACAGCCTCCTTCGTCCTCACAGCCTCCTCCATCCTCAGCCGCACTACCTGACACCACTGCCATCCTGCAAACCGTCGGCCCCGCTTCATCGCCACTGGCCTCGCCGCCTCCGCCAGGTCCACGCAGCCCGGATGCCGCCGGTGGCTTCCGCCCCTCGACGCTCTCTCACCGCTGGGGCCTCAGTGTCCCCATGCTGGTGGAGTAGCGGTGTAGGGGCTGTATGTGGGTGCCGGGAGCCAGTGACGTCGTCCTGTGAGCGGCGGCCGCCAATGGGAGTCAGCAGACAGTCTCAGGCTTTGCAGACTCCGCTCACTCCCATTGCCCGCCGCCGCCCCTGCAAGCGGATTGGGCGCTGTGTTGTACACACATGACGCCCATCCCATTGGCCAGGACTCGGCGTCCTGGACCAATCGGATGCCCGTCCTCTGTTTACCACACACCGCCCAATCCCCTCCTTCCCCTCAGGCCACATGTGTGACCTGAGAGGAGGGACTGATCCCTCTCTGCAGCACCCAACCCGCCGCTGAGGACAATGGCGTGTAACTGGGGCTGTGATCTGCCCCAGCACGCAGCCACGTCCTGCCACCGAGCGGTGATGTCCCCGCTCCAGCCGCACCTCTCCTCGCCCCTCCAGTCGCACCTCTCCTCGCCCCTCCAGTCGCACCTCTCCTCGCCCCTCCAGCCGCAGCTCTCCTCGCCCCTCCAGCCGCAGCTCTCCTCGCCCCTCCAGCCGCAGCTCTCCTCGCCCCTCCAGCCGAAGCTCTCCTCGCCCCTCCAGCTGCAGCTCTCCTCGCCCCTCCAGCCGCAGCCCTCCTCGCCCCTCCAGCCGCAGCTCTCCTCGCCCCTCCAGCCGCAGCTCTCCTCGCCCCTCCACTACCACCTCCCTTCACCCCTCCACCCTCTGCTCGCCTCACCCCTCCAGCCACCCGCCACATCATACTCTGCTATCCACAGAGGCCCCTCTATACTCTGCTATCCACAGAGGCCCCTCTATACTCTGCTATCCACAGAGGCCCTTCTATACTCTGCTACCCACAGAGCCGCCTCTATAATCTGCTACCCACAGAGCCGCCTCTATACTCTGCTACCCACAGAGCCGCCTCTATACTCTGCTACCCACAGAGCCGCCTCTATACTCTGCTACCCACAGAGCCGCCTCTATACTCTGCTACCCACAGAGCCGCCTCTATACTCTGCTACCCACAGAGCCGCCTCTATACTCTGCTACCCACAGAGCCGCCTCTATACTCTGCTACCCACAGAGCCTCCTCTATACTCTGCTACCCACAGGGCCGCCTCTATACTCTGCTACCCACAGGGCCGCCTCTATACTCTGCTACCCACAGGGCCGCCTCTATACTCTGCTACCCACAGGGTCGCCTCTATACTCTGCTACCCACAGGGCCGCCTCTATACTCTGCTACCCACAGAGCCGCCTCTATACTCTGCTACCCACAGAGCCGCCTCTATACTCTGCTCCCCACAGAGCCGCCTCTATACTCTGCTCCCCACAGAGCCGCCTCTATACTCTGCTCCCCACAGAGCCGCCTCTATACTCTGCTCCCCACAGAGCCGCCTCTATACTCTGCTCCCCACAGAGCCGCCTCTATGCTCTGCTCCCCATTCACCCGCCTGTATACACACAATTCATTTCACCGCGCTCCCGATGCAATTGCATCGGGCCTTTTTACTAGTGATATATAACATACAGTTATGTAATGTGTTAGGATCCTGACTTTGATGTGGGCTTGCAAGCCAAGCTCACATCTTTCCCAGCAGATGATGGCTGAATTTTCCAGACATTATTATTATTATTATTTATTTATTTATTTATTTATATAGCGCCATTAGGCTCCATGGTGCTTTACATGAGGATAGGGGAGACAAGCACAATTACAATAACTCTAGACAATCAGGACATATAGGTACAGGAGGGGAGGGGACCCTGTCCACAAGAGCTCACAGTCTTCGAGGGACAACTCATCTGACTCTGACTGCTGTTAACCTGATAAATACAAAGCCACCCACAACCAGTCTCCTCCATACATCTGTGACATGGTATTCCGATACCTACCCTCACGTAACCTGTGATCCTCTCAAGATCTCCTTCTCTACTCCCCACTCATCTCTTCTTCCCACAACCGCATACAAGATTTCTCCCGTGCTTCCCCCATACTCTGGAACTCTCTGGCAAAAACACGTCAGACTCTCTCCCACCCTAGAAACCTTCAAAAGGAACCTGAAGACCCACCTCTTCCGACAAGCCTACAACCTGCAGTGGTCCTCAGTCTACTGAACCGCCACACAACCACCTCTACCCTCTCCTAGTGTGTTCTCACCCATCCCTTGTAGACTGTAGACAAGAAATTTATAATATGGCTCTTAGAAGAAGGGAAGTAAGCACAGAAATGTTGTCCTTGCCAGATGTTCAAAAAAAGGCCACCACTGGCCAAAAAGAAAAATGCTGCCAATCTGCACTTTAGTTAAAAGGGTTGTCCAGGCTTTTCATAAAATCTCTGTGTGTATCTAGGCTGCAAAATACTGGCAGATAGTAATTTACACCCTGTCAGCATTTTGCATGGTTACCTAGATATCATCTTTCTGGAGAAAGCAGCCTGTGCCACCGACCAAATGTGTGTTTGTTGTGGAGCTTGGGTGTAAATGTCACTACTGCGGATTCACCACAGTGTTTTAGAGAAGGAGATGACCACTCAGTGCAATGCGGTGCTATCAGTTTACATAGGTGAATGGAGTCTGGAGTGGCCAGACATACTGGGGGGCGGGAATGCTTGGGACTAGGGAGTGCTTGTAGGAGTTTGGGGTGGCTGCGCATGCTGGAGGCTGGGAAGGCGGGCTTGTAGGAGTTTGTGGCGTGCTTGTAGGAGTCTGGGTGTAAACGACCACCTGTGATATTTACACCCAAGATCCAAAACAAACAGTTGTTTCACTGTAATACCACTGGAGAGCAGCAGGTGGTGGTATAAGTGCTGGCAAGGGACTGTATGGGAGGATGTCTGATCAATGACAGTTGGCAGTTGAGACAAGCTCATCTAGAGGTGATGAGGGTACAAGGGCGGCTAATGTCACGTGTCCAGCTAGACAGTCATTGCACAGCCCATCGCAGCCAGGCCAAACCCCAGTTATAGATTTGACATATCAGAGGACCAGTCCAGTTGCCATCCATCCAGAACCTATATGGAAAACAAATGGTGCAGCTAAATGCCTAATAACAAGTACATTATGTGTTACCCAGTAAACTGTTTGAACTGGTGATACCATGGTCCGGTCTGCCTTTTTCCTACTATCATGGAAATCCCTTTCCAAGGAGAGCTAATTTGGAGTGAGACGCAAGGGGTCTCTACATCAGCCAGTTCTGGTCTGTATTCAGGTTTGTGGATCGATCGGAGAGCAAGCACGCCCAGCCAGTATGTCAGTGTGGACAGCTTGTCTAAAGAACGTTTTTCCAGTGCACATGTATTTATTGATATTTATGAGACAATAGGATGGGTTAGCACTTCCATTGCAGATCTAATACAGACCTGCAAGTTATCAAAGATACGAGTACATAAAACTGCTTAAATGATAATCAAAACACTAACACTACCTCATCTAGATGTACCCTATGAACGGGCTCAGGGCTCAAGGAACCAGGTAGAAGCACTTCAGAAAAGCCACTCCTTCACCCGGCACCTATATCTGGGCCTAATAGTGCCTCATGCACCTACTTCCGAGGTGTGACATGTTACACAATGTGCAGGGCTAATCCACAGTTACTGGAAATGGTTACAAGAAGGGGGTCATATCAGATGCTGAATGCACAGGTTTACATACTGTTATCACCCACAGATGTGATGCTATCAGGGAAGCAACTATAACAGGTGCAGGCGTTGCAAATGTACCCGGGTCCTGGAGCCTAGGGGGGCCCCAAACATCCCTTTGACCTATAGAAGAAGACTAGTGCTTTAAAAGATTTACAATAATTGGGGGCCTCATTGGAGCTTTCGCATCGGGGCCTGTGGACTTCCAGCTAATCCACTAGATGCTATGTAATCTTCCTTTTTAAAAATTGTCAAGCTCTAATATTTTTAACTTATTCACTGACTTGATCCCTTATCTACTTCCAAGACTGTGAAAATCTGTTATAGTTTAGTCAAATTTAAGTAAAATTATGTATAAACTCTGAAGGGTTAACAATCATATACAGTTACATATACAGTGCTGCAAGGTTTTTTCCCTAGTATATATATATATATATATATATATATATATATAGTATATATGACCTTGAGGAAGGCACACGTGTTAAAATGTATAGTCTGTAGGATTACTCTGTCATTACTGTCTGTATGGAGTTAAGTGGTCTTTTTATATACATAGATAGAGGATCAGTTTTAAAGGATACTACATCACTTGGTGAATTGCTGGAAATTCCTCTCTCTCTCTCAAATATATATATAGTAAGATGGCAGCTGGGCACATAATGAGTGGCCAGTATGTATCACAGAGGCGGTCGTCCTCTTTTATGTAGACCTAGATGTGTTACGCATAGCCGGAGAGACATGTGGGTCTAGCTATTCACATACCTCCACCGATGGGTGTGTCTCATATCTTATAATGGTGTGTGTTTGTTTGACACATGGTCAGGGGGTGGAGGTTGTCAAACCTCCAGAAGGAACCTCTGAGAGAAAGAGAGGATTCGCTTGTCCTGACTGGGAAAGGTATCTGTAGGGGCTACTACACCTCCAGTGGTATACATCTAGAGAGAAGTTGTATCCGGACCTGTGTGGGCATACCTGCAAGTGAAACAGACTGTGATACCGTGTTCATGTTCCATGAAGCTGGAAGAGGGCTTGTGTTATGTTTCTGGAGAGCGGTTTATGTGTTGCTATATAAACCTTGTCATTATCAGGGACCAAACTGAGTGGGTAACCTATCATAATATATATATATTTTCCACCTATGGTAATCTACTCCATCGTTAACATCTATAGACACCATCATACCAACTAAAATGTTTTTCGGCATATCTGTACTTTCCCTTTCACCCCTTTCCATGACACTCTTGACATCTCGCCATCTTCTAATTTGGTGTAAATGTAGTTAGTATAATGATATTTTCTAGCTATTACATAAAGGGTTTGAATAAACAAAGCTTTTACGTCAGTAATCTAATGTAAAATCTTTGAAAAGTCCATATTTTGGCACAACTGGAGGGTGCACTAAAATTTTGTGACTATTGACATTCCCATGCCATTTCCAGCCCAGCTCTGACAAAATGGGCAGAGCCGGGGTGTTGCTACTCCTCAAATTTTACTCTGGCAGTGAGTGGAGTAGGATTTGTGGCGAGGTGCACATAGACGTGTATGGGACTCGTACAGCACTCCTGATGTACACATAGACGTATACAGAGCTCGTCAGGTGCTCCTGATGTGCACACAGATGTGTACGGGACTATTCTGGTGCTCCTGATGTGCATATAGACATATATGGGACTCATCAGGCGCTCCTGATGTGCACATAAACGTGTATGGGACTTGTCCGGCGCTCCTGATGTGCACATAGATGTGTATGGGACTTGTCCGGCGCTCCTGATGTGCACATAGATGTGTATGGACTTGTCCGGCACTCCTGATGTGCACATAGATGTGTATGGGACTTGTCCGGCGCTCCTGATGTGCATATAGATGTGTATGGGACTTGTCCGGCGCTCCTGATGTGCACATAGATGTGTATGGGACTTGTCTGGCGCTCCTGATGTGCACATAGATGTGTATGGGACTTGTCTGGCGCTCCTGATGTGCACACAGATGTGTATGGGACTTGTCCGGCGCTCCGATGTGCACATAGATGTGTATGGGACTTGTCCGGCGCCCCTGATGTGCACATAGACATGTACGGCACTCGTCCAGCGCTCCTGATTCATAGGTGCACGACTCTTCATCAATCAGGAGCATCTGACTCCAGCACTTCTCCTGATGAGACTGGCATGAACAACGTCGCACTTGATGAATTGGGTCGATAATGTCTAACTGATCTGTATTTTTTCTATTTCTAGCAACCCCAGTGAATGTTTTAAAAGCCTTGGAACTCAATGAAGAAATTGAAGGAGTGACGTTAGAGGCCGGACTTTGTACACATAGACAAGGAATTGAAGAAACAGATATTGCATTTCGAGTTGAGAACAGAACGCACTTTAGCGCCCCAACTAAGCAGTTATACCCAGGTATGTTGTGAGTTGGATCTCAAAAAATAAAATCTAGTGATTGTAGCAATGGACATTTTCCTATTTCTCTCTTTAGGCTGTGTTCACATGCTGAATTTGTGGTGCAGATTTTGAACTTCCAAAATCTGCACCTACTGTCGGAAAAACAGACCAAAACCATCCCTGTCCAAACAGTGCAAATTTGTTCCTTTTTTGCAGGTGCTTTGTGTCTACTTCATAAAAGCTTGGACACTTTGTAGAAAAAAAAGAGAAAAAAGTTGTCAATCCTGCTCCCCTCCCCCACTACCTGTGGATTTCAGTTCAAAATACGCACCAAATATGCATCGTGCACAAACTGCTGTGAATTTGGTGTGTATTTTGGCGCTAAATGAGGATCTGTGGGTGAAGTACGCGGTCAAATCCACAGCAAAGATTGGCATGATGCAGGTTTTTATGTAATGAAATACACAGCGGGGGAAAAAAATGCACCATGCGGACAGAAGTTCATAAATCCCATAGACTTGACTGAGTCAAAACGCTGCTGTAAGCTTATTGTGGATCTGTTGCATATCTGCAGCGGATCTATACCAAATATGCACCAAGTCCGTGTTGTAATACACATCATGTGGAAGAACAGAAATAGATCAGCACTGTCACAAATGTAAACAAGGTCTGTGCATAAACACAACAACATATATTTTAGGAAGAACAAAAGAAACATATATTTTAGAAAAGCAAAAGAAACATATATTTTAGGAAAAATAAAAGAACATATATTTTAGGAAGAACAAAAGAAATATATATTTTAGGAAGAACAAAAGAAACATACATTTTAGGAAGAACAAAAGAAACATACATTTTAGGAAAAATAAAAGAATATATATTTTAGGAAGAACAAAAGAACAAATATTTTAGGAAGAACAAAAGTAATATACATTTTAGGAAGAACAAAAGAACATATATTTTAAACAAAAGAGCATATATTTTAGGAAGAACAAAAGAACATATATTTTAGGAAAAACAAAAGAAACATATTTTAGGAAGAACAAAAGAAATATACATTTTAGGAAGAACAAAATAATATATATTTTAGGAAGAACAAAAGAAACATTTAGGAAGAACATATATTTTAGGAAGAACAAAAGAACATATATTTTAGGAAGAACAAAAGAACATATATTTTAGGAAGAACAAAAGAACATATATTTTAGGAAGAACAAAATAAACATATTTTAGGAAAAATAAAAGAAACATATATTTTAGGAAGAACAAAAGAACATATATTTTAGGAAAAACAAAAGAAACATATTTTAGGAAGAACAAAAGAAATATACATTTTAGGAAGAACAAAATAACATATATTTTAGGAAGAACAAAAGAATCATTTAGGAAGAACATATATTTTAGGAAGAACAAAAAGAAACATATATTTTAGGAAGAACAAAATAACATATATTTTAGGAAGAACAAAAGAAACATTTAGGAAGAACAAAAGAACATATATTTTAGGAAGAACAAAAGAAACATATATTTTAGGAAGAACAAAAGAAACATATATTTTAGGAAGAACAAAAGAACATATATTTTAGGAAAACAAAAGAAACATATTTTAGGAAGAACAAAAGAAATATACATTTTAGGAAGAACAAAATAACATATATTTTAGGAAGAACAAAAGAATCATTTAGGAAGAACAATATATTTTAGGAAGAACAAAAGAAACATATATTTTAGGAAGAACAAAAAACATATATTTTAGGAAGAACAAAAGAAAAATATATTTTAGGAAGAACAAAAGAACATATATTTTAGGAAGAACAAAAGAATATATATTTTAGGAAAAACAAAAGAAACATATTTTAGGAAGAACAAAAGAAATATACATTTTAGGAAGAACAAAATAACATATATTTTAGGAAGAACAAAAGAAACAATTAGGAAGAACATATATTTTAGGAAGAACAAAAGAAGCATATATTTTAGGAAGAACAAAATAACATATTTTAGGAAGAACAAAAGAACATATATTTTAGGAAGAACAAAAGAACATATATTTTAGGAAGAACAAAAGAAACATATTTTAGGAAAAATAAAAGAAACATATATTTTAGGAAGAACAAAAGAACATATATTTTAGGAAAACAAAAGAAACATATTTAGGAAGAACAAAAGAATATACATTTTAGGAAGAACAAAATAACATATATTTTAGGAAGAACAAAAGAAACATTTAGGAAGAACAAAAGAACATATATTTTAGGAAGAACAAAAGAAAATTTAGGAAGAACAAAAGAAATATATTTTAGGAAGAACAAATAACAATATTTTAGAAGAACAAAAGAAACATTTAGGAAGAACAAAAGAACATATATTTTAGGAAGAACAAAAGAAACATTTAGGAAGAACAAAAGAAATATATATTTGAGGAAGAACAAAATAAACATATTTTAGGAAAAACAAAAGACTTACATTTGTGACAGTGCTGACCTATTCCTGGCCTTTCAAAATTTGCTATCTTTTGCAATATGCATCATGTGCACGGGCCCTTAGGTAGCCTGAAATTCATTTTAGCCTCTAGGAATTTTAAGATCTTTAAGGCAGAAGATTTTAATTAGGGTTAATGGAATCAAAATAGATGTGATGTGATGTTGTACTGTCAGACAATGCCCTAATCTGAAACCAGGATCAGACTGGGGCGGCAGGGGCCTCCAATAATATTGACTCTGGGGGCCACTGATCAATTACATGCAAATATTACATTTACAAATTTACCAATGTTTCTATATAATATATATAATATACTGGATAACTTGATGAGATAGTTCCTTTATCTCTATATAGTCAAACAAGTGTATTGTACCAACTACTGATCATGTTATGGAGTAAGTGAAACAATACTGTAAACGGGCCCACTGGAGGATCCTCTGTTACTCCTATGGGCGAGTCCAAACCTGTATGAAACTATAACTGCTATACAATGTGGTGGCCAAATAACAATACCAAGCATGTGTGAAACAACTATATTAGGTAGTAGTAAAAAACCCCATACTGCACACAAATAATATCAACATACACTGCTCAGATAATACCAACATATAGAGCTCAAATACTAACGCTATAGCTTGCTCAAATATTATCAACATATTGTCCTTAAATAATATCACCACAAACTTTTAAAGTAATGCCACCATACAGTTCTCTAATAAGATCAACATACATCTCTCAATTATTAAGAATACTCAAATGAAGCCAACATACATTACTCATATGAAACCACTATACATTGTTAAAATGGTTCCAGTATAAATAGCTCAAATAATACTAACACACAGTGCTAAAATTATACCATCATACAGTGGTAAGATAAGGCAACATATAGTGCCCAAATAAATCAACAATACAATACTGATTAGACATCACTCAAATAACACCACTATACAGTGTTCAAATAACAACCGCATACAGAGGTTAAAAAATATAAGTACTCATGTAATACTAAATGGTACTCATATAATAGAGTGCTCAAATAATCCCTCCCATAATGACAAAGTACAATCAAAATAGTCAATACCACTGCACAGTGCAAAATACCCCCACCTTACAACACTAATGTCACCAGACAAAACATAAATACTATCAACATACAATGCTCAAACAAAGGGGTTGTCCACTACTTGGAGAACCCCTTCTCATTCCCGAAATTTGGCTCCATTAAAATGAAAAAAAAGCCTATACTCACCTCCTGTGCACTCTTTCCTATCTAACTAATCCTAAATCTGCTTTTTTTCACTGCACATCCTGTGATGTTTCATTGGAGATGAGTCTCAATCATGACGTCACAGGAGGCTGGGGCTGCACTCACTTCTCTGCAGCGTCTATCATCCCTCCTGGAATAGGATGTTATCAGGAAGTTACTTTATACAGTTTCTTGACTCACTGCCCTCTGAAGACGTCCTGGATCCATGTTGATGGAGGCTGTGGGAGATGTGAGTGCAGCACCGACACTTTGCTTATGTCTCTGCCACCGCCGTAACATTTAACTGCGAAATAAGAGGTCATCGAAAGGCGGAGACAGAAGAAGTGTGTGACACCAGCGCCGTCCTACAGCTTCTATCACAGACTTTGAACAAGTCTTCATCTTGGGGTCAAGCAGAGAGCGAGAGTAGTAATGGAGCGATGTGTGACTTGTTTCTGCACAGCTGTAAATTATCCGGTAAGAAGGTCCATTCCCGTGGTCCGGCAGCAGCTGTCAAATCTCTGAAATTGTGAACAAACACCGCTTGTTTATCCATATCTGGAGGTGTCGATTAAAACCCTATTGCGCTCTCCTGTTGTCCTCTAGGGGTGTCACTGGTTTCACTCACTGCTTCCATTTCCACCCCTGATGACATCCTCTTTCACAGTAGTTAGAAGCAGCAGTGGACATAGGAGCAGAGAGTCGGCGCTGCACTCACATCTCCCACAACTTCTATCATTATGTATCCAGGACATCTTCACAGGGTGACAATGTACGGGCCTATAGTGGGTAACTGTAGCATCATCCCTGGATGACATCCTGTTCCAGGAGGGATGATAGATGCTGCGGAGAGTGAGTGCAGCCCCAGCCTCCTATGACATCACGTTTGAGACTCCTCTCAAACAAAACAACACAGGAAATGCTTTACAAAAATACACAGTTAGGGATTAGCAAGATAGTAAGAAGTGTAGGGTATTATTAAGTAAATTGCAAAAGTGGTTAGGTTGTATGGATAAATATTTAGAAAGAGAATTTTAGGTGCCAGACACTTCAAACATGCAATTGTCATAGAAGTGGTAAACCTTCTCTAACAATACACCTTTAAGCCAGAACAAAGATCTGCTAACTGAGCTCAGCCATGAAATGCACAGATGAGTTTATAATTTCAGTCTGTTGGGCACCATATGAAACCTTATTTCTAGTGCAGCAATTAAATGGACTCTGTCAGGTCATTTTTCAGTATGATACTAATATTACCCTTGCATAGGGCCTGGGCAGACCTTTTAAAATCATGTAAAATTATTATCGTACCATTTGTAGGGTCCTTGCTATAGGCATTTTCAGACCCTGCAGGGAGCTGGTACATTAGTCCTGTCCATTACTTTTACAGAGGATTAGTCTGGCTGTATAAGTGTTATTTAAATATCCACGCCTATCCAAATTGGTGTTCTGTCCCTCCCCTCTGTGCTCTGTGCTGGGAGTGGGGAGGTGTTTTTTGTCCTGCACTGTGTGGTGTCTGTAAGAGATTTCTATTATAAGAACATTGGTTTTCCGGCATACATGTAATGTGTGTATCTGCTGAGCAAATGATCAAATGTTCTTATAATCACATAGAAATATCTCAGACTGCACACACTACACACATGCCTCATGCACACAATGAAAATGTCTAAGAGTGCACACCTCCACCCCCCTCCTTTCTGCTCTGCAATGAGTCACACACACAGCATAACTGCGTTTCCTCGTTCTGAAAATCGCCTGCAGAAGACCGGAAACAATTTCCTTTTCCACATCACCGCGTCACACGCTACCATCTCATCAGCGATGTGGACGTAGAGTGTGAGTATGGCAAGGAGACAGGCATGCCAGAGTGTTTTTCACCGCGCCCCTACCACTCTGATTGACCGACACAACTGCGTAACCATTGGTCAGCCTTATCAGGATGTCTGTACACTACATGACGCATGTGTCCTTTCTACTATATCACTATTCAAATAGGGTCGCCTTAGCCATGGCCAGCCAATGGGAACGCAGGAGCGACCACCAATTGCGGCAGACGGCGCGAGCCAAACAGAACACTCAGGCACGCCTCTGGAATTGCTTGGGTCGGAGCTCGCTTTCTACATCGCTATTGCCCTGTCACACGCCTGATGCGCAAAAATCGCCTGGTGGTTATCGCCTGATTTCACTGCAGTGCAGGGCGATCAGGCGACGCTCCATCACCGATTTCTCGCCGTAAAATCTCCCTGTCTCACGCCACTACGCACAGGCGATGTGGTTTCCACATCGTCGAATTACACAAATTTACGGCGATATGGAAGCCATATTGCCGCATGTGACGGTATCTTAAGTGTCTGACAGCAGCTGATTCTTATTTCCCCATCTACAACATATTCTCACTCAGCCAGGTATAGCATAATTACTAGAGATTAGCAAGAACTACAATGCTCAGGTGCTCAATGAGCAGGTTGGTGACTTGAACTGGCTTGACTCGAATACTGAGTATACTGGAATTCAATGGAAATTGTGGTGATACAGGGGTTAGTGGGTGCTCTCGTCCACCGGCCTGGACGCTTTTGGAAAGACCACAAGGACCAGGGCTCATCCCAACTGAACGCCCAAGCTTCTTAGCCATCGGCAGAACACTACTCACACAACACAGGTTGAATGATAAGACTTTATTGGATCCCTCACAGTCAAAGGCATATAACACATACTCAGCAAGAACACACGATATAACAGGCAACAGTCTCACCCTTCCGCTGGCTCCCCAGGGATTAGAATATTTGTGCCTTTGTGGCTTCCAGGTCCAACTATTGCAGTCCAGCGGGCACCCACTGACAATGGATAGCGGCAAGCTTAGGAAGCCGACTGAGCACAGCAACGTCTTTAGCCAGGTGACCGAATTGTCCCAACCTGGGTTTCTTTCAGCTGAATCATAGTATTCTAGACTGAGCCCATGCAGAGTATGAAGACACGATGTGATCCTGGCAGCTGGAAACAAAGTTCGTAGGCTGAAGTCCTGTAGCAAATCTCCTTGCAGCCAAAACAGAAATTCCAAGGCCAAAGTCATGAAGGCACAACGTGATCCTCTAGGCAGGGCCAAAGTTCCTAGCCTGAGGCCACATAGCATATATAAACAACTAGAGACTGAAGCAGTCCATTTTATTTCCTGAGCCTTCTCCTCAGGATATATTGTGTTTTTACAGGATTTGTGGGATAAGGGTACCTTTACACGCGGCTACATTTCTAGGGTGGCTACAAGTTACTTATGCGTTGCAGGAATCATAGAATATATTCCATTTGTACACGCAACAAGATAACCTTGTCTCCATGATTTCACTGCAACAAGTAAGTTACTTTACACCCGAATGTTGCGCGTGTAAGGTACCTAAAACTGTTCTCTTATTTGCTGGCGATTCAATCCAATATCTCCTCCGAATGATGTAGACAGAGGGGGTGAGGTAATTTACTTTAGTTGCAATACAAAACCTCAGACAATGGAGGCTCCTAGCAGTCTGATAAGAAACAAGACAAAGTGCTGGTGATCCGCGCTGCATAAAGGACGGAGGTCTTTGGCAATGATGCAGTTTTTATTTACCTACCCGTTTTGGAGTGTACTTGCTCCTTCCTCAGGGATTACATGTATGTAATCCCTGAGGAAGGAGCGAGGTACGCTCCGAAACGCTAGGATAAAAAAAAAAATTGCATCATTGCAAAAGACCTTGTGGGTCCGGTTATTTCTGCAGCAGCGCAGATCACCAGCACTTTGTTCATCTGGTTCGGTTCTTGCCACGTTGCACGTGAAAGTATGGATCCTGCAGCAGCTGTATACGCGCAGATACTGGTTGTGGGTCACACAACCATATCAGGTGGGCACTTTTCAAAAAGGGTTTTACACCCTCTTTTATCATAAAATAAGACCCTATGCGCCCTTGTCTGTCACTACTATAGATATTGATAAGAAACCAATGACCCTTTATCATGAGTCAACAACCAACAGAACAATACATCTGAGACAGATCGAAAAGGCTGTGTCATCACTGGAATTTTGACCATTTTTTGGAAGACTCTTCCAGAAAATGCTTGCGTTTCCTATTGACTTCCATTAAATTTGGTACTTGAATCAAGACCATTCAAGTGACCAGCCTGCGAATTTCGAGTACTGAGCTCAAAACTAGTTATGAGGTTATTGCCAGCATAAATAAGACAACTGAGGATTAGGAAAGTCATATTCAATGTCACTAAGAATATGGAGTATGGAGTGTTGAAACATGTCAAAAACACTAAATCTTCATTCTATCCATTGGTACAGATGACCATTTCCCACAAGATTTCTCCATTCTCATCACTCTCAAAGTCAAGAAAGGAGCCCAGTTCTTCCTCCTCTCCATCTACAATGATAAAGGTGTTCAACAACTGGGTGTGGAAATTGGACGCTCCCCAGTTTTTGTATATGAAGATCAATATGGAAATCCAACCCCCGAGAATTACCCATTCTTCAAGAAGATCAACCTAGCTGATGGCAAGTAAGTAGACGAATCTTGCGAGATCTAAGAAACAGTCTGTTTTTTTAATCTTTTGAAATCTGGGTTTTGTTTTAAAGCTTACGAATTTGTCATAGAGCACCGTGAATTAAAGGGAATCTGTCATTAAAAATCATCTACTCTAGGAGTTATCAGTCATTATACAGGAGGAGGTGAGCTGTGATATCATCTATTGTGAATGGTGGATCCTGTGTTATCTACTATATATAGAGGTGTTACCAGTCATTGTACAGGAGGAGGTGAGCTGTGATATCACCTATTGTGAATGGTGGATCCTGTGTTATCTACTATATATAGAGGTGTTATCAGTCATTGTACAGGAGGAGGAGGTGAGCTGTGATATCAACTATTGTGAATGGTGGATCCTGTGTTATCTACTGTATATAGAAGTGTTATCAGTCATTGTACAGGAGGAGGTGAGCTGTGACATCACCTAGTGTGAATGATGAATCCTGTGTTATCTACTGTATATAGAGGTGTTATCAGTCATTGTACAGGAGGAGGTGAGCTGTGACATCACCTATTGTGAATGATGGATCCTGTGTTATCTACTGTATATAGAGGTGTTATCAGTCATTGTACAGGAGGAGGTGAGCTGTGACATCACCTAGTGTGAATGATGAATCCTGTGTTATCTACTGTATATAGAGGTGTTATCAGTCATTGTACAGGAGGAGGAGGTGAGCTGTGATATCACCTATTGTGAATGGTGGATCCTGTGTTATCTACTGTATACAGAGGTGTGATCAGTCATTGTACAGGAGGAGATGAGCTGTGATATCACCTATTGTGATTGGTGGATCCTGTGTTATCTACTGTATATAGAGGTGTTATCAGTCATTGTACAGGAGGAAGAGGTGAGCTGTGATATCACCTATTGTGAATGGTGGATCCTGTGTTATCTACTGTATATAGAGGTGTTATCAGCCATTGTACAGGAGGAGGTGAGCTGTGATATCACCTATTGTGAATGGTGGATCCTGTATTATCTACTGTATATAGAGGTGTTATCAGTCATTGTACAGGAGGAGGAGGTGAGCTGTGATATCACCTATTGTGAATGGTGGATCCTGTGTTATCTACTGATCTACTGTATATAGAGGTGTTATCAGTCATTGTACAGGAGGAGGAGGTGAGCTGTGATATCACCTATTGTGAATGGTGGATCCTGTATTATCTACTGTATATAGAGGTGTTATCAGTCATTGTACAGGAGGAGGAGGTGAGCTGTGATATCATCTATTGTGAATGGTGGATCCAGTGTTATCTACTGTATATAGAGGTGTTATCAGTCATTGTACAGGAGGAGGAGGTGAGCTGTGATATTACTATTGTGAATGGTGGATCCTATGTTATCTACTGTATATAGAGGTGTTATCAGTCATTGTACAGGAGGAGGAGGTGAGCTGTGACATCTCATAGTGTGAATTGGTGGATCCTGTGTTATCTACTGTATGAAGGGGTGAAAAAAAAATACTTTTTACATCACAACTTATTTAACCAGTAGGTCATTTTCGGATGACACATTCTCTGTAAAGGTCATTTGGAAATCATAGACTGATCGACTGGGGAAATAAGCATGACTGATCTCTCCCCAGCTAAATGAGCTGTCTGCCAGTATGTGAGGCAGACATGATAGAGAGGGGTTTTTCAGGGTCAAGCTTTCTCCATTGTGTAGATAGAGGTAGAAACAATTTCCAGCAATCAAAACATCAGATCCAGGTTACTTTTTATGGAGTAATTTGAAAGCTTTGATCAGTGACTGTAAAATTACGATAAGTGAAATATGATAATCAGAGTTTAAGGATTGTGATTTTTTTGGAGATTGATATCTAAATTTTGCGACTGATTCATCAATTTTCTTCAAAATTCTGGCATAAAAACATTAAAAGTGTCACAATTTTTTCTTTATATATGACTGACACAATTTGCTCTCTGGTTTACGAAGGTGTTGTCTTATTAGGAAATCCTATTCCAAACACTGTATTACTTTACAAATCTTATATTAAAGAGGTTTTCCCATGAGCAAAGTTAACTTTAATCAGTAGATTATGGAATAGTAATAATTTCCACAATTGGATGTGTTTAATAAAATGTTTCTGTGCTGAGATAATCTAATCTACAGTTGTGTTCAAAAGTTTCCATACCCCGGCAGATTTTTTGCTTTCTTGGCCTTTTTTCAGAGAATATGAATGATAACATAAACTTTTTTCCACTCATGGTTAGTGGTTGGGTGAAGCCATTTATTGTCAATCTATTGTGTTTTCTCTTTTTAAATCATAATGGCAACCAAAAACATCCAAATGACCCTGATCTAAAGTTCACATCCCCCTTGTTCTTAATTCCGTGTATAGCCCCCTCTAACATCAATGACAGCTTGAAATCTTTTGTGGTAGTTGTGGATGAGGCTCTTTATTTTCTCAGATGGTAAAGCTGCCCATTCTTCTTGGTAAAAAGCCTTCAGTTCCTGTAAATTCCTGGGCTTTCTTGCATGAGCTGCGCTTTGCTTGAGTTCTCCCACAGCGGCTCAATGATATTGAGGTCAGGAGACTGAGATGGGCTCTCCAGAACCTTCACTGTGTTCTGCTGTAGCCAATGACAGGTCAACTTGGTCTTGTGTTTTGGATCGTTGTCATGTTGGAACATCCAAGTACGTCCCATGTGCAGCTTCCAGGCTGATGAGTGCAAGTATGCCTCCAGTATTTTGCTGATAACATGCTGCATTCATCTTTACTTCAACTTTGACCAAGTTTCCTGTGCCTTTATATCTCACACATCCCACATCATCAGCAATCCGCCTCCATGCTTTACAGTAGGAATGGTGTTCCTTTCATCATAGGACTTGTTGACACCTCTCTAAATGTAACGTTTTTGGTTATAGCCAAAAAGTTCGATTTTGGCCTCATCCCTCCCAATTATCTTGTTCCAGGAGTTTGGAGGCTTGTCTCTGGGCTGTTTGGTGTATTGTAGGCGAGATACTTTACGGCATTTGCACAGTAATGGTTTTCTTCTGGTGACTCGACCATGCAGCCCATTTATCTTCAAGTCCCTCCTTATTGTGCATCTTGAAACAGTCACACCCCTAGTTTTCAGTGAGTCCTGTATTTCAGCTGATGTTATTTGTGGCTTTTTCTTTGCATCCCGAACAATTTTCCTGGCAGTTGTGGACAAAATTACTGTTGGTCTACCTGATCATGGTTTACTTTCTACAGAGCCCCTGATTTTCCATTTGTTAATCACAGTTTGAACACTGCTGATTGGCATTATCAATTCCTTGGATATCTTTTTGTATCCCTTTCCTGTTTATACAGTTCCATCATCTTTTCTCATAGATCAGTTGATAATTCTTTTGCTTTCCCCATGACTCACAATCCAGAAATGTCAGTGGCTGGATGAAAGATGCAAGAGTCTGTCTGGATCCCAGAAACTCACTCAGCTTTTATGCACAGAAACCAATTACAAGTAAACAGGTCACAGGTGAGGATGTTACCTTTATTAGCCATTCAAACCCATTTTGTGTCAACTTCTGTGCATATTATCAGGCCAAAATCACCAGGGTATGTGAACTTTTGATCAGGGTCATTGGATGTTTTTTGTTGTCATTATGATTTAAAAAGAGCAAACACAGTAGTTTGACAATAAATGGCTTCACCCAACCACTAACCATGAGTGGAAAAAAAGTTTTTGTGTTATCATTCATATTCTCTGAAAAAAGGCCAAGAAAGCAAAAAATCTGCCGTGGTATGTAAACTTTTGACCACAACTGTATATGTCCCTGCTATGTACTGTGTAATGGATGTGTCTGACTGTACAGGGACATGGTCTGATCATACCACATCTCCTGTGCTGAGATAATCTTATATATGTGTCCCTGCTATGTACTGTGTAATGGATGTGTCTGACCATACAGGGACATGGTCTGATTATACCAAATCTCCTGTGCTGAGATAATTTTATATATGTATCCCTGCTATGTACTGTGTAATGGATGTGTCTGACCATACAGGAACATGATCTGATAATACCACATCTCCTGCGCTGAGATAATCTTATATATGTGTCCCTGCTATGTGCTGTGTAATGGATGTGTCTGACCATCCAGGGACATGGTCTGATCATACCACATCTCCTGTGCTGAGATAATCTTATATATGTGTCCCTGCTTTGTGATTATCGCTCTGGAGGTGAATTAAACCTGACTTGTACTATAAGTAATTTGACTGCTGACAGTAAGTCCCGTAGTCTTGGTAAAGGTCCAGGAAAAAGTCGGCAAATGTAGGTGTAAGAGTAATTTGTGAGTCAGATGAATTAGGTCCAGTTCTTGTGGTTTGTTGTGACTTTTAGTAACAGGCACTTATCACATTACACAATCTGTTAGTATTGTTCTCGGTGAATGCCGCCCTGGCAAGTGTAGAGAAGACTGTCACCGAGGTGGATCCCATCATTTCAGGAAATGAATTAGACCTGAAACGAGTGAGATGATTGTTCAGCATGAAGTAGGTCTAATTATTCTTTGTTCAGGACATATCACATAGCACAAACTCACGGGACAGCCTTGCCAACTTTTTCGTCATGCCCATATTGGAGGAAAGTGATAGCGGTATTAATAGCATGACGTAGAGAATGTTTTCCTTTACAGTAATGCACATTTTCATACTACGCCTCATGAAGGCATCTTCTTTCACAACTCTTGATTGTGGCCAGGAGATTGTCCAGCTCTTGGGAGAATGGAAAGATTCCTTTTTTCCCAGGAGCTTACTGGACATATGACGGGAGTTAGCAGATCTCATAGGATTATGCATGGAGAGGGATCTACAGCAAAAACATAATATGGGGATATGTAGCATGCAGTCACACCCGATCCTTGGAGCCTGGAAAGACCCAAAGGCCTCTTTACCTCATATGAAGACACCAGTTTTGTCAATAGTACGTGAAAGGTGGGCGACCCTATTATCAAACCTGACGACTCTTTCAGAAAGTCTAGGCTGCTCTTGATAAGTGGTGACCTCATGGACTCTGTGAAGAGTTGGTAAACATCCAAATACTGCCGATTCATCCCGAAACCCCCTATAGAGAAATATTCTCATAATGTTGCTTCTGAGGGGCAGCAGCATGAAGAAGATACATGGTCTGCGCCTTTCAGGGCCAGCATCAGCACCCCGCATACCCGAACAGGTGCCTGGGCCCTGGATAGCTGGGAGGGCCCACTCACTGCTGGGGACACTGTCTGTGCTGCTGGCCGGACGGTGCCTCCTACCATCACTGGTGCAGAGGGACTGTCCCTGCGACCATACTGTCACATAGCTGCGGTCATGACTGGGGCCTCGGCTGGCCCTCGTGGCCCTCCGAACCCCAGTCATAGCCGTAGCCATCTGAAAGCATGGCCGTAGTGACTGGTTCTCTGCTCTGCAGTATCACAACGTTTATACTGCGCAGGCGCTAAAGCGGCTGCCTTGTGCAGTACAAACATAAACTCACCAGGAGTACATCACTGCAGAGCATGCTGGGACTTGAATCTGCTCTTCAATGTCAGAAGTGTCCATGGTGGGTAGGTGAGTATGATGAGTGTATGTGTGTGTGTGTGTGTGTGTGTGTGTGAATGTGTGTGTGTGTCCTTCCTGTATGTACAGACCAGCAGCCTCCATATATATATATATATATATATATACACAGCCCAGCAGAATCCAATATATACAGCTAGCCCAGTAGCAGCCTCCATATATATACAGCCCAGCAGAATCCAATTATTACATCCAGGCCAGCAGCAGCCTCCATATATACAGGCCAGCAGCATATATACACACCAGTATTGGCAATAGTACGTGAAAGGTGGGCAACCCTATTATCAAATCTGACAACTCTTTCAGAAAGTCCAGGCTGCTCTTGATAAGTGGTGACCTCCTGGACTCTGTGAAGAGTTGGTAAACATCCAAACGCTCCCGATTCCTCCTGAAACCCCCTATAGAGCAGTATTCTCATAAAGTTGCTTCTGAGGGAGCAGCTGGATGAAGAAGATACATGGTCTGGACCTTTCAGGGCCGGCATCAGCACCCCGCATACCCAAACAGGTGCCAGGGCCCTGGACAGCTGGGAGGGCCCACTCACTGCTGGGGACAGCAGTATATATACAGCCTCCATATTATATACAGTATACAACCCAGCAGCGTTCTTTATATATAATCATGAATCGTGGTATGTGTTAAAGGGGCCCACTGAGACTGTTTAGCCCAGGGCCCACAAAAATCTGGAGCCGGCACCTTTGAATATCTTTGGTAGACCCTTTGCATCTTTCAAGTTGAACTCTAAGATCCCTATTTTCTTTATATAGGGACATTAATGACATCTCATTCTAACTATTATTTTTAGAGTTTTGTAGCAGAGTTTTTGGGTAAGGTCCTCCACCTTTTAAGGTACCTTTACACCCTGCTACAGGATGGTGGAAACAACCGGGTGCTTCATGTGCACGAGCATGCACAAACGGTTGAAAACGGTACCCGCACCGCCTTTACACGCCGCAACAAGGTGCGCTACGGTAGGTTACATCTATCTCTGGATACACCGCCGGGTGTCACAAGTTACCTTCTGTAGCTCACCTTACCTCATTTACACGCCGCTATAACAAGGTAATATGGGCGGAACAAAGGCAGCAGGGACAACACATAGGCGTGCCACAATTGTGGATTACGAGAGTTCCGTACCCTGATAGGACAAAGCAATGGCATCATGATTGGCCAGCCAGTGCAGGAGGCTGACTATTACATGACGCTCGAGCAATTGTGTAGTGTGACTGGTCAGCTCCTAAAATATGCCGCCCTGTGCAGCGACTACCAATCGTAATGCAGGAGCTTACACCAATGATCGCTGATGGGGCGCGGTATCCTGGAGCCTGTGTCACGGCCCAGGTAGATAGCAAGGTGTCGAAACAACCCTCCTGTTCCTTATTTACACACCGATACAGGCCGTAACCATCGCCTTCAAATCAACCTGTTTTTGAGCACTGCTCTGAAACAGGTGCCTCGCCGCGACCGTGGGTTGATTTGGCGGTGCAAGATACATTTGTCTCATCTACCCGGTTGTTTCCACCATCCTGTAGCGGCGTGTAAAGGTACCATTAGGGTTCACGGTTGTTGAATAATTGCTCCTATGTTTCTCTGAATTCAGAGTCCATTTCACTGACACAATCTCAGTAGGACTCCATAACAAATGTAGGCCTCTTCATCTATTGCGTGACCAAAATTGATAATCACCCTACTGTGAATATCTGAGGTTGTGGGTTGTATTAATCACCTAGGCAGGTTAACAATGCAATTATTTTATTCTGCTGTCCATGGTCTTACAACAACTCTGGGTAGATGTGAAAAATGAGCTGTCCCCAGTCCAAGAGATTGCAAACCGGGCCTGCCCACTGCCCCCATACCAAGTAATATTCTTGCACATAGGAGCAGTATTATAGTAGTTATATTCTTGTATATAGGAGCAGTATTATAGTAGTTATATTCTTGTACATTGGAGCAGTATTATAGTAGTTATATTCTTGTACATAGAGGCAGTATTATAGTAGTTATATTCTTGTACATAGGGGCAGTATTATAGTAGTTATATTCTTGTATATAGGGGCAGTATTATAGTAGTTATATTCTTGTACATAGGAGCAGTATTATAGTAGTTATATTCTTGTATATAGGAGCAGTATTATAGTAGTTATATTCTTGTATATAGGAGCAGTATTATAGTAGTTTTATTCTTGTACACAGGAGCAGTATTATAGTAGTTATATTCTTGTACATAGGAGCAGTATTATAGTAGTCATATTCTTGTACATAGGGGCAGTATTATAGTAGTTATATTCTTGCACATAGGAGCAGTATTATAGTAGTTATATTCCTGTACATAGGGGCAGTATTATAGTAGTTATATTCTTGCACATAGGAGCAGTATTATAGTAGTTATATTCCTGTACATAGGGGCAGTATTATAGTAGTGATGTTGTGGTACGTAGGAGCAGTATTATAGTAGTTATATTCTTGTGTATAGGAGCAGTATTATAGTAGTTATATTCTTGTGTATAGGAGCAGTATTATAGTAGTTATATTCTTACATATAGGGGCAGTATTATAGTAGTTATATTCTTGTGTATAGGAGCAGTATTATAGTAGTTATATTCCTGTACATAGGAGCAGTATTATAGTAGTGATGTTGTGGTATGTAGGAGCAGTATTATAGTAGTTATATTCTTCAACCCGCCCTTCCACTTCACTTCAGATTTGGGTGCAAGGGTAGATCTCTCACTACTGGCGCCCCTAGGGCTCCCTCTGCTTCTCTGCAGTCGGCTGTTCCAGGACCCAGGACGAGCCTCATCTTTGCTCAAGTCCTCCGGGTTCTTCTCCTTTCACTTCTCCCACTCTCTGTCTCTCTACTTCCTGTTGTCTTTTCTTTCTATCTCCTCTCCTACTTCCTGACTGCCTCTAACTAACTTCCCACCCTCCAACTTACTTTCCGCCATCCCAATGACTACCTGGACCCTCCCTTTATCGGGTCTGACGCCGTCCCTGGGACCGGGTGTATTGGATGCTTTTGTGGGTATCTGGACTTACCATCCCATTTACTGAGAACAGGAATACCACATCTGTGGATTGGGTGCAGTACCCCTCTGTGGTGACCAGACCGCAGCGGCGCCACATTCCCCGTTAGCAAAGATTAGCACGTCCTCGTGCGGCTACACAGGTTGAATACCGTATATACTCATGTATAAGCCGATTTATCAGCCCAGAAATTGGGCTGAAAAGTCCCCGCTTCAGCTTATACACGGGTCAATACGGCAATATAAATCTTGGTGGCCCCCAAATGCTGGCACTCGCCCCCCCTGTGTGGTAAGGGTCCCCCCGCTGCTTAACTTACCATCCCCGGTCTTCTGCACCGCCAGTCTTCTGTGCTCCGTCCTCCATGCTCCCGTCTGGCTGCATCCGGGATCCCCGGCCGTCGCACGATGACGTCATAGTTACTGCGACGGCCGGGGATCCCGGATGCAGCCGGATGGGAGCATGGAGGACGGAGCACAGAAGACCGGCGCGGTGCAGTGCAGAAGACCAGGGATGGTAAGTTAAGCAGCAGGGGGGGCCCTTACCACACAGGGGGGGTGAGTGCCAGCATTTAGGGGCCTGTATACCCCTGGGGCTTCTATATACCCCTGGGGCTGCTATGTAACCCTGGGGCTGCTGTATACCCCTGGGGCTGCTGTATACCCCTGGGGCTGCTGTATACCCCACCACTGGGGCTGCTATATACCCCTGGGGATGCTATATACCACTTGGGCTGCTATATGCCCCTGCGGCTGCTATATACCACACCACTGGGGCTGCTATATACCCCTGGGGCTGCTATATACCCCTGGGGCTGCTATATACCACTGGGGCTGCTATGTAACCCTGGGGCTGCTGTATACCCCTGGGGCTGCTGTATACCCCTGGGGCTGCTGTATACCCCACCACTGGGGCTGCTATATACCCCTGGGGATGCTATATACCACTGGGGCTGCTATATGCCCCTGGGGCTGCTATATACCACACCACTGGGGCTGCTATATACCCCTGGGGCTGCTATATACCCCTGGGGCTGCTATATACCACTGGGGCTGCTATATACCACTGGGGCTGCTGTATATACTGGTGGGGTCTGTATATACCACTGGGGAGGCTGCTGTATACCACTGGGGCTGCTGTATATACTGCTGGGGCCTGTATATGCCACTGGGGAGGCTGCTGTAATACTGCTGGGGCCTGTATATGCCACTGGGGAGGCTGCTGTAATACTGCTGGGGCCTGTATATACCACTGGGGAGGCTACTGTAATACTGCTGGGGCCTGTATATACCACTGGGGAGGCTGCTGTATACCCCACCACTGGGGCTGCTATATACCCCTGGGGATGCTATATACCACTGGGGCTGCTATATGCCCCTGGGGCTGCTATATACCACACCACTGGGGCTGCTATGTAACCCTGGGGCTGCTGTATACCCCTGGGGCTGCTGTATACCCCTGGGGCTGCTGTATACCCCACCACTGGGGCTGCTATATACCCCTGGGGATGCTATATACCACTGGGGCTGCTATATGCCCCTGGGGCTGCTATATACCACACCACTGGGGCTGCTATATACCCCTGGGGCTGCTATATACCCCTGGGGCTGCTATATACCACTGGGGCTGCTATATACCACTGGGGCTGCTGTATATACTGGTGGGGTCTGTATATACCACTGGGGAGGCTGCTGTATACCACTGGGGCTGCTGTATATACTGCTGGGGCCTGTATATGCCACTGGGGAGGCTGCTGTAATACTGCTGGGGCCTGTATATACCACTGGGGAGGCTACTGTAATACTGCTGGGGCCTGTATATACCACTGGGGAGGCTGCTGTAATACTGCTGGGGCCTGTATATACCACTGGGGAGGCTGCTGTATACTACCACTTGGGAGGCTGCTGTATAGTACCACTGGGGGGGCTTGTATACCACACTGCTGGGGGCTGTATACCTGTGCTGGGGTCCACCCTCGGCTTATACACGAGTCAATAGGTTTTCCCAGGTTTTGGGGGCAAAAGTATGGGGGTCGGCTTATACACGGGTCGGCTTATACACGAGTATATATGGTAGATGTTTCATGTAGAACTCAAATTTTTTAACATGCAAGTATAAAGACAATAAAAACTAGACAAGAGTGCTTCTTCCCCAACGGGAGGTTCTTTGCTTAAACGTTACATAACAAAAACACACTATGGTTAGTTAGAGAAAGGAAAGTGCAAAAAGTTAGATCGAGGAGTGTCCCTCACCAGGTGTCTCTTTCATTGTCTAGTGCAGTGCTTCAGGGCGACCCACTTCCAAAAACCCACCAACGTAGGTCCTTGGTGGGCTATAGGATGATGGACCAATGTTTTTCGGCCACACCGAGTGGGTTTTTCTTCGTGGTCAACAAATTAATTTGGACACAATTAGAAACGAAGGGTCTAAAACCAATAGGGGGGCATACTGTAGTGTACCAACTATATACAACTAGTCCAGATCATTCACCGTCCATGATCAAGTATGTCCATTAAACAATGAAAGAGAAGATTACTGGCTAGGAGCGCTGGGGAGCACAAATAAGGAGATTACTTATGGTTTAACACGTTTACTTACCACAACGCATTTCCACAATGGATTGTTGTCTTCTTCAGGTAATTTTCATTAAATGGTGAAAATGGACACATTAAATAGTATCACAAGCCAATCATAAAATAACAATTAATGATGTCACTCTATTAACTACGTCCATCCCATATACCCCAAGGTATGAAAGCGCTCAGTGGAAATCATTAATAAGGATAAAAACATAGCACATAAAACATACAATATTCACAAATATTATGTAACATTAATCAATTAAAACTAAAACAGAATCATAAATATATATAAAGTATGTGAACTATATTAAAAAAAATTATTTATTTATTTTTTTCCTTTCTTTCTTCTTTTCCTCCCTTTCACATGTGTGTCAAACCATCTACTATACAATCTCCTAACCGTGTCTGTCAACAAAATCGCGCGCCAGCGCCAGGGAGCTCATTGGTGAGCAAGGATTATGCAAAACAGCCGCGCGCATTCAAAATTCACGCCAAGTTGAAACCCGGCGACAGCATGCGAGCCAGCTGGGAGATGACCGGCGTCAGCCAGTCATCTAGCGTCTGGCGAGCCGCTGACCTCTGTGCAGCAGTAGCTCAGCCGCGGCCACCTGCCGCACAGAGGTCCGTGGCTAGCCAGCGGTAGTGCCCCGCGCAGCATTCAAACCGCGCGCGGTTTGAATGCCACGTCTCTCATTGGTCGCCACGGCCGACCAATCAGAGGAGCGGTGCACTCCAAGGGACCATATTTAAAATGCTTTTAAAATAATTTTAAATATGGCGCCATGGCGTGCGCCGCTCTTCTGATTGGTCACCGTGTTCAGCAGCGACCAATCAGAATAGCGGCGCGCGCCATGGTGCCATATTTAAAATTCGCTGAGTACAGTGTATTTGAAATATGAACGCGTTATATTCTTGTATATAGGGGGCAGTATTATAGTAGTTATATTCTTGTATATAGGGGACAGTATTATAGTAGTTATATTCTTGTACCTATGAGCAGCATTATAGCAGTTATATTCTACATAGGAGCAGTATTATAATGGAAAAGCAAAAAAGGCTACTTGTTAGCAGAAACGCGTCTGAAGACGTTTTTAATGATTCTTCTCAGATAGCTGCGACTATCTAGATGTTTTTTTATCCTGCTCTATTCACCAAGATCCAATAAGGGTGGGTGCACACTGTCTGGTGGAGCTGCGTGTTGGATGCAGCTCCTCCGAACCTGAGGAAAGCCGCCAGTGGCCGCAGGGAGACCGCAGCGCTCTGTACTCACCGTGTGCGGCGAGTGCAGGGCAGCTTCTCCCTGCAGTCACCCGATGGGAGCTGCTTCCGACTCCGCAGCATGAAATAAACATGCTGCCTAGGAGCAGAATGGCGGCAACCCGCACCGCAGCTCCAAAAACGCTGCGGGCGGGTTACGCATAGTGAGGATAGGATTTCTTGAAATCCCATCCACTATGCTAGTACTGTACGACGCAGCGTTTTGGACGCAGCGGCAAGACGCTGTGTCCAAAACGCTGCGTACACTGATCGTGTGCACGCATCCTAAAAAGGTAATTCTTCGAAGCTTCTGTGCTGGACTTTTTTGTTTTTTAGCTTGGATTTCTTTAGTGCACCTGGAGGTGCTGTGCGCTGCTTTATCCAGGTGAACTGAAATTATTTGCTTCAGTATTATAGTAGTTATATTCTTGTACATAGGGGCAGTATTATAGTAGTTATATTCTTGTATATAGGAGCAGTATTATAGTAGTTATATTCTTGTACATAGAGGGCAGTATTATAGTAGTTATATTCTTATACACAGGAGCAGTATTATAGTAGTTATATTCTTGTATATAGGGGCAGTATTATAGTAGTTATATTCTTGTACATTGGAGCAGTATTATAGTAGTTATATTCTTGTACATAGGAGCAGTATTATAGTAGTTATATTCTTGTACATGGGGGCTGTATTATAGTAGTTATATTGTTGTACATAGGGGCAGTATTATAGTAGTTATATTCTTGTACACAGGGGCAGTATTATAGTAGTTATATTCTTGCATATAGGAGCAGTATTATAGTAGTTATATTCTTGTACATAGAGGGCAGTATTATAGTAGTTATATTCTTATACACAGGAGCAGTATTATAGTAGTTATATTCTTGTACACAGGAGCAGTATTATAGTAGTTATATTCTTGTACATAGGGCAGTATTATAGTAGTTATATTCTTGTACATAGGGGAGTATTATAGTAGGTATATTCTTGTATATAGGATCAGTATTATAGTAGTTATATTCTTGTACATAGGGGCCGTATTATAGTAGTTATAATCTTTATACTAGGGGCAGTATTATAGTAGTTAATATTCTTTACATTGGAGAAGTATTATAGTAGTTATATTCTTGTACATAGGAGCAGTATTATAGTAGTTATATTCTTGTACATAGGGCTGTATTATAGCAGTTATATTCTTGTATATAGGAGCAGTATTATAGTAGTTATATTCTTGTACATAGGAGCAGTATTATAGTAGTTATATTCTTGTACATAGTAGCAGTATTATAGTAATTATATTCTTGTACATAGGGACAGTATTATAGTAGTTATATTCTTGTACATAGGAGCAGTATTATAGTAGTTATATTTCTGTACATAGGGGCAGTATTATAGTAGTTATATTCTTGTACATAGGGGCAGTATTATAGTAGTTATATTCTTTACATAGGAGCAGTATTATAGTAGTTATATTCTTGTACATAGAGGCAGTATTATAGTAGTTATATTCTTGTACATAGGGTCAGTATTATAGTAGTTAATATTCTTATATAGTGAGCAGTATTATAGTAGTTATATTCTTGTATAGGGCAGTATTATAATGATTTATATTCTTATATATAGGAGCAGTTATTATAGTTAGTTATTTCTTGTACATAGGGGCAGTATTACAGTAGTTATATCCTGTACATAGGGCAGTATTATAGTAGTTATATTCTAGTACATAGAGCATATTATAGTAGTTATTTTTTGTACATAGGAGCAGTTTATAGTAGTTATATTCTTGTACATGGGGCTGTATTACAGTAGTTATATTCCTGTACATAGGGGCAGTATCATAGTAGTTATATTCCTGTACATAGTATCAGTATTATAGTAGTTATATTCTTGTACATGGAGACAGTATTATAGTAGTTATATTCCTGTACATGGAGACAGTATTATAGTAGTTATATTCTTGTACATAGGGGCAGTATTATAGTAGTTATATTCCTGTACATGGAGACAGTATTATAGTAGTTATATTCTTGTATATAGGAGCAGTATTATAGTAGCTATATTTTTTTACACTAGGGAAGCCTAAAGCTGAAACTGCTCTGTGACATGTTGTCCCATACGGGAGGGGTGAGAGCTGAGGAGCAGATACTATTTTATGGATTTATAAATGATTTAAAAATCCTAAAGCTGCAGTGTACAGCCCAGCTTCACAGTGTAGGAGGGTTGGGACAGTAAAAAAATCGAGTCGAGTCCGTGCCTTTGAGCAGACAATGAAAAAAGGAAAAATAATAAAATAAAGTCAAGTTGTTTGTGCACACCCTGTAGGTTTGGTGATGGCATCGGCGCTGCTGGAACCTCCGGGGTGATGTGCGGCAGCAAGATGTCATAGCCCTCTACAGGTAGGGCTGAGCCCCCGGGGTTTTGGAAGTAGCAATGGTGGTATAGGGCAGTGTAGTCACTGTGGAGCAAGGCAGGTAACTGAGAAGAAGCATAGACACATTGCCCACTCTGAACAGGTACTTTACTCCAGTAATCTGCAGGTTTACAGAGCAATGCAGGTTTTTCAGCTGGTTAGTGGACCGGGTGGTTCTGGTAGTGAGCAGTGTCCCTCTGAAGCACCAGTGGTGTTCCTTCTCTATCACTTCCTCTGTCCGTTTCTGTGGTGCCCTGAACAATCCCACTTCTTGACCAGGCCCATCGGGTAATATGAGAACCCTTTATCTCTCCAAAGGGTACCCAACCCAGTCTAGCGCTTCTGGTGGAGACCGTGCTTGGTGTTGGGCGGGTGGATCATGCTCCTATGAAGTTTGCGACCACGCCAGTAATTTGCAGTTCAGGGATGGATCTCTGATTTACGTCGGAGCTTCGGACTGGGCCAGGGTGATTCAGTTACCCTCTATCTGTCCCTTTCTCTTCTGGGTCACCAGGTTGAGTTGCCCTCCCTCTTAGCTTCTCCTCTGCAGTTCTCTGTTCACTGTGCTGTTCTTTCTCTCCAACTTCTGCACTCTTCTCTGTTCTGTTCTGCACTGCTCTGCTGCAACAACTCACTGTTCCTCCTTCCCCACTCACTTTATCACCTAGCTTCTCCACCCACCGGGATCGGTTACCCTAGTAACAGGTGTCTGATTGGTCCCCAATCACTATGTGTGTGTGTGTGGGTGGTGCTGGAGCTTCAGGCTTCTACTACCCCCTACCAGGACAAAGCATACTGCACCTTCTGTTAGGGGTGCAGTACCCTTTTGTAGAGCACTGACTAGCGGGGCGCTACATTATCTTCCTGGATTTCTACTTTATCTCAGAAGAAGGGAGTGTATGCTAAGTCAGATGTCCTTGTGAAATTCGAGAAATTGTGAGCGTTATGGATTAATACATCCAGAATGTCTTCCAGAGAGCTAAATCCATTATTATAGCTGGTAGAAAGGAAGAAGTGGAAAACTCACAGTACATGTTGACTTCCCACTCATTGGGAGTGGGGGTATATATGGCAGTATACAGCTGCATCTCAATGTATTGTAATATCATCAAAAAGTTACTTTATTGCAGTCATTCAATACATAAAGTGAAAGCCATATATTATATAGAGTCATTACACACAGAGTGATCTATGTCATGTGTTTATTTCTGTTAATGTTGATGATTATGGCTTACAGCCAGTGAAAACCCAAAGGTCATTATCTCAGAAAATTAAAGCAGGGAGGATGAAGGGTTCAACACCACGCTGCCGTATTCCACAAGACATCAAAGGGTGAATATAATATTGATTTATTAGTGAACGTGTTCCATATATAATATGTGTTTCACTTTATGTATTGCATTAGTGAAATAAATGAACTTTTTGATGATATTCTAATTCATTGAGATGCTCCTGTATCAGTATATACAGTGCCTTGAAAACCTTTTCTACATTTTTTTACAATATATCCACAAAATAAATATGTTTTATTGGGATTTTATGTAATATACGTGTTTGTGAAGTGTAAAGGAAATGATACCAGGTTTTCTAAATATATTAAGAATATAAATCAGGAGATTGTGACGTGCATTCATATTCAGCCTCCAGGCAATACTTTCTACAGAGGTAGCTCTAGTGTTTCCAGCACCCGGGGCACGACTTCAGTTTGGCGCCCCCTTGGTCTGAGCAGCTGTCATGTCACCGCTCATTCATTTATTTGCGAATTTCACTTAGTCACATGCCGAAGAGCTGCTCTTCCCCCAATTCTCCCAATGTCCATTGGAACTCTACAGTCCCTGCTTCATAGAGAGAAGAAGGAAGAAGAGATAGGAAATCACATATGAGTGGAGTGGCCATGTGCTAACTGCTGGAACCAGTCATGTGATCAGAGCTGAATCCTGACAGTGAGTATATTACACGCAGTTAGGAATGGGCTACAGTGAGGGGTGTAACTACAATAGGTGCAGGGATAAAGAAGGAGCTGACGGCATCACTTATTATTCAAAGATGGGATCTACTCACACATGTCAAAGCCATATGTAAGGAGAGAAGGAGACAACATGCACATATCAAGAGCGATCACCATAATAGTTTAAAGTGCAAAAAATGACAAGCTTTATTGAAACCACAACAAGGAACAAACAGGTTAAAAACAATGAAAAGGCTACACAGCTAACTTCTGGGTGCCCCCATTAAAGATGTTACCATAATGCATTATAACCCCACCTGTAATGGTGAGTTCAGGGGCAGACCTACCGTGGTGCAGCTGGTTCAGCTGCACCAGGGCCCCGACCGGCAAGGGGGCTCCTCCAGCCTGCTGGGGGGCCCCCGCCGACCCCCTCACCTGGGCTGCGCCAGGGCCCTCCGAGCTCTAGGCCCGCCACTGGGTGAGTTTGTACCAAGGAGCAAAATGATTCAATACACATCACAATGTAAGAACCCAAGTCACACAGAGGAGTCTTGTCAAAGGTCTCAAAGAGCTGTATGAAAACAGCAACCAATAATAAGGCCCTATCAGGCACAAGTGCCAGAGAAAGGACAAAGCAAATTGACCTGTAAAGAAAATTAAGAGTTCAATAAGAACAACTCCAAGGTCAGACACAAACGCTGTCAAAAGCGGTGTGTAAATGATGTGTCCGCAGCGGATAATGTCCGCCTGCGGACACATCACTAGGGAGCCCGGCAGCCAATCGGCGCTGTCCGGGGGCGGGCCGGAGGAGGAGTTCAGCGCCGGAGATCTCCTCCTCCCGGCCGCCGGTAAGCACCGGGACCTGTCGGCGGGGAGTACAGCTGATCTGACAGCTGTTTGAATCTTCCCGCGCCGACACTGAGAGGAGACGTCGGCGCGGGAAGATTCAAACAGCTGTCAAATCAGCTGTACTCCCCGCCGACAGGTCCTGGTGCTTACCGGCGGCGGGGAGGAGGAGGACAGCAGTGGCTCAGCTGATCTCCCGGTGGCCGTCGGTGAGCTCCTGTGACATCACCGGCGGCCACCGGGAGATTTTTCAATGGGTCCGCAGCGTTCTCCCGCGCTGTCAAGCGCTGAACACTGCAGACGGACCCATTGAAGACAATGCATTTTTTGTGCGCTTGGGGACGCTTGCCGATTTTCCAAGCTCCCCGAGCGCACAAAAAATGCAACATGCTGCGTCCCGGGTGCGGATGCTGGACACCGGAAGGAGCAGATATCGTCCGCATCCGCACCCGAACGCAGCAAACGCAGGCACTATGCGTTCCTATGTTAAACATAGGAACCGCAGTGCGCATGCGTTTGACTGCGTATGGGAACGCAGCATACGCTGCTTTCCCATACGCAAATGTGAAGGCACCCTTACAATTATGCTTCAGTAAAAAGTGCTTTGCAATTGAGGTCAAAGTGTTACCTTTTTCAAGATCCTTGTAGGCCGTATTTACTGTTGAGAGATGTTGTTGGATTCTCCTTCGGAGTTCTTGTGTTGTCTGGCCAACATATACTTTCAGGCAGCCACAGATGATAGCATATACAAGATTCCTCGAGCGACAGTTGAAAAAAAGCTCTAGATTTCAGAAGAAAGGGATGGTTAGGTAATGACATGGACTCAGCAGAGATCATAAACGGGCAAGTGATACAGCCACCATAGGCATAGGTGCCACTCAGTCTTGTGCCTCTACCAGTACGCAGTGTTGGTCTAGTATAGTGGCTCCTAGTTAGTTGGTCTTTAAGGTTCGAAGATTTCATTGCTGTCAACCCTGGCAATAGGTGCAGGGATTGCAATCGCACCCAGGCCCTGGAGCCTAGGGGGCCCCAAAAGTTCATTTGGTCTATAGAAAAAAACTAATGCTATTAGAGAACTGTAATAATTGAGGGCCCCATTGGAACTTTAGCATCCGGGCCCATTAGCTTCAAGTTATGCCACTGAGAACAAAAACACATCTCCAGAACCACCATCAGTACATGGCACATCAATTGTAATGTCAGGTCAGACCCACATACATTTTTTAATGAATGAACCTACAAGTCCTAGTATATCAATAACAATGTTAAGGAGTACTGGGAGTTGTTGTTACCAGTCATCTATAGGCCATACAGGAACCACAGCACTGATGAAAATTAGTCAGTATTGCAAATAATCATTTACATCCAGGTACCTTATAGATTATGTTTCTGATTGGAGCCATCTCTTTCTTTTTTTATCTTGTGCAGACACCATGATGACGTTTCACATTCACAGCTCGTCTCTGCAGACTTCCATCTTCTCTGGTCTTCTGCAGCACATTCTTACATGATGTCCTTAAAAATAGCAGATTGATCAAAATGCTCTTGAATTAAAATATTTCCCCTGCACTATGCTCCGGAATAAATAGTTTCCCCTTACTGTATTTCCTGCACAAAATATGACCCACACAGTGTCCTTCTTAACATGCCCTCCCCTTTCCACACTGGGCCCTCACTCTTCACACTGTCCCCTATACTGGCCAGTCTCTACACTGTTTTCTCTAATCTCTCACACCTTCCTTGGCATACTGCCCTCTCCTGTCTGTGCCCTTACACTGTCCCCATGCTATTCTCTCTCTATACTGCCCACCACACCCCCCACACACTACCAAGTTTCTATCCTGTGCCCCTCCCAATTCCCCCGCCCACTATACTGTCACCTCTCATATTCCCCCTGATAACCATACTGTCTCATCACATATTTACCCCTTCCCTCTCCTGTGGCGCCCTACTCACGCAGGTAGCCACAGCCTTCCCTAATGCACAGTTGGGTTTCCACAGCAGGTACCTACTACATGCAACACCTTCCACCCCGGCCCAGTAGGGGGAGCTAGACTCACTGACTTTAGGTGAGTTCCCCTATTAACGAGGAAGGTTTGCTCTTCTCTATTCTTGACCTTTTACACTCTGGTTTTACACTCTGGTTTTCACTCTGAAGCTACTTCACTAAAATCTCTACTGATCTATTAACAGCTAAATCTAATGGTCCCTGCTCCCTACTGATCCTCCTAGACCTCTCTGCTGCATTCCATACTGTGGATCACCAGCTCCTCCTCACTATGCTCAGTTCTATTGGGCTCAAGGACACCGCTCTATCCTGGTTCTCTTCCAAATTCTGTGGCCACTCCTTCACTGTATCATTTATTAGCTCCTCTTCATCCCTTCTTTATGTTGGCATTCCTTAAGGTTCAGTCCCAGGCCCTTTCCTCTTCGCTCTATATACTGTGCCTATTGCACAAAACATATATGCTGATATCACAGAGTACAATCAACATCAGTATCTGGGGTAAAGGTCACTGCAGCAGGCTTTACTCTATTCAGAAATGTTTCTATCTACATACAGTGCAAACATGCTAACATGAAGAATTGCAGGGTATAACACATCTATCGCACAGTGCTCTTTTTAGCAGCAGCTGAATTATAACCTCACACAGATTCTAACCAATCACATCTAACTGCATATTGTACATGAACATGCTAGGATGCAGGCTTACAGATCATGAAATACCTCGCTTCTTTTATATTCTGAGCAATGGTTGCAGCCTACACCTGCTTACACAGATCCCCGCATAAACATGTAACTGCATTTTATTGTTACCGGAATCATCTGACAAGAGGAAAGTTGTACAAAGAAGGGACAGGAGCCAGTATAAGGCTGATCCCTCAGGAGTTCAGGAACATGTCCTGTTCTCCATTTATGGACATCTATGGTTTGATTTCTTAGCCTCTGGACAGGATGAGTGTTACCAACATCTGGTGAGAAATTAATGTCAATAGCACCTTTAGATATATATTTACTTGGAAAATTGGTGACGTGTTCAATACTTATTTCACCGGCTGTATGTTCTGTGTGCAGGGAGTTTTTTTTGTATGGGGTATGGTGGTGTTTTGTATTGTTTGTGTATTTATAAAATGTGTAAAGTTTTCATTAAAAAAAAAAAAACACAAAAAAAAGTGCAATCAAGCTAATGCTACTGCTACTGAACAGTAATATACTGGCAGACCATGACAAAATATTACCACATAGTGACTGATTAATACCATAATAATCATTAACAAAAAACTATTATTATCACCATACATTCACCTTATACAGTTGTGGCCAAAAGTATTGACACCCCTGCAATTCTGTCAGATAATACTCAGTTTCTTCCTGAAAATGATTGCAATCACAAATTCTTTGGTATTATTATCTTTATTTAATTTGTCTTCAATGAAAAAACACAAAAGAGAATGAAGCAAAAAGCAAAACATTGATCATTTCACACAAAACTCCAAAAATGGGCCAGACAAAAGTATTGGCACCCTCAGCCTAATACTTTGTTGCACAACCTTTAGCCAAAATAACTGTGATCAACTGCTTCCGGTAACCATCAATGACTGTCTTACAATGCTCTGCTGGAATTTTAGACCATTCTTCTTTGGCAAACTGCTCCAGGTCCCTGATATTTGAAGGGTGCCTTCTCCAAACTGCCATTTTTAGATCTCTCCACAGGTGTTCTATGGGATTCAGGTCTGGACTCATTGCTGGCCACCTTAGAAGTCTCCAGTGCTTTCTCTCAAACCATTTTTGAAGTGTGTTTTGGGTCATTGTCCTGCTGGAAGACCCATGACCTCTGAGGGAGACCCAGCTTTCTCACACTGGGCCCTACATTATCCTGCAAAATTTGTTGGTAGTCTTCAGACTTCATAATGCCATGCACACGGTCAAGCAATCCTGTGCCAGAGGCAGCAAAGCAACCCCAAAACATCAGGGAACCTCCGCCATGTTTGACTGTAGGGACCGTGTTCTTTTCTTTGAATGCCTCTTTTTTCTCCTGTAAACTCTATGTTGATGCCTTTGCCCAAAAAGCTCTACTTTTGTTTCATCTGACCAGAGAACATTCTTCCAAAACATTTTAGGCTTTCTCAGGTACGTTTTGGCAAACTCCAGCCTGGCTTTTTTATGTCTCAGGGTAAGAAGTGGGGTCTTCCGGGGTATCCTACCATACAGTCCCTTTTCATTCAGACGCCGACAGATAGTACGAGTTGACACTGTTGTACCCTCGGACTGCAGGGCAGCTTGAACTTGTTTGGATGTTAGTCGAGGTTCTTTATCCACCATCCACACAATCTTGCGTTGAAATCTCTCGTCAATTCTTCTTTTTTGTCCACATCTGGGGAGGTTAGCCACAGTGCCATGGGCTTTAAACTTCTTGATGACACTGCGCACGGTAGACACAGGAACATTCAGGTCTTTGGAGATGGACTTGTAACCTTGAGCTTGCTCATGCTTCCTCACAATTTGGTTTCTCAAGTCCTCAGACAGTTCTTTGGTCTTCTTTCTTTTCTCCATGCTCAATGTGGTACACACAAGGAAACAGGACAGAGGTTGAGTCAACTTTAATCCATGTCAACTGGCTGCAAGTGTGATTTAGCTATTGCCAACACCTGTTAGGTGCCACAGGTAAGTTACAGGTGCTGCTAAATACACAAATTAGAGAAGCATCACATGATTTTTCTAACAGTCCCAATACTTTTGTCCACCCCTTTTTTGTTTGGTGTGGAATTATATCCAATGTGTATGCAGAACAGACATATCCAAGGACTTATCAGTAACACCTCTTTTTTCTTAGTCATTCATTTTACATTACTCCTCGGCTCAGATCGTCATCACTACGTCTTCCGTTCATGACTCATAGCTGCAGACAAGAATATAACTACTTGACTATTGCACCTATTTAAAAGAATATAACAGTGGCTTACCGTCCATAGTGGAAGGCCACGAGGCCACTATGAGGCTTGGGGAAAGATGTCATGGCCTGCCCCTCCTCAACTATCCCCTACCGTCATCCCAATTTCAATGGTATTAGCATCCATTAGCTCCCTGCTGCACCCTCTTTGAGAGTCTGTACAGTGCACTGATCAGAGCAGACATCATGGGAATGGCGAAGGTTGAGTGGTTTTAATTTCTTTTAATTGTAAAAAATTATACGGAGTGTGAGGGTGGGGGCTGCCTGGCCATCACTTTGCATGCTGTGGTCCTCACACTATGTACGGAGAGCTGCACTGTCAACCAGTGACTTCCATTGAGGTTTGGGTCAAGCATGAACAGTGTGGTGTGGTTCAGCTGCACCATCCAAACCTGAACTTCAAAAGGTTCCCTCATCACTAGTCAAGAATAGAGTTATGTTAGCGATAGTGGATGAAATGAGAGTTAATCAAGCATTCCAGAAATGTAGAGATGACCGGATGATTAGAGGCAGGTCTTTAGTTAGCAGCACAGTTCAGGTCAAGGGAGGTTTTCTTAATAGATGAGTTATCACGGCATGTTTCAATGAGGAGGGAAAGATTCCAGAAGAAAGAGAGAGGTTAAATATTTTAGGTGAGTGGTGACAGCTGATAGAGGGACTAGAGGAAAAATGAGGGAATAGGGTCACAGGTGCAGGTTGTTAGTTGAGAAGGTGTGAGGACCCTGGTAACCACCTCTTCTTTGATAGGTTGAAAGGTGGAAATTGTTCCTGAAGTGTGGGAGGGAAGGGGATCCAAGTGAGAATGTCCTGACACATATGGTTGATTTTGTCTTATAAATAAGTGGCCAGATTGTCAGGGATGGCGTTGGTGACCGGGGCCTGTAATTCAAGGCTCGGGAAGTAGTGGGAAATTTTCAAGTAGTCATTTTGGATTGTCAGATACTGATGATAATGAGGTTGGTGAGGTAAGCTTGATTAGCAAGCAGAGTTACAAGCTTTCAGTATGAATTTATAATGGATGAAATGGTTTGCTGAATGTGAGGGGAGTTTGGTATACACTGACTGGGAGTTTCATAAGGGCACAATTAAGGAAGGAAAATGAAATGCAACAAATGTTAATGGGATTAGCAGTGTTTCTATATGCAGCAGGAAGAGAGTTATATGTAATAGAAGAAGGTGGGCCAGGGTAAGGGGAGATGTCGCCAGCAACTATTAGGAAAATAAAGAGAACGAGCTGCCTGTTTGGTGATTTATGTGAGTGTCTCGTTTGCTGTATGGTGGTTGGTTTAGGCTATGTTTACACTGGACGTTTCTGATCCATTTTTGGTGCTGCTTTTTTTTTTTACTTTTTTAAACTGTACCAAAAACGGATCAGTCTCTGAGTCTGCAGCAAACTGAATGGGATTTTCAATTTACTGTGTAGACGTCAGCGTTTTTGACTGCTGCATTAGTGGTGCAGAAAGCGCATCAAGAAAATAGTGAGTGTCAATTAGTGCTCCAATTTTATGATGCGCCTTCTGCACCACTAACTTCCAATTAATTACCCTCTCCTCAATCCAACGGTGAGCCCCGGTGATGTCTTCCTTCCAGGTATCGCATGACCTGCGGGTACGTACTAACAGGATCTGCCCATGTGACTCAACCTGAGAGTCACATGGAGCATAGTACTATCCAGGGACAGGTCATGCCAATGCCTGGGAGACATCACGGGATCTCACCGTCGGATTGCCGGGAAGGATAAGATAGTGTGTGTGTCTCTGTCTGTGTGTCTGTTGGTGCCCCTCAAAAATGAAGCAAAAAAGCAGCACAAATGGATGAAGCGTTTGTGATGCTTTTTTTGCAAAAAGAGAAATCTGCACCAAAAACAGATCAACAAAAAATAAAGCATAACCGCTCTGTCTGAATTCGGCCTTTGAGTGTTTAAAAAAATGAGTAGAGCGTGAGAGCTGTGCATGTGAGTGAGGAGAGAGAGGAACTGATGTGGAGAACGTGCACAGAACATGTAAATGTCACGGTCAGTAGGGCAGGGGTACTCAGACTATCCGAGGCAAACAGTCTACTGTATAGGTCATGGCCCAGAAGCCATGGCCTTGACCGGACATTTAAAAGGGGGAGAAAGTTTGTTGTTATGTCACCTGAGGTATGTGGTCAAGGGTGACCAGTGCTGCAGGTAGTATACCTCAGGGAATAGATGGGGATGCAGCAAGGTAGATCACTCCCCTGAGCAGGAGCGAGCCCTCAGGGAGTAGTAGGTGTTGAGTAGTGAAGATGGTGGGGGTTGTAGAGGTGAGTGAAGACAGCAGTGAAGAGGTGCAGGGTGGTCACAGAAAGAAATCAAAGAGACAGTAACTGCTCTTTACCTTTTAGTTAGTATTGCAATTATCCGTAGATCCAGGATACTGGTTCACTGGACTGGGCGATCTGGCCTGTCTGAGAAGAACTAGGCACTGCTATGATGGATGGTTATGTGGCCTTCCTTGCTGTCTTTCCCTTTGGTTGAGGGTCTAGGTACTGTCCACTTCCCAATGTGTATCTTCTCTCTTCTTTCATTGTGGAGACTAGCGGCCAGGCAGGCGACCACAGACTCTCGAGACCCCGGAGCCACACCGGTTCTTCTAGCCTTATGACATTCACTGTGCCTCTGGTAGTCCCACAGTGTGGCTGCTGAGCTTGAAACTCTGCAGCCTCCAGATTTCTGCCAGACATGAAGTCCTGACAGCCAGAGATTTTGGCTCTCATCCACAGCTGTGTCCTGCTCAGACTGAAGGCTGCCAGCAGGCCCACAGTCTCATTCACTACTCGACTCTCTCTATTTTACCAGCTTCTCAGAATTCACTCCTAAGTACCCCCTCCCTCCTATATCTCACTACAACTAGGCCCTTCCTCCAACAAGTGTCTGTCACAGCCCTAATCACGCCTCTGGTGACCAGCCCACTGATCAGAGTTTGGGAAGTGTGTGTGTATGCATGGGGGAGTCCATCATAGAATAACTGAACTCTTCTCAGTGGTGTTATTGCCGATAGAGGTAACGACAACTGTGGTAACCAGACCGCAGGTGCGCCACATTCCCCCCTAGTTAAACAGAGTACGTCCCAGACTGCAACAAAAGATAGAAAGCATTACATACACAAATATTTTTGTGATTGCAATCATGTAACAACAATAAATAATACTTTTAATAATAACAGGTATAAAACTTTCAATCCGGTGGGAAGGCACATTTTCTTGAACATTACCGTTACAAACAACATTAGCACATTTTTGTGTGGATCGCTGCCCAAAACCACTTCGGTGCACTCATTCCTGGGTGCATTGCAGGGCACACAGACTATTTTATCAGTTCTTTCTGCACCAGCTGTTTTGAAAAGTGTAAACACAATAGTGTGGCCTTAGCCATAGCTCCTTCATTTTTGGCAGCAGCGTGAGGACCGGTCGGTCTGACACTAGAGTTCAAGTGCTAACAGTTCCCGAGTAGCTTGAACAAGTCTGTTCAGGCATCAAAGTGCAGTTAAATAGTTCCGGGGTACCAGTTTTTGGAGTTGCACATTATTGCTTTGAATAAGAACCAGTAGGAAAAAGGCACAACGGTGCAATGAGTAAACAATAGGCATAGGCTTTAGTCACTCTCCTGTAAGATAGCCCTCTTGCAGCTTTTTTCAACACTTTTAGTGCAAATATACCGTACTACTTTTAAGGCTGTCTGTCCAACAACTTAAAACAAGTTACATCTCCTTTAAGAACCTTACATCTGTTCATATTTTACTCTATCCTATTCTAATACTTAATACTAATGCTATACTTGTCTTACTTAACACAATTAGCACAGTCCTGGCTCATTTTACTTAAACTACATTTATTCTTACAATACAGTGCAATTCACTTTGACTAATCGTAGTGCAAATTCTTACTCTCTAGTAAACATGTAACATCAGTAACAACTTACCGTAATAATATTGATTTATATAGCGCCAACATATTCCGCAGCGCTTCATAATTCATATTCAAACAATCATAAGGAACAGTTCTAAGGAAATACAATACAATACAAAAAACAATACAATACAATGCAAAATACAATACAATACAAATGCAATAATTAATAATGACAGCCCTGCTCATAAGAGCTTACAATCTAACAATGAAGTGGGGGGTGGCACAAAGTACAGGTGCTTATTTACAATGATAGTATAGTCAACTTGAGCAGATGGGAAACAGATAGGAGCAGCATAAGTGGCCACCAACCATTATTTGTGATGCATTTAACACTAAATGACTTTGACTAGGGATCATGATAGGTCGCCCTTAAAATATGTGTTTTTAGGGATCGGCTCAAACTATATAAGTTGTGGATACACTTAATTTATTGGTGTAGAGCATTTCAGAGAATTGGTGCAGCTCGGGAGAAGTCTTGGAGCGGGTGTGGGAGGTTCGGATTAATGCAGAAGTGAGTCTAAAGTCACTTTCAGAGCGAAAAGAATGGGTGGGTTGATAGAGATGAGGGAGGAGATGTAGGGAGGCGCTGCACTGTGAAGAGCTTTGTGGGTGAGAAGCAGTTTGAATTGGATTCTATAGTGTATAGGCAGCCAGTGCAATGAATGGCATAGAGCAGAAGCTTCCGAGTAACAGTTAACTAGATAGGTGATCCTGGCTGCTGCATTAAGGATGGACTTTAGAATCAGAGTGCTACCAGCACCCTAGTATTCCTCTGTGCTGAAGAAACTACTGTCATTTGAGGGTGGCCCAGGATTTTGAGAGCAACCAATAGTGATGGTGCAGTGAGGTTGGTTGATAGTTTGTGGTGTCCTGGCCGGGGTTGGCATCCCATTCCTATGCATAGTTCCTCTTCCTCCTGGGCCAAAGTAACTCGGGTAGGACTGGTCGGGATTATTAAACCTCTGCCTCTAAGGCTGGCTTCACATTAGCGTTTGTGTCTGCATGCTGATCGCATGCAGACACAAACGCAGTGTAAAGCAGGGCCATTTTGATGTGTCCGCAGCGGAGAATGTCCGCCTGCGGACACATCACTGTGCAGCCCGGCAGCCAATCAGCGGTGTCCGTGGGCGGAGATCAGCGCCGGAGATCTCCGCCTCCCGGCCGCCGGTAAGCTCCGGGACATGTCGGCGGGGAGAAACAGCTGATTTGACAGCTGTTTGAATCTTCCCGCGCCGACACCGCGAGGAGATGTCGGCGCGGGAAGATTCAAACAGCTGTCAGATCAGCTGTTTCTCCCCGCCGACATCGCTAGCAGATTATCGGCGGCGGGGAGGAAAGAGATCAGCAGAGGCTGAGCTGATCTCCCGGTGGCCGTCGGTGATCTCCTGTGACATCACCGCCGGCCACCGGGAGATTTTTCAATGGGTCTGCAGCGTTCTCCTGCGCTGTCAAGCGCAGAACACTGCGGACCCATTGAAGCCAATGCATTTTTTGTGCGCTTGGGAACGCTTGCTGATTTTCCAAGGTCCCCAAGCGCACAAAAAAAACCAACAAGCTGCGTCCCGGGTGCGGACGCTGGACACCGGAAGGAGCAGATATCGTCCGCATCCGCACCCGAACGCAGCAAACGCAGGCACCATGCGTTCCTACGTTAAACATAGGAACGCAGTGCGCATGCGTTTGACTGCGTATGGGAACGCAGCAATTCGCTGCCTTCCCATACGCAAATGTGAAGGCAGCTTAACGGTGGACGTATGTGCCGCTGGTATGGGTGTGCGGGGCAGTACAATAGGGTAACGGAGTTCACGACTGGGTGCAAAACCGGTTTCAGACGATTGTCTGCTTATGGAGCTAGCAGAGTCAGAGTCTTGGCCACGGATTGGGGAGAGGTCCAGTTGTTCTGCAGCTAGGCGGTCCACCCATACCATGTTTCAACCTGGGTATGCCCATTGCAAAGTATACTTAATGAGGTCCCAGACCAGAGGGTCCTTTGTCGCCTGGTCCCCAGCATAGGCCACACGTCTCAGTAATTTACATACCGTATATGTTATGGACCACTGTTTTGTCTCTTATAAACCTGTACCCTTATAAACGTATACCCTCATTTTCTATTGAAGTTCACAACAATCCCTTCCCGCCTGATAGCAGGATTGGTGTCCACGGTGTTATAGCTATTAGTTACCGGCAGATTCCCTGCAGGGACTCTGCATGTGAAAGATGTGTCAGGTTTGGGCCTATGGCACTGGACAGAGGGCTTTCGGCACGGGCCTAGTCAGGCACGAGTTCAAGCTCAGGAGGGGTTTCAGGGGCAGCGGCACCCTCAATTGCAGTTTCTGCCGTGTCTTTGGTCTCTTCATCCCCTGGTGCTTTCTGAGCCATCGCCTCCGGGACAAGGGATTTGTTTGCATCCACATCCCCAGGGCTCCATTCAAGTGCAGTGATTACTGACTGGCTGGGCACGGGCGCTGCAGGGACATTAAGGAGGTAACTCCCCCCAGGCAGATGAGGAGTCCCCACATCATGGGTTGAATCTGAGCCCACTTCAGCCACCCTCGACCAGCGGCACTGGAGGCAGTCCAGAAAGAGGCAAGTGGCGGAGGTGTGAGTGCGGGGCAGACCATGGCGGAGCAGACCAGGATAATTGATGTCCATGTAACTACCTTTCGGTGCCTCAGCGTTTCCAGGAGGTCCATCACAGCCGGGTCAGTCTCTGGGGATGCAGCTGCAGGTAGCTCTTCCGGTAGTGGGACCGCTGCTATTTTCTCTATTACAGGGATGTCGTCTTCCTCATCTGGATTCGAAGTTGCAGTAGTAACATTTTCATCTATTTCCCCAGTTGGCAGAGGGATAAGCGCCCCTGCCCTGTCACCAGCGGGGTCTGTGAGTAACTCCTCAGCCTCAGGCACCTCTATAGTGGTTCCGCTGTCCCTGGGCTGGGTGTCATTTTTAGGTGCTGGGAGGAGTGGTGCTTTCTGGCCAGCAGCAGGGAATGTACCCATCGGGAGCTCAGCGGGGCCCATCATGGGGGCTGGTACCCACCCTATGCACCTGTCTGCAATGGTCCCCTGCGTGCTGCAGCGTGCCACCCCTGCATCCATCCCAGTAGGTAGCTGATGTGGGACTCCATCGTTGGCAGGCTCCAGGCATCCTGGAGCGTGACTTGCTCCTTCTCATTTGGTATGGACACTGTTGACTCTGTAGAACTCCGGGCCTCCAGCAGCTCCACTCTCCATGTGCTAATCACTAGTATGGCGGTGTCCTCTCCTCCACGATGTTGCCATCTCCGCCTCCCCTTGAGACTGGGGCCCACCCTTCATCACAGTCTCTAGCAGCGGTGGACAGCACATTCTCCTCTGAGAGGGATACACACTTTACACAGTCTATGGCAGGAGGTTGGCTCAACTCTTGGCGCTATTGCATGATCCTTCCACAATGGGATAGCGTTTCATATCATTACTGCGCACATGGTATTCCTATGGCAGCAGTCGCTATTTCTCAACAGCCTTTTAAGGGAAATCAGTCCATAGGCACACAGGACCCGTCAGAATGGGGATTCGGCATCCTCTTTGTGATGCCAAAATGTCGCGGTCTGTAGGGCAGGGGTACTCAAACTATCCGGGGCAAACAGTCAATGGGGCGTCCAAGAAGCCAAAACCCTGACAGTACATGTAAAAGGGGGTAGTTTACAGGGGAGAAGGTTTGTTGAGACGCCAGCTGGTCAAAGATGACCAATGCTGCAGGTAGTAGTCCCCATGGGATAGATGGTGATGCAGCAAGCTGGATCACTCCCATAAGCAGGAGCGGGCCCCTGGGAGTAGTAGTAGGTGTTGAGTAGTGAAGATGGTGGGGGTTGTAGAGGTGAGTGAAGTCAGCAGTGCAGAGTTGCAGGGTGGTTGCAGAAAGGAATCAAAGTAACTGTTCTTTACCTTTTTCTTGGTATTGCTAATCATCCATAGATCCAGGGTACTGGTTCACTGGGCTGGGTGATCTAGCCAGTCTGAGAAGAACTAGGCACTGCTATGATAGATAAGTATATGGCCTTCCTTGCTGTCTTTCCCTTTGATTGAGGGTCTAGGTACTGTCCACATGCCAATGTGCCTCTTTCTTGTGGACACCAGAAACCAGGCAGGCGACAGCGGACTCTTGAGACTTTGGTCCCACACCAGTTCTTCAGCCCTATGACAGTCACTATGCCTCTGGTAGTCCCACAGTGTGGCTGCTGAGCTTGCAACTCCGCAACCTCCAGATTGCTACCAGGCATGAAGTCCTGACAGCCTGAGATTCTGGCTCTCATCCACAGCTGTGTCCTGTTCAGCCCAAAGGCTACCAGAAGGCCCAAACTCTCATTCACTACTGACTGTCTCTGTCTCACCAGCTTCTCAAAACTCATTCCTAAGTGCCCCTCCCTCCTACACCTCACTACAGCTAGGCCCTTCCTCTAACCAGTGTCTGTCACAGCCCTAATCAAGCCTCTGGTGCCAAGCCCACTGATCAGAGTTTGGGAAGTGTGTGTATACATGGGGAGTCCATCACAGAATACCTGAATTCTCCTTAGACGTGGTGTTAATGCTGATGGAGTTAACCACCACGGTGGTGACCAGAGCGCAGGGGCACCACATAAAAGGCAGTAGATATGAAAAAAAGCAGCACCTAGAAAATAGATGAAGACATAGATAGGAGAATACATTATGTGGCACATTTAAACAAGATACATGTTTGTGTGAATATCTGGCATAGTTTACCTGCCTCCTGCCCTGTCTAAGTGCTATGATTAACTGTGTGTACACTTCAACAATATTGCACTTAGACACATATTGCACACGAGCTATCCCTAAGCCAGATCGTACTCCACTATATGAGGTCGTATCTGCTAACATCTAGGCCCACTTTAATTTGTTATGCAATTAATCAACTTACTTGAGACCAGAGCAGGCAATACTGGGCAAAGATAACAATCACACAGGAGGCTGGACAGAAAATATCATAAAAGATTAGTGAGTGAATAACTTTGAACATTTAGAGAGAGACACAAGAAAAATTACTGCATAGCAAAAACGAAATCTTGTAATAACAAAGGGAAAGGTTCATACTTGCGCCATCATACTGTTTGAGGGCATTTTAGGGGCATTATGCTGTGCGAGGTATATTGTGCTGGGGTTTATGTGTCAGCATCATAAGGGGAAGAGGGGCCCGATTAGGACTTTTGCTATGGGGCTCCATGATTTCTATCACTGAATGTAACTATAATAATGCTCCTATGAACAAGAATATAACTACTATAATACTGCTCCTATGAACAAGAATATCACTACTATAATACTGCTCCTATGTGTAAGAATATAACTACTATAATACTGCTCCTATGTACAAGAATATAACTACTATAATACTGCTCCTATGTACAAGAATAGAACTACTATAATACTGCCCCAATGTACAAGAATATAAGGATTAACTACTATAATACTGCCCTATGTACAAGAATATAACTACTATAATACTGCTCCTATGTACAAGAATATAACTACTATAATACTGCTCCTATGTACAAGAATATAACTACTATAATACTGCCCCTATTACAAGAATATAACTACTATAATACTGCTCCTATGTACAAGAATATAACTACTATAATACTGCACCTATGTACAAGAATATAACTACTATAATACTGCCCTATGTACAAGAATATAACTACTATAATACTGCCCATATATACAAGAATATAACTACTATAATACTGCTCCTATGTGTAAGAATATAACTACTATAATACTGCCCCTATGTACAAGAATATAACTACTATAATACTGCCCTATTACAAGAATATAACTACTATAATACTGCTCTTTTGTATACAATATAACTGCTATAATACTGCTGCTATGTATAAGAATATAACTACTATAATACTGCTCCTATTATAAGAATATAACTACTATAATACTGCTCTTATGTACAACAATATAACTGCTATAATACTGCCTATGTATAAGAATATAACTACTATAATACTGCTCCTTGTACAAGGATTAATAAATACTTATAATACATGTCTAATATGTTATAACAATATAACTGCTATAATACTGCTCCTATGTACAAGAATATAACTACTATAATACTGCTCCTATGTATAAGAAGATAACTACTATAATACTGCTCCTATGTACAAGAATGTAACTACTATAATACTGCTCCTATGTACAAGAATATAACTACTATAATACTGCTCCTTGTACAAGAATATAACTACTATAATACTGCTCCTATGTACAGGAATATAACTACTATAATACTGCCCCTATGTACAAGAATATAACTACTATAATACTGCTCCTATGTACAGGAATATAACTACTATAATACTGCTCCTATGTACAAGAATATAACTACTTGTATTACAGTAGTTATTATTGTGCATTGGCAATATTAGAGTAGTTATATTTTTTTCACATGGGACTGTATTATAGTAGTTATGTCTTGTACATAGGGTGTAGTAGTAGTATAATATACTTATATTCTTGTACATAGGGGCAGTATTTTATTAGTGACTAGCTGGGTGCCTGATGCACATGCATCGGATTCTAGAAGAGCGAGTCTCTGACTCGCAATGGCCGCTTCGCGGCCAATGCTTCGCGCTGCTAAGGCGACTCGCCATGCCCGCCTTAGAACTGCTCGCAATGGCGCTGCGCGGCCAATGCTTCGGGCGTATCCACATGACCACGCTGACTCGCAGCGCTGAGTGGTCTCAGAAGGGGCAAAAAAACCCATTCGCAATTATATAATAGATATTCTTGTACAATAAGGCAGTATTATAGTAGTTATATTCTTGTATATAGGAGCAGTATTATAGTAGTTATATTTCTTGTACATGGGGGCAGTATTATAGTAGTTATTTCTTGTACATAGGAGCAGTATCATATGTAGTTATATTCTTGTACATAGGGGCAGTATTATAGTAGTTATTTTCTTGTACATAGGGGCAGTATTATAGTAGTTATATTCTTGTACATAGGGGCAGTATTATAGTAGTTATATTATTGTACATAGGGGCAGTATTATAGTAGTTATATTCTTGTATATAGGGGCAGTATCATAGTAGTTATACTTACTTGATTTAGGAGCCAGACACCACTGCAATCCTGTACCCTATCAGGACATCTTCGCTCTGTGCTGGAGCCTCTCACAGCTGCTGGCTGGCACTGCACCGCCGGTCTCCTCCGATCACGTGTGGTGCACTTCCGATCATGTGACCCAGACTCAGACTCGTTGCTTAGTGAAGTGATAGCGGCAGCACTCACCGATCTTCAGAGGAATCCTTTGTTGATACAACAGCGTATTTACAGCAGGCACAGCAGATACATTGTTAGGTGGTGCAGGGGGAGGATGAGAAAAGTTTCACATACTCCCCCCTGCACCCCCTAACAATGTATTTGCTGTGCCTGCTGTAAATTCGCTGTTGTATCAATAAAGGATTCCTCTGAAGATCGGTGAGTGCTGCTGCTATCACTTCACTAAGCAACGAATCATAGTAGCTATATTCTATAATATAGGGGCAGTATTTATAGTAATAAAATCTAGTTATATAGGTGGCAGTATTATAGTAGTTATATTCTTGTACATAGAGGCAGATATTATAGTAGTTATATTCTTGTACTATAGGGGGCAGTATTATAGTAGTTATATTCTAGTTATATCGTGAGCAGTATTATAGTAGTTATATTCTTGTATGTAGGGGACAGTATTATAGTAGTTATATTATTTTTATATATGAGCAGTATTATAGTAGTTATATTCATGTACATAGGAACATATATTATAGTAGTTATATATATCTTGTGTTACATAGGGGCAGTATTATAGTTGTTATATCTAATATATAAAGCTGAATGTGTGTGTGTATGTATGTATGTATGTGTGTATGTATGTATGTCCGGGATTGGCATCTACACCGTCGCAACTACAGCCACAAAATTTTGCACAGTCACATGTCTGGACCCCGAGAGCGTCATAGGCTATGTTATGAGGCAAAATTTTAACCCCGCGCGTTCCAGTTCACCAAACTATTTTGCCCCTATCTACATAATGGGGAAAAAGTGAATGGAAAAGTGTTGGAGGAAAATCGACAGCTGTCAGCTATAGCCACAAAATTTTGCACAGTCACACGTCTGGACCCCGGATCGTCATAGGCTATGTTGTGAGGCGAAATTTTAACTCTGGCGTTCCAGTTCACAAACAATTTTGTCCCTATCTACATAATGGGGAAAAAGTGAAAGGAAATGTGTTGGAGGAAAATTGACAGCCACCAGATGTGAACAAGGGGAACTTAAAGAATGAAGCGATGCCGCCAAACAGTATATACCATACAGTTGCTAAGGTGGGGCCCCGACATAGGATTCTCACCACACACGGGGATATGAAACACACACACAAAATGCGCCTCACACTACCACGTGCTTGAACACATATACCACCCTCAGCACACATTTCACCACACATACACCAACCTCGCCACATTAAAACACACACAAGTCTGGTATTATCCTTCAACAATAAGAATCTGATTAATAAGCAGCAAAACTACAAGAGAACAAATGTACCATATAGGAAATACGGCAGCTGTCAGTCACATGACCTGTCTATCATGTGTATGTGTGAGCTAATATATACTGTCAGGGGGGAGTGTTTCCTGTTGTCTGGGGATTTATCAGGCTGCCAATAGCAACCAATCACAGCTCAGCTTCTATTTTGCTACTGTTAATCTGAGCTCTAATTGGTTAATATAGACAACAAAGGACATTCCAGTAAAGCTTCTGTGAGGTAATAGGATGTCTGTGAGGTAATAGGATGTCAGTTAGGGTGTGTTTTTGGAAAGGCTGATGTCAGTCACATTACCTCTATGTGAGAGGATATAGAAACTGCCAGTTACAAACTATTTTTACCACAATAATGCCTCATAAGAAAAGGAGTTCCTTGGCACGAATGTCAGCTGATGCAAAAAGAAAAGATGCGTTACGGTGAGTGAAAAATGTGAAGACTGAGATACAAGGCTGACACACATGAGAACAGCAGCTGCTTCCTCAAGGGCCAATGAACTTTCTGAGGAGAGGGAAGCGAGGCTTGCAGACATGAAAAAAGAGCTGCTTCCTCAAGGGCCAATGAACTTTCTGAGGAAGGGAAGCGAGGCTTGCAGACATGAGAACAAGAGCTGCTTCCTCAAGGGCCAATGAACTTTCTGAGGAGAGGGAAGCGAGGATCCACCAAAGCTGTGTAATGGAAAAAGACTCTTGATTAAGAACCTGTTTCCACATGTAATTGAGGCAACCATTTTGACAGGATGTGCCACAGGAGAAGATATTTTCATTCCAACAATTCCTCTTATTCCATCTGATTTGCCTTTTGATTTTAAACGCCTCCAGTTTCCTGTTCGACTGGCATTTGCTATGTCCATCCACAAGGCTCAGGGACAGTCTTTGAAAGTAGTTGGAATTGATTTACAATCTCCATGCTTTTCTCATGGTCAACTTCATGTGGCCTGTTCAAGAGTTGGAACAGCCAAAAATCTGTTCGTCTTTGCACCTGAAGGAAGTACTAAGAATGTCGTCTATCAAAAGGCTCTCGAATAAGGAGTAGAAGATTACTTCACATTACTTGGCCAATTTAGTTAAATCTGTGTGGGAATATCTGTGGTATTGAAATATATATTGTGAAATGCTTCTATTAGCTTAGTTTTTGCCTTTTAATAATTACATTTCTATCGATTTGTTTTGTGGTTTTTGTGTGCTGAATAAATTTTTGTCAACACATTCTATTTTGTTAACAGCAGTTATTAACCCGGGCGAAGCCGGGTAGAGGCAGTATTATAGTAGTTATATTCTTGTACATGGGGGCAGTATTATAGTAGTTATATTCTTGTACATAGGGGACAGTATTATAGTAGTTATATTCTTGTACATAGGGACAGTATTATAGTAGTTATATTCTTGTATATAGGGGCAGTATTATAGTAGTTATATTCTTGTACATAGGAGCAGTATTATAGTAGTTATATTCTTGTACATAGGGCAGTATTATAGTAGTTATATTCTTGTACATAGGAGCAGTATTATAGTAGTTATATTCTTGTACATAGGGGACAGTATTATAGTAGTTATATTCTTGTACATAGGAGCAGTATTATCGTAGTTATATTCTTGTATATAGGGGCAGTATTATAGTAGTTATATTCTTGTACATAGGGCAGTATTATAGTAGTTATATTCTTGTATATAGGGAGCAGTATTATAGTAGTTATATTCTTGTTCATTGGATCAGTATTATAGTAGTTATATTCTTGTACGTAGGAGCAGTATTATAGTAGTTATATTCTTGTACATAGGAGCAGTATTTAGTAGTTATATTCTTGTATATAGGGGGCAGTATTATAGTAGTTATATTCTTGTACATAGGGGCAGTATTATAGTAGTTATATTGTTGTACATAGGAGCAGTATTATAGTAGTTATATTCTTGTATATAGGGGCAGTATTATAGTAGGTATATTCTAGTATGTAGGGGCAGTATTATAGTAGTTATATTCTTGTATATAGGGGCAGTATTATAATAGTTATATTGTTGTACATAGGGAGCAGTATTATAGTAGTTATATTCTTGTATAATATAGGGTCAGTATTATAGTAGTTATATTCTTGTACATAGGGCAGTATTATAGTAGTTATATTCTTGTATATAGGGGTAGTATTATAGTAGTTATATTGTTGTACATAGGGGCAGTATTATTGTAGTTATATTATTATATATAGGACAGTATTATAGTAGTTATATTGTTATACATAGGGAGAAGAATTATAGTATTATATTCTTGAACATAGGGCAGTATTATAGTAGTTATATTCTTGTACATAGGAGCAGTATCATAGTAGTTATATTCTTGTATATAGGAGCAGTATTATATTAGTTATATTTTGTACATAGGGGCAGTATTATAGTACTTATATTCTTGTAATAGGAGCAGTATTATAGTAGTTATATTCTTGTACATAGGGGCAGTATTATAGTAGGTATATTCTAGTATATAGGGGCAGGATTATAGTAGTTTTATTCTTGTATATAAGGGCAGGAGTTTAGTAGTTATATTCTTGTACATAAAGGCAGTTTTTTTTTAGAAGTTATATTTTTGCATGTATAGATAGTTATATTAACAATTATAAGTGTCTGCCACTCAGTAGAGAGGTATAGTGTCTCAGAATGTGAAGTATGTCACATAACACATAGACATTCTGTGGAATTAGAATAGTGTAGCAGGTAGCAGCACGCCAACAGTCTCACAGATGAGTGTCACGCTTCTTAGGATGATAGTAGGATATTATTTTTGTTAAGAGGCTTTCCTCGCTAGATAAAGACCAGATGGTCCGTCTCCTCCGATTATTTATCTCTAATTTACTTCAAAGCAGTTTCTTATCCAACACGCTTTCACTTTGCAAAAAAATTCCAGATCTGCATTGGCCTGATCATGTAATAAAATAATCACAATCCTGAAATGTTGTTTTAGGCAAATACACTAACCGTCCAATTACATTTAGGTGGAACTTAGCATAAAGGAATTTTCTGGGTTTCAAGGGGTCATAGACTCTGTAACTTATTAAAATGGTTGATACAGTTGTGCTCAAAAGTTCCACACCCCGGCAGATTTTTTTGCATTCTTGGACTTTTTTCAGAGAATATGAATGATAACACAAAAACATTTTTCACCCTCATCGGTTAGTGGTTAGGTGAAGCCATTTATTGTCAATCTACTGTGTTTTCTCTTCTTATATCATAATGACAACCAAAAACGTCCAAATGACCCTGATCTAAAGTTCACATTCCCTGGTGATTTTGGCCTGATAACATGCACAGAAGTAGACACAAATTGGTTTAAATGGCTAATAGAGGTAACATCCACACCTGTGACCTGTTTGCTTTTAATCAATGTGTGTGCTTAAAAGCTGAGTGAGTTTCTGGGATCCAGACAGACTCTTGCATCTTCCATCCAGCCACTGATGTTCCTGGATTGTGAGTCATGGGGATAGCAAAAGAATTGTTAACTGATCTTCAGGAAAAGATAGTTGAACTGTATAAAACAGGAAAGGGATGCAAAAATATATCCAAGAAATTAGCTCTGGAAATATCAAACCACGATCAGGTAGACCAACAAAAAGTTTGGCCACAACTACCAGGAAAATTGTTCGGAATGCAAAGAAAAACCCACAAATAACATCAGCTGAAATACAGAACTCACTGTTTCAAGATGCACAATAAGGAGGCACTTGAAGAAAAATGGCCTGCATGGTCGAGTCGCCAGAAGAAAGCCATTACTTGTGCAAAGTATCTCACCTACAATAGACCAAACAGCACAGAGACAAGTCTCCAAACGTCTGGAACAATGTAAGTTGGAGTGATGAGCCCAAACTCAAACCTTTTGGCCACAACTATAAACGTTAGATTTGGAGGCTGTCAACTGCAGCTGCATCCCCCTCCTCCTCCCTCATACCTGTCTTCTATTTACTGTATATGTAAAAATCAAGATTGTTTTTTCTTATCCAATGTGTTCATTTATTTCATGTGCTTATATATGAATATGAACATAATCATCCTTCATTGTCTCCTCTAGGTGGCATCGAATAGCACTTAGTGTAGAAGGAAAAAATGTGACTATGGTAGTTGACTGTGAGAAGAAGCAGACCCATCACCTGGACCGCGGCGATGATCCTATCATTAGCACAGATGGCGTCACGCTGTTTGGGACACGACTACTTGACGAGGAGGTCTTCGAGGTAGGTTTTGGGAGCAAGAAAGAGTTTTTTTGCCACAACAGTCTTTTTACTTAAAAAAAAACTTGTGTGTATGAAAGTAAAACCTTGGGAAAACTCCTGCCAATGTTCTTCTTATTGTTTAATCAGTTTTAAACCAATGGTATTTAAAAGATGATCCCACAATCAAATTATTTTTTGCAAAGCCCAATATCAGCATAAGTGAAGTTAATACACAGACTAAGCCCAACACAAACTTCTTATACTTTTTTGCCTTGTTTCATGTGCTTTTTCCCCTCCGTGCTGCAATCCGCAGAGAGTTGGGTCAGTGTCAGCTTATTCTTTGTTAAAACTACAAGTCCAAGGAGCACCCTGCTTCTGCTCAGTGCTGCAGTGGCCCTCTCTCTGCTTCTCTTTGTGCCATTTCACTGATGGCTTGTAGGGTAATGGGGATAATGAGGCTCCTCTCTGCCTAATAAATGGAGCATATAGAGTATATATACAGTTGTGGCCAAAAGTATTGACACCCCTGCAATTCTGTCAGATAATACTCAGTTTCTTTCTGAAAATGATTGCAATCACAAATTCTTTGGTATTATTATCTTCATTTAATTTGACTTCAATAAAAAAACACAAAAGAGAATGAAGCAAAAAGCAAAACATTGATCATTTCACACAAAACTCCAAAAATGGGCCAGACAAAAGTATTGGCACCCTCAGCCTAATACTTGGTTGCACAACCTTTAGCCAAAATAACTGCGATCAACCGCTTCCGGTAACCATCAATGAGTTTCTTACAATGCTCTGCTGGAATTTTAGACCATTCTTCTTTGGCAAACTGCTCCAGGTCCCTGATATTTGAAGGGTGCCTTCTCCAAACTGCCATTTTTAGATCTCGCCACAGGTGTTCTATGGGATTCAGGTCTGGACTCATTGCTGGCCGCCTTAGAAGTCTCCAGTGCTTCCTTTCAAACCACTTTCTAGTGCTTTTTGAAGTGTGTTTTGGGTCATTGTCCTGCTGGAAGACCCATGACTTCTGAGGGAGACCCAGCTTTCTCACACTGGGCCCTACATTATGCTGCAAAATTTGTTGGTAGTCTTCAGACTTCATAATGCCATGCACACGGTCAAGCAGTCCAGTGCCAGAGGCAGCAAAGCAACCCCAAAACATCAGGGAACCTCCGCCATGTTTGACTGTAGGGACCATGTTCTTTTCTTTGAATGCCTCTTTTTTTCTTCTGTAAACTCTATGTTGATGCCATTGCCCAAAAAGCTCTACTTTTGTCTCATCTGACCAGAGAACATTCTTCCAAAATGTTTTAGGCTTTCTCAGGTAAGTTTTGGCAAACTCCAGCCTGGCTTTTTTATGTCTCGGGGTAAGAAGTGGGGTCTTCCTGGGTATCCTACCATACAGTCCCTTTTCATTCAGACGCAGACGTATAGTACGGGTTGACATTGTGTACCCTCGGACTGCAGGGCAGCTTGAACTTGTTTGGATGTTAGTCGAGGTTCTTTATCCATCATCCGCACAATCTTGCGTTGAAATCTCTGCAATTTTTCTTTTCCGTCCACATCTAGGGAGGTTAGCCACAGTGCCATGGGCTTTAAACATCTTGATGACATTGCGCACGGTAGACACAGGAACATTCAGGTCTTTGGAGATGGACTTGTAGCCTTGAGATTGCTCATGCTTCCTCACAATTTGGTTTCTCAAGTCCTCAGACAGTTCTTTGGTCTTCTTTCTTTTCTCCATGCTCAATGTGGTACACACAAGGACAAAGGACAGAGGTTGAGTCAACTTTAATCCATGTCAACTGGCTGCAAGTGTGATTTAGTTATTGCCACACAATATCTGTTTCTGGCCACCCCCTATATTTTATGTTTGGTGTGGAATTAGATCCAATTTGGCTTTAGGACAATTCTTCTTGTGCTTTTTCATTGAAGACAAATTAAATGAGATAATAATACCAAAGAATTTGTGATTGCAAACATTTTCAGGAAGAAACTGAGTATTATCTGACAGAATTGCAGGGGTGTCAATACTTTTGGCCACAACTGTATGGGTGTGCTATTTAGCAATCAATATCATTTTATTATAGAGGCTTGTTAGAGTTTTATAGACTTGAATAGAATTAGTATTACTATCCAAGTATTAGACAGCATTACATTTGGATGACGTCCCCAGAGATGCTGTACTGCGCTCTGAGCCCAGTATGACAATAGCACAGCTGATTTTTGTGCTGGAAGCCTGACTGAAAATCATCATGTGAAGCTCACTTTTGCATTTTTTGCACTCACCCGCCAGTTGGCTCATGCACAGAACAAATAAGCTGAGAAGCGACATCACTTGAGGGATCCGCACATGCACGTCTCGTTTGAGGCAGTGAGGAGTGCAATACAATGTAATTGTCACAATTCCTTTGCTCAATGAGTGACTGTTTGCTGTAACTATGCTGAACTGTCATTTTGGTGAGTGACGGCCCTGTCTCCATAAGGTACTGGGGAGTGCTGAACTGTCGGTGTGTTGAGTGACAACTAGTCATTCAATCTGATTCTGGGAAGTGCTGTGTTACTCAGTTGTTCCCTGTTTCTTCTGATTGCCAAGCTACTTAGTTGAGCAGTTTCTCCCTGTATTCCAGTGCTGTTTAATTGTTCTATTGCTTCCTGACCTTGGACCATCTGTTTGTTTAGACCCTTTGACCTTCAGGTATTCTGAATCCAGTCTATGACCTGACTACGCTTCTGTTTTTCCCCTGAATCCTTGATGTGTTCTTCAGGAACCCTAAAGGGTTGACTACCCTTCCTCACGACTTATTCACGACACAGTAATGTAATGTGGTTCCAATGACTTGACGATGCTATATTATGTAGGTATTAGCTGCAATAACATAGAAAGTATATTATGTATTCAAAAGAAGCATATACATTAGAGTTGAAGGAATCTGTTGAAGTAGAATTAAATTTGACTTGAATGTTCCAAAAATTTAAATTCTCCCGTGATCACAATTGTTTGTAATTCACTTTGTTCAAGTTAAACAAAATACTAGAAGAGTGAGTAAAATAATGTGAAAAATAATATTCACCTTAACACTTGTGTGTCCAAGTGCTCTGCGTCTCCTCTGGAGCTTTCCAGCTCAATATTCCATTAGCACTGCATTTCTGGCAGTGAACAGACCTCAGAAGATAAGCGTTGTGTTATTGCGACAAGTGTCTGCATATGTATATATACGATGTATGTCATGATGACATGATTTCCATTGCCTGAAGTCTAAATAATTAGCTCCTTCGACGATGTGAGTGTCCTCTGGTATCTTCACTTGGTGAAGAAGTCCCAGAAGTAGACGTCAGAGGTCACAATAGTAGGACGCCATGACGGACTTTGCCCAAGGTCTAGTCGGTATCTCAAGCAATGTGCGTCATTACGCAAATCGCCTGAGGTCAATGGGCATCATGATTTTCTGCTTTTGTAACTTGCGAGGCCTGCTTGGCACCAGAAGCCCCAGCTCCGAGTGAAGACACTGGACAAAGATATGAGGACACGAAGACTGCCTGGCAGCGATCTGCTGTGGCATGACACAGAGGCGGACCATGATCCCAGAGGGCCCTGGTCCCAGCCATAGTGAGGAGCGAGGGGGGGTGCTAATGGGCACCGGCGAGGAGCGGGGGGGGCGTGCCAGCAGTCGCCGGCTAGGAGCGGGAGGGGAGAGGGTACGGGGGTGTTTTGCAGATGCGGCTCTCCTACCTGCGCTGAGCCGCCAAATACAGTGGTGACGGGGCGGAAGAGGAGAGGAGGGGCGGGATCAGGCAAGGGAAGCTTCCATCAATGACCCTCCTCTCCTCTGTCATCGGGTTACGGGGGTCGGCTGGGGGCCCCCCTGCATACTTGAGGGGCCCCCTAGCCGGTCGGGGCCCTTGATAGGGCAGGGCCTGATCAGCTACAGCTGCACTACGGTAGGTCCGCCCCTGGCGTGACACACAGCAGCGAGGTGAGTACTCTTTTTTTCCACGCCATGTTTATTATATTCTAGGATCTGAAAGACCCAGAGCATTTTAAGGAGGATTTGCATCGGAAAAATGTAATGCAAATTTAATTTCCTTGCCAAATTGAAGTAAATCTACCGAATTTAAATCTGAGATTTGCTCATTTCTAATATTAATATTATTATTTACAGGCTGTCAGCTTGATCTCGAGTCATGGTGACTTGATGGGTGAATGCTCTGTAGGAAGATTGATATTGTGCAGCCCAGATAGGTCCACTATGGTCTTCTACAAGCCTAGATAGGTCTACCAAGGTCTTCTCCAATCCTAGATAGGTCCACCAGGGTCTTCTACAAGCCTAGATAGGTCCACCAGGGTCTTCTCCAATCCTAGATAGGTCCACCATGGTCTTCTCCAAGCCTAGATATATCCACCAGGGTCTTCTCCAAGCCTAGATAGGTCCACCATGGTCTTCTCCAAGCCTAGATATATCCACCAGGGTCTTCTCCAAGCCTAGATAGGTCCACCATGGTCTTCTCCAAGCCTAGATATATCCACCAGGGTCTTCTCCAAGCCTAGATAGGTCCACCAGGGTATTCTTTAAGCCTAGAGAGGTTCACCAGGGTCTTTTCCACCTTTATTTTCATAGTATCAAACCATGGGGTTGCTGGTCTTCTTCTTCACCTTGTTCCTTCTATTCTTCCTACCATGATGTCCTTCTGTAGTGACTTCTCTCTTTGTATGATGTGCAGACAAGTCATATCTTGGTGATCTTTGCTTCCAGTGACATGTCTGGCTTGACTTGTTCCAAAATGAATTAGTTTGTTCTTCTTGCCATCTATGATAACATCCTTCTTTAGATTTTGAAGGCGTTGATTCTTCTTCTATTGGGATCTATAGTCCCTTTGCCAGTTAGGCTACTATATTGGCTTTAATGCCAAGTCACACAGTCCTCGACATTCTAGATGAGCCATGTAATTCTGGCAAAGTTATTCAAGGATTAAACAGGGATTATTCTCCAATCTTTATTTGCAGCCCTATGACTATGACTATTACAAAATCGACATATATTTTTGTCCATCAGATCTTGTTGCCCTCATAGGAAGAGTTTCTCCACAGTAGATATTTGTCACCTTTCCCCCAGGACGGGTGATCATTGGAGGCCCCATTGTTGGGTCTCCGACCGATCACTAGATCAAGGGTCATCAACCCTCTGTTTCTCTATACCGTACTGAATGAGGAGTCTGAATGGAGCAATTGTCACATATTTACCGTATATAATGTTTTAAAATTTGCTGGAATTGATGGAGGCAGCCCTACATGACAGATGTAATATTTAGGCTAAGATAGATTGCCATGTTTCCTTCCTATAAGTTAATCTAATTCCTACCATCCCTGGGAGCCATATCAATGTCATCTCACACTGCCAGGAGTGGATACCGCAGATGACCCCTCATAAGGTTTCAATTTGTGTGAAATTCCCCTTTAAGAAATATTGATGTTTTTGGGTCCTTTTAAGGCCGCAGGGTGATGGCTGGAGCTCATGCCATAACATTATTATTATGGGAATAGCCTATAGCTGGCGCCTTGTCAGATTTTGATATATAAGATTAGAGTCAGATCTATGGGAATCTCACTTGGGGCTATTTATTAAGATGGGAACATTTTGTGGTCAGCATTTTTGGTAGGACACAGTATTCAGCAGTGTTACGTCTTATTCCGTCCCCTGTGACATCCAGTAATGCAGAATAATGTTACTTGTTTCCCATGCACTGTATTCCTTATTGTGGTGCAGACAATGTTATTCGGAGCAGGAGCCGGGGTCTCACTGGGAAAAGGCGTGGGATGGAAATTACCATGAACATCTGCCTGGACCGGACTTGTAGGAAGGAAAAAGGAGGGGGAGGATAGAGTGAGAGGACAGTAAGGAGGCAGGGTTCAGAGAATAGTCCACATCCATGTGCAAGTCCTAAAATGATGCAAGTGTACAGCTCTACAGTCCTACAAGTGTACAGCTCTACAGTCCTACAAGTGTACAGCTCTACAGTCCTACAAGTGTACAGCTCCACAGTCCTACAAGTGTACAGCTCTACAGTCCTACAAGTGTACAGCTCCACAGTCCTACAAGTGTACAGCTCCACAGTCCTACAAGTGTACAGCTCCACAGTCCTACAAGTGTACAGCTCCACAGTCCTACAAGTGTACAGCTCTACAGTCCTACAAGTGTACAGCTCCACAGTCCTACAAGTGTACAGCTCTACAGTCCTACAAGTGTACAGCTCTACAGTCCTACAAGTGCACAGCTCTACAGTCCTACAAGTGTACAGCTCTACAGTCCTACAAGTGTACAGCTCTACAGTCCTACAAGTGTACAGCTCCACAGTCCTACAAGTGTACAGCTCTACAGTCCTACAAGTGTACAGCTCTACAGTCCTACAAGTGTACAGCTCTACAGTCCTACAAGTGTACAGCTCTACAGTCCTACAAGTGTACAGCTCTACAGTCCTACAAGTGTACAGCTCTACAGTCCTACAAGTGCACAGCTCTACAGTCCTACAAGTGTACAGCTCTACAGTCCTACAAGTGTACAGCTCCACAGTCCTACAAGTGTACAGCTCCACAGTCCTACAAGTGCACAGCTCCACAGTCCTACAAGTGTACAGCTCTACAGTCCTACAAGTGTACAGCTCCACAGTCCTACAAGTGTAGAGCTCCACAGTCCTACAAGTGTACAGCTCCACAGTCCTACAAGTGCACAGCTCTACAGTCCTACAAGTGTACAGCTCTACAGTCATACAAGTGTACAGCTCCACAGTCCTACAAGTGTACAGCTCCACAGTCATACAAGTGTACAGCTCTACAGTCCTACAAGTGTACAGCTCCACAGTCATACAAGTGTACAGCTCCATAGTCCTACAAGTGCACAGCTCCACAGTCCTACAAGTGTACAGCTCTACAGTCATACAAGTGTACAGCTCCACAGTCCTACAAGTGTACAGCTCTACAGTCCTACAAGTGCACAGCTCTACAGTCCTGCAAGTGTACAGCTCCATAGTCCTACAAGTGCACAGCTCCACAGTCCTACAAGTGTACAGCTCCACAGTCATACAAGTGTACAGCTCCACAGTCCTACAAGTGTACAGCTCCACAGTCATACAAGTGTACAGCTCTACAGTCCTACAAGTGTACAGCTCCACAGTCCTACAAGTGTACAGCTCCATAGTCCTACAAGTGCACAGCTCCACAGTCCTACAAGTGTACAGCTCTACAGTCATACAAGTGTACAGCTCCACAGTCCTACAAGTACACAGCTCCACAGTCCTACAAGTGTACAGCTCTACAGTCCTACAAGTGTACAGCTCTACAGTCTTACAAGTGTACAGCTCCACAGTCCTACAAGTATACAGCTCCACAGTCCTACAAGTGCACAGCTCCACAGTCCTACAAGTGTACAGCACCACAGTCCTACAAGTGTACAGCTCTACAGTCCTACAAGTGTACAGCTCCACAGTCCTACAAGTGTACAGCTCCACAGTCCTACAAGTGTACAGCACCACAGTCCTACAAGTGTACAGCTCCACAGTCCTACAAGTGTACAGCTCCACAGTCCTACAAGTGTACAGCTCCACAGTCCTACAAGTGTACAGCTCCATAGTCCTACAAGTGTACAGCTCTACAGTCCTACAAGTGTACAGCTCTACAGTCCTACAAGTGTACAGCTCTATAATCCTACAACTGTACAGCTCCACAGTTCTACAAGTGTACAGCTCTACAGTCCTACAAGTGTACAGCTCCACAGTCCTACAAGTGTACAGCTCTACAGTCCTACAAGTGCACAGCTCCACAGTCCTACAAGTGTACAGCTCTACAGTACTACAAGTGCACAGCTCCACAGTCCTACAAGTGTACAGCTCTACAGTCCTACAAGTGTACAGCTCTACAGTCCTACAAGTGTACAGATCCACAGTCCTACAAGTGTACAGCTCTACAGTCCTACAAGTGTACAGCTCTACAGTCCTACAAGTGTACAGCTCCACAGTCCTACAAGTGTACAGCTCCACAGTCCTACAAGTGCACAGCTCTACAGTCCTACAAGTGCACAGCTCCACAGTCCTACAAGTGTACAGCTCCACAGTCCTACAAGTGTACAGCTCCACAGTCCTACAAGTGTAGAGCTCCACAGTCCTACAAGTGCACAGCTCCACAGTCCTACAAGTGCACAGCTCCACAGTCCTACAAGTGCACAGCTCTACAGTCCTACATGTGTACAGCTCCACAATCCTACAAGTGCACAGCTCCACAGTCCTACAAGTGTACAGCTCCACAGTCCTACAAGTGTACAGCTCCACAGTGCTACAAGTGTAGAGCTCCACAGTCCTACAAGTGCACAGCTCCACAGTCCTACAAGTGTACAGCTCCACAATCCTACAAGTGTACAGTTGCACAGTCATACAAGTGTACAGTTCCATAGTCATACAAGTGTACAGCTCCACAGTCCTACAAGTGTACAGCTCCACAATCCTACAAGTGTACAGTTCCACAGTCATACAAGTGTACAGCTCCACAGTCATACAAGTGTACAGCTCCACAGTCCTACAAGTGTACAGCTCTACAGTCCTACAAGTGCACAGCTCCACAGTCCTACAAGTGCACAGCTCTACAGTCCTACAAGTGTACAGCTCCACAGTCCTACAAGTGTACAGCTCTATGGTCCTACAAGTGTACAGCTCCACAGCCCTACAAGTGTACAGCTCCACAATCCTACAAGTGTACAGTTCCACAGTCATACAAGTGTACAGCTCTACAGTCCTACAAGTGTACAGCTCCACATTCCTACAAGTGTACAGCTCTACAGTCCTACAAGTGCACAGCTCTACAGTCCTACAAGTGTACAGCTTCACAGTCCTACAAGTGTACAGCTCCACAATCCTACAGGTGTACAGCTCCACAGTCCTACAAGTGTACAGCTCCACAGCCCTACAATTGTACAGCTCCACAGTCCTACAAGTGTACAGCTTCACAGTCCTACAAGTGTACAGCTCCACAGTCCTACAAGTGCACAGCTCTACAGTCCTACAAGTGTACAGCTCTACAGTCCTACAAGTGTACAGCTCCACAGTCCTACAAGTGTACAGCTCCACAGTCCTACAAGTGTACAGCTCTACAGTCCTACAAGTGTACAGCTCCACAGTCATACAAGTCTACAGCTCTACAGTCCTACAAGTGCACAGCTTTACAGTCCTACAAGTGCACAGCTTCACAGTCCTACAAGTGTACAGCTCCACACTCCTACAAGTGTACAGCTTTACAGTCCTACAAGTGTACAGCTCTACAGTTCTACAAGTGTACAGCTTTACTGTCCTACAAGTGTACAGCTCTACAGTCCTACAAGTGAACAGCTCCACAGTCCTACAAGTGTACAGCTCCACATTCCTACAAGTGTACAGCTCCACAGCCCTACAATTGTACAGCTCCACATTCCTACAAGTGTACAGCTCCACAGTCCTACAAGTGTACAGCCCCACAGTCCTACAAGTGTACAACTCTATGGTCCTACAAGTGTACAGCTCCACAGTCCTACAAGTGCACAGCTCTACAGTCCTACAAGTGTACAGCTCTACAGTCCTACAAGTGTACAGCTCCACAGTCCTACAAGTGTACAGCTCCACAGTCCTACAAGTGTACAGCTCTACAGTCCTACAAGTGTACAGCTCCACAGTCATACAAGTCTACAGCTCTACAGTCCTACAAGTGCACAGCTTTACAGTCCTACAAGTGCACAGCTTCACAGTCCTACAAGTGTACAGCTCCACACTCCTACAAGTGTACAGCTTTACAGTCCTACAAGTGTACAGCTCTACAGTTCTACAAGTGTACAGCTTTACTGTCCTACAAGTGTACAGCTCTACAGTCCTACAAGTGAACAGCTCCACAGTCCTACAAGTGTACAGCTCCACATTCCTACAAGTGTACAGCTCCACAGCCCTACAATTGTACAGCTCCACATTCCTACAAGTGTACAGCTCCACAGTCCTACAAGTGTACAGCCCCACAGTCCTACAAGTGTACAACTCTATGGTCCTACAAGTGTACAGCTCCACAGTCCTACAAGTGTACAGCTCCACAGTCCTACAAGTGTACAGCTCCACATTCCTACAAGTGTACAGCTCCACAGTCCTACAAGTGTACAGCTCCACAGTCCTACAAGTGTACAGCTCCACAGTCCTACAAGTGTACAGCTTCACAGTCATACAAGTGTACAGCTCCACAGTCCTACAAGTGTACAGCTCCACAGTCCTACAAATTAATGGCTCTACAGTCCTACAAATGTACAGCTCCACAGTCCTGCAAATGTACAGCTCCACAGTCCTACAAATGAATGGCTCTACAGTCCTACACATGTATGGCTCTACAGTCCTACAGGTGCACTGCTCCACAGTCCTACAAATGTACAGCTCTACAGCCCTACAAGTATACACCTCTACAGTCCTATAAGTGCAAAGCTTCACAGTCCTACAAGTGCACAGCATTACAGTCCTACAAGTGCACAGCTTCACAGTCCTACAAGTACACAGCTTCACAGTTCTACAAGTGTACAGCTCAACAGTTTTACAAGAGTACAGCTCTACAGTCCTACAAGTATACAGTGCCACAGTCCTACAAGTGCACAGCTCAACAGTCCTACAAGTGCACAGCTCCACAGTCCTACAAGTGCACAGCTCCACAGTCCTACAAGTGTACAGCTCCACAGTCCTACAAGTGCACAGCTCAACAGTCCTACAAGAGTACAGCTCAACAGTCCTACAAGAGTACAGTTCCACAGCCCTACAAGTGCACAGCTCTATAGTACTACAAGTGTACAGCTCCACAGCCCTACAAGAGTACAGCTCAACAGTCCTACAAGAGTACAGCTCAACAGTCCTACAAGAGTACAGCTCTACAGCACTACAAGTGTACAGCTGCACAGCCCTACAAATGTACAGCTCTACAGTTCTAATCTGCCCACCGCTGCCAATCATTGTCTCCCTCTTCTGCAGCATTTAAACTGAGTTTTTTTTTCTCTCCCAGAAAGTCCGTTTAGCCCCACCCCCTGAGAGGCGAAGCTAAACGGATGGGAGAGAAAAATAAACCCCTCAGTTTAAATGCTGCAGACAGGGAGACAATGATTGGCAGCGGTGGGCAGATTACACATGCAGGGTGTGTGAATCTGCACTTGGCTGCAGCCCCTAGCCACCTCCTTAGTGGCTGGAGCATGTAAGTTTTCTAAGTGTATTATCTCGGGGTACAGGGCTGCTCAAGTGCTGGGTGACCCCTTGCCTGGATGCTGCAGACATGCTGCATCCAGTGCTGTAATTAGATCACCATGCCTGGTTTGGTGACAGGTCTTCTTTAAGCATTTTTTTTTGTACAACCCAAACGCAGAGTGTTTTCGGTAAAGCTTGTGTGTAAATGTGCATAATTGTGCTGCCCGATTGCCTCATTTTTGTGTGCATTTTTAATTTTGTCTTCATTTTTAATTGTCTCGTTCATTGGAAGAGTTACAAAACCACGACAAAAAGTCTGAAATAAGTCACATGCGGCACAGTTTAAGAAAAGCCCAGCAAACTTAAAGAAAAAGCAAGTGTGTGTATGAGATGTTTTCATTCTCATTCACTTTGCTGATAATGTGAAATGCAGCCATTTCTGCTGCAGAAAAATATGCAAGAAAAAAACCGCGGTTAAAACTGCATGTGTGAACATACCCCAAGGGTGACCCCATAACCTATTGACCCTGGCAGAATACCACAATGTTAAGGAAACAGTATTTCAATGAACAAGGTTACACCTGGAGATTAGTCACTTTGCAATGTTATATTATATTATGGTTCCAAATCAAACTTTCCCTATAAGTGTATGAAATATAATGTGATGACCTCAGTGTAGCCTGAAAAAAGTCTTTGCAGAATATATTTCTATATCCAGCGCCAAGATAAATAGTTTCGTACTTGTCGTCACCGGTAACATTGAATATCTCTGATTTCACTGCTAATCAATCACAGCGGGAAGATAAAGAAGAATCATTGCCTGTAGACAGGATCCTGTCTGCCTCTGGTGATGGTATGAGTGTAATGCCGATGATCTACTGTTGGTCTTCAGGGATCTCCATATCATGATCTTGATTTTTGTGAATGTTTTCTTGTTACCCAGTCATTCTTCTTTAGCAAAAACAGCAACTTTTAAAGCCAATGTGTCACCTGAAAATGACCTTTTCTTTCAATCTGACCTTTATTTTACATTTTTGTCTAATATCTTTAATGTTTGCTTGTTTTTGTAGATTAACATGAGCGGAGCTGATTTATTTTCATTTGGTGCAGAAGGGATTAAGAGTTCCTTTCTTTTTGTCCTGCTGAGATTCCATATAGCTCTAATCTCAGCTGCTACCCTTTGTTGCCCCTCCCTTTCATTATTTAAACTCACTCCTTACTCTCCCATGGGCCAGTTATAGCTCCTCTATTCTGACCTCTAAGGAGACCTTGTCTTTGTAAAAGCTGCGGAGTTCCATTTGTTGTTTTATTCCTGCTTGTTCATCTCTCTCCCTGTGTTATCTTATTGCTGTAGTAAGAATAGTGTCTTGCTGAGCTGCTCACTAGCCAGGAATACCCCAGGGTCAGCCAGTGCCTAGGCACATGATCGCACACTGAGGAAAAGGACCCATCTATAGGCATGAGAGGGAGTGCAGGGTTCTGACTCAGGTGAGTGTTTAAGGGTCACCCCTCTCCCTATCGTCAGGACCCCCCTCTTACCTTTTCCCTGGTTTTACCTTCTTTTGCACCGCACCTTGGGCATCTACTCACTCTGTTGTGGAAAAAGGTGATTGTGAAGGGAGGAGGAGGTGAGCTATGACACCACCTATTGTGAATGGTGAATCCTGTATTATCTACTGAATATAGAGTTTATCAAAAGAGAAAATGTTGAGACTTCTTCTTCTACCAGTCACACTCCATAGAGGCAAACCTGCCCACTCCAGAGTTGCACGCTTCAAGTGTAGCATAAATACAACGATCCATAAAGAAAAAGAGCAAGCGGTACTCACCGGGAAATAGGTTGATTCTTCTTTATTGAATGGTGCAGGCAACAACATGTGCAGGGAGGGGGAGCAGTGGACAGCAGCAGTTCGTTTCGTGCCCGTATGTTGATACAATGATTAGGCCTTGTTGAAGCACCACACACCACACAGGCGCGAAACGGCCTGCATTGTAGGCTGCCCCCACTCCCCCTCCCCACACATGCTGCTGCTTGCACCGTTCAATAAAGAAGACTCAATCTACCTCCCAGTGAGTGCCGCTTGTTCTTTCTCTTTATGGATAGATCTACTGAATATTGTTCAGGAGGAGGAGGTGAGCTGTGATATCACTTATTCTGAGTGGTGGATCCTGTGTTATCTACTGTATATAGAGGTGTTATCAGTCATTGTACAGGAGGAGGAGGTGAGCTGTGACATCACCTATTGTGAATGGTGGATCCTGTGTTATCTACTGTGTATAGAGGTGTTATCAGTCATTATACAGGAGGAGGAGGTGAGCTGTGATATTACCTATTGTGAATGGTGGATCCTGTGTTATCTACTGTATATACAGGTGTTATCAGTCATTGTACAGGAGGAGGAGGTGAGCTGTGATGTCCCCTATTGTGAATGGTGGATCCTGTGTTATCTACTGTATATAGAGGTGTTATCAGTCATTGTACAGGAGGAGGAGGTGAGCTGTGATATTACCTATTGTGAATGGTGGATCCTGTGTTATCTACTGTATATAGAGGTGTTATCAGTCATTGTACAGGAGGAGGTGAGCTGTGATATCACCTATTATGAATGGTGGATCCTGTGTTATCTACTGTATATAGAGGTGTTATCAGTCATTGTACAGGAGGAGGAGGTGAGCTATGACATCACCTATTGTGAATGGTGGATCCTGTGTTATCTACTGTATATAGAGGTGTTATCAGTCATTGTACAGGAGGAGGTGAGCTGTGATATCACCTATTGTAAATGGTGGATCCTGTGTTATCTACTGTATATAGAGGTGTTATCAGTCATTGTACAGGAGGAGGTGAGCTGTGATATCACCTATTGTGAATGGTGGATCCTGTGTTATCTACTGTATATAGAGGTGTTATCAGTCATTGTACAGGAGGAGGAGGTGAGCTGTGATACCACCTATTGTGAATGGTGGATCCTGTGTTATCTACTGTATATAGAGGTGTTATCAGTCATTGTACAGGAGGAGGAGGTGAGCTGTGATATCATCTATTGTGAATGGTGGATCCTGTGTTATCTACTGTATATAGAGGTGTTATCAGTCATTGTACAGGAGGAGGAGGTGAGCTGTGATACCACCTATTGTGAATGATGGATCCTGTGTTATCTACTGTATATAGAGGTGTTATCAGTCATTGTACAGGAGGAGGTGAGCTGTGATATCATCTATTGTGAATGGTGGATCCTGTGTTATCTACTGTATATAGAGGTGTTATCAGTCATTGTACAGGAGGAGGTGAGCTATGACATCACCTATTGTGAATGGTGGATCCTGTGTTATCAGTCATTGTACAGGAGGATTAATATACAAGAAAGAGCCATATGTCTGGAATAGAGAGGAGCTGGAACAAAAGAAAAATCTTGCCGGATTCATGAGAACAGCGGCATTTACCTCATTCGCAAAATGCATATTTATAGCAGGACATGAGTCCCTTTAGACATCTCATACATGTTGAAGTTGGTTGACTCCAGCTGACCATGTATGGAGGCTTCCAACTGCCGCTGCCTAAATTTTACTGTCCAATTCTTTTGTTCTCTCAGACATTACTTTTCTTTCCTTACTGAAAACACATGCATGCTTGGTCAACCTGAGCGTGCACGTGTATGAGAGTTGTCATCTGAAGCAGCATCTGGCCAACCGTTATCTAAGGTGTTTGGTCACCTTTAGAGGAAAGAAGGCTCCAAAATGACTGATCCATAGACGCCGGAGGATCTAAGAGGGCATATTTTATGGATGGGAGTCAGGATATAAATAAGTTGTTTTAGCATATTTTGTTGTCCTGGTTTTCATTGTCTCATCTATAGAAAGCTGTGAAAGGCCTCATGTCCGCTCTGCTCCTTTTGGAGATTCTCTCTAAGTCTTAAGTCCTAATAACAAGTTGTAGAAGTAAAGAATGTCTGGACTGGTGGATACTCCATACTGAGATTAAAAAGAGACATCAGGATTGGCGGAGATACAAGATCTTTTTCTAGCCTTTTGTTGGCTTTATGTCCCAATGGGCGATTAGCAGATAATGTATGTACTGTCCCTTTAAGGACTGATCCCCCACCTAGAATTCTGTCTATCACTCAGTAATTGTTCTCTTTATAGTGACTTATTACTTCCTATAATGCTATAAAGTGAATCTCCGATCGTCTATCTTCCTGGATCTGATTCCTCTTATGAGCTGTTGATACTGGCAGTATGTTCTGGCCGGATTCCTAAAAATCTCTAAAATCTCTCATGGTCAGGGGTTAGAGCTCCAGCTGGCCGGGGAAGGTGGGGGGGGGTGCGCTTTTCAGAAATTACTGTATTCTGTGTATAGGAGAAATAAGGAGATTTATAATAATACGTTGCTGGTTCTTCGGGTCCATACATCATTTATCGGCCTATAAGAGGATTATATGGGTTATGTGGGGTATCCATCACTTATCCACTTACAGTTGTGGCCAAAAGTATTGACACCCCTGCAGTTCTGTCAGATAATAGTCAGTTTCTTCCTGAAAATGTTTGCAATCACAAATTCTTTGGTGTTATTATCTTCATTTAATTTGTCTTCAATCAAAAAAACACAAAAAGAATTGTCCTAAAGCCAAATTGAATCTAATTCCACACCAAACATAAAAAAAGGGGGTGGACAAAAGTATTGGCACCCTTAGAAAAATCATGTGATGCTTCTCTAATTAGTGTAATTAACAGCACCTGTAACTTACCTGTGGTACCTAACAGGTGTTGGCAATAACTAAATCACACTTGCAGCCAGTTGACATGGATTAAAGTTGACTCAACCTCTGTCCTGTGTCCTTGTGTGTACCACATTGAGCATGGAGAAAAGAAAGAAGACCAAAGAACTGTCTGAGGACTTGAGAAACCAAATTGTGAGGAAGCATGAGCAATCTCAAGGCTACAAGTCCATCTCCAAAGACCTGAATGTTCCTGTGTCTACCGTGCGCAGTATCATCAAGAAGTTTAAAGCCCATGGCACTGTGGCTAACCTCCCTAGATGTGGACGGAAAAGAAAAATTGACGAGAGATTTCAACGCAAGATTGTGCGGATGGTGGATAAAGAACCTCGACTAACATCCAAACAAGTTCAAGCTGCCCTGCAGTCCGAGGGTACAACAGTGTCAACCCGTACTATCCGTCGGCGTCTGAATGAAAAAGGACTGTATGGCAGGATACCCAGGAAGACCCCTCTTCTTACCCCGAGACATAAAAAAGCCAGGCTGGAGTTTGCCAAAACTTACCTGAGAAAGCCTACAACGTTTAGGAAGAATGTTCTCTGGTCAGATGAGACAAAAGTAGAGCTTTTTGGGCAAAGGCATCAACATAGAGTTTACAGGAGAAAAAAAGAGGCATTCAAAGAAAAGAACACGGTCCCTACAGTCAAACATGGCGGAGGTTCCCTGATGTTTTGGGGTTTGCTTTGCTGCCTCTGACACTGGACTGCTTGACCGTGTGCATGGCATTATGAAGTCTGAAGACTACCAACAAATTTTGCAGCATAATGTAGGGCCCAGTGTGAGAAAGCTGGGTCTCCCTAAGAGGTCATGGGTCTTCCAGCAGGACAATGACCCAAAACAGACTTCAAAAAGCACTAGAAAATGGTTTGAGAGAAAGCACTGGAGACTTCTAAGGTGGCCAGCAATGAGTCCAGACCTGAATCCCATAGAACACCTGTGGAGAGATCTAAAAATGGCAGTTTGGAGAAGGCACCCTTCAAATATCAGGGACCCGGAGCAGTTTGCCAAAGAAGAATGGTCTAAAATTCCAGCAGAGCATTGTAAGAAACTCATTGATGGTTACCGGAAGCGGTTGATTGCAGTTATTTTGGCTAAAGGTTGTGCAACCAAGTATTAGGCTGAGGGTGCCAATACTTTTGTCTGGCCCATTTTTGGAGTTTTGTGTGAAATGATCAATGTTTTGCTTTTTGCTTCATTCTCTTTTGTGTTTTTTCATTGAAGACAAATTAAATGAAGATAATAATACCAAAGAATTTGTGATTGCAATCATTTTCAGGAAGAAACGGAGTATTATCTGACAGAATTGCAGGGTGTCAATACTTTTGGCCACAACTGTATGTAGTCATGATCATATAAACATTTATGCATATTAGAGATGTCAAAATCAATTTGATTTATATCTAATACAATATGTGCTGAAGTTTTAGGAATTCCCTGAATTTGCGCAATTTGAAGTTTGATTCATGTGAATTTCCAAAGTTGGCAACCATCATTTTCCACACTGCAGCAGATTACATGAGCCAGAGAAGAATCCATTGACCTCAGATGCACTCAGACAGGCTTCCCAATAATGCCTTGCAGGTGTCAAATCCCAAGGTATAGAGTAGCCAAACAGAAAGGACTATCATAACCTGTATAAAAGCAGAGGCAGGGAATACAGCAGCCAATTAATGTTGAATCTACTGTATATAGTGAGAGGGCATCAGAGCTTAGTGCTCATGTCACCAAGAAGACAAAAATACATGCTGTGTACTAGAAGGGAGCACACTCCTGTTCTTACATTAGATAGAAGGATGTACTGTATATTGGAACTGCCACATAGGGTGCATGGGGCCAGTCAACACGCCTTTTCCACCCCCCTGTTCATGCAGTAGATAGAAGCAAGTATATCAGGGGGCTATGATGTAGGTTGAGCATTGAAGCCAGCAGCCACGCACCCACCACACCCCCTGTTCATAAACTAGGTAGTATGGACAGCAGGGGCCTGCATGTAGGGTGAGTATTGGAGCCGGCAGCCACACCCCCACCACACCCCCTGATCATACACTAGATAGAATGGACATCATTGGGCTGGCATGTAGTGTGAGAATTGGAGCTGCCGGCCACACCCCCACCACTCCCCCTGTTCATACACTAGATAGAATGGACATCATTGGCTGACATGTAGGGTGAGAATTGGGGCCGAAGCCATGTCCCTGCGACACCCTTTTCCCCCCATTCTCAGCTGCAGTACAGAGCATACACTGTTCTGTGACATGTTGCCCTATACAGAAGGGGTGAGCACGAAGGAGCAGATACTATTTTATTGATTTATAAGTGATCTAAGGATCCTAGAACTGCAGTGGATGGCACAGCTTCATAGTGTATGACAGGGACAGTATAAAAAAATGTTATCGCCCCGGAGTTCCCTTTTTATATCTAGCAGCTGGAAACCATACACTCATCATCTTTACTATCTATGAAGTGGTAAATTCATGATAGGAAAGATGATCGTAATATCTCTTGCCAGGGGCACCCAGATTGAATATATGCAGAAAGCTGGGATCATAATTTTCTGTAGTTCTGAGACCTTTCCACAGACAGAGCCCACACATGAGGTCATCAAGGGTTTGGTCAAGTGAGGGGTTAAATGGACTGGCCTTTTTATTACTTCCTTCTTTGGGGAGGTCACGTCGTGTATCATGCTGGAAGTGACTGGAAGCTCCTGGCTCCACATCACCTCCCATGTGACTGCCAGCAACCAAGGCCTAACATCAAAATTGGTAACTGACTTGTGTATTTCTGCTTATATCTGTTGTAACCCTACCTGTATTGGCATATATGACCATCATATTTGTATATCCATCATGTAAATATTGTTTTCTCTAGTGTGCCATTAAGGCGATTAACTATATAACTTAATTCTGGGTTGCTCTTTTATCTCGATCCACACGTCCATATTCTCGGTTTAATATTCATGGTACTGGGGATGGTTTCTTTCCCAATATTATCCTGTTAATGGACAAGGTTTACATTTAATGAGGAACTGGTGGCAGCTCTACTGGGCTGGCAGGTCTCTGTTTCACTGGGGCTAGAGATAAGGGTCTCCCAACCTATCAGAGTTGTGAGCAAGTGTTGTGCTTTACCGGAAGTTGAATGGATCACCCTCACTCCTCGTGCCTACCTGTTCAAGTGGACAGGAGGTGTCAGTATAAAACTGTGCCATGCTGACCCTATATACCCCCTGAGGGTGCAGAATATTACGTGATGGCGGAAGTGATAGAAGTGTCAGGGCAGGCCTGCAAGGGGCAGTTCATCCCAGATATACTGTATATATAAGCAAATGGGCACCCGATTTTATCACATCATGTGATTCTAGAACGTGTGCAATTATATATTAGTTGAACTATGTTAATGTTTTAGGTTGCGAAATTAAATTAAAAAATAGGTGTGTTTACAACTCAGTGATAGCAGTAGAATTGTAGCAGGTATAGGCATGATAAATATCATGAATGCCGTTATAGATGAAAATGCTACTATTCATGGTGGAGTAACGAAAGTAAACACATGATACGATGATAATGTCTGGACTGCAGAGATTCGTGATTACAGTACTGGCGGTGGGATGCTTCATACTGTTACAGTCTGATAGATCTGTACTCCATAGATTCGTCATTATGGCAGCGCCTGTGTGATGCTGCATCCTGTGACAGTCTCATTGATCTGGATCAATGATTTGTTCTTGACACTGGAGATTCATGTTGTCGTCGCTGTCGCTGCAAAATGGCATCCTGTGACAATCTAATGGGTCTGGAATGGGGGTCAAAGCTATGCTATCTTTCCTTCTGTAATGTACACGTTGTCCTATAGGTGGCGCTGTATTCGGGGCAAACTTCAGACAGACAGACTGGATAGGGCTTTTAAATAATAGATGTATGTGACAAATTGACCACAGAATCTGGCAGCTCTATGGCGCCTCTTCTAATCTCAGGCTAGTCAGGGAACTACCTAAGGATAAAAGAAGGACCGCAGCTGTCCTGTCAGTGCTGGTTTATTAAGGCACCTCTCAGTGAGGGTGATATATGCCTTCTGGTCTGGGACCAGAAGCACATATAATAACCACCACCCCGTCACTGATAGAGGCCCTTAATAACCCCAATCACTAATTGCTGACGCCAGTTCTTCGTTTAATATAAGTTCGGACCGTGATCGGGCTTATATTGGGTCAGAAACCAACCCAGGTAGCATTAAATGAGCTCACAGACGTGGGGATTGTGATCAAGATAAAAGGGACAACTCAAGATTAAATTTATATATTTAATCACTCTATTGGCCCACTAGATATTTATATTTATATCCAGGTATTATAAAGATATTACATTTAGTACAGTCAGTTATGCAAATAAAAGATAAATGGGATACACACAGAATGCATACAGACACATGCGATCAGTTACTTTAATGCTGGTGGCACCACAAGTGGTAGCAAGGAGCCAACCACGTTCCTGGGTATAATCTGGCGTGATGTAATTATGCATCTTCAAAAGAAATACCAAGATGGAGAAGAGGTGGGTCATTTTTATACTGTAAGAGGCCTTCCCAACTCTGAACCATCACCTGCACCTGGGCTATCTTATAGTTCCCACCCCCTAAGTTGGGACATGATATTTTCAACTATTATGGGTCATACCTTTGCCTGGGAGCATCATAGGTGGAAGACAATACTCTCACATTTTCGGTTATGATATTAGCTTTGCAATTATATGCACATGACTACTCTGCTGGTATCCCACTGGCCAATATCAAGTTTAGGGTACTTACGATCATCGCACACGTATGTAAAAATATGTGCGATGATCGTCTAAATCTCTAGGTCCATATTTATGCTTGACATATTTATATTAGTGACGGATCATGAAATATTAAGCCTTATACTTTCGGCGACTCTTGGTCTGGGCTGTAACTGACTCTTCTATTGAATCTGCAGATAGAAGGAAATTCATTGTCACACCTAGCTGGGAAGTCCCCAGGTGGTCTTCTTTGTATATTTGGTAGAGAGCTTTCATTGTCACTTAGCTCCATTTCATAGGAAGCTCTATTGTGTTACCATTTGGTGATTTTCTCAGGTTAATTAACATACTGGAAATTTAATAGCCTTAGGCCAAAAAGGTTGGAGCTGTCTCCGAGGAGTGGGATGTGGTAGCATCTGGACAAGATGGCTGCTATTGGAAAATTGTTTATTCCTTACATTTCTTCAGTAGTCTCGTTTGCGCGGCATTGCCTTTTCCGTTATGGTGCTGCTTTCCTTTCCATATCATCTGCATACTTTTTAGGACAGCCCATCTTGGCATAGATTTTGAGTGATCAGGCAAACTTAGTTTAAATTCTCACATTCCAGTTTAATTGCCTTTTTGTAATGTACACGTTGTCCTGTAGGTGGCGCTGTATTCAGGACAACTTCAGACAGACAGACTGGGTAGGGCTTTTAAATAGTAGATGTATATATATAGAGAGATAATATATAGTGTAATATATGAAGCTGAGTGTATGTATTTATGTCCACTAAAAGAATTCACACCATCACATCTACAATCACGAACTTTTGCACAGACACCCCATTTGACTCAGGGAACATAACAGACAGTTTTGAGGGGAAATGTTAACTCTGCACTCTACAGCCATTTGCCATAAAAATGGCCTATTTACTGTTTGTGTGTGTAAGCTAATAGATAATGGCTGTTTTGACAGTTGGCCTGAATATTAATCAGGTGATCTATAGCAACCAATGACAGTTTAGTCTCTGATTGGTTGCTACAGCCAACAAAGGACATTCATAGTATAACACAGCTTATACATGTCTGTGAAACATTCAGGGAAGCTGCCGAAGACATGGATTTCTGGAAAATGGCGCACACTGGGACATGACTGTTCTGGTACCTTCACACGCCGCATTATCGGCTGGGAATCCTAAAGGGGGTATGTCGCCCCAGAGCAATCGCCGTGACATTACCTCACATTTTCGGCGTGTGATTGGGGAATTGTGCTGCGATAAATCGCCTCTCGCCTGAGCACTGCTCTGAAATCAGCCTCAATCATGAAGGCGATATTTGCATGTTGTGGCGTGTGATAGGGCAATAGTGATGGAAATAGCGTCGCCTATGATTTCCCGTAAGCGTGCCACAGCGTGCTGTAGTCTACACCCCGTCTGCGATGATTGGTGTTGGCTACTGTGTTCCCATTGGCTGACAGTTGACAGGGCGCCATATTTGAAGAGCTGTCCGTTCAGCACCACACACATCTTCAATGGCGTCATGTATTAGCCAGCCTTCCAGAGCAGGGTGACCAATCGTAAAGCTGTTGCATTGTCCAATGAGTGCGCATGGGGCACGGTGTAAACCACTGTGGCACGCCTATCTCCTCGCCATACTGAACATGTACGCCCACATTGCCTTTGGAATTGCGGCGTGTGAAGCGGCGATGGAATGAGGCAAGATTGTTTCCGCTGTAGGTGAGGCGATTTCCAGAGCGACACATCGCCTTACTTTCAGGGCGAGATAGCGACATGTGATGCCACCATCGGCGATCTGAGGCGAGCATGAAAAATGTGCACGTTAGATCGCCTCATATCGTCAGCCTATATTGCGACGTGTGAAGGTACCGTTAGTGCAGCAATAGCCACACAAACCCTAGAATGACTAAGACACCTCTTTGCTATTCTTCTAACAACCTGTAACATGTCAAATCCTGGTGGAGAGAGGGGGGGGGTGCACCGGACCGGCCGGCTACTTACCCCTGCCGCCGCCATAGACTCGCTCCCCGAGTCTCTCTGCTTCTGTTTCCGGAGATTCCCGAACGGTGACAGAAGCAGTGAATAAATTAACTTCCGTCCTCGGGAATCTCCGGAGGCAGAGCGAGTCGGGCTGACAGCAGGGTTCAGCTCAGGTCATAATGACCTGAGCTGAACCCTGACTGTTTAGTCAGTTCTCAGCTCTGCTACATCCCTGTGTGTCTATTCACAGGGATGTAGCAGAGCTGAGATTACGTTTTGGACTACGTCGGACGGAAGAGGGTTTTTTAAATAAAGATGGAGTCCCTAATTGTCTTCTGTTTTATTTCTAATAAAATTATTTTTCTCTGTGTTGTGTTTTTTTTTTATATTGATTACTGGAAATTCATGGCGGTCTAATATTGACGTGACCGCCATAAGGAAAGCTTGGGCCTCCCTGCGCTGCAGATTCCAGCCCCAGCTGCCTAGCTGTACCTGGCTGGACATAGAATTTGCACGGAGCCCCACGCATTTTTTTGTATTATTTCATGAAATTCATGAAATAATAAAAAAAGGGGGCTCTCCTATATTTTTGTGTCCGGCCAGGTACAAATAAGCACCTGGGGGTTGGGGGCAGCCCGTCGCTGCCTGCTGGATCCGGCTGGTTACAGATATATGGCGAAGCCCGCATCATTTTTTTTTCTGAAAAATCAATAAAACAATCCTAAAAAAGGGACTGCATCTTTAATAACCCCTCGACCATGGTCCAGGGGTTAATAAAGATGCAGTCCCTTTTATTAATATTGTTTTATGGATATTTAAAAAAAAAAAATGACGTGGGCTTCGCCGTATTTCTGTAACCAGCCGGATCCAGCAGGCAGCGACGGGCTGCCACCAACCCCCAGGTGCCTATTTGTACCTCGCCGGACACAAGAATACAGGTGAGCCCCCTTATTTTATTTTTTCATGAATTTCATGAATGTTTGTGCTTGGTGATGTATGGTTGCAGCTGTTCGGCCATGAAGCTCTTGACGGGCACAGGATTTGTGCTTGGTGATGTACGGCTGCTGCTCAGACATAAAGCTCCTTGCGGGTGCAGTGTTTGTGCTTGGTGATGTACGGCTGCAGCAGCTCAGTCATGAAGCTCCCGGTGGGCACAGCGTTTGTACTTGGTGATGTACGATTTCAGCTGCTTGGTTATGAAGCTCACGCTGGGCGCACTGTTTGTGCTTAGTGATGTACGGTTGCAGCTGCTCGGCCATGAAACTCCCGGCAGGCACAGTGTTTGTGCTTAGTGATGTACGTTTGCAGCTACTCAGCCATGAGGCTCCTGGCAGGTTCAGTGCTAGTGCTGATGTTACACAGGAGATCTGGACTCTGCAGTTATGGGGTCAGCAGAGCAGTGGGGAATTTTCTGTCCTCTGCTCCCGAGCACTTACGCTCCCCGCCCCCCACCCCCATAACGGGGTCTCCACTTTGTTGCTGGCAGGTTGCAGTTCCTGCACGTGAACTGTTTAGAATCAACCATTATTTCACAATGCATGGTTACTTTTTTTATGTAATTTCCCTTTAAGGGAAAACGATAATGTGTGAAAGCGTTCCAACATGAAGAGCAAAAGCCAAGAAATACTTGTGCTTTTTAATGTAATTACCCCTGATGAAAAGTCAGGGCTTTAGAGCGCCACGTTCTTTCCTAAAGAGAGTCCTTGTTTCAACGTGTGCAGGCAAGATCTCCATTCTGCCCCTCTTCCTGCCGCCGCCCGGGGCAGAGACACGGCCGCCCACTCAGGTCTGCGCTGCATCGTCTGTGTGCAAATGCCAAAGGGATTGTGTGATAGACGGCTCCAAATGAAACCATTTGTTAAGTGTCCTGAGAACGCTGATATAGGGGGCAGCTATGAAGCACTTACAGTATATGGCGGCTTTCAGATCTGACCACTGTCATACACTACACAAGGAAACGTATAGTACGTTTACCAAATAACACCACCAGGCCCTGTCCAAATAATCAACTATACAGTGTCACTAATAAATACCCTTCAATGGTGGGGCCAGGGGCATAACTACAGCAGGTGCAGGGGTTGCAATCACACCCGGGCCCTGGAGCCTAGGGGGCCCCAAAAGTCCCTTTGGCCTATAGAAAAAGATAATTGCTATTAAGGATTTGCAACAATTGGGGGCCCCGTTGCAGCTTTCGATTTGGGACCCAGAAGTTTCAAGTTACGCCACTGGGTGGAGCCACGTCACGAATGTGGCCCCTCCGATCTTAGTCATTTTAAAGGCATGTTCCCACCTCTGTAATGATTTCCTATAGATATGAGACCACTTTGGGGTTTAAAGTTCTGAGATCCCCACCGATTATAAATCCATGGAATATCATAACAACAAGAAATCACTTTTTAAAGGGAATCTGTTTTTGCTAAGGAATCTGTGATTTGCATGATGTAGGAGCAGAGAGCCTGATTCCAGTGATGTTTCACTTACTGGACTGCTTGGTACAGTTTTAATAGAATCTCAGTTTTTTTATGTTGTGAATGTAACCAGTGGTCAGATTGCTGAGCTGTGTATAACCCCGCCCACACCCCTGATTGGCAGATTCCACTGTACACTGTCAGCTGCCAATCAGTAGTGGGGGTGGGGTTACACAGACTAGCCTGACTTGACCTGCATGTGGCATCTAGTCCCGTAGTGATAATCTCTTGCTCATAAAACACTAAAACTACAGCACACAGCCTAATAAGTGATACATTGCTGCAATCAGGATTTCTGCTCCTACATTATGATGCTCTCAGAGTAAATAGAAAAAAACCTGTTGACAGATTCCCTTTAAGGTAGATACAACATTTTGTGGTTGTAAGGCAGGTTACATCTATGAGACACAGATTCATTCAGACTCCAGATCACGGTGGATCCAGATTTCCTGTCTTTGTTCTATGAGCTGCGCATGTGCATAACCACCCACCGGATCCCTGTCAACTATGCAACTGGATGCTTCCGCACGGTGTATGGGCGCCTGCAGTTTCATCACTGCGGGGGAATCCTGCTTCTCCTGCATGCCCCTGGATTCCACAAAACAGTAGTATGAAACCAGCCTAAGTCTGGGTGATTTCCGGTTGTTAATCCGGCCTAAGACCCAGGTACCTTTTCACTCCTCTGATGAAGTACTCTTGAACATGGAACTACTTTTCCAAAATTTGTTATTATCAGCATTCGCATTTATTAACTGTGGGTCTGCAGCCAACTCATTGATTCAGGACTGATTTTGAGACTAGGATTATGGAGTGTTGGGTTGGAAGAACCCATTCAGATTGTTGCTATTGACAGGACACCATTACTCCAGAACGAAGGTTTACAGAAGGGTCATGTTCATCCGTCCTCCTCGACTGTAGCTGCTGGATTTTTCTTTGGTAAAAGAAAGACAGGGGTCTCCGTCCCTGCCTCGATTTCCGTGAATTAAACAACATAATGGTTAAGAATCCTTAGCCATTTTCCCTCCCCGACCTATACAATCATCTTACGGGGCCTAAATAGTTTTCCAAACTTGATCTTGGAGGTGCTTATAATTTGACATGCATTTGGGAGGGTGATAGGTGGAAGACAGCGTTTTATCGTCTGAGGGCCTATTTGAAAATCTTGTCATGCCTTTTGGAATAACCAATGGGATGAGATTTATAGAAATCCCCATGCTCACTGTGCAGTGTAAGCAGACATATGGCATGTGTGCACCCTGAGGGTCCAGTCGCCACAGAGGTACTGCACCTCCACCAGAGATGTAGTACCGCAATCTCAGGTAGGGAGGGGATACTACCCGGCACCCAAACACCCACCACCAACACCATACCACCTAGGTCCTGGAATTCGGGCAGACCCTGTTTAGGGAGGGCTCCATCCCAGGCTGGAAGAGGAAACGAGTAGAGGGTGTGGGTGTAGGAAGTGGAAAAGGGGAGCACTAGGAAGTAGAATAGAGGGGACCAACAGGAGGGAGGACGCGTAGGTCATGACGGACGTAGGAGGAGAGTTGGAGAGATGACACAGTCGCAAGGAGACGTGTGAGACCGAAGTCCGGGGGACTGGAGCGAATTGGAGCTCGTCCCAGGACAAGGAGAGGAATGAACTGACGAAGGAGATAGTGAGGGTACTCTAGAGGGACAGAAGGGGTCCCTGGGGCACAGGAGGTGAACAATCCACCCGTGGCGCCCGTATCTAAGCTGACAGAATCCAGGGTCAGCTAGAAGGACTGAATTAGATCAAAAAAGTTGGCAGACACACAAAATCTTTGAATGACTGATTCACTATGTTTAGCAAAAATATTTTATTTTTTGTTTCACATTTCAAGATTATTCCCAACGTTTCAACTCTAATAAGTCTTCTCCAAGGGAAAACATAAAGTTTTTTTTACTACAAATAAAGAAACAACATAAAGACAATTAGAGAATGGTATAATGCAATTTCAGTGTACAAAAAATCAGTCAGGTATACATCATGTAACTGGGAACATTTTTTAGAGAGGGGCCACAGCATCACTCAACTTTGCTATCAGGTCATTGACCATATACCACAGCCCAGGCAGGGTGGCAATAGGGTTAAGATGCTCAAACAGCGAGAATCGTATTGGATACAAACGCTGCAAACCCTGGAGCCGCAAGGTCTCAACACGGAATACGAGATTATGTGTTAATTTTTCCCCCTTCCCCACCATTTTATTGACCCTGTTGCTTACTCGCCTGATCTGACACCTTGAATTGCCTGTTGTGTAATCAACGTGTCATTGATACATGTAGCCTTTTCACAAGATTATTATTATATCATCTCAGTGGTATTGTGTTGTATTGGAAATAATTTAACGTACAAGTTGCTTTAACGTTTTTTTTCTCTTTCTCTTTTAACCTCTTTACGACCAATGACGAGTATACTCGTCATGAAAAGATGTCAGTTCCCGCATCATGACGAGTATACTCGTCACGGCTTTGAACTGTCACTGCTTCTAAACGAACAGTGACAGCTCAAATCTAAAAGCTGTCAGTGACAGCCAAGGGTTAGGGGCAGAGGTGTGGGCACCCCTGTTAACCCCTTCACCCCCCTCCCCCACCGCAATCACTCTTATCTGCGGGCGGTTGCACCGCAGCCGCCGGCCATGAGCTGATGCTCCAGCTCCCCCTGTGTCCTGTCCCCGCCCCCTGTGTCCAGCTCCCCCTGTGTCCTGTAGCCCCCCCCCCCTGTGTCCTGAGCCCCCTGTGTCCTGTCCCCGTCCCCTGTGCAGCCCCTCCTGTGTCCTGTCCCCGTCCCCTGTGCAGCCCCTCCTGTGTGCGGTCCCTGTCCCCTGTGCAGCCCCTCCTGTGTCCTGTCCCCGCCCCCTGTGTCCAGAGCCCCCTGTGTCCTGTAGCCCCCCCCTGTGTCCTGAGCCCTCTGTGTCCTGTCCCCGTCCCCTGTGCAGCCCCCCCTGTCTCCCGTCCATCCCCGCCCTCCACCTTGCACAGTTTGTTTGCCGGCGGGCTTCTGCGCCCGCCGGCAAAGCTGCAGGGCCCCCTCCTCCTCCCTGCTGGTCCCCAGCCCCCGGGACTCGGTCCCCAGCCCCCGATCCCTGGTCCCCAGCCCCGCTCACCTATCCCGGCGGGCTGCACGCTCGGTGCACCCGCCCGCACCGTCGGGCCTCCTCTGCAGTGTGGCTCCTCCTCTTCTCAGGGGCTCCTCCTCCTCATCGCTGGGTAAGTATGAATGAATGAAAGAATGAATGAAAGAATGAAAGAATGAATGAATGGATGGATGGATGGATGGGTGGATGGATGGGTGGATGGATGGATGGGTGGGTGGATGGATGGATGGGTGGATGGATGGATGGGTGGATGGATGGATGTGTGCGTGCGTGGATGTGCGTGTGTGGATGTGTGTGCGTGGTTGTGTGCATGCGTGGATGTCAGCACGTGGATGTGCGTACGTGGATGTGCGTACGTGGATGTGCGTACGTGGATATGCATGTGTGGATGTGTGTGCGTGGTTGTGTGCATGCGTGGATGTGCGTACGTGGATGTGCGTACGTGGATGTGCGTACGTGGATGTGCGTACATGGATGTGCGTGCGTGGATGTGCGTACGTGGATGTGCGTGTGTGAATGTGCGTGCGTGGATGTGTGCGTACGTGGATGTGGATGTACGTGGATGTGTGTGTGGATGTACGTGGATGTCAGCATGCGTGCGTGGATGTGTGCATGCGTGGATGTGCGTGCGTGGTTGTGTGCATGCGTGGATGTGCATACGTGGATGTGCGTGCGTGGATGATGGGTGCATAGGTGAATGGATGGGTGGAACAAGGGATCAAGTATCCTCTTGTTATAGTCTCTGGGATCATAGTCATGGTGCACTGTATAACTGATCATTGTCATACAGTGCACCATAACTCTGACCCCTGAGACTGTAGGAAGAGGACACTTGATCCCTTGCTGCAGTCTCTGGATTGAGCAGAGGCGATCGAGCGTCGTGGGACCTTCGTTGTGGACTACGTCGGAGGCAATCGAGCGTCGTGGGACCTTCGTTGTGGACTACGTCGGATCTTCATAATAAAGATGGAGTCCGAATTTTGTTTGTGTTTTTTTTTCAAATAAAAAGATTTTCTATGTGTGTATTTTCTGACTATTTACCAGAGATTCCTAATGGCGGGTCTAACATTGGCCCTATATTATGAATCTCGGGCTTAGTGCCAGCTGCCAATAAAAAGCTGGCATTAACCCCTTTATTACCCAGTTTGCCACCGGCACCAGGGCAACTGGAAGAGCATGGGTACAGCGCCAGAAAATGGCACTTCAATGAATGCGCCATTTTCTGGAGCGGCTGCGGGCTGCAATTCGCAGCATGGGGGGCCCAGAACGCTTGGGCCTTTCCATGCTGAGGAATTCCAGCCCCCAGCTGCCTAGTTGTACCTGGCTGGGCCAAAAATATGGCGGAGCCCTACGTCATTTTTTTTTCTAGAATTAGTTCTAGAAATGAAAAAAAATGGGCTTCACTGTATTTTTGGTTGCAGCCAGGTACAACGAGGCAGCTGGGGGTTGCTGGCAGTCTGTAGCTGCCAAGTTGTACCTGGCTGGACCAAAAATATGGCGGAGCCCTACGTCATTTTTTTTTTCTAGAATTAGTTCTAGAAATAAAAAAAAATGGGCTTTGCTGTATTTTTGGTTGCAGCCAGGTACAACGAGGCAGCTGGGGGTTGCTGGCAGTCTGTAGCTGCCAAGTTGTACCTGGCTGGACCAAAAATATGGCGGAGCCCTACGTCATTTTTTTTTCTAGAATTAGTTCTAGAAATAAAAAAAAATGGGCTTTGCTGTATTTTTGGTTGCAGCCAGGTACAACGAGGCAGCTGGGGTTGCTGGCAGTCTGTAGCTGCCAAGTTGTACCTGGCTGGACCAAAAATATGGCGGAGCCCTACGTCATTTTTTTTTCTAGAATTAGTTCTAGAAATAAAATAAAGCCTTCGCTGTATTTGTAGCCAGCCATGTACAACTTGGTAGCTGGCTGACTGGAATCCTCAGCGTGGAGAGACTCAAATGTTGTGGGTCCCCCACGCTGCAAATTTCAACCCACAGCCACCCAAGAAAATAGCGCATTCATTAGAGGCGGCATTTTCTGGTGCTGTACCCCAACTCTACCAGTTGCCCTTGTGCTGGTGGCACACGGGTTCTCCATATGCGACATAGTGTCCGCTAACAATTTCAATAGAAAATTAGCTCCAATTGTTAGCGGAAACCATGTCGGGTATGGAGAGCCCCTCCCTGTGTGCCTGAACATTGGAGCTCCCCCACAAGTGACCCCATTTTGGAAACTAGACCCCCGAAGGAACGTATCTAGATGCATAGTGAGCACTTTGAACTCCCAGATGCTTCACAAATTCATCCATAAAAATGAAAAAGCACGTTTTTTTTTCCACAAAAAGTTTCTTTTTTCATTTTTACGGATCAATTTGTGAAGCACCTGGGGTTCAAAGTGCTCACTATGCATCTAGATACGTTCCTTGGGTGGTCTAGTTTCCAAAATGGGGTCACTTGGGGGAGCTCCAATGTTTAGGCACATAGGGGCTCTTCATATCCTACAAGGTGTCCGCTAACAATTCCAATTGTTAGCGGACACCATGTCGCGTATGGAGAGCCCCTGTGTGTCTCCACATTGGAGCTCCCCCACAAGTGACCCCATTTTGGAAACTAGACCCCCAAAGGATTATATCTAGATGCATAGTGAGCACTTTGAACCCCAGATGCTTCACAAATTGATCCGTAATAATGAAAAAAGAAATTATTTGTGGAAAAAAAGTGCTTTTTCATTTATTACGGATGAATTTCTGAAGCACCTGGGGGTTCAAAGTGCTCACTATGCATCTAGATACGTTCCTTTGGGGGTCTAGTTTCCAAAATGGGGTCACTTGTGGGGGAGCTCCAATGTGGAGACACATGGGGACCCTCCAAACGCGACATGGTGTCCGCTAACAAATTGAGCTCATTTTCCATTCAAATTGTTAGCGGACACCATGTCGCGTTTGGAGGGTCCCCGTGTGTCTCCACATTGGAGCTCCCCCACAAGTGACCCCATTTTGGAAACTAGACCCCCTAAGGAACGTATCTAGATGCATAGTGAGCACTTTGAACCCCCATATGCTTCAGAAATTCATCCGTAAAAATGAAAAAGCACTTTTTTTTCCCACAAAAAATTTATTTTTTCATTATTATGGATCAATTTGTGAAGCATCTGGGGGTTCAAAGTACTCACTATGCATCTAGATATGTTCCTTTGGGGGTCTAGTTTCCAAAATGGGGTCACTTGTGGGGGAGCTCCAATGCGGAGATACACAGGGACCCTCCAAACGCGACATGGTGTCCGCTAACAATTTGAGCTCATTTTCCATTCAAATTGTTAGCGGACACCATGTCGCGTTTGGAGGGCCCCGGTGTGTCTCCACATTGGAGCTCCCCCACAGGTGACCCCATTTCGGAAACTAGACCCCCTAAGGAACATATCTAGATGCATAGTGAGCACTTTGAACCCCCAGATGCTTCACAAATTCATCAATAAAAATGAAAAAGCACTTTTTTTTTCCACACAAATTTTCTTTTTTCATTTTTACAGATCAATTTGTGAAGCACCTGGGGGTAGAAAGTGCTCACTATGCATCTAGATATGTTCCTTTGGGGTGTAGTTTCCAAAATGGGGTCACTTGTGGGGGAGCTCCAATGTGGAGACACACGGGGACCCTCCAAACGCGACATGGTGTCCGCTAACAATTTGAATGGAAAATGAGCTCAAATTGTTAGCGGACACCATGTCGCGTTTGGAGGGTCCCTGTGTGTCTCCACATTGGAGCTCCCCCACAAGTGACCCTATTTTGGAAATTAGACCCCCAAAGGAACATATCTAGGTACATAGTGAGCACTTTGAACCCCCAGATGCTTCACAAATTGATCCGTAATAATGAAAAAATAATTTTTTAGTGGAAAAAAAACTGTTGACAATTTTTACGGATGAATACAAGCATTTGTGGGTTCAAGGCTCACTATGCACACAGATTCATTCGACTCATCCGGTGGATCCAGTTTCCAGGGGTCCTTTGTATGGGAGCTCCATGTGCATACACAGGACCCTCCAGAACAGTCCGCACGGTGTATGCGCTATTCATTGAGGAATTTTTTCCATTCAAATATCGTATATGAAACCACCTAGTCTGGTATTGGTTGTTACCCCTGTGGTGACTTTCACTCCCTGATCAAGTCTCCTTGAACTAACCAAATGTACCCATTTTTTTGATAACTGATCCACCCTCATGATAGGATTGATTTGAGACTGGATATGAGTTGTGAAACCCCAGTTTGTCTCTACAACACATTATCAAACGAAGTTACAAAAGGTCAACATCGTTATTTTTTTTTCGAAAAAAACATCTCGTCTGCCTACATTTTCGTGATTAAACAACAAAGGATAAGAATCTACCATTCCCCACAAAATTTGTCGGGCCAAATATCTTTACCAACCGATACTTTGTGGTCTATAAACCACATTTTGAGGGTGATAGTGGAAAAGCGTTTTAATAAGGACGCCTTCCTTTTGAAAACCAATGTGGTTAAAAATCCCATATTGCGTGTCAGCCCTTGCTTGTGCACCCTGGGCGTCCCAACAGGGGTATGTATCGACACAAGTGAGTCGCATCCGGTAGGAGTGTACTCAGCAAAACATCCCACACAACACATACCACTTTTATCCGGGTTGCGACCATGTTTAGGAAGGCCAATCAGGCTGAAGAAACATAGTTGTTAAAATAAAATGTCCATTTTTTCCTCAAATAATTTTAGTGGGAACAACAGAGGGTAATAGGTCATCGAATAAGGAGTAGTTGGAGTGTGAAAGTTGGAGGAGTGTGTCACAGTCTGGGGCTATGATTTGTATGTACCAGACACAAAGGGAACAAACTGTGATAGCTGAGGGTACTAAACAAAGGGGTCAAGTTTGGCTGAGAAAGTGAGAATATCTGATGACGCCCTTATCTAACGTACCCCATAGCTAAATAATTAATCAAAAATTTGCGATGACATAGACTGTTAGCAAGATTTTTATTTTTTGCTTAACCTGGTTTGCAAGAATTAAAATTCCCAATTTCAAAATCTAAAAGTTTCCCCAAAAGTGGAAAACATATATTTTTTTTTTACTACAAATAAAAGAAAAATTAAAGACTAATTTAAGAACTATAATACCAGTATGTCACAAAAATAGTCATATTCATAAATGACTGGACATTTTTTGAAGGTGTCACAGCATCCTCAACTTAGTGATAGGTCAATTACCAAAAAAGGCAGGTCATTAAGTGCCAAAAGCGAGATCGTATTGGATACACACGTGCAAACTGAACCCAGTTTTACAGAATACAATCTGTCATCATTTTTCTCCTTACACCATTTAATGACTTTTGCTTACCGCGCTATCTACACTTTAAGCCTTTGGTAATCAACTGCACTTTATGTAGCTTTTTCCACAAATATGTATACAACTCATGTGTATATTTTCGATTTGGAATTAATTTTAACGTACAAAGTGTTAGACTTTTTTCCTCTTCCAACAGAGAACTTGGGGTCACACTGCATCATGCCTGGAATACTGACCGGCTGCTTCTTTCCGTTTCTTATCACAGCGCTCATCAGCACTTACCCCACACCACATGGGACTCATCACAGAAACCTTTGTTCCACCTATTATCTCCTCCAATACTGTCCTCAAAAAGGGTCATGTCCCAAATTCGCTTGGGATCACTTTTGTCGCGCATTTTGTGAGCTGAAATCACTGGCAGCATAAAAGTGCATCTAGACATTTTTCTAACCAGACATATCCTGGTGCCCACTGCCATAGCCGGCTGAATACATGACCGGTGACTTCGTTGCATTACAACCTAATGACGTTATACCCTACCCGCTACTGACATGGCAGAAACACAAGAACCTGGGGTCAACAATTACCTCCTTACCTTCACAACACCGTCATTAGCAGGTCATTTAATTCTGGACTCTTTGTTCCCTGTTTTAGGTTACTGTTTTCACGTGCAAAACCTAAAAACCTCATGTACCTTAATTTGCTGTATCAGGTACCTTATAACCATTGAACGCGCCGCAGTTCAAAGACCCTGGTACTCTAGGCACGCTGACAATCCATTATAGATAACTTAAAGGTCCACAGCCTAATGTCCCTTTCTCTATCCCACACCTAGGTCAATAGGACCAATACAATAAACCATACATGTTACCCCCTATAAGTCCAGAGCATAGGACAATAAACACCGGGAAGGATTTCCCCAGTGTATTCCACTGCCTAGTCACTAGAAGTAATTTCACAGTCTTTTCTCTGTCCTTTTTCTGATCTTAAGCGATTCTATGTGACTGATTCACCCTTTCTTGGGCTTTTTTATGTTTACTAGGCTATCTTGCAGTTACACAACAGGTGCCAACAAAGCACTGATTATACTGGTATACTTAAACCTGCCAATACGGTACTATTACACATGTGTGCAGAATTTTAGGCAAATGAGTATTTTGATCACATGATACATTTTATACATGTTGTCCTACTCCAAGCTGTATAGGCTTGAGAGCCAACTACCAATTAAGAAAATTTCAGGTGATGTGCATCTCTGTATGAGGACGGGTGTGGTGTAATGACATCAACCCCTATATAAGGTGTGCTTAATTATTAGGCAAATGCCTTTCCTTAGGAAAATGAGTCAGAAGAGAGATGTGACGGGCTCTGAAAAGTCCAAAATTGTGAGATGTCTTGCGGAGGGATGCAGCAGTCTTGAAATTGCCAAACTTTGGAGCGTGATCACTGAACAATCAAGCGTTTCATGGCAAATAGCCACCAGGGTCAGCAAGAAGCGTGATGGGCAAAAAAGGCAAAATAAACTGCCCATGAATTGTGGAAAATCAAGCGTGAAGCTGCCAAGATGCCATTTGCCACCAGTTTTGCCATATTTCAGAGCTGCAACATTACTGGAGTAAAAAGCACAAGTGTGCTATACTCAGGGACATGGCCCAAAGGTAAGGAAGGCTGAAAAACACTCCACCTCTGAACAAGAAACATAGATAAAACATCAAGACTGGGCCAAGAAATACTTAAGACTGATTTTCATGGGACTGATGAAATGAGAGTGACTCTTGATGGGCCAGATGGATGGGCCAGAGGCTGGATCAGTAAAGGGCAGATAGCTCCACTCGACTCAGACGCTAGCAAGGTGGAGGTGGGGTACTGGTATGGGCTGGTATCATCAAAGATGAACTTGTGGGACATTTTTGGGTTGAGGATGGAGTGAAGCTCAACTCCCGACCTACTGCCAGTTTCTGGAAACAATTCTTCCAGCAGTGGTACAGGAAGAAGTCGGTATCATTCAAGATAAAACATGATTTTCATGCAGGACAATGCTCCATCACATGCATCCAACTACTCCACAGCATGTGCTGGCCAGTAAAGGTCTAAAAGAAGACAAAATAATGACATGCCCCCTTGTTCACCTGATCTGAACCCCATAGAGAACCTGTGGTCCCTCCTAAAATGTGAGATCTACAGGGAGGGAAAACAGTACACCTCTGGGAACAGTGTCTGGGAGGCTGCTGGTGGCTGCTGCACGCAATGTTGATCATAAACAGATCAAGCAACTGACAGAATCTATGGATGGAGGCACTGCAGTGATCATCATAAAGAAAGGGGCTATATTGGTCACTAATTTTTGGGGTTCGTTTTTGCATGTCAGAAATGTTTATTTCTAAACCTTGTGCAGTTATATTAGATTACTGGTGAAAATGAACAAGTGAGATGGGAATATATTTGGTTTTTTATTAATAATTGCCTAATAATAATTTTTGCCAACAGTTAATATGTTATCCTTGTACACAGCAACAGATAAACAGTATCCATGATCCTGAAGAGCCACAGCATCAATAGGAAAAAAAGTTAACAATTCCTCCAAACTCTAAAAACCTACAATTCCTAAATATTAAGCTTTTATATTTATGAGTCTTTTGGGTGATTGAGAACTTAGTTGTTGATCAATAATAAAAATAATTCTCTAAATACAACTTGCCTAATAATTCTGCACACAGTGTATATTTCTCTTTAATACATCTAGCAAAGTTGGGTAGATGTGTTATATTATTTTCTGTCTCTTTTTTTGTGTATACATGGTTCTCATTATGTTGAAATATTGTCTAGTAGGTATATATCACCCAGTATGCATGTGGACACGGTTCGGCAAAAGGTTTTTGAACCAAAAAGAATTAGCTTTCTTCTATACGTTAGACCTATGCGACTAAGCTTGACGGTATAGGTATGCTTTTGTTCCCAGTTACACTGAGATTGTATTGTGATTGTCTTTATGATGGTTTCTTTATTTGTAGTAAAAAAAACGTTATGTTTTCCCTTGGAGAAGACTCACTAGAGTCGAAACGTTGGGAATAATCTTGAAACCTGAAGCAATAAATAAAATATTTTTGCGAAACACAGAGAATCACTCATTCAGATTCTCGAGTGAGTGCCAACTTTTTTGATCTATTGAGGACTTATTTTTGTTCACCACCATCTTGGTGAGTCAAGTTCTTACCATTGAACTAGCTAAGGGACTGGCCCGTAGAAGAGAACCTGCCCCAGACTAGTAGAGTAATTGAAGGATTCAGCTAGAAAACCGGGAACCGAGGTATCTTTATGTGCCACGGTCCAACTCCACACTTACTCGTCGAAAAGGCTGGCCGCAGAGGGTCAGGGCAGGACAATGTTGCCTGCCAGGACCCTATGCTGCCGGCTTGAGACCGTGAGTGTGAAGCGCAAGGTAGAAGGAAGAGAGCCAGTACAGGAAGTCGACCCAGGAAGGAACCCAAGAAGGGGGGTCCGGGTAAAGTGTCAACAAGTTACCTGAGAGTTGGCTGGAGCCCTAACTTGGAGAACACAGCACCTCGCGGACTGCTGGAAACACCTGGAGACGTGTACAAACAGTGAGTAAAATCTAAAGACTGCACCCTAAAGTTCCTCCAAGTTATTTACCGTGCCATTGCCCCTACATAAACTGAATCAACTGCCCTGGGCTACTTCGACTCTACCCGTGGAGAGCCGCACCATCTCAGCTGCAATATCAACGGCCCCAGAGGATTTGGACTGCATTGCTATCAATCCCCACTGCCGAAACCCACGGGTGGCGTCACGTTAAATGCCATACACCATACCCTTATCCCCATTTATTGACACCGCCAGGGCCACGGAACTGGGTCACAGCCCTGTGACCTTCCAAGAGAACTGCCCAATCCGGTTCCAAGTACCCCACGGTCCTGGGTGGGTGTGTCACATGGTTTTCTGAGCCACTGCATGTCAGTTTATGCTTGCAAAGACCATAGTCTTTTCAGTGGAAGAACAAAGCAAGAATACGCTGTGCCCAGAATCTTGATTGTGGGCACATATGCTGTGTTGGCCTGCAACGAACACTCGCGTCTCTCAATAGACAACATGCTGCGTCCAGAACACAGTATGCCCTGATCATCGGGCACGTACCGTAAGGGTTTCTTTCAGATTGTCAAACCTGTTACCGACCTCACAAGTAAGGGGACGTATCTGAGGGTTTGGTCAGCAAATGTTTTCAAAAATGTTTTATGTCGGCTCCTGTTTTATCCAACCTCGTCTCCAGAAGACGTTCATTGTGGATTCTTACTGTATTATCTCAAGGCCCCAAAACGTTGACAACTTGTGGCTATGGGCATGTTCTCTCTGTAGAGAGAAATGATGATGTTGGGAATCTTTGCTCACTGTTAAATTAGCTTTTGAAGAATGGAGAGATATTTTGGAGGGAGCTACTCTTTAAGTCACAGTTGTGACGGATCATAAAACTCTAGCTTCTATTAACTCAGCCAAACAGCTGACCCCAAGACACGCCAGATGCTCCTTATTTTTCTCTAGATTTTTCAATCACATTCAGGCCGGGATCCAAGGACTGGTTTATCTCAATTAATAAGAATTTATTCGAAAAGTTAATTTACTTCAGCAGTTCAATACATAAAGTGAGTCATTACACATAGAGGGATCTATTTCATGTATTTATTTCTGTTAATGTTGATGATTATGGCTTACAGCCAATGAAAACCCAAAGGTCATTATCTCAGAAAATTAAAGTAGGTAGGATGAAGGGTCTGAGAGATAACATATGACCTACATAGGTATCAGAGGCTTCACCTTGTGTGGTTGTGACACCACTATAAAGGAAGAGACGAGTAGGACAATGTTCCTCAGACCCGCGATGCTCATGGAGGAGATGGTCAAAGTGGATTTTATTACATCCGACGCATTCCGGAGTCTAATCCTGACTCCTTCCTCGGGCAGCCAACAGTAACAATCTGCATATTGTTGGCTCCGTCTACTCCAGGAGCAGCCTGGGTCCGAGGAACATTGTCCTACTCGTCTCTCCCATTGTTCACCATGGATATCGGTGGCGTGTGGACCCTGCAGCAGCCATACTTCACGTTTATACTAGTTGTGGGTGACACAACTAGTCCAGGTGAGCAGCAACTTTTTGACTGTATCGTGCACTATAAAAGATAAGACCCTATTGCGCTCTCTTGCCTTTACAGTTCCACAACCACTATAGAAGCAGATCATGGCTGTTGTGGTCCCCAGCGTGGTGCATATATAGTAGAGAGGATGAGGGTTAAACACCGTGCTGCCATATTCCACGAGACATCAAAGGGTGAAGATAATGTTAATTAAGTAAACACATTTCAGGACTCCCTGGCCCCTTCCTCAGGACAAATCAATATCATATTGCCATGTTTCAGGGAGCCCTGAAATGCATTGATCAATAGATTATATTGACATTTGAAGTCCCATGGAATACGGCAGCGTGATTTTTAACCCTTCATCCTCCCACTTTTTTTTTCTGAGATAATGACCTTTGGGTTTTCATTGGCTGTAAGTCATAATCATCAACATTAACAGAAATATACACATGAAATAGATCCCTCTGTGTGTAATGACTCTATATAATATATGGGTTTCACTTTATGTATTGAATGACTGAAATAAATTAAGTTTTTGATGATATTGTAATTCATTGAGATGCGCCTGTATGTGAGGGCCGACGCTTTGCCATGCAGCCTTGATTCCCTGCTTCCTTCAGAACCTCCATCCTCCATTCGTTTTCAGGGTATTGTGGCTTCTATGATATCTTCAGAGTTGGAAGCAGAGATCCGTGGAGTGCTGTCATTTGCTCCTTCCACTACTCCAAGATCCTAATTGTTTGTTCCTCTGTACCTGAGATTCCGTCTGCTGCAGGAATTTCACGATTCCATTATAAGTGGTCGCCATTGGGTCACAGCTATCCATAAAGCTATTGCAAGACTTTTCTGGTGGTCGTTCATGCATAATGATATTGATGATTTTTTACCTGCTTGGGAAACGAGCGCAAACGCTAACTTCTGTCATAGCTGAGGAATTGACTCCTTTGACAATTGAAGAAAGATCATGGCCTCCTTTGTCTTGTGGGAAAACTTTGATTTGGGTGGTAGGTGACCAGTTCAGTGAACATGCCCATGTTGTTCCGTTATCAGGGTTACCCAATGTCAAAATGCTTTCCAAATGGTTTATAAATCATATGGTAAGATGGCGTGGCTTCCTGTGAACATTGCGCCTGATCGGGTGGTGCAATTTGTCTTCAAATTTTGGAGAGCGTTTTGTAAAAAATTGTAATTTTCCTCGGCCTACCATCCTGAGAACAACAGACAGTCAGGACAGATCAGTGGTTGGAGCAAATTATAAGGTGTTTCGTCTCATCAGGAACACTTGTCCTCATTTTTACTTCTTGCAGAGTTCATCTTTAGCAGTCTGGTCAGTCAGTCCACTGGAACCTTGCCTTTCTTTGGTAATTATGGTTCTCATTCTCAATTTGATGAATTTTCTAGGATGATTTCTGGGAATACTAGATAGAGGTAGCCATACAGAAACTCAGAAATGTCTGAAGGGAGGTGCAAAAGAATATTGGGGTAGCCCAACTTCGTCAAAAACGCAAGGCTGATATGAAGCATTCAGCAGGCCCTGTCTTCAAAGTAGTGGATAGAGCATGCAGACAATAACCGAACCTTATCTTCAAGGTAGAAGATAGGGCATGCAGACAATAACCAAACCTTATCTTCAAGGTAGAAGATAAGGTTTGGTTATCGTCTGCATGCCCTGTCTTCAAAGTAGTGGATAGGGCATGCAGACGATAACCAAACCTTATCTTCAAGGTAGAAGATAAGGTTTGGTTATCGTCTGCGTGCCCTGTCTTCAAGGTAGAAGATAAGGTTTGGTTATCGTCTGCATGACCTGTCTTCAAGGTAGAAGATAAGGTTTGGTTATTGTCTGCATGCCCTGTCTTCAAGGTAGAGGATAAAGTTTGGTTATCGTCTGCATGACCTATCTTCAAGGTAGAAGATAGGGCATGCAGATGATAACCAAACCTTATCTTCAAGGTAGGAGATAAGGTTTGGTTATCATCTGCATGCCCTGTTTTCAAGGTAGAGGATAAAGTTTGTTTATCGTCTGCATGCCCTGTCTTCAAGGTAGAAGATAAGGTTTGGTTATCGTCTGCATGCCCTGTTTTCAAGGTAGAAGATAAGGTTTGGTTATCGTCTGCATGACCTGTCTTCAAGGTAGGAGATAAGGTTTGGTTATCGTCTGCATGCCCTGTCTTCAAGGTAGAGGATAAAGTTTGGTTATCGTCTGCATGACCTGTCTTCAAGGTAGAAGATAGGGCATGCAGATGATAACCAAACCTTAGCTTCAAGGTAGGAGATAAGGTTTGGTTATCATCTGCATGCCCTGTTTTCAAGGTAGGAGATAGGGCATGCAGACAATAACCGAACCTTATCTACAAGGTAGGAGATAAGGTTTGGTTATCGTCTAAAAATGTTAAGATGAAGGTGCCATCAATGAAGATGGGTTCTAAATTCATTGGCCCAGATGAAATTCTATCAGGAAGCTGGGAAAAGGTGTATGACAGTCCGCGCCACCGGGTACCAAGGAATCACCTGGGATGCAGGAAGTTATTTCAAGCTTAATCTTTATTCTCCAACATGTTTCAGCGCTCCACCTGGCGCCTTCCTCAGGGATATTCTTGAGGAAGGCGCTAGGTGGAGCGCTGAAACATGTTGGAGAATAAAGATTAAGCTTGAAATAACTTCCTGCATCCCAGGTGATTCCTTGGTACCCGGTGGCGCGGACTGTCATACACCTTTTCCCAGCTTCCTGAGAGTCTTCCCACGTGCGAGTGGTTGGTGGAGGTCCTGCAGCAGCCGGTATTGATTGTATGCCTTCAAGCCAGTTGTGGGTCATCACAACTGGAATAGGTGAGTGGTTTTGACTTTACACCTCTCATCTTTTAGTGTCTGAGTGATAGGGCACTATTGCGCCTCTTGTTCCCTTTTTATATTGGTACAGATGAAATTCTAGACGTAATCAATCTGGTTGCCTTTAGATAGGAACTCAAAGAGACTGAGGGAGTTTCAAATGTTTTTCACAGATCCCTTCAATGTTGTCACCCTCTTTTCTGCCTCCTCATGTTTCCATTGATAAAAGTTTAGAGAACGAGGTTCAGAGGATCTAGGAGTCTTGAAAGGTCTGGAATTCCCCCCAATATTTGATTCACTGGAAGGGATATTGACCCAAGCAGAGATCCTGGCTTACAGCTCACTCTGTAAGGGCCAATTATTTGACCAGGACCTTCATCTGAGTTTTCATGGGAAACCTGAGGGTCTTGTGAAAGGTGGAGCTGGGTTGTGCTGAGCTGTTGGTGTTTTGAGTGACAGCTCAGTCATCGAATCCTATACTGGGAGGTGCTGGGTTTCTGCAGATATTCTCTTTTCCCTATAATTGCTCAGCTGCTTAGCTGAGCAGTTTATCCCAGAACACAGTTAGTCTTAGCAATCAGCTTTGGGGTGCTTGTAGGCCTGCACCTTCGCTTGGTGTTATGACCATTGTTGACAGACCTCTGATCATCATCTGACCTTCCTTTTGCCTAGTCTTTTTGCTGTGATACACTAATCTCCAGGTATACCGACTCCGGGCCTTTATCTATCTACGCCTCTGTCTATCCTCTTAACCTTTGACGTGCTAGCCTAGTGTCTTACTCTGGAACACTCGACTACCCTGTCTCCTCATGACCTGTCCGTATAGGGATTGGAATCACACTAGTAGCTAGCGTTAAAACCCCCTTTTCAGGCCTTTAATTATATCACGCAGCATAGTTTTTCCCCAGGTTTTTTTATATGTCATTACTTAATTTCTGATGAACCTTAGGTCTTCAGACTGCTAGGAGAAGGAAAATCCCTATCCTCATGCCGGTAGATTGTTCAATGTCAATATAATGTCCGGTACAGGACATGAGAGAAGATGTATTCCACACACAAGGACTGTGTATTGTAGAGGTCAGCATGAACTTTACTCTGTTTGCAGCAGTGCCATAAATGAGTAAGCTTAAATAAAAAGCCGTCGTGTGTTGCAAGAATAAGGTTGAATGCCTTGTTCAGTCCAAAATATAATGGGAAAGCAAACCCAAGCCGTTCCTTCAGTGACTCCACAGTGATGCTTTAAAGTTTGTGAATCTTTCACAACTTTCCATATTTTTACATACATTTTATCTAAAACTACAGTACATAAAATATTCAAACAGTAGATAAGAAGAACAAAAACAAACAAACGACTGAAAAGTATTAGGAAAATAATCTATTATCACGTCTGTGAGTGATAAAAGTATGTGGACCTTTACTTTCAGTATCTGGTGTGACTTTGAGCACCATTTCCATCCAGCACTTGGCTTGGAAGGAATTTTAGCCCATTCCTCCCTGTAAAACAGCTTCAACTCTGTTATGTTGATGGTATGTTTTCCCGTGAACTGCTCGCTTCAGGTGTTTCCACAACAGCTCTATTTGGCCTATTTCATCCATAAAACATTGTTCCAGTAGGCTTCTGGTTTGTCGAAGTGATTTTTAGCAAACTGTAGGCAGGCAGGAAAGTTCTTTTTGAAGAGCAGTAGTCTTCTTCTTGCAATCCTGAAATTCACACCATTGGTGTTCAATGTCCTCCTGGTGCTGGGCTCATTGGTAGAGATGAGTGAACCTTTGGACGTTTGGATTCGTTTTGCCGAACAGGCATATATTAGCCGACGTCTTTGCCGAACAGACATATGTTAGCCGACGTTTTTGCCGAACAGGCATATATTAGCCGACGTCTTTGCCGAACAGTTTGCCGAACTTCCGAGCCCCATTGAAATAAATTAGAGGCAAAATCAAGGGCATAGAAAACACTTTCAAAGGGGCCCAAAACCTGCCAGACACATCTCAAACTGTTTTAAAGTGGATCCCCGCTGTTTTCGCACAGACATCACTTCCTAAAGTATTTCCAGGCTTCAACGATAATGTCACCATGCTTCCGGGTCCGCGCATGAACCCCACTGCTTCCCCCTTTGATTGGTTAAAGTCATACTTAGACCCGTCCACCCTCAGTGATTGTATGACAACCAAACTGAGGTCAGATTACTGTAAAAATAAATAATTGAAAAAAAAATGGGTGTGCACTTTGACGTATTTTTGGTTGTAATTAGGCACAGTTAGGCAGCTGAAGGCTGAAAATCCCAGGGCGTGGAAGCCCAAGCATTCCGTTTCCCCCCCTGCTGCAAATTGCAGCATGCAGCAACCCATAAAAAGACCCATTCTTTGAGGCGTCATTTTCTGAAGCTGTACCCGACTCTTCCAGCTGCCCTGTGGTAGTGCCAAACTGGGTAATAAAGGGGTTAAAGCCAGCTATGTATTGCCAGCTGGCACTAAGCACAAGGTTCCCTAATGTCGGGCCAATGTTAGACCAGGCAATTAGGAACCTCGAAGTACAGGGTGGGTCATCTATATCAGAGGTCCCCAACTCCAGGCCTCAAGGCCCGCCAACAGTGCAGGTTTTCAGGATTTCCTTAGTATTGCACAGGTGCTAATGTGATCATCTGCACAGGTAATGAGGCCAAGCCCTGTGCAATACTAAGGAGATCCTGAAAACCTGCACTGTTGGTGGGCCTTGAGGCCTGGAGTTGGGGACCTCTGATCTATATGGATAAACCTAAATAAAATAGGAATGGTTGGTGATATCAACTTCCTGCCTGTGGCACATTAGTATATGAAAAAAGTGTAGAATCCGGTGCCACAAAATTCCTTTTTATTTTCAAATAACTGACTGAGTTATATGAGGGCTTGTTTTTTGTGGGATGAGATGATGTTTTTATTGGTACCATTTTTGAGCAGATAACATTAATAATCGCTTTCTGTTCAAATTTTGGGGATGCAGCACGAACAAAAACCAACAATTCAGAATTTGTTATTTTTGGGGGCAGATTCTTATGCCATTGAAGAGAAAAATCACTGGAGAAGGACCATGGTCAGAAGAATAGAATGAAAAAGGCGAAGAGGAAGACCAGCAACCCGATGGCTTGATACTATCAGGACATCGACATATCAGACCCTGGTGGACCTAACTAGGCTTGGAGAAGACCCTGGTGGACCTATCTAAGCTTTGAGAAGACCCTGGTGGACCTATGTAGGCTTAGAGAAGACACTGATGGACCTACCTAGGCTTGGAGAAGACCCTGATATCTAAGCTTGGAGAAGACCCTGGTGGACCTACCTAGTCTTGGCGAAGACCCTGGTGGACTTATGTGGGCTGCAAAATATTGATCTTCCTACAGAGCATTTATCAATCATGGTGGGTTGAGATCGAGCAGAAGGCCAGTAACTAACAATAATAATAATTAGGTCTCATGTAGCATGTGTTCAATGTGTGGCTACTAACAACCCATTTCATAAAATTCAAAGTCTTTCTGCCAACCCATCATGCCAACAACAATAGTATTGATATGAGACCCTAGCCTATTAACACTGTCACTGGGAGAATAATAGAGTGGAGAGTGGAGGTGAGCAGAAATATCAGCAGGTTAGTGAGAACTATAAGCCTCAGCGAGCAAAATGGGGAGAACTATTGGAGTCAGCCAGGGTCACATATGGCACAGATTATTCCTTCCCAACAATTAAGATGTTCATTATCACAAATTCCAACATGGATGTTATTAACTCCTCGCCGGTCACTTCCAGATGCTGCAGGGTCATGCGGTGGAAAATGTGGGTGTTGTTTTGAAGCAGAGGTCTTACTCTTGCTCATTTACTAGCAGCCTCAAGGGTTCATCCAAACTTAATACATGCTGTGAATATTAGATTTGTCTGTTGAAAGTGTGTGATCGCTGCAGCCTCTTCACATTGGGGTAGGCTAGGTCCTTATTGTCTGCGCTATTCTTTTTTTATCTGCCGGCAGTAGTATTGTTCCGTTGACTTAAACAGGACAATGCAGAAAAACGTTTCATCACCCTTTTTGGAAATGTAGAGGACATGAATGTAGGAAGCAACCTGAAAGGCAATGGCATCAAAGAGGCTGCAGCTGTCACACTTGGGAGTTAAGGGAACCAGGTAACAGGTAGGTGAATTGGGCAAAAGGGGGTCAGGAGAGCCTAATATGACCCTGAAGCTGGGGTCCCTGGCTCACCCTGATCTTGGAGGTACCTCTGATGGTGAGGAGTTCTGAGCCGCCACCCTGTACCCTAAAACTCCTGATAAGCCCTAGGCTGAGGGCCCCTACCTCCACCCACTGGTCAGGAATCACAGCTTCTCCCACGGAAAGATTTTAGCCCAGCAGCTAAGCATCAGCACAGCACCAAGACCTAGAGCACATAGCTATCAGCAGCACCTGACAGGGAAGAGGGAAGGCTATTTAAAGCCAGAGGGAGGGGATTCCAGGTGAGTCACACATTAACTCCTAAACCAGCAATTGAACATAATAGTGACTGCAGTTCTGGAGCACACCACAAAAGGCCCAGGACCTTCACAACCATCAACCATGCAGCTCCTTAAAGACAAACCACATGCACAGCAACATCCAACAGTGTCAGTGCCAACTAAGCGCGTGACAGTACCCCCTCTTTTAAGAGAGGCCTCCGGACTTGACTACGGCACATCCAAAAGAAGACCACATCCTCTTAGAGACGAGATATGAAAGATATTACGGGTTGCCAAACCTGGAGGTAGGTCAAGGTGGAACAGCACAGGTTTGCAAATGGTCGATATACGAAAAGGTTCTACAACCCCGGAACCTGGAGCCCCAGTAGCACACATCCACTTGACATGCTGGGACAACACCCACACATACTCATTCACACCCAGGTCTGGACCTGAACGTTTATTGCCACACATGCGGGTACAGTCTTAGGCAGGCAAGTACCAGGCGCATCTCCACCCCCACCCCCAGGCAAACTTCTAACCTCCTTGAGCGAAGAAGTCAGTGTAGCCATGACCAGCACGGTGGAGATGGAAGTACTCCAGCAAGTACCCTCACAGGCAGTACGGCAGCGAACCACCTCCCGGGCCCACCAGTCAATTACCGGGTTGTGTTTTCTCAGCCAAGGGAGACCCAAGACAATGGGGGTTGGCAAATTCTCCAAAATGTAACAAGAGAGGAACTCCTTTTGATGAGTTCCTATGCTCAAGTTCACATCATGCACCACTTGGGATAATACCTTCTGGCTGAGTGGAACTGAGTCAATGGTGGAGACAGGAATGGGTCTCGCTAAGGCGCTACAGACGAAGCCATGAGTCTGCACAAAGCGAGAATCCATAAGAACGACTCCCAATCCACCATCAACTAGTACCGGTATAGTCTCTGTTTTTCCATCTATCAGTACCTTGGCAGACAGTGTGAACGGAGACTTAGAAAAGAAGGAGCTATAAACCCACTGGTCCTCCTCTTCTGAACGACCTGAGGTAGGTTACGTCTGAGACCGCGTATGTGTACCGGAGCGATGTGGACAAACTTTGATAAAATGATCAGCTTGTCCACAATAAAAACAAGCTCCACCCACTTGACAAACTGCAACTACAGGGGCTTTAACACGAGGGCCTACTGCCCCCAACTGCATAGGTTCATCGTGTGGAGCCTCCTCAACAGGGATAGCCACAGGGACAAAGTTGGTCTCTGTCTCTCCCTCAGACGTCTGTCTACCCTGATGGCTAAGGACATCGCAGCCTCCATTGTTTCAGGTGCAGCGTACTGAACCAGGGTGTCTTGCAGTCTAGCTGACAAACCCAGACAGAACTGACTCCAGAGGGCAGGGTCGTTCCACAGGGTGTCAGTCGCCCACCTCCGAAACTCCGAGCAGAACTCCTCCACTGCTCGTGACCCCTGCTTGAGCTTACGGAGGTTTGACTCAGCAAGAATCATCCTATCTGGTTCACCGTACACTTGAGCCAGAGCAGCAAAAAACCCGTCCACCGACTGCAGCGATGGTGAGTCAGGAGGGAGGGAGAAGGCCCAGGTCTGGGGATCCTCCTTAAGAAGGGAGATTATAATCCCCACCCGCTGTTCCTCGCTCCCAGACGAACGAGGCCGAAGCCTGAAATAAAGGTTACAGGTCTCTTTGAACACCAAGAATTTATCTCTTCCCCCAGAAAACCTATCTGGAAGAGAGATCTTGGGTTCAGGTATGGCCTGGGCGTGAGCAGTGGCCAGATACCCCACAACCTGCGGCTGTAGCTGCACCACCTGCGTCCCCAGACCAGTGACCTCAGCTGAGATGGTTTGCATCGGTTGTGAGAAGGGATCTGCAGAGGATGACTGAGACATAATGGCTCAGAGAAAAAAAAATGGTAATGGGCTGCTGATAATGTCACGCTTGTGAGATAAGGGAATCAGGTAACAGGTAGGTGAATTGGGCAAAAGGGGGTCAGGAGAGCCTAATCTGACCCTGAAGCTGGGGTCCCTGGCTCGCCCTTATCTCGGAGGTACCTCTGATGGTGAGGAGTTCCGAGCCGCCATCCTGTACCCTAAAACTCCCGATTAGCCCTAGGCTGAGGGCCCCTACCTCCACCCACCGGTCAGGAAACACAGCTTCTGCCAAAGAAAGACTTTAGCCCAGCAGCTAAGCATCAGCACAGCACAGCACCAAGACCTAGAGCACATAGCTATCAGCAGCACCTGATAGGGTAGAGGGAAGGCTATTTAAACCCAGAGGGAGGGGATTCCAGGTGAGTCACACATTAACTGCTGAACCAGCAATTGAACATAATAGTGACTGCAGTTCTGGAACACACCACAGGAGGCCCAGGACCTTCACAACTATCAACCATGCAGCTCTTTAAAGACAAACCACATACACAGCAACATCCAACAATGTCAGCGCCAACTAAGCGTTTGACAGCAGCGATCACACAAACATAAGCCATCAATTAGAAAAGGCTGAATAACCTTTTGGATGTTGTTGTGTGTAGTTAGAAAAACAAAGCTATTATCTTCCAAACATAAGGAGCCATGTTCTTTTAATTGTCATGATTCCTCTGACCTGTATTCAGGGTGTGCTGGGTGATTGACAGCTCAGTCATCCTATTTGGAGCTGGGATGTGCTGGGCGATTGGTGTTCTGATTGACAGCTCAGTCACCCAATCTCTATCTGGGAAGTGCTGGGTTCTTGCAGGTTTTCCTTGTCTCCTGCAATTGCCCAGTCTTTTAGCTCTGCTGTTTCCCCAGAGCACTGCCAGTCTTAGTTTCAGCACTGAGGTGCTAAGTTGGCCTCTTGCATCTGTGCTCTGGGAATTGATCTTTTGCTGCCTGACCTTGCCTGTGTTTGACCATCGTTTAGTCTTGTCCCTCTGTTCTGATCCGCACCTCTCCGGGTAACTGACCTCGGACTGTGAATGATTTAACTACACCTCTGTTTATTTCTACTGTCTTGATGCGCTCACCTGGTATCTGACCTGAACGTTGAATTACCTACTTCACTTCTTGCCCATGTGGTGATTAGCGTCAAACTAATCCTGTGCAATCTACTTAATGTCTTGTTTGCTACACTACATATCTTTAGCACTTGCCTATACATCTGCTTTTCAATACTGAAGATAAATCATCTATTAGATGCTGACCATTGCAGACCTCTCTTCTTTCCTTCCCTGCCTCTTCTTTCCCTAAATACTTTAAATCACCAGAGAGAAAGTAAATTACTTTTCTGGCAGCGGAGTCTTTGCACGCCTCAGTCAAACCGCAGCCAATACGTAGGGTGGAGAGTGGGGTGAGCGGTTGGAGGGCTGCTACACCCCTAATAGAAGAACCTTACTCTGGATTTTCCAAACACCTTAATATTAGCAGTATAGCGGTATTTTCATATGATATAACAGTGAATGTCTACAGAGTCCTACACTCCAGTTGGGTCTCTGGATGATGAGTCTCATTGTGATGTCACCTCTGGCGCCACTTTCGGCCCAGAGCAGGGTTTAACAGTTTCAGACTAGATGTGTTTTTTATTTTATTGAAAAATGATCAAACTAAGGTTTTACCAGCCAAATAGGTCATTTTAGACCTAACTGGCTGCAAATCATAAATTCTATAAACCAAAATAAAATACACAATCAGACGTCGTCCAGAACAGATGGAGACGCAGCTGAAGGATGACCTTATTAATGTTACTGTATTATTATATTACTATGTGTATTACTGTACCACGGTCCCGGTAGAAGCCAGCTACGATGTTTAAAGGGGTCCATGAAGGTTTTACCCTAACAATCAAGACAACGAAACGTCTGCAGCTCAGCCTTCATTCTGTACATAGGTTTAAGGGCTGTGCCTAGTCCTTGAAGACCAGATCAATACTGGCTGGACCGTAACTGATCAAATGTATATGTGATAACATGAAACTTCTGGGTCCAAGTGCAAAATGTGTAACACAGCCCTACATACCATGCTCCATTTATAATACCGTATATACTCGTGTATAAGCCGACCCGTGTATAAGCCGACCCCCCCTACTTTTGCACCCAAAACCTGGGAAAATCTATTGACTCGTGTATAAGCCGAGGGTGGACCCCAGCACAGGTATACAGCCCCCAGCAGTGTGGTATACAGCAGCCTCCCCAGTGGTATATACAGGCCCCAGCAGTGTTACAGCAGCAGCCCCAGTGGTATATACAGCAGCAGCCCCAGTGGTAGTATACAGCAGCCCCAGAGGTATATACAGCAGCCCCAGTGGTAGTATACAGCAGCAGCCCCAGTGGTAGTATACACGCAGCCCCAGTAGTATATACAGCCCCAGTGGTAGTATACACGCAGCCCCAGTAGTATATACAGCCCCAGTGGTATATACAACCCCAGTGGTAGTATACAGCAGCCCCAGTGGTAGTATACAGCCCCAGTGGTAGTATACAGCAGCCCCAGTGGTATATACAGCCCCAGTGGTAGTATACAGCAGCCCCAGTGGTAGTATACAGCCCCAGTGGTAGTATACAGCAGCCCCAGTGGTATATACAGCCCCAGTGGTAGTATACATACAGCCCCAGTAGTAGTATACAGCCCCAGTGGTAGTATACAGCCCCAGTGGTAGTATACAGCAGCCCTAGTGGTATATTCAGCCCCAGTGGTAGCATACAGCAGCCCCAGTGGTATATACAGCCCCAGTGGTAGTATACAGCCCCAGTGGTAGTATACATACAGCCCCAGTAGTAGTATACAGCCCCAGTGGTAGTATACAGCCCCAGTGGTAGTATACAGCAGCCCCAGTGGTATATTCAGCCCCAGTGGTAGTATACAGCCCCAGTGGTATATACAGCCCCAGTGGTAGTATCCAGCAGCCCCAGTGGTATATACAGCCCCAGTGGTAGTATACAGGGCCCCAGCAGGGCCCCCTCATAATTTGGCGCCCCCACCTCACTTGCTGGGCCCCCCGCATGCAGCGCTGCACATATACATTACCTGTCTAGCAGCTGTCACCCTCCGATGGCGGATCGCGGCTCCCGGCTCCGGGCTCCATCTTCCTCTCTGTCTTCCTGCTTTGTGACCGGGGCTCATCGCGATGACGTCATCGCGACGCCGGCCGGTCACCTGACAAGCAGGAAGACAGAGAGGAAGATGGAAGCCGGAGCCGGGAGCCGCGATCCGCCATCGGAGGGTGACAGCTGCTAGACAGGTAATGTATATGTGCAGCGCTGCATGCGGGGGGGCCCAGCAAGTGAGGTGGGGGCGCCAAATTATGAGGGGGGCCGTATTGACTCGCGTATAAGCCGAGGGGGTGACTTTTCAGCCCAATTTTTGGGCTGAAAAACTCGGCTTATATGCGAGTATATACGGTACTTGGGTAGTCTGATTCTTTTCTTACGTAGCTATAGTGACTGTGCCTGGTCTTGCAAGACCTGATTGGCAGGACTTGGTCCTTCACTGATCAAATATTGATGTCCTATTTAGAGATAAAACTTAAAACATCTGGGTCCTTCATGTCATTTGTCATTTATATTACTACTGTGGTCCCCCTCACTGCTTACTTTAGTTTATTGACTGTACCTGGTGCCGTAGAGTATCCGATTCAACATTGGTTTATTGACTGTACCTGGTGCCGTAGTTTATACGATTCAACATTGGTTTATTGACTGTACCTGGTGCCGTAGTTAATAATAATATTAATAATAATTTATTCATTTATATAGCACTATTAATTCCATAGCACTTTACATACATGAGTAATGCTGTCTCTCTTGGAGCTCACAATCTAAACATCCTATCAATATGTCTTTACAATGTGGGAGGAAACCGGAGTGCCTGGAGGAAACCCATGCAAACACAGGGAGAACATACAAACTCCTTGTAGATGTTGTCCTTGGTGTCCTTGATGGGAATTGAACCCAGGACTTCAAGACCCCAGTGCTGCAAAGGCTACAGTGCTAACCACTTGAGCCACCGTGCTGTAGTTTATCCGATTCAACATTGCTTTATTGACTGTACCTGGTGCCATAGTTTATCCGATTCAACATTGGTTTATTGACTGTACCTGGTGCCGTAGAGTATCCGATTCAACATTGGTTAATTGACTGTACCTGGTGCCATAGTTTATCCGATTCAACATTGGTTTATTGACTGTACCTGGTGCCGTAGTTTATCCGATTCAACATTGGTTTATTGACTGTACCTGGTGCCGTAGTGTACCTGATTCAACATTGGTTTATTGACTGTGCCTGGTGCCGTAGTTTATCCGATTCAACATTGGTTTATTGACTGTACCTGGTGACGTAGTTTATTCAATTCAAGTCTTGATCGGCAGTGATCTAATATTATTGTGCTATCCTGAGACAAAATTTGAAGCTCCAAGGCCTCAATGCAAAATCTGTAAACATGGCCTCACATCTACCATCTATAACACTGGTGACTGCTTGACTGCCATTGGGGCATGTTGCCCTCATAGGCACAAAGGCTCAGGTTCACATTCTACCTTGCAGCTAAACCCTTTCACCTATCCTGAGAGTTATCACTGTTGTAGTCCCAGGGAGAACCCCTTGGTTTAGGAAAATATATTTTTCCATAAAAAATTCAAACACTTCTTCATGAGTAGAAAGTGGCTTCTTGCTCTTGAGGACATATCATGTCCATATATTACAGGGCATACCAGTCATTTCAGTAGGAAATGTGAAATGCTTAATTTCCACTAGGGTGGTAGTGCGGAGAAATTGAAGACTTGTTAATAAACTCACCTTAGAAGTGCTGTCTAGTGTCATTATAAGATTCCATGGAATTACCTTAGTATTGCACAGGTAATAATATAATCACCTGCACTGGTGATGATTCCAAACCTGGTGCCAATGCTAAGGAAATCCTGAAGACCTGCACTGTTGGCGGCCCTCGAGGCCTGGAATCCTGAAGACCTGCACTGTTGGCGGCCCTCGAGGCCTGGAGTTCCCCACTCTTGTACTAGAAGAGCATCAGACAATGCTCTGCTTGGCTCAGGCTCTTATATAATAATGGACTCCAAAGGTCCATCAGAAGACAACCCTATATAGAGTTGATGTTTGAGCCAATCATTAGCCCGATTTCTACTGGGCATTGCCTAGGCTTGGGCCTCTTATATGTACAAAAGATCAAGTTCATGTAATAATTACCAAAATCCTCTAGTCCCTGAAAAGACTAGATAGATTTCTATATACATCTTATGGCTACAGTTTAATAATCTCCATAGGATCAATGGTGGTCAATCACCTCCATAGTCAGTTGTTCACCTAAATAGCTAGGAGTAGTGACCACCAGGTCTATAGTGTGGGAATCAAAACCCCCAAACAGAACCTCATACCTCAGTTTCATGAACGCCTGTGAAGGTAAGATGAATAGGGAGGGTCAAATGTTGGGCATTAACTATGGTCATGACACCCCTGGTTACACGATCCTCATCCTTAGATGGTAAAAGACGTCAACTTCTGAAGTGCGGGTCTATCTGGTGAGGATTGGGGTTAATGAGTAAGCCTCAGTTGTTGTTATGGCCGATGTCCAGCTCTGGATTCATTTCCGATTTTCCAGACCCTTGTTTTTTTTTTAATTTAATGCCCACGGCGAATCATTGCTGTTTGTCAGCTGCAGCTGCGTTATATGGGAACAACACATCAGGAGGATCAGGACCTGGAGCAGAACATGGAGGGTTGGGGAAGTGTCCTGACATGAGGTTTGTCTGCAAAATCAGCAGCCTGGAGTGTGGAGGAGATTAGCTTTAAAGAGCAATTGTTGTTTTTATCTTTCCATAAATCAGTAGCACACATGAAAATGAGAAACTTTATAAAATATCTTATTGTAGAAATCTGTTTCTTTTTATACTTTGGCTGATAATTCATCTCAAAATTCATGGGTAAAATTTGTCTTTAGTGAATATAGAATTTCGCATTACAGAAATAGGAGAGGACAGTTGGTGCTTATAGAATTCTGTAGAGAATTCTGTCACTTCAGGAGAACGATGCAGAATGACTGTCTGCCTATAGCTCCTGTCTTCTCGGTTTCTGTGTGTTCCTCTAGCTTTTCCCTCCTATATGCCTGTTTCAACCTCTAGCTCCTCCCATCCCTCAATGTCTGTGTCTGTCTCTAGCTCCTCCCTCCTTCTTTTCCTCTCCTACTTTCCCCTCTATGTCTGTATCTGCCCCCAGCTCTTCCCTCCTCCTTTCCCCTTTGTCTGTGTCTGCCTCCATCTCCTCCCTCCTCCTTTCTCCTCTATGACTGTGTCTCGCCTCCAGCTCCTCCCTCCTCTTTTCTCCTCTATCTCTGTGTCTGCCTCCAGCTCCTCCTCCTCTTTTCTCCTCTATGTTTGTGTCTGCCTTCAGCTCCTTCCTCCTCTTTTCCCCTCTATGTCTGTGTCTGTGTCTGCCTCCAGCTCCTCCTCCTTTTTTCCCCTTTATGTCTGTGTCTTACTCCAGCTGTTCCCTCCTCCTTTCCTCTCTGTCTGTGTCTGCCTCCAGCTTCTCCTTCCTCCTTTCTTCTCTATGTATGTGTCTGCCTCCAGCTCCTCCTCCTCCATTCCCCTCTATGTCTGTGTCTGCCTCCAGCTCCTCTCTCCTCTTTTCCCCTCTATCTCTGTGTCTGCCTCCAGCTCCTCTCTCCTCTTTTCCCTCTATCTCTGTGTCTGCCTCCAGCTCCTCCTCCTCTTTTCCCCTCTATGTCTGTGTCTGCCTCCAGCTCCTCCTTCCTCCATTCCCCTCTATGTCTGTGTCTGCCTCCAGTTCCTCTCTCCTCCTTTCTCCTCTATGTCTGTGTCTGACTTCAGCTCCTTACTCCTCTTTTCCCCTCTATGTCTGTGTCTGCCTCCAGCTCCTCTCTCCTCTTTTCTTCTCTATGTATGTGGCTGCCTTCAGCTCCTCCCTCCTCCTTTCTCCTCTGTGTTGTGTCTGCCTCCAGCTCCTCTTCCTCCTTTCCCCTCTATGTCTGTGTCTGCCTCCAGCTCCTCTCTCCTCCATTCCCCTCTATGTCTGTGTCTGCCTCCAGCTCTTCCTCCTCTTTTCCCCTCTATGTCTGTGTCTTACTTCAGCTGTTCCCCCTCCTTTCCTCTCTGTCTGTGTCTGCCTCCAGCTCCTCCCTCCTCCTCTCTTCTCTATGTCTGTGTCTGCCTCTGGCTCCTCACTCCTCCTTTCTCCATATCTGTGTCTGCCTCCAGCTCCTCCCTCCTCCTTTTGCCTCTATGTCTGTGTCTGCCTCCAGCTCCTCCCTCCTTCTTTCTCCTCTATGTCTGTGTCTGCCTCCAGCTTCTCCCTCCTCCATTCCCCTTTGTCTGTGTCTGCCTTCAGCTCCTCTCTCCTCCTTTCTCCTATATGTCTGTGTCTTCCTCCAGCTCCTCCCTCCTCCATTCCCCTCTATGTATATGTCTGCCCCAGCTCCTCTCTCCTCCTTTCCCCTCTATATCTGTCTGCCTCCAGCTCCTCCTCCTCTTTTCCCCTCTATGTCTGTGTCTGCCTCTAGCTCCTCTCTCCTCCTCTCTCCTCTATGTCTGTGTCTGCTTCCGGCTCCTCACTCCTCCTTTCTCCTCCATGTCTGTGTCTGCCTTAAGCTCCTCCTCCTCTCTCCTCTATGACTGTGTCTTCCTCCAGCTCCCCCTCCTTATCTGTCTGTGTCTGCCTCTAGCTCTTCCCTCCTCCTCTCTCCTCTATGTATGTGTCTGCCTCCAGCTCCTCCCTCCTTTTTTCTCCTCTATGTCTGTGTCTGCCTCCAGCTCCTCTCTCCTCCTTTCTCCTCTATGTCTGTGTCTGCCTCCAGCTCCTCCCTCCTTCATTCCCCTCTATATCTGTGTCTGCCTCCAGCTCCTCCCTCCTCCTTTCCCCTCTGTCTGTGCCTGCCTCTAGCTCCTTCCTCCTCCTCTCTCCTCTATGTCTGTGTCTGCCTTCAGCTCCTCCCTCCTCCTTTTCCCTCTATGTCTGTGTCTGCCTCCTGCTCCTCCCTCCTTCTTTCTCCTCTATGTCTGTGTCTGCCTCCAGCTCCTCCCTCCTCCATTCCCCTTTGTCTGTGTCTGCCTTCAGCTCCTCTCTCCTCCATTCCCCTCTAAGTATATGTCTGCCCCAGCTCCTCTCTCCCCCTTTCCCCTCTATGTCTGTCTGCCTCCAGCTCCTCCTCCTCTTTTCCCCTCTATGTCTGTGTCTGCCTCTAGCTCCTCCCTCCTCCTCTCTCCTCTATGTCTGTGTCTGCATCCGACTCCTCACTTCCCCTTTCTCCTCCATGTCTGTGTCTGCCTTAAGCTCCTCCTCCTCTCTCCTCTATGACTGTGTCTTCCTCCAGCTCCCCCTCCTCATCTGTCTGTGTCTGCCTCCAGCTCCTCCCTCCTTTTTTCTCCTCTATGTCTGTGTCTGCCTCCAGCTCCTCTCTCCTTCTTTCTCCTCTATGTCTGTGTCTGCCTCCAGCTCCTCTCTCCTCTTTTCTTTTCTATGTATGTGTCTGCCTCCTGCTCCTCCTTTCTCCTCTATGTCTGTGTCTGCCTTAAGCTCCTCTCTCCACTTTTCTCCTCTATGTCTGTGTCTACCTCCAGCTCCTCCCTCCTCCTTTCCCCTCTGTCTGTGTCTGCCTCTAGCTCCTTCCTCCTCCTCTGTCCTCTATGTCTGTGTCTGCCTCCGGCTCCTCACTCCTCCTTTCTCCTTCATGTCTGTGTCTGCCTGCAGCTCCTCCTCCTCTCTCCTCTATGACTGTGTCTTCCTCCAGCTCCCCCTCCTCCTCTGTCTGTGTCTGCCTCCAGCTCCTCTCTCCTCCTTTCTCCTCTATGTCTGTGTCTGCCTCCAGCTCCTCTCTCCTCCATTCCCCTCTATGTCTGTGTTTGCCTCCAGCTCCTCCCTCCTCCTTTTACCTCTATGTCTGTGTCTTCCTCCAGCTCCTCCCTCCTTCTTTCTCCTCTCTGTCTGTGTCTGCCTCCAGCTCCTCTCTCCTCCTTTCTCCTCTATGTCTGTGTCTGCCTCCAGCTCCTCTCTCCTCCTTTCTCCTCTATGTCGGTGTCTGCCTCCAGCTCCTCCCTCCTCCATTCCCCTCTATGTCTGTGTTTGCCTCCAGCTCCTCTTTCCTTCTTTCTCCTCTACGTATGTGTCTGTCTCCTGCTCTTCCTTTCTCCTCTATGTCTGTGCCTGCCTCCAGCTCCTCTCTCATCTTTTCTCCTCTATGTATGTGGCTGCCTCCAGCTCCTCCTTCCTCCTTTCTCCTCTGTGTTGTGTCTGCCTCCAGCTCCTCTTCCTCCTTTCCCCTCTATGTCTGTGTCTGCCTCCAGCTCCTCGTTCCTCCTTTCTCCTCTATGTTTGTGTCTCCCTCCAGCTCCTCCCTCCTCCTTTCTCCTCTGTGTTGTGTCTGCCTCCAGCTCCTCTCTCCTCTTTTCTCCTCTATGTCTGTGTCTGCCTCCAGCTCTTCCTTCCTCCTTTCTTCTCTATGTTTGTGTCTGCCTCCAGCTCCTCCCTCCTCCTTTCTTCTCTATATCTGTCTCCCTTGTCATCTATGTCTGTGTCTGCCTCCTCCTCCTCCCTCCTCTCTCCTCAGAAATTTAAAAGTACCAACTGTAATGTCTTATCTCAGTAATATCTTCACCAATTAAAGATTGTACAGATTTCACCCATGGATTAAGACTGAAAAAAGTAGAAAGAAGCAGATTTCTCTTGTAGGACATATTATATTGTTGCTTACTTTCATACGTACCATTGATTTATGAAAGAAAAATTTAAATGATGGTTTTTCTTTAAGTAGTATGTTACATGACCATAGATGAAAAAGATAGCAAGTAATTAGCTGAAAGTAGAACCAGACGTTTATACTTTTTAAGTCCCTGCTCTCCCCTGATTCTGTCTTTGTCTTATGTTTTGCACAATGTTGCTCCAATGCAGAGATATTCACATTTTGTACTTTTGTAGCTAAGGATGTAAAATCTTTGCCAGCAGTCCAAGTGGACATTTCCTTAGTCTTTTCTGGGGGGGGGGGGGGGGGGGTGTAATTTTACCCTCCTCTCTTCTTGGAAGGTTTTTTTAGCAAGTGTCAGGTCCTCTTTAATTTAAAAAGTGAATGAAACATGCACTTGGGCAGAGGAAACAAAAGGTATAATTATGTGCTTATTATTATGTGCTTAATTGTAAAACACTGGGCAAAACTGTCACTGAAAAAGACCTGGGTGTATGGGTAGATGACAAACTCACATTTAGTGGCCAGTGTCAGGCAGCTGCTGCAAAGGCAAATAAAATAATGGGATGTATTAAAAGAGGCATAGATGCTCATGAGGAGAACATAATTTTACCTCTATACAAGTCACTAGTGCGACCACACTTAGAATACTGTGTACAATTCTGGTCTCCGGTGTATAAGAAAGACATAGCTGAACGAGAGCAGGTCCAGAGAAGAGCGACAAAAGTCATTAGAGGACTAAGGGGTCTGCAATACCAAGACAGGTTATTAAACTTGGGGTTATTTAGCTTGGAAAAACGAAGGCTTAGGGGTGATCTTATAATAATGTATAAATATATGAGGGGACAGTACAGAGAACTTTCTAATGATCTCTTTACTCTTAGGCCTGAGACGGGGACAAGGGGGCATCCTCTATGTCTGGAGGAAAGAAGGTTTAATCATAATCACAGACGCGGATTCTTTACTGTAAGAGCAGTGAGACTATGGAACTCTCTGCCACATGATGTTGTAATGAGTGAGTCACTACTAACATTTAAGAAGGGCCTGGATGCCTTTCTTGAAAATTATAATATTACCAGTTATACATACTAGATTCTTCGATAGGGTGTTGATCCAGGGAACTAGTCTGATTGCTGTACCTGGAGTCAGGAAGGAATTTTTTCCCCCAATGTGGAGCTTAGTGTTGCCACATGGGTTTTTTTTGCCTTCCTCTGGATCAACATGTTAGGCTATGGGTTGAACTAGATGGACTTAAAGTCTTCCTTCAACCTTAAAAACTATGTTACTATGTTACTATGTTACTGTTACTTAAATGGCAATATAAGTGGTGATTTTGATATATGGTATAATACAAAAATAACTGTCACCATATGTTATATGTTAGGAATGGTACCTAGAACTATTTTGGAACCATTATATTGCTGTGTAGATATTGGTCTGCAAGAACCAGTTTAATGTAGATCAATGATCAGATTCTCCAATATTCCATGTTCTGTAATATATGTTCTCTGATATGCCATGTTCTGCAATATATGTTCTCTGATATGCCATGTTCTGCAATATACTTTCTCCTATATCCCATGTTCAGAAGTATAGGTTCTCTGACATTCCATGTTCTGTAATACACATTCTCGGATACTCCATGTTCTGTAAGATATGTTCTCCTATATCCCATGTTCTGAAGTACGGTATATGTTCTCTGACATTCCATTCTCTGTAATATACATTCTCGGATATTCCATGTTCTGTAATGTAAAGTTGTGCTCAAAAGTTTACATGCCCCGGCAGATTTATTGCTTTCTTGGCCTTTTTTCAGAGAATATGAATAACACAAAACCTTCTTTTCCACTCATGGTTAGTGGTTGGGTGAAGGCATTTATTGTCAAACTATTGTGTTTTCTCTTTTTAAAATTATAATGACAATCAAAAACATCCCAAAACCCTGATCAATAGTTCACATACCCCAGTTCGTAATACCTTGCATTTCCCCCTCTAAGCTGAATGACATCTTGAAGTCTTTTGTGGTAGTTGTGGATGAGGCTCTTTATTTTCTCAGATGGTAAAGCTGCCCATTTTTTTTGGTAAAAAGCCTCCAGTTCCTGTAAATTCCTGGGCTTTCTTGCATAAGCTGCGCTTTGCTTGAGTTCTCCCAGAGCGGCTCAATGATATTGAGGTCAGGACACTGAGATGGGCTCTCCAGAACCTTCACTTTGTTCTGCTGTTGACAATGACAGGTCGACTCAGCCCTGTGTTTTGGACCGTTGTAATGTTGGAACGTACCTCCCGTGTGCAGCTTCTGGGCTGATGAGTGAAAATTTGCCTCCAGAATTTGCTGATAACATGCTGCATTCATCTTTCCTTCAACTTTGACCAAGTTTCCTGTGCCTTTGTAGCTCACACATCCCCACATCATCAGCGATCCTCCTCCATGCTTTACAGTAGGAGTGGTGTTCCTTTCATCATAGGCCTTGTTGACATCTCTCCAAATGTAATGTTTATGGTTGTGGCCATAAAATTCGATTTTGGTCTTAAAACTCCAAATTACCTTGTTCCAGAAGTTTGGAGGCTTGTCTCTGGCTGTTTGGTGTATTGTAGGTGAGATACTTTGTGGCATTTGCGCAGTAATGGCTTTCTTCTGGTGACTAGAACGTGCAGCACATTTTTTTTTCAAGTGCCTCCTTATTGTGGATCTTGATACAGTCACACCGCTAGTTTTCAGTGAGTCCTGTATTTCAGCTGATGTTATTTGTGGCTTTTTCTTTGCATCCCGAACTATTTTCCTGGCAGTTGTGGCCAAAATTTCTGTTGGTCTACCTGATCATGGTTTAGTTTTTACAGAGCCCCTGATTTCCCATTTCTTAATCATAGTTTGAACACTGCTGACTGGCATTATCATTTCCTTGGATATCTTTTTGTATCCCTTTCCTGTTTTATACAGTTCAACTATCTTTTCCGGTAGATCTGTTGACAATTCTATTGCTTTCCCCATGAATCACAATCCAGAAACGTCAGTGGCTGGATGAAAGATGCAAGAGTCTGTCTGGATCTCAGAAACTCACTCATCTTTTATGCACACACTGATTACAAGCAAACAGGTGAGGATGTTACCTTTATTAGCCATTCAAACCCATTTGTGTCAACGTCTGTGCATGTTATCAGGCCAAAATCACCAGGGTATGTGAACTTTTGTTCAGGGTCATTGGATGTTTTTGTTTGTGATTATGATTTTAAAAATATATATATAAATTACTTCACCCAACCATTAACTATGAGGGGAAAAAAAGTTTTTGTGTTATTACTCATATTCTCTGAAAAAAGGACAAGAAAGCAAAAAATCTGCTGGGGCATGTACACTTTTGTATATTCTCTGATATTCCATATTCTGTAATATTATGTTCTTTGATATTCTATGATCTCTATTATTTCATGTCTGATATTCCAGATTCTTTTATATCCCATGTTCTCTAAAATTCAAAGTTCTTTAATATTCCATGTCATCTAATATTCCAGATTCTCTAATATTTCAAATTACGGTATCTAGTATTCCATGTTCTGTAATATTCCATGTCATCTAATATTTCCACCTCAAACATATGGAAGTGATACATAGAACGTATGACTAATTTTACAGACTGTCCTTGTGGAGAACGGGTTATTGGGATATCACACTGAGTAATAATAAATTACATCCTCCGCTCTGCTGCATCTGCACCTAATTGGGGAAGGGTAGCAAAAAGCCAAGTAATTTTAACTATCAATTGTCCTTGATTTTAAGGTAAGCCATCCTCTATGTGGCAGAATTGGTCTTTATAGCATATGGGTTTCTCGTTTTAGGGCGACATCCAACAGCTGCTGATAGTGGACGACCCCAGAGCCGCCTATGACTATTGCAACACCTACATGCGCAACTGCGATGGTGCTCTTGTCTACGCCGTACAAGCCCAGGACCCAGAGTTCCCTGACCAGGTAAGAAGACCAACATGGTGCATAGTTATGTAACATTGCATGAAGATTGAGGTAGATAGGTGAAAGATAGATAGGCAGATAGTTTGTATCCACCCCCACTTGCCAGTGGTCATTTACAACACTGGTGTCTTCTTGGTCAGAAGGTCTATGGACCTTCTCAGACATCGATACCTGTAGATAGGTGAGTGCCCTATTACAACCAAGACTCGACTCATGGACCATCGGTACCTACACACATAACTAAGCTCTTTCACATCAGCGACTTACGGCATCTGCCGCTTAACAGCAGCACTTGCGCCACACTTGCGGCAAGCCCCATGCATTCTCTATGGGGCTTGCGCCAAGTGCGGCAATTGCGGTTTCGCCTCAATCCGGCAAATCTGGCAGTTGCGGCCACGAAAAAAAATGCGGCTAGCCGCCGCAAGTGCCAGATCTGCCGCATCCGACCGCAAGCCCCACAGACAATGCATGAGGTTTGCCACAAGTGTGCCGCAACTGCGGCTGATGTGAAAGGGGCCTGTTACGTTCTGGGTGGTTCGCTTGTAAAATACTATTTTTTATTTATTTGCGTTGTATATTAACTGAAGAAGTTGGAAACAACCTCAGAACATAGTATTCTTTGGGAATTGCTTTTTTTTGGCCTAAAGAAGAATTGATGCTCAGGTCAGCGTCTTACACACGACTGGTTAAAACTCCGAGTGGACCCCTTGGTTCCCACCAGCTAAGGCAGGCGTGAAATGGAAAAGATTTTGGCAGGGGCAGCCCCAGAGCTCGGAGCCAGGGGTTTTCATTCAGCAGATGGGATGTCCGGGCCGCCCCAGCTGGAACAGTAACAGCTGGTTCGCAGGGCTGGGTCTCATTCACACGAGCGTGAGTCACAGCACTGGCATGTGCAACTGGGAGGCAGCAAGGAAAACCAGGCTTGGGAGATGTGTCATCAAGACCCCCGGGGAACAGACCCCTCACTTCACAGCTCAGCAGTAACGTAGCCATGTCAGAGCCCTGCAGATGCAGTGCGTAAATAATGCAATATAAACCTTAAATCTAGCCATACGGGGATGATAGGTTTTATTAAGAGTCAGAATATAATAAATCTTGTGGTTTTTACACATCGTGAGGCTCAATGCAGATGGAAAAAGCAGATAGTAAAGGGCTGTTCAGTTTATAAAACATATTGTTCAATAGGGAATTTAAAGGTGAAAGGAGTTTTCTGGGTTAAACATAAAATTCTGGGTTGCATCAACCTTCACAGTGTCCAATGTGCTCACTGTTAGGATCAGGCACTGTGTTGACTACTCATGTGCAATTTGCATAGTTGTGGTCACTTGCTGACTGTCTTCTCATCCACTCCTCTCAACAGAACTTAGAGAAGCAGGAAAAATCACTAGACGGCACATGACGAGCAGTCAGCAGAGCTGAATCCTGACAGTGTGCATATTGCATACTTGTCAGGATTTGGTAATGTGCAGTATAATAGAGGCGCTGCTGAATTTTATGCTGATCCCAGAAAACCTCTTTAAAAATGGGGGTTTTCATTAAGCCTCTTCATCTCTAGCCCTTCACTCAGGGCAGATTATTATTATTATTATTATAGATTTTGTATATAGCAACAACAATCTACTCAGTGCTTCATTTTAAGAAACTCTGTGTCCTACACCACTCAATCTGCTGGAAAATTGCTCTATAAAGTGCAGCTCATCGTTGCTTGCACACGCTCTGGTGGATTGGCCACATTTGTGCATTACATGGACAGTGCTTTGGTTTTAATATAGATTGTGTAATGCTTCATTTTCCCTGCGGAGGCAGTGTAGGAGAATTAAACACTTATTAGGATGGTTTCACACTTTCAATCAGGCAAGATCAGGGTTTTTCAGAAAAATGTGATCCTTTTAGGATCCAGTTCGCTTTAATGGTGTCAGGTAGAATCCTGTCACTTCAGGTTCCTTCCTGATACCATTCAAGTGAAAGGGCAAAAAACTGGATCCTGAAAGGATCAAGTTTTTCTGAGAAACCTGATCTTGCCTGATTTGAAAAACCTGAAGTGTGCAAAATTGGAATTTTTGTATCACTCGCCTAAATATCCGGGTGATTGCTTAGTAACAGGTGACACCATTAGACCACCACCTCTCTGGCAATGAACGGGAGTGGAGACCCCACATTTGGCTGAGGGGGGAATGAGGGATTTGGTGAGGGAACCCAAGGATCAATTCTGTGAGAGGGAAAGACGAGGTATCTTAAGTAGCCCTCCATTCTGCTAAAACAAAGGCGTACTGGTCACTGACCCACAACTATTAGAAGTTGAACGTTGGACATTTTTCCATTTCCATTAAAAAAATTGCCTAACTGAGAAATAATGGAAGCAACACGTCTCAAACACATTGTGCCCGAGCCATGTCCATCTCTTCTTTTTACAACTGTCTGTAAACCTCTGGGAAGTGAGGAGATAATTGCTGGAGTTTTGGGAGAGGACTCTTGTCCCATCCTTGTTTGATGTAGGAATCTAGCTTCTCAACTGTGCTTGGTCTTCTAGCTTCTCAACTGTGCTTGGTCTTCTAGCTTCTCAACTGTGCTTGGTCTTCTAGCTTCTCAACTGTGCTTGGTCTTCTAGCCTCTCAACTGTGCTTGGCCTTTTAGCTTCTCAACTGTGCTTGGTCTTCTAGCTTCTCAACTGTGCTTGGTCTTCTAGCTTCTCAACTGTGCTTGGTCTTCTAGCTTCTCAACTGTGCTTGGTCTTCTAGCTTCTCAACTGTGCTTGGTCTTCTAGCTTCTCAACTGTGCTTGGTCTTCTAGCCTCTCAACTGTGCTTGGTCTTCTAGCTTCTCAACTGTGCTTGGTCTTCTAGCTTCTCAACTGTGCTTGGTCTTCTAGCTTCTCAACTGTGCTTGGTCTTCTAGCTTCTCAACTGTGCTTGGTCTTCTAGCCTCTCAACTGTGCTTGGTCTTCTAACTTCTCAACTGTGCTTGGTCTTCTAGCTTCTCAACTGTGCTTGGTCTTCTAGTTTCTCAACTGTGCTTGGTCGTTTAGCTTCACAACTGTGCTTGGTCTTCTAGCTTCACAACTGTGCTTGGTCTTCTAGCTTCACAACTGTGCTTGGTCTTCTAGTTTCTCAACTGTGCTTGGTCGTTTAGCTTCACAACTGTGCTTGGTCTTCTAGCTTCACAACTGTGCTTGGTCTTCTAGCTTCACAACTGTGCTTGGTCTTCTAGTTTCTCAACTGTGCTTGGTCTTCTAGCTTCACAACTGTGCTTGGTCTTCTAGCTTCTCAACTGTGCTTGGTCTTCTAGCTTCACAACTATGCTTGGTCTTCTTTAGGGGCTTTCACATCTGCATTATTTGCAAATACGGCAGATCAGACAAACTTGAACTATTGAATTTCAGGTTTGCTTGATCTACCATTTTGCAAATCCGGCGGAATTTTGACTTTTTTGCAAAAAGTAGATGCGGCACATCCAGACAAATGCGGAGATTTGCATTCTCCCTGCGATCCCGCACTTCAGGCACTTGCGGCGCTGGATGAAAATCGTTAGTAGTCTTTTTCCACCTGAGGTGCCGGAAGTGCGGTATCGTGGTGAAAATGTAAGTCTCCGCACTTGTTCGGTGGTCCATTTACAATACATGAACAATAGCACAACCTATTCCGATTTCTGCCAGACTTGTAAAATCGCAGATGTGAAAGCACCCATTCCCGTATTTTTTGCACCAAATGTTCTGTATCATTATGATCTGTAGATGGTGGGATATTCAAAGTCTTTGCCATTTTAAGTTGAGGAACATTTATCTGAAATTGTTCCACTATTTTAATTTCTTTTAAACTTTGTTTTGTTCATTGAAAATTTATGAAACAAGAAACAGATCTTCATCACATAGTACTCATATAAAGAGAGAAACATAAAACTAGTACATGACGTTGTACAATGAACCATGCCGTCAGGCTAAATGTTTAAGTCCTAGAATAGTTGTACAGTAAGATGCCATCTCAGTGTTAGGGGTCAGTCTTTACAGGTCCACTGACATGAATAATAATGCTTATCATAGCATGCTAAGATACATAGAACAGGGGGAAACAATAAGAAAGCAGAAGAAAAGAACAGTAAATAACCAAGTGAGAAGAATGGGAGAAAGGGGGTAGGGAGTAGGGAAATGGGCAAAGTATCTACGTGAATTAATGGTCCCATAAGTGGCCTGGGGGTCTTGTTCAAATCGCCTTCAAGAGGGACAGATAGTTGTCTGACAATCTGAATTCCATCCAGTAGAACCAAGTTTTCAGGAAGCGATCGTGAGAATCTATAAATATAATTGACTTGTGGCATCTGTCATCACTCCTATATCAAGTGTCCCCGTATCACCATATATGATAATGCTACTGTGTCCCTCATGGTAATAGTGTCCCTATGCCCATATATAGTAACTGTGCCCATATATGGTAATAGTACTCTGTGTCCCTCATGGTAATAGTGTCCCCTATGCCCATATATAGTAACTGTGCCCATATATGGTAATAGTACTCTGTGTCCCTCATGGTGATAGTGCTCCATGTGCCTATGTATAGTAATATGATTGTGTCCCTCATGGTAATAATGCCTCCTATAAAAGTTACAAGTCTCATAAAATGGGGACACAGAACAAAATATAGTTTTTAGAAAGTTCTAAAAAAAATTAACCTCTAAAATATAATGAAAAGTTATATAGCTTTCGTGTCATTTTATTCATGCTAGAGAATTTTGTGAAAAAGGAAACCCCAGCCAAATCCACTGCCCCCCAACACCACAGAGTTTCTCCTATCATGACATTATTGGCCTTTCCGATGCGATAGAATTGGTGCTCCACCCATTCATCTTCTGTAAGAGGAGAATGAATGTGCTCACAGTCACAAGTAAATGTCATAGGTGGAACTGCCTCAATGTTTTTAATGGAATATCACAGTGATGACGAAGGATGAGGGCCAGGTCCAGATCTGCAATATTACTTGTAATTTTCCTAATCACCTGCTGCACCTTTCCCCAAAATAAGAAGAGACGTTTGCAAGACCACAATATGTGTAGCATGTTCCCTTCCTCCTCCTGCATCTCCAGCAGTAGGGACTTGCCTCTGGCAATATAGCATGTAGTCTAGTCAGCACCCTATACTACCTGAAGAGAGGTTTATATCTGACTTCTTGAAATTGAGAGCAGATAGCAGACTTATGTGTTGATGTGAAAATACATTTCCACTGATCCAATGTTACGTTTCATGATTTTTAGATAGTTGTTTACTGATTGGTGACCTCTGACCATCTTTGCTTCTGGGAGACTCTGCCTCTCTAATGTGCCCTTTATACACAGTCATTTAACTTTATTGAAAATTGACCGTTTTTTATTGGTGCCACATACTTTTCCAGCCTTTTATTAACCCTGTCCCAACTTTCTTGAGATGTGTTGCGTCCATCAATTTCTAAATGAGTTTATTGTTTTCAAATATAATAGAAAAATGGCCAACATTCTGTTGTGGGTTCTATATTCTGTTCCAAATCTCATTGCACTCTTCTTTACATTTTACACAGTATCCCATCTTTCGTTTCTTTATTTGGGGCTGTAATCTTTTTAGGGCTCTAATCATTAAATGCTTGAAATGATCCTTTTTAAGAAAGACTGGAAACATCCACTGAATAGCGTGTGATGTCTGGGTGGAGACTTGAGATAATCTATTTACATAATTGTGAAGTCCTGTCCATCATCCACCATCATGTTGTCCGGAAGAGAGCGCGTTCAGGGGGAAGAGAAAGCGTACAGGTGGAAGGGACAAGTGCACACGGGGTTGAAAGACCATATAGATGGAAGGGATGAGTGCACAGGGGGAAGAGAGAGCATACACATGGAAGGGATGAGTGCACAGGGGGAAAAGAGAGAGCGTACACATAGAAGGGATGAGTGCACAGGGGGAAGAGAGAGCGTACACATAGAAGGGATGAGTGCACACGGGGAAGAGAGAGAGCGTACACATAGAAGGGATGAGTGCACAGGGGGAAGAGAGAGAGTGTAGACATAGAAGGGATGAGTGCACAGGGGGAAGAGAGAGAGCGTACACATAGAAGGGATGAGTGCACAGGGAGAAGAGAGAGAGCGTACACATGGAAGGGATGAGTGCACAGGGGGAAGAGAGAGCGTACACATGGAAGGGACAAGTGCACAGGGGGTTAAAAGGCCATATAGATGGAAGGGATGAGTGCACATGGGGAAGAGAGAGCGTACACATGGAAGGAATGAGTGCACAGGGGGAAGAGAAGAGCGTACATATGGAAGGGATGAGTGTACAGGGGGAAGAGAGAGAGCGTACACATGGAAGGGATGAGTGCACAGGGGGAAGAGAGAGAGAGAGCGTACACATGGAAGGGATGAGTGCACAGGGGGAAGAGAGAGGGTACACATGGAAGGGATGAGTGCACAGGAGGAAGAGAGAGCGTACACTTGGAAGGGATGAGTTCACAGGGGGAAGGGCAAGGGGACAGGGGGCGAGTGTACAGAAGACAGCACAGTGGAGAGAGACAGCACACAGGGAAAAACAGCTCAAAGGAGAGAGCACAAGGAAAAAGGCAGCACAAGGAGCGGGCTTAGGGGAAGACAGCTCAAAGGGGATAGCACAGGGTGGAGAATACAGCACATTGGGGGGGGAGAGAGCAGACGGGGGGGAGACAGGTCAAAGGAGAGCGTACAGAGGGGAGAGAGACAGAACACAGGACGGAGAGAAAGAACAGAAAGGGGGAGAGCACAGTGGGGAGACACGATACCCATCTAGTAAAGATATAGAAGCTTCTATTTTTTTCATGTTCGCGCTTTAAGATATTTACCCAAGTGACAGACGTTTTGCTAAAATTTTTAATTTATACCAACATTTTTCTGGCTTCACTCTTACACGTCCTATGTTAGGTGCTCAGGTTGTCACTTCTTCTGCTCCTGTATGGTCCGTTTTCTCACATGCCTGTAAAAGTGTCATCGGATAGCTTTATAGTCTCCACAAGAAGTGCTTAATTTTTTCAACTGAATCTTTATTTTATGCAGGTAAAAAAGATGATTCTATCAAAGCTATAAAGAGATACGGCTACTAAGATGGCTGACAGACATAACATAGGGAAGAAGGGAGGGGTTACTGACATCAGAGCAACTACAGGGAGAGAGAGGAAACACAATTCTAAAAAAGGCAAACCTATAGCCTAGCATTACAGTGAGAACAATACAATGGAAATATAACACTATATGATTCACAAGTCGTGGCAAACATGGTGGGTGGGAATATTAAAATATGAGATAATAGGGAGATAATAAAGATATATAGAGCAGGGGTCATTTCAAGGTTGGCTTATGGTGGGTCACTGATAGATGCTACCGGATAGATTTGAACCTCCACCTCTAATATGGTGCATATCATCAGTGACTACGTCTTAGTTCCGTAGTCTGTTGGAATCTATGGGAGACATAAATTCTCTCCAGTAATAGGAGTTGCTCTCTGTTTTCACCTGATTCTCTTTTTTTTGCGCTGAACTCTACTTATTTGTATCAGTTGCTGACTATAAGCGCAAGTCCACCTAAACCAAACATGTCAGTGCACAGAGAGCCGGCCTCCATTGCAATAAGGGCAAATCATTATAAACCTTTAGGTCACTCGCTGTTGTAATTGAGACGCACAGTTCACTAATACATGGTTTGCAGAATATTTATGAACTTTCACGAATGGCAAGTATTTGGGGAGAAGCCAAATGCTTTGAGTTGTCCTATATCTCTCTGTGCACCTGCTAGGCATCGCTCCCAAAGTACGCTCGGAGTTTTTTATTCTCAGCTTAACACATTATTAAACATCCACTTGGGAATATTCAGCGCCAAGAGTCAAGCAAAGCCATTCCTGGATTATGGATGCCGTAGCAGCCATGCGTTTCACCAGGCTGCTCTTTCTATTACTCCATATATTAAGGGCAGACTAAAAGGCATCTGGGACCCTTAACACCAGCCTTACCTGTAATAAACTTAGTAGCCCAAGTGGCAGGAGGTAGGTAGGTAGGTTGGATTATGTCCAGTTGAGAAGGAGTAGGTTTCATAAAATCTGCTAATAGGAAGAGGGGTAGGTAGGTTATCTGGTACCATTGGTGCTGGATAATAGGTAATTGCTTACATTGCTTTCTACTGAAAGGGGGCAATAGATAGTTTGATGACCAGTGGGAAGACAGCTAGATAGGTAACCTGAGTTGGGATACAGTTCATGTAGGCTTTCTGGTGCTAAGTGTCTTGGAAAACGAAGTTAGTAGATTACCTATTGCCCAAGCAAAAGACTGGTAGTCATCCTTGCCTAGTACCATCCTGATCATACTTAGGCATGGGTGCTCGGAGGTGCTTAAAAGGAATCTGTCAGCAGGAGTTTGCTGTAAGGTTAAAAAAACAAGCAGCAACTGTGCCTCTCTTATCTGTGTGTGAGCTATTACTTTACCTAAATTAAAGGTTTTATCACCCTGTCTAACATTACAGAGTAGAAACTCCTGCATAAAGGTGTCTGACATGCCCTTGCTGTGATTGACACCTCACAGTCATGCACAATCTATATAGAGCCTTGTGTTGGCGGGGGCAGCTCTTTGATGGTGTAAGGGCGGCGACACCCAGTAATCTAATTGATATCTCATTGGATTCAGAATCTCCTTGTCTATATTAAGTTACTATCAGATGAAGTAGCAAAAATCTGCTGGAAGATTTCCTTTAAGAGCCCAAAATTGGCCCGTGAACTTTCCACATTTTTTCACATTTCACCAGAAATTTAAATTATGTTTATTCGGATTATATGTGATATACCAACACTAAGTATCAAGTATTTCTGAGGTGTAAAGAACCTGATTTTCTATGTATTCCACCCCCCTGAGTCAATACTCTCCAGGATCACCTTTTGCTGCAGTTACTTCTGCAAGTCTTTCAGGGTCTGTCTCTACCAGCTTTGCACATCTGAAGGTTTTGCCTGTTCTTCTTTGCAAAATAGACCTAGCTCAGTGAGATTGGATAGAGACGTCAGTGAACAGCAATTTTAAAGTTTTGTCACAGATTCTCGACAAGATTTCGATCTGGACGGTGACTGGACTGTTCACACACATGAATATGCTTTGATCAAAACCAGCAATTGTTGCTCTGGCAGGATGTTCAGTGTTCTTATCTTGCTGAATGGGGAACCTACACCCCACTCTCAAGTCTTCTGCAGCTTCTAACAGGTTTTCCTCCAGAATTGCCCTTTATTTAGTTTCAACCATATTTCCATCAACTCTGACCAGCTTCCCTGTCTCTGATGAAGAAAAGTCTCCCCACAGCAGGATGCTGCCACCACCATGTGTGACAGTGGGGATGGAGTTTTCATGGTGATGTGCAGTGTTGGTTTTTCACCATAACTAGTATTTTTTATTTAGCCCAAAAAGTTCAACTTTGGTCTCATCTGACCAGAGACCTTCTTTCACATGGTCGTTGTGTCCCCTACATGGCTTTTTACGAACTGCAAATGGAGCTTCTTATAGCTGTTTTTAAAAATGTTCTTCTTCTTGCCACTCTTCCATAAAGGCCAGATTTGTGGAGTATATGACTAATTATTATCCTGTGTACAGATTATCTCACCGAAACTATGGATCTCTGCAGATCCTCCAGATTGACTATGGACGACCGTGTCTTGATAGGTTTGCAGTTGTGCCTACCTTTTTGGTACTCTGTGAGATGTTCAGAGCTTGGGCTATTTTTTTTTCCAACCTATTCCTTCTTTACACTTCTCCACAACTTTATCCATGACCTGTCTGGTGTGTTCCTTGGTTTCCATTATTCTATTTCATCCCTAATGCTCTGAGGCCTTCAAAGAAGAGCAATAGTTATACTGAGATTAAGTACACACAGGTGGACACTATTTACTGATTAGGTGACTTCTTGAGACAATGGGTTTTATTTAGCGGTATCAGATTTTATTTAGCGGTATCAGACTACAGGGAGCTGAATACAAATGCATGTCACAATTTATTCTTAGATTAATATATTTAAGATACTTAGAAAACTATGTATAATTTCCTTTACACTTCACAAATACTTGCTACATAGTGTTGATATATCACTTAAAATCCCAATGAAATACAGTTTGTGGATGAAATAATGTGGGGTATGAATTTTTTCAAGGTATCTTATTTATCTTGGTTGATAAGATGAGGAACCATCATCTCCATCCTGAATCACATCCATCAATACCTTTCATGAGTATCCCAACCTCTAACATAATCTGATTATCCAATTAACCCCAATACACTGTTTGTTTTTTGCCTGTCTTGGCTCCACAGAACGCAACGGAAACTGCCCCTCGAAAGAAGAAGGGCGGAAAAGGTAAAAAGAAGGATAGAAAGGGCAAAAAGAAGAAGAGAAAGTCTGTAGCAGAGCACACAACAGAGTTGCTCAGTACTGTCATAAGTCCTACAGAAGCAATCACTACTACCTCAGCTGCCACTCAGGCGGTCACTCTTCTCATGGTAACCACCCCACCCAAAATTCAATTCTAGCGCCATCCTGCTTTATCATTGTCTGAGGTCAGCACGATATACAATCTGGCACCATGATCATGGCTTATTTTAATCATTAACATCATATTGCCACCAAAATATTGTCCATCTGTAATCTCATCTTGATATCCAACACTAACATCACCATCATCACCATCATCATCATCTGCTCTAAATGTTTTGGTTTCAAATAATACAAAAGGTGTTCTGCTGTATCGGCAGCAGTCATATATCAATATTATTTGGGAAAGTTGGACTACGGTAGAATCAACAGTTTATTTTTCCAGGGTCAACTTTTTGATCTGTACCAAACTGAGTAAAAACTACAACATTCTACAAATGTGCCTTATCTTAATATGATACAGTTCTAAACATTAGCCCCAGAATAATTTCCCCCGTTATCTAAAAGTCCTCGTCAAGAGTAAGTCTACACAAATGTCAAACAGGACTTTCTTAAGGTCTTTAGGCCAATCGTTCATCCGACAGCTGTGTCTCCCGAGTTGGGCAGAGACGCTCCTGTGTTCTCTATGAGAGAAGCTTATCTGGCTAAGAACAAAAGGATTGGCCATCTAAAATTGGACTATGCCAGATTCTTCATTGACTGTCAGGAGAACGTTGGGAAGACCCAATACATATTTACCTATTCTGTCGATATTGGTGGGTTAGGCTGATGTGTATCTCTAACCCCTTCATGACCTTGCCATTTTTTGCAATTCTGACCAGTGTCCCTTTTGAGGTTATAACTCGGAAACGCTTCAACGGATCCTAGCGATTCTGAGATTGTTTTTTCGTGACATATTGGGCTTCATGATAGTATTAAATTTAGATCGATAATTTTTGCGTTTATTTGTGAAAAAATCAAAAATATGGCAAAAATTTTGAAAATTTTGCAATTTTCAAATTTTGAATTTTTCTTCCGGTAAACCAGAGAGTTATGTGACACAAAATAGTTATGAAATAATATTTCCCACATGTCTACTTTACATCAGAACAATTTTGGAAAAAAAAAAAAAATTTGTTAGGAAGTTATAAGGGTTCAAAGATCATGAGCAATTTTTCATTTCTCCACCAAAATTTACAAAACCATTTTTTTAGTGACCACATCACATTTGAAGTCCCTTTGAGGGGTGTACATGACAGAAAACACCCAATAGTGACACCATTCCAAAAACTGCACCTCTCAAGCTACTCAAAACTACATTCAAGAAGATTATTAACCCTTCAGGTGCTTCACAGGAACTAAGCAAATTGGAAACAAAAAAATGGATATTTTAATTTTTCTAACACAAATGTTCTTTTATCCTCAATTTTTTCATTTTCGCATGGGCAAAAAGATAAAATGGATCCTAAAATTTGTTGGGCAATTTCTCCTGAGTACACTGATACCACATATGTGATCATAAACCACGGTTTGGTCGCACGGCAGGGCTCTGAAGGGAAAGAGAGCAATTTGACTTTTGGAGCTAATTTTCCATTCAAAAAGTGATATGGCGCTCCTTCACTTCTGAGCCCTGCCGCGCGTCAAAACAGTGGTTTATGACCACATATGAGGTATCGGTGTACTCAGGAGAAATTTCCCAACACATTTTAAGATGAATTTTATCCTGTTACCCATGTGAAAATGAAAGAATTGAGGCTAAAAGAACATTTTTGTGAAAAAAAAGTACTTTTTCCATATTCACAGATCAATTTGTAAAGCATGTGGGGGTTCAATATGCTCACCATCCATCTAGATATGTTCCCTGGGGGGTCTAGTTTCCAAAATGGGGTCACTTGTGGGGGAGCTCCAAAGTTTAGGCACACAGGGGCTCTCCAAATGCGACATCGTGTCCGCTAACAATTTGAATGGAAAATCACCTCAAATTGTTAGCGGACACCATATCGCATTTGGAGAGCCCCTGTGTGCCTAAACATTGGGGTTCCACCACAAGTAACCCCATTTTGGAAACTAGACCCCCCAGGGAACATATCTAGATGCATAGTGAGCACTTTGAACCCCCAGGTGCTTCACAAATTGATCCGTACAAATTAAAAAAGAAAATTTGTGTGAAAAAAAAGTATTTTTACCTTATTATGGATCAGTTTGTGAAGCACCTGGGGATTCAAAGTGCTCACTATGCATCTAGATAGGTTCCTTGGGGGGTCTAGTTTCCAAAATGGGGTCACTTGTGGGGGAGCTCCAATGTTTAGGCACACAGGGGCTCTCCATACACAACCTGGTGTTTGCCAACAATTGGAATTCTTAGTGGACACCAGGTCGCATATGGAGAGCCCCTGTGTGCCTAAACATTTGAGCTCCCCCACAAGTGACCCCATTTTGGAAACTAGACCCCCCAGGGAACATATCTAGATGCACAGTGAGCACTTTGAAGCCCCATGTGCTTCACAAATTGAGACGTAAAAATGAATAAAGAAACTTTTTGTGAAAAAACATACTAGTCTAGTAGTTACAATTCGCAGCATAGGGGACCCTATACATTTGGGTCTCTCCATGCTGAGGATTCCAGCCCCCTAGCTGCCAAGTTGTACCTGGCTGGCAACTAAAAATACGGCAAAGCTCCATGTAATTTTATTTGTAGAATTAAAAAAAAAAATGACATGGGGCTCTGCCATATTTTTGGTCCAGCCAGGTACAACTTGGCAGCTACGGACTGCCACCAGCCCCCAGCTGCCTCATTGTACCTGGCTGGAACCAAAAATACAGCGAAGCCCTTTTTTAATTTCTAGAACTAATTCTAGAAAAAAAATTACGTGGGGCTCCGCCATATTTTTGGTCCAGCCAGGTACAACTAGGCAGCTGGGGGCTGGAATCCTCAGCATAGAGAGGCCCAAGCGTTTTGGGCCCCACATGCTGCGAATTGCAGCCTGCAACCGCCCCAGAAAATGGCGCATTCATTGAAGTGCCATTTTCTGGCGCTGTACCCACGCTCTTCCAGTTGCCCTGGTGCCGGTGGCTAACTGGGTAATAAAGGGGTTAATGCCAGCTGTTTATTGGCAGCTGGCACTAAGCCCGAGATTCATAATATAGGGCCAATGTTAGACCCGCCATTAGGAATCTCTAGTACGGTAAATAGTCAATAAATACACACAGAGAAAAATCTTTTTATTTGAAAAAAAAAACACAGACACAATTCGAACTCCATCTTTATTATGAAAAGATCCGACGTAGTCCACAACGAAGGTCCCACGACGCTCGATCGCTCCAACGTCGTATATAACGAAGGTCCCACGATCACTTCCTGCAGCTAGATCCTCAGGATCCAGCTGTAGAAAGTGATCTGACAGATCCAGCACAGTGATCACATAATGGTCACTGTGGATCACTGTGCTGTAGCTGTCAGATCATTTCCTGCAGCTAGATCCTCAGGATCCAGCCGTAGAAAGTGATCTGACAGATCCAGCACAGTGATCCACAATGATCACATAATGGTCACTGTGAATCACTGTGCTGGAGCTGTCAGATCACTTCCTGCAGCTCAGGATCCAGCTGTAGAAAGTGATCTGACAGATCCAGCACAGTGATCCACAGTGATCACATAATGGTCACTGTGGATCACTATGCTGGAGCTGTCAGATCACTTTCTACAGCTGGATCCTCAGGATCTAGCTGTAGAAGGTGATCTGGCAGCTCCAGCACAGAGCTGTCAGATCCGGAGGCGGTGAAGAGGAGGAGGAGGAGCGGGACGCAGTGGAGACAGAGCGGCCGCCGGAGGGGTGAGTGGGAGAGGCGATCGCCGCTCTGGTGATCGGGGGGGCAGGAAGAGGAAAGAGGGGGGGTGACAGGAGAAGTAGGGGGGCACTTAGGAGGAAGCGGGGGCAGGCAGGAGGAAGCGGGCAGCAGGAAGAGGAAGCGGGCGGCAGGGACAGGAAGCAGGTGGCAGGAAAAGGAAGCGGGGGTAAGAAAGATGAAGAGGGGGCAGGAAAGAGAGGTGGGGGACAGGGGGGCAGTTAGAGGATGACAGGGGAGAAGATTGGAGGGTAGGGATAGCAGCGGCAGGCAGGGAAGCATTACAGGCGCGGTGATTTTCACTTTCACTTTTGAGTGCCAATCACCGCGCCTGTAGCCGGGGGGGTGGAGGTGGGGGCAAATCGACCCCCCTGGGGTGTTGTACAACTCCCCATGTACCTGCAGGCCGAGTGACAGGTCAGTGACACCCTCACTTGACCTGCAGGAGCCTGATCATTCCATGGCCCAGGGGGTGGGCCAAGGGTCTGGAAGGGGCTAAAAAGAACCAAAATCCATCGTAAGGGCACGTTCTCACGATAAGTGTTTGCAGCGTTTCGGACGTAGCATGTTGTTGCTATGTCCAAAACACTGCTTTGTACAGTACAAGCACAGTGGATGGGATTTAGAGAAATCCCATGTCCACAGTGCTTGTTGTCTCCGCAGCATAAACTGACATGAGGGGCGGCTTCCCGGTTACAAACATGGGGAGTCGGAGGCGATCTCAGCGGGGGAATGCAGGGAAAAACTGCCACGCCCAGAACACTGACCATGGTCACAAGCAGCTGTGGTTATCTGCAGAGATACCCGTTTCCCCGCAGGAGAGAAGATACTACATCGAGGACGTAGTATTTCTGTATCATGTGCGCATAGCCTAACCTGGTCAAATGGCAGAGTAGAGAGAGCATTGACACCAGGATAGGTTCCCATATGTGGTAATGAGTATAACTGGCTGTGTCTTGCTTCTCAACAAAGGAATAATGAATTGTGAGTCACTTAGGGGTAGGGAGCTGAAATTTTCTGTCCTTAGGATCTACCATGGATTTTTACCACCAAGCCGTCTGGGTGTTTGTTGACAGTGTGTGGTCTCTTATTTTTTACCCTAGTTTAGTTGGGTTGCCCATATTCAGAAGTTCTCTTTTTCCATAAGCAGCTCCACTCATGGTCATAGGTTGGGTTTTGGCTTGGTCATAGGTTGGGTTTTGGCTTGGTCATAGGTTGGGTTTTGGCTTGGTCATAGGTTGGGTTTTGGCTTGGTCATAGGTTGGGTTTTGGCTTGGTCATAGGTTGGGTTTTGGCTTGGTCATAGGTTGGGTTTTGGCTTGGTCATAGGTTGGGTTTTGGCTTGGTCATAGGTTGGGTTTTGGCTTGGTCATAGGTTGGGTTTTGGCTTGGTCATAGGTTGGGTTTTGGCTTGGTCATAGGTTGAGCTTTGTATTGTAGTCCTGCAATCACTGAAAGTAATAAAAAGTTGCTAAAAATAGGTCAACGTTGAAGGTTGATTCTGAAGCAGCCAAATAATTCTACCTGGGACCTTTAGGGGGTACAACTTAGTCCTCTACAGAATACTGAGAAAACTTTAATATAACATTCTATAATTAATATGGTTATCTACTCTTGTCCATGAGCTGTTTGGAATTATAGGTCTGGAGTAGTCATAAAAAGTAGAGAATGTTCATGAAGTCACTAGAAGTAGGTCACTTTAGAAGGGTAATTCTGCCAAAAGGAACTGAAGAGTCATTTATTTATTAGTACGCCAAATTAGATTTATAATGTCGCTTTTTCACATCACTTAACATCTGTTTTCCACCCTCTCATCCTGGCACTAACGCTTTCAAAAGAAGCATGAGAATTCCCATGTCATTCGCCAAAATGCATCTCATCTCATCCCATCAGTCATGACATCCATTGACATTTCTGTGCCTTGTATTAAAGGCTGGGTCATTTCAGCAAAGGAAAGAACCATGGGCATCTCCGTAAGGGATCTCCGGGCACCTTGGCAACAACCATCTGGTGCAGATTGTTCCACTGCTATAAAGTCTGTTGTAATGACAAATTAGAAACGCAATAATAAAAAGTAACCATAGTAAAAGTAAACAGAGAAACGAAGCACGAAGAGGCCTGTGGAAGAGATGACAATGATCTCTGTCCCGTGGTCTGGTCCACCAGTCTTATGGATTATAACCTTCCTTCTTGGCTTTGAATCTTGGACACGTCGTTTTTGTCAGCAATTATAGAACATGGTGTTCCAAGTATTATTCTAATTTTCCACCAACTTTTAGCCTATGTAGCAGTGCAATTTGATGTCTCCACGTGATGAGATCTGACAAGCATGACGGATGACTATCAGGCCATTATAATATGCCCTGTTATACTCAGTAAACAGTTGACTAGAGGACAATAGTATCACAATAATGGTGGTTAAAAGTAGAATAAGACCTCACACATAAGACTGGTCTATGGATCTGTATCGTGGTGGCCATAGCTTGTTGTAGGTCCAAACGGTACCTCCAAATTTACACAAGGGTAAGAGATGTTCTCAGATAGATTTCTATGAATTCCACGAGAACAAACATCATGGCGTCTTTCATTGTATGCCATATAGCGCGAGTGTCCATCCTTAGGAGCATCAATGGAGAATGTAGTGTCCAAGGAGTAAAGTCACTCTTTAATGATAATGCCCAGGGAGACCTTGTCCTTGCAATGCTCCCTGGGGAAATATATTATGTAGATAGCTTCTTCGTACTGATAGAGAACATGATCTTTAGCTCCAACTGTTGAAAGTAACAATCCTATAAGTCAATATCAACCCTTTAATCCAGAGGTCCCCAACTCCAGTCCTCAAAGCCCACCAACAGTGCACGTTTTAAGGATTTCCTAATCATTTGACAGTGGGAGATTGAATTACCTGCTGTCAAATGCTAAGGAAATCCTGAAAACGGTGGGCCTTGAGGACTGGAGTTGGGAACCTTTCCGAAATCAACCCTTGTAAAGCTATTCCAGAATCTCTTTTTGCATGTAGCTCTTTCTGGGTTTTTACTTCTCATCAGTGCAGAGTAGGAGACTGGTTCACTGGATGAGAATGTAGTGACTCAAGTAGACACCGTTTTTCTGTCCGCTAAGGACGTCATGTGTCACCATAGAGGCAAACCCACAAGCTACAGCCTTTCCTCAACTACTTTATAGGTAAACTTGAGGAGTTTGCACTCCATGTAATACAAAGGCTTTGATGAGCAGACTATAGATTATGCACTTCATCGAAAAGGTTGAGGCGCCCTTCTTGTAATCAGTTTATGAAAATAATAGCATTGCATCCAAACATAGACACAATAAAATTAGGGAAAATTTACATTGACCAGCCAACATTTGTACTGCCCAGATGTTGTTAACCATTAGATATGATATATATAAGATGTTGCTTGGACATGCCCTCACAGATCCTTTCTGAAATTGCCCAGCTTTCATTGCATATGTTTAAGAAAGCTAAGTTATGTATTTTAAATCACAAAAGACAGGGACAAGAAGGGTGCGTCCAACAGAAGACCCCTTTTTATCAGAGTACGAGTTCCCGGATTATTACTACACTGCTGCTCCTGAAGAAGACATCACGGTGTCCACAGTGACTGTGAGCACCAACGCTACTGACTATGAGGTAACTACCGTACTGTCCTACCGGCATTTACATACAATATGTTGGATGGTTGGAAGCATTTTTTAATAGTTTTTGGATTTTTCTACAATTTTCTAAGGCCCCTTTCACATCAGATTTTTGTTAAATTTGAAGCAGATCCAGCAGATTTACTGCATTTGCCGCATAACGGCTGCGCTTGCGGCACACTTGCGGCAAGCCCTATTCATTCTCTATGGGGCTTGTGGTCAGGTGCGTCAAGTGCGATTTGCCAGATCCGGCACTTGTGGCACTTGCGGTGCGTGGAAAAAAATGCTGCTAGCTATTTTTTGACCTGCCACAAGTGCCGGATCGCGGCAAGAACCTCATTTTCTGCACCTGCCTCAATTCCCATAGAGGATGAATGGGGCTTGCCGCAAGTGCAGCAGATGCGGTGTATCAGTCAGATCTGCTGCAAATCAGCAAAAACGCTGACGTAAAAGGGGCCTAATATTTACAAAACTTTCAAAGGTGTCCATTCCTACGACAATGTTTCAGTTTTCGACTGTCTTTCATCTCCATCTGTGTCCACATTTCTCAGACAAGGTGCCAAGTGCCAAGGCCTCTTAGGGCCCCTTTACACGCGGCTACATTTCTAGGGTGGCTACAGGTAACTTACTGACTGCAGTGAAATCATGGAGAGATTATTCCATTTGTACACAGCAACAAGATAGAACCTTGTCTCCATGATTTCACTGCAACCAGTAAGTTACCTGTAGCCACCCAAGAAATGTAGCCACGTGTAAAGGAGCCCTTAGGGTGGTTTCACATTTGCATTTCTTAGTCCAGTGTCCTAATCCAGCCAAAATGTGATGATACCTGACCAGGCCTGTCTTCATAGACTTAGAATGGAGACGCAGGTACATGCAATGGCATAAGGTTTCTGCCGGATCCTAAGAAATGCATCTTTTTTACCTCCTCTGCATGCGCACAAAGTTGCAATTTTGCAGCTGGTTAAAAAGCCTGATGTCACTGGATGTGGCGCACTGCGGCCATATATAGAATAGGCCAGGGGCGGATCTGACCAGGCTGGATCTGGCTTTCATGAGCATGCCCAGAGCCCCTCCAAACACCCTCCCATTAGGTGTCTCCTATGTAACGTTTCAACTTTCTGATGAATCAGGTAAAAAACTATATGTAACTGCAGCCTTTGTTTTGCCTGATCTGATACTTGGATCAAACATAGTACTGTGGCAGATGCATATGGTTGCACACACAAACAGGGGCGTAACTACAACAGGTGCAGGGGTTGCGATCGCACCCGGGCCCTGCAGCCTAGGGGGGCCCCAAAAGTCCCTTTGGCCCATTGAAAAAGACTAATGACATTGAAGATTTGCAATAATTGGGGGCCCCGTTGGAGCTTTCGCATCGGGGCCCCATGGCCTGAAGTTACGCCACTGCACACAAACCCTGATGCAGTCAGACACGTTTCCAGCCTGATCACACCTGAACACAAGTGTGAAGCCAGCCTTAGATACAAGTACAACATGTATAAATTGTAAGAATTCTTCTATGGTCACGCTTACTTAGGAATACGTGACTGGGGAGGAAGAAGAAAGAAATGAAGACGACGACGATGAGATCAAACAGTATGAAGATGAGGACTATGACAATAGAGAGGGGAGATATGGACCAGTAGAGCGTGGACAGGTGGATACTCAAGAAGCTGAGGTATGACTCAATCTATTTTAGTTTTAAAACTTGTTCATATGGCTTATTGCTTATCCTGTCCTCTCATTATATCATATTGACTTTAGAAACTCTTACCTAAAACACTACCCAATCCCAAAAAATGCAGTTTTAGCTACATGCCATCATTGTCCGAGTGCTTATTACATGTATAGAATATTTGGTCATAGCCTTGGCAGCTTGTAGGAAGACAAGGAATGGAAAACTTGTATGTCCCTATTCTTTAAAATCAACTATTTTGCATAATAGGAAGAGCAAAGCCTGACGGGACAGAAGGGAGAACCAGCCATAATAGAACCGGTTAGTAGATGTATAAGACCCTAGAATTGCTATGTTATATTGTATTATATAACCATTTATGTCAAATTACATGGATGACTGTTACAGGGTACGGCAATTGAGGGACCTATCGGATATCCAGGATACGCGGTATGTAATACTATAAGTTGCATCTGCAAAACTCATTTTTATAGCCAGTTCTTCTAAGTGAACTCTTATCTACTGTGTTCATAACTAGGGAGAACCAGGGCCAGCTGGACCATCAGGTCCTCTAGGACCACCTGGAGATCCTGGAGAGAGGGTAAGTAATCCTTTTCACTTGTATTTAGGATGAGTGTATTCAGCATTTACTAGATAATCCTTGTCAAGTTTATGTACGGTAGTCTTGTTAATGAAGGTCCCCTCATAGAACATTTACAATGACCTATGTCTTTGTGACCATGCTCTTTACCAGTTTTTGCATCAACAGTGGTTTGCTAGCTTTTGGTGGGGAAAGTGGTACATACAAGGATGGTAACGTTACCCTTTATTCCTTGGTCCACAGCTAACTGAGATAGTCTGTTATAATTATGGTCTCTGATGTGAAATCCCTCAGTATACGTCAAACTTGCCAACTTTCAAGGAACATCCGGGAGGCTCCCTGTAAAAGAGTAAAGGGGTAAAATGGTCCATCATTTTGGGAGCTCCACAAACATCCTACAAGGCAGCACTTCCATATTATTTTATTTGAAGGGCCTTTTACGGGAATAAGGCGCGATGGGTTATGGCCTGAAGAATTGGGACATTTGTGCGCCAAATTTTCAAATTTACCAATCAATTTTACTGGACAACTAAAAAATGTTGTCAACAGTGGTCTACAAAGATCCCTCAAATCAACATGGATAATGTTAGCACACGTAAATGCTCCCATTGTATAAACAGAGAATGCGCTATTCTGTAATATTTTTGAAAGGCTACGGGACCAATCACATGAGTGGTCGTTTATATAAACCCAGTGGCGGACCTTCAGCCTGGCGGGCCCTGGTGCAGCTGTAGGTGGGGAGTGGGGGGGGGGATGTGTGCTAGAAGCTCTAGGTGAGGAGCGGGGGGAGGATTGTGCTAGCAGCTTTAGGTGAGGAGCGTGGGAAGGGGGGTGCTGGCAGCTGTAGGTGAGGGACCGGGGCTACAGAGGAGAGGAGGGGTGGGAACAGCCAAGGGAAACAGGAAGCTTCCCTCAGTTAATCTCCTCTCCTCTGACACGGGGGGCCCCCTACAGGTGCTTGAGGGGCCCCTTACCCGGTCGGGGCCCTGGTGCAGCTGATCCAGCTGCACCACGGTAGGTCCACCCCTGTATAAACCCCCTCCCGATCATTGATAGGTGCAAATGAACGTAACGGTTACAGAGAAAGAACCAGACAGAACAATGAACCCATTGCTATGTTTTCGTTTAAGGGAATCCATTAATTATAGAAAGTATTGGTTAAAGAAGAGCAATGTACTAGGTTTACCAGGCTAGAGGTAGGTGATGGTGGCCAGGCTGAATTGGGGAGACGGTGCTGTGGAACAGATGTGATAGTACTTGGAGATGGGAGAGTCAATTAACAGTACCAAGACTTAAAGGGAACCTGTCATGTCCCCTATGTCCTCCAACCCAGCAGCATTCGTATGCGTATTGCTAAATTCCCTGTCTAACCAGCCTATTATAATGTTAGGTTGCTTTCACATCAGCGGTAATTGCTGATCGGTGAAAAAATGCAACTGCCGCGATTACCGCATAACAGCCGCACTTGCGGTTCACTTGCGGCAAGCCCCATGCAATTTTTTCGTGGCCGCAAGTGCCGAAACCGCACTTGCCGCACACTTACCGCAAGCCCCATAGACATTGCATGGGGCTTGCCGCAAGTGAACCGCAAGTGCGGCCGTTATGCGGTAATAGCGGCAGTGGCGTTTTTTTCACCGCAACTGCCGCGATCAGCGATTACCGCTGATGTGAAAGGGGGCCTAAGTCACTTAAACCCATGTTTAAAAAAAGTATTTTTAATCTCTGTTTTTCTTATGCCCCTAGCCCATCGGGCGTTAGTGTCCCCAGACTCGTGGGCCCTCTCTGCATGTTATCATGCCTCTGTGGGCATAACATGATTTGCAAGAGCTGTCGTCATCGCCAGTTCCCCGCAATTCTCACGCCTGAACGCAGCGTCATTGTGCCTCTGAAGTTGGGCGTACGTTTCCCGGCCTCAGAGGTGTGCTTCGCTCAAGGGGGTGAAGATGGCTGTTCTTCACCCCCTTTGGGTTCCAGAGCTGTTTTGGTTTCACACTTGCAGATTTTGCAATTCATGTGAATTCGTCACTAATCGGGTGCACACGCATCGGTTTTCAGCCCCATTGTCTTTCAATGAGACGGAAACACTTGCGGTTGCATCCAGTTGTGCACGTTTTGCCCTGGACCCGTGAGGATGCAGGTGTTCACATATTTTCTCGGAGACCAAATCTGCATCTCAGTGCGATTTTGGTATCCGTGAAAAGAAATGTGAAGCCGTGGACCCAAACAGATCTGTGGCACCACATGTAACATCACAACAGGTGCCTATGGACAAGGAAACAACTGGACGTGTGGATCTGTACTTCTGGTCTGCGATCCATAAACTGCGCATGCGCAGGGCATGCACAGAAGGCAGTTCTAAACGACACTCCCCCTAGAGGTTTGTGAAAAGATGTACCCACACAGTGTGCGAGTGCATCCAGTTACTCATAGTGAGGGAATCGGAGGGCATGCAGAGCATACAGCTATTTTAACCCATTCACCACCGGTGATTTTTAATTTTTGCTTTCCCCCCACCTTCTTCCCAGACCCATAGCTTTTTATTTTTCCGATAATATAGCCATAGGAGGGCTTGTTTTTTGCAGGACGGGTTGTACTTTTGAATGACTCCATTTAACTATTTAGTGTTCTGGAAAACAAGAAAAAATTTCCAAGTGCGTTGAAATTACAAAAAAAAACAAAGTGCAATGACACAATTGTAATTTTTCTTATCTCCCACATTCATTATATGGTATAAGTGACCTTGCCGTATGATTCCTTAGGTCAGTACGAGCTCACAGATACCAAATGTATAGTTTTTTGTTTTATTTAGGTGGTGAAAATAAATTCATAAATTTGTAAGTTCAAACATTTTTGTATGTCTTAATATTTTTCGGGATCTGGGGCTGTGTGACGGCCTACTTTAGTGCCCTGAGATGATGTTTTTACCCATATAATTTTTGGGTACATACAATGTTTTGATCGCCTGTTATTGCATTTTATGGCACGGTTGCAGCGACAAAAAAAAACCTTAATTCTGGCATTTTGTTTTTTTTTCTCAGTACACAGTCTACCAATGGAATTAATTTATTTTATATTTTGATAGTTTAGACATTTCTGAATGCATCAATAGGAAATATTTGCGTTTTTTTAAATTGCTTAACTTTTAATGGGGCAAAAGGGGGGTGATTTGAACTCTCGGGGTTTTTTCATATTTTATAATAAAATATATATTTTTTCCTTTTTATTGTACAGGGTGGGCCATTTATATGGATGCACCTAAATAAAATGGGAACAGTTGGTGATATCAACTTCCTGTTTGTGGCACATTAGTGCATGGGATGGGGGAAACTTTATGCCACAAATAGGAAGTTGATATCACCAACCGTTCCAATTTTTTTTAGGTGTACATGGCCCACCCTGTATTTACTAATCCCCCTAGGGGACTTGAAGCTGCAATCGTTTGACTGCCCATGCTATACATAGCAATGCAACAGCAGTTCTTTGTATAGCAAAAATGATTATCTCCTATGAATGCTGGCCACCTGAGAAACATTATGACAGGTATAGGGGTCATCAATAGACCCCTGGCTGTCATGACAACCCATCGGTGTCCCACAGCCACGTCACGAGCGCATCGATGGGAGAGGGAATAACCCACACACCCGCCAGTGCGTATTAAATGCTACTGTCAGAGACTGACAGCGGCATTTAACTAGTTAATAGCTGCAGGCAGACCTCCAATGCACCCGTGGCTGTTAGAAGCACTTGATGGCTGATTGAATCATTTATCAAGTACAGAGGATGATGTGGGCTCCGTGCGCGATCCCGCACAAAAGGGAGGGACATTAGTTTTTACATACATGTACGTTAAAATGGGTTAATGAGGCCAATTTTGCCATAGGTACAATTGGTAGGCATAGTCGGACAAATCCCAAATCCCAATTCTTTGGCTTAAATAGGTTATCTGGTAGTATGGTATGTTTGTACTATAGGCCTCAGAACTAACAGGCAGATTGATGTGCTATGGAATTAATAGCGCTATATAAATGAATAAATATTATATTATTCTATATGTTAACTATCTGTTCTTCCCAGTGTCGGCTCAACGCAGTCACTAAATGCTCATGTCAGTGACTCTGCTGCTTCACATCAACAGAGCATCTATTCCGGGCTGCTTTGTCGATGAAGCATGACTGCTGATGTCATGACTGCTGATGTTATTCTGATTGACAGCCAGCTCCCAGCAATTAGGCAGCGGGAAGCTGGCTGTCAAAATCAGCATGACATCGGCAGTCACACCCTGTCAACAGAGCAGAGCGGAAGAGAAGCTGCTGCCCTGTGAACATGATATCACCGGAAACCTCAGAGACACCAGCAGGAGCCGTCTATGACCACTTTGGGCTGGCAGAGATCAGCATCGGGCAGAACAGACAGGTAGATAGTAACTAGTTTTAGTTCTTAGAGCCATAATAATATTCTTATAAAACCCCCTTAAGGTCCATGTACACTTTTAGTGTACTGTGATCGAGCAATGCTAAAAACACTCGTTTTACAATACAATACGTCCATTCGTTCCTTTGGCCTGCTAAGAAGACCATTGTTCTCAGTAGTACATTATTCTGCTGAGGACCTGCTCTACCGAGAGTAATAGCAGCTTATACTCTCTGAATGATCCATTATTGATCATTCTCTGTACATTTCTAGCTCGGTCTTCCAGTAAAAACAGACTATTAAAATAACTGAGATAAGCAAATAAGTAGTTGGCTGTCATTTAGTGCCACCGGTCAGGTAGTATAAAAGGACCTTTAGAGTTGGCCAATTATATTAAAGATTACTCTTCTGATCTTATGTCTATGGCGTATTGCTCTAGAGGCTACTTTTAGGAAAAAGGGTTGAGCCTTCCACACAATATAGTAGAGAAAGTCTAAGCGGCCATAGATCTTGGATCAATGTTTATGCTGAGGAAGGAACTTGTCTAGAAAATAGTGTTCAGGCTTTTAATTATCTGATTTCTTCATTAATATTATATCATTCTGTTGGTTGCAGTTTGTTGACTTAGTTTTTCCCTATGGAAGGGTATAAAAGATCCAATAGAATTCTATCAATAAGATTTATCACACACCGTAAGCCAATGTTTTGCTCACAGCCCTTTGTGGACCTCTTATGGGACTTGGATTCATCCATGAAGAATAATAGGCAGATAAATCATGTTGGACCCTAAGGAAGCTGCTAAAGGTCTGATCCACGTGATTGTCGTCATGTAGGTCATTAGAAAAAATGTTAAAACACTTAAAAGATCCAAAACGCGTCAGATGTTTCACGAACCCTCCTCCTCTATCTTTTAACGTCATGTTTGTCAGAGACTTTCTAAAGAATGTAAATAAAATTGAATACAACCCAAAGGTATAAGGGACGATGGTAAAAGTAAGGAAGGCCCTGACAATCGAGAGCGGAGTATGGAACACCTCCTGACACTGGCCTGTGTCTGTCCCTAAACTGCCTTGTCAACCCTATACGGGTCCTTCCCCCCCTCCACCGTCACAAGCCTAGTCTCTGACTGTCACCTCTGCTCACCCTGTCAAGTGCCAAGGCCGGTGGGTACACTAGACGCCACCTCTGATGTAAAACAACATGGGGATAGATAAACAGACAGTAGACATAGACAAAAAGGATACAACACTATTGTATTGCTGACAAACTCCACAGACAGCACAAAGAATGTCTTCAGGTCAGCAGGTCTCCAGCAGCAGATTCACCAGAACAGCAGGAGACCTCCACACTCCTTCATGGTCAGCATAGAATCAGATCTTCTATAACCGGCAACAATGCTGAACCATGTGGTTGTGGTCAGAAACTGCCGCAAGCTGAGAGGAAACTGGCCTAGAGCTACCAATAAGGAAAAGTGACAGTAACCCTTGCTGGTACAAAGCAAATTAATCACATTTAAAATCAACAGCTCCAAAGCTGTCACAAGGCTCCTACTGACTTGTGACCTGTCAGCTGGTGGAAGGGTCCATGTAGGCAGGGAATCACTGAAGGCCAGAAGTCAGGATGGGCCACAGATGAGATGTAGTCAAGTAGACAAGCCAAGTCAGCACCAAAGGTATCAGATATGTAACACCCTAGCAGAGCACTTGAACCAAATAGATGTATTTGCTAAAACCCAGCATGATGGAAGAGGACTGTTCTTGTTTTCACTCCTGGACTCTGGAAAAAGAATGCAACAGTTGGGGCCACTGGCATTTTAATAACCAGAAGTCCATAGGACAATGTCAAGATCCAGGAACACAGAAGTGGCCAGGAGAAGGCCGAACAGGTAGCGAATGGCCACCAAGAATATCTGTCTTTGATTTCAGGGACCACTATGTAATTCACCATTTTGCCTGTGGTGGCACTGCGCTGGGATATGATTAGATATTGTTGAGGGACCCAACTAATAAAAAGGATTGTCCATATCCGGCTAAAGGCTCTGCTAACTCTCCATTAGTGTAAATGGGTCTCTCATCTTCCTATGTAGGAGAATCCCGAGACTTATTGTTCCTATTTCCAACATATTGTCCGTATTTGATATACAGTGCCTACAAGTAGTATTCAACCCCCTGCAGATTTAGGTGGTTTGATAAGATGCAAATAAGTTAGAGCCTTCAAACTGCAAACGAGAGTAGGATTTATTAACAGAAGCATAAATCTTACAAACCAAAAAGTTAGGTTGCTCAGTTGAATTTTAATAAATTTTAAACATAAAAGTGTGGGTCAATTAATATTCAACCCCTAGGTTTAATATTTTGTAGAATAACCCTTGTTTGCAATTACAGCTAATAATCGTCTTTTATAAGACCTGATCAGGCCGGCACATGTCTCTGGAGTTATCTTGGCCCACTCCTCCATGCAGATCTTCTCCAAGTTATCTAGGTTCTTTGGGTGTCTCATGTGGACTTTAATCTTGAGCTCCTTCCACAAGTTTTCAATTGGGTTAAGGTCAGGAGACTGACTAGGCCACTCCATCACCTTGATTTTTTCCCTCTTGAACCAGGCCTTTGTTTTCTTGGCTGTGTGCTTTGGGTCGTTGTCTTGTTGGAAGATGAAATTACGACCCATCTTAAGATCCTTGATGGAGGAGCGGAGGTTCTTGGCCAAAATCTCCAGGTAGGCCGTGCTATCCATCTTCCCATGGATGCGGACCAGATGGCCAGGCCCCTTGGCTGAGAAACAGCCCCACAGCATGATGCTGCCACCACCATGCTTGACAGTAGGGATGGTATTCTTGGGGTCGTATGCAGTGCCATCCAGTCTCCAAACGTCACGTGTGTGGTTGGCACCAAAGATCTCGATCTTGGTCTCATCAGACCATAGAACCTTGAACCAGTCTGTCTCAGAGTCCTCCAAGTGATCATGAGCAAACTGTAGATGAGCCTTGACATGACGCTTTGAAAGTAAAGGAACCTTACGGGCTCGTCTGGAACAGAGACCATTGCGGTGGAGTACGTTACTTATGGTATTGACTGAAACCAATGTCCCCACTGCCATGAGATCTTCCCGGAGCTCCTTCCTTGTTGTCCTTGGGTTAGCCTTGACTCTTCGGACAAGCCTGGCCTCGGCACGGGAGGAAACTTTCTAAGGCTGTCCAGGCCTTGGAAGGCTAACAGTAGTTCCATAAGCCTTCCACTTCCGGATGATGCTGCCAACAGTGGAGACAGGTAGGCCCAACTCCTTGGAAAGGGTTTTGTACCCCTTGCCAGCCTTGTGACCCTCCACGATCTTGTCTCTGATGGCCTTGGAATGCTCCTTTGTTTTTCCTATGTTGACCATGTATGAGTGCTGTTCACAAGTTTGGGGAGGGTCTTAAATAGTCAGAAAAGGCTGGCAAAAGAGATAATTAATCCACACATGTGAAGCTCATTATTCTTTGTGCCTGAACTACTTCTTAATACTTTAGGGGGACCAAACAGAATGCTGGTGGTTTGAGGGGTTGAATAATAATTGACCCACACTTTTATGTTTTAAATTTATTAAAATTCAACTGAGCAACCTAACTTTTTGGTTTGTAAGATTTATGCTTCTGTTAATAAATCCTACTCTCGTTTGCAGTTTGAAGGCTCTAACTTATTTGCATCTTATCAAACCACCTAAATCTGCAGGGGGTTGAATACTACTTGTAGGCACTGTATATTAATAGTTATATTAAAGACCTAGCTAAGGTAAGAGCTCTGATAGCTGACTTTCAGCTGAGAGATAGGAATCTGCCAGGTGATGTCATGTAACATGAGCTATGAAAAGCTCTTTTATCCTTAGCCTATTTATTTGCCCTCTGGGCCGCACTACTGTCAACAAGTCGGTACAAGAAACGTGTCCTCCTCAATACCGTCTCTTTAACTGACATCCCTCCTTCTTCTTTCATAGGGTCCTCCGGGAAGACCAGGTCTCAATGGAGCTGACGGTATTCCCGGTCCTCCTGGGAACACAGTGATGCTTCCTGTAAGTTGACATTTTCCCACGGGATTCTGGATAATTGGACAACGTTCCTTTTCAGGGATTTAGATGGGTTTCTTATTTTGAAGAAGAGCGACTTTCTTGACCTTGTGAATCATCACATTGAAATGTTGATATCTCTATATCAATTATATCATCCATGGGGACATTACAGAGAACACGTAATTTTTTAATGATAGATAAGTTCTCAAGATCTTGTTGCAATTAAGATGTTCGTCTTGGGAAACAAAGGGAACCAGAATACATTTCTTCATTGCATCTTCCAACTGCCCTATAAATGGTAGATAGTACACTGGATGGTCCCCTTGATGGCAGTCAGGGGCTGACAAAGGCTGGGACAATTGGATATTTAGAATATTTGTTGGCTACCATCTTTGTGAAATAGCTCTTAGTTATGGTGCTAAGTTTTGCCAATCTGTTGAATTGGGCTGGTGTTTATTATTATTACCCCTTCTATCTTAATTCCATGACCCTAGGATCAATATCTATATTCATGTTTCTTTGGAGAAGGGGATATAGAAAAAGGTGTCTCCTACTAATAGAAAAGAGGAAAGGTCAACCAAGGAAGAACTCCATTTTCTTCAAAGAACCAAGAGGGGGACAGGCAGGGCTGGCATAGCTTGGTTATTAACCTGCATAGTACCCCACTTTTAATATATCATGTAATGCTCAAAAATTAAACTTCTACGGTGCCTGAAAAGCATTGCTATAAGGTATCCGTGTAACACTTACCAATGCGTAACTGTTGCTGCCCATTCACAGCTTTGAGCACTAAGTGATCAATTGGGTTAGAAGGGTTACACCAAGTTTGGATGTTATTCAATATCAATGAGATAGAGGATAATGCCCTGATCCCTCGGAGTCTGATCACTCAGACCTCCAATTGATCTCAAGAATGGAGCTCTGAAGAACCCTGTTTGAATGGAGCATAGATTGAGCATGTGCTCCTCCACTCCATTCATTCTCAATGGGTCCACTGGAGACCGCAAATGGCTGAGCTTGGCTTGGTCTTCGGCATTCCCGGTAGGAATTAATTGAGTAGAGGTGCTCATGCTCAATCTACGCTCCATTCATTCAAGCATATTTAGAGTCCCATTCTTGGGATTGGGGTTCCCAATGGTCAGACCCCTAGGAATCTGGAAGTTAACCCCTATCCTACAAAGGGGGAATCTACTGAACCTGGTACAATCTCTTTAAATTTTTAGACCTCAGGCACTGAAGGCCAATGGTGATAAATAATGGTAGAGACAAATGATGCACTATGTAAGGCCAAAATCAGATCTTTAAGAAGATGTCTAGGTCTGGCACTATTAGGCCAAGAAAGAGCTACGTTTTTCTAATCTGTTACAAGTTGTTTTAGCCTTTGCCCTGGTAAGAGAATAGATTTTTTAGCATTTTTCATCCTTAAATTACGGTATCTGGTGCCTCAAGATTCTAGAGCATTAAAAGAGGTTTTCCAGTTGGACATCTCCAGATTAGGTCTTACATAGATTTAAAGGGTATTTGTCAACAGGATTAAACTCATAAAGCTATTTATATGCACATGTAGCTCTTCCAAAGAATAAATCAGCAATACCTTAATTACTGAGAAAGCAGTGTTTAAATTGATATGCAAGTGAGGCTGAAGAACTATGTGTTGATCTGAAGCCTCTGCCACTCCAGCTCTATCCCCGCCTAGCGCCGCCTTGTCCTGCCTAATTGACAGCCTCTGTACTGTGTGACTTTAGGCAAAAGAATCGTCATTACTGATGAACGAGCACTACCGTGCTTGGGTGCTCGGTACTTCTAACGAGCAGTTGGATGCTTGGATGGGCGCGACTCGAATACCAGAGTATAATGGAAGAGTCCCAGGAAAATTGCTCGAGTGCCACATTGACTTCTATTATACATGGGTACTGAGTCACGCCCATTAGAGCATCGAACTGCTCATTACGAGTACCGAGCACCAGAGCATGGTAGTGCTCCCTCATTACTAGTCGTCAGTCAAGCAGGAGGAGGCGGCACTGCGTGGAGAATAGAGCTGGAGTGACCTAGGCTTCAGATTTACAAATAGCTCTTCAGCTTCATTTGCATAACAATTAAAACACTGATTTCTTAGTAACCAAATGGCCTTGTAAAGGTATTGATGAATTTACGTCTGAAAGAGCTACATGCACATATAAATAGTTTGGAGTGTGAAATCCTATAAAGGCAAAAAGTTCAGATTACGGTAATGTTTCTGTAAATCTATGAGATGTACAGAGTAGCAAAATATGATGATAGTAGAGTGTTCGGATCATTAAAATTTTCTTTTTTTTTCCATATCTTATAAAAGTTTCTCATTGTGGAGGTTTAGCATTATGTAATAATTAGCTGTAGAGCCCTGCGTTGCCGAGCATAGTAACTAACTGTTCTTAGTTACAGAACAAAACAGTGATGTCCCAATAGAATTTTACCCTATAAACCTTCCAAATCATGTCACACATGATTCATTCTACTGTGACATTCACACATGCATACGCACACACAAACATACATACACTGCTGTATGTATTAGATATGGAAGGATATGAGGCTGCATTACGATATATGGAGGGCTATGAGGCTGCATTATACTATATGGAGGCTTGAGGCTTATATACTTATTTAGGGCTATAGGTCTGCATTATACTATATAAAAAATTCCCCCCTAAGGGGGCGTGGCTATGCAGTGTGTGGCTTTGTGGACATGTGGCTGTAAAGTGGACGGGGCTGTGGAGGGGCGGAGCTATGAAGTGTGTGGGGCTACGTGGAGGGACGAAGCTATGATACATACACAGTACATACACTCAGCATTATATATTAGATATGTAATGCTTCAACTCTTCCCTTGGAGTACTATAGGGGAAGTGATCACTTACTGCTGGCTAACCTCCAAGTTACAGCTGTTTATTGTAAATCCCAATAGTGGGACACCTTATGATCAGATTTTTATCCAGTAACAATTCTAATTAAAAAGTCTATATCTAAAACAGTCCATTCAATTTTTTTTTAATTTAAGGGCCGGTAAGTAACGAATTGGCAAAATTCATATCAAAGTCATAAGCTTTTTTAACTCACTCCTTCTTCTTCTGTGTATGTCTTTAATGTATAGTTCCAGTATGGTGGTGACTCCACAGGACAGACCGTGTCTTTTCAAGAAGCTCAAGCACAGTTAATGTTGCAGCAGGCTAAGGTGCGGCATTTCCTATATATGTAGAGGCGTTATTATGCCTACAAGGAAATCTCCATTAACATCTATAAATGATTTCCATTTTTAGTTGGCCATGAAGGGTCCACCGGAGCAACGGGTATGACCGGAAGACCTGGTCCTCTTGTAAGTTTCATCGGAAAAATTTTCGGGGAAAGCATGACCCAAATTCTTTTCCATCTCAACTTTAATATAATATTTAGCAACAAGAAATGTCAATAACGTTTGCGTAATTCGTTTTAGGGTCCTTCTGGGCCTTCAGGTCTTAAAGGTGACTTTGGAGATTCAGGACCTCCGGTAAGTTCATTTCCATTACTGACTACTTTATTAATCAGAATATGACATGGCCCGAAAACTTCGAACACAAAGATCAAGTATAACCTTAAAGTCTTTATAACAAAATGAGTTGAGGGCAATTAACCAGTGCAAGATGACTTCATCTTCCAGGGAAACAGACCATTAGGCATGTTGGTATCCAATATTCCTGGCCATTTTCTCCTCAACATCTGTTAAGAGTTGAGAAACCATCATACTTAATATTCTAATTATTATTATTACCTATTATTATAGCGCCATTTACTCCATGGTGCTTTACATGTGAAAAGGGGCATACATAGAAAAGTACAATAACTATGAGCAATACAAGGCACAGGCAGGTACAGGAGGAGAGAGGACTCTGCCTGTGAGGGCTCACAGTCTACAAGGATGGGTGAGGAATACAGTAGGTGAGGAGGGAGAAACCCTGCCCACGAGGGGCTCACAGTCTACAAGGATGGGTGAGGATACAGAAGTGAAGAGAGAGGACCATGCCCACGAGGGCTCACAGTCTACAAGAGATGGCTGAGGATACAGTAGGAGAGTGAAGAGCTATTCGTGCGGCTGTTTAGTGGACTGAGGATCACTACAGGCTGTAGTCTTGTCAGAAGAGTGGGTCTTCAGATTCGTTTTAAAAGTTTCCACGGTAGGCGAGAGTCTGATGTGTTGGGGGAGAGAGTTGCAGAGTATGGGGAAGCACGGGACAAATCTTGTATGTTATTGTGGGAAGAGAGATGAGAGGGGACGTAGCGCAGGAGATCATAAGAGAGTCGCAGATTGCATGTAGATAAGTACTGGGAGACCATGTCACAGATGTATGGAGGAGACAGGTTGCAGATGGCTTGGTATTTCATAGTTAGGATTTAAATTGGGGTCACTTGGCAGAGAGGAGAGGCTGGACAATAATGGGGAGACAGGTGGATTTGTCGGGCAGCAGAATTTAGGCTAGATTGGAAGGGTGCAAGAGTGCTAGAGGGAAGGCCAGAAAGTAGGAGGTTGTAGTAGTCAAGGCGGGAGATGTTGAGTGGAGGGGGAAGGTGGAAGGGCTTTGGATATGTGGTTTGAAAGAGAGTTCGGGGTCAAGGAATACTCTAAGGCAGCGAGCATGCTCCACTGGGGAAAGTGAGAAGCCATTTACTTTGATGGATATGTCTGGTGGTGGTCTTCTAATAAGTTTTCCTCGGACTAGTCTTACTTTAGTCTTTATTTATGTGTTCAGTATTTACATCTTGATGCATTTGTACTTCTTCCTTTTCTAGGGCCCACGTGGATTTCAAGGCATCCTGGGGCCTCCTGGAAAGATTGGCAAAAGAGTAAGTGTTAACCATGAATGTACGTTCTGCAAATATTGTCACCACTGCAATTCCATAAACTTCTGATTTTTCTGACCATCTATTCAATTACTACACATGTAACCATCTTCACTTACATATTTCTTATCTTTCTTACAGGGACGTGCGGGAGCAGATGGTGGCCGTGGTGTCCGGGAGAAACTGGAATCAAGGTATGCTTAATGCCTACTGGCGATCACCTTAACCTTCACTTTCTAGATTCCCCGGTAAAGGCTTCTCACTGTTATGCTTGCGGATGCAAGCGGGAGGGAGTGGACCCACTGGGCCGGGGTACCGATCTCACTCTGGAGCTGGAGGGGCGTAACTAAGTGACTGCCTCATCTTCACTAGAGCCTCTGATGTGGGGTTAGGTTTGTGCTGGTAGACACCCGCCAGGTGCTCCTCCAGGGGATCTCAACACCTCGACAGCTGAACCCAGGAACCAAGGATGCAGGCAGGTATAGTCTCTGGAGAGGGATGGTACAAACTGGATGGCAGGGCTGGTTCTAGCTGGGCAAAGGACATGGCAGCAGGACTAGTTTAGGCTGGTGCAGAGAGTACGGCAGCAGGACTGCTTCAGGCTGGTGTAGATGTATGACAGCAGGGCTAGTTCAGCAGTATGGCTATATGGCAGGTTCAGACAGGTGAGGAAGGAAACAGCCAAAAGTAAAGACAATAAAATGGGACAACTGCTCCCAAACCTAAGTGTGGTTGTCACTTGTGTACCCAGAACATTTTGGTTTCCCTAACATCTCCTGCTGACCAAACATCTTTTTTCTTTGGAGGCTGCATTGTTGGCCTATTATGATCTATGACTGCACATGTGACCACCTGGAATAGGATAAGGCAAGTCAAGAGATCTAATGGCTAAGGTTTCTCCTTGTGGAGAGTGACACACCAGGCCTGGGCCTGTATGCCAGTATGAGGAGACTTAAACACCTTGCAATGCTCCTCTGGGGAATTAAATATGCAAATTGTTTCTAAAGAGAAGAAGATGATAAATTCTAGTGCCACCTATTATAAGTAGCAATCCTAAAAGTCAGCTCAACTAAAGAGCCTTGTCATATGACTTAGGATATAAGTCAAACCAGAATCTCAATTTGAAGACACAGTGTTTCGGGGTATTGCTCTTTGTCAGTGCAAAGTACGAGACCTGGTTTAGCTAGGATGAGAGGCTAAGCAGGGATCTAAGGGGTAAGGTTTCTCCTTGTGGAGAGTAACATACGGCTGGTACGCCAGTATGAGGAGACTTAAACACCTTGCATGATCTTCTGGGAAATTGAATATGCATGTATTGAAAGTAGCAATCCTAAAGGTCAATAATTGACCTTTAACGAGCCAAGGTTTCTCTTGTGGAGAGTGACATGCCAGTATGAGGTGACAATGCACATGGCATTGGTCCGCTGGGAAATTAAATATGCAAATTACCTCTTCAGAGAGAAAGGGGGCTTGAAAGTAAGAAATGTCCTAGCGCATGTTAATATTTGTTTTATCAAGGTAACATTTCTCTTTGCCACAGAGATTCCCTATGAATTGACTAGGCTTTCTATATTTCCATTGGTTAAAGTCTGTATTCGAAGTTTTTATGTAACAAGACATATCGATTTTTTTAGATAATTGATCTTTTAAAAGACAATTAAGGTAGATGCGGAAATAGTCTAACACTCCTCTGTACAAGTGAACTGGTAATCATCCGTGTTGTGTTTTCTGTAGGGAGATCGTGGATTCGATGGCTTGCCTGGACTACCGGGAGAGAAAGGTCACCGGGTAAGTATGATGATGGATTCATGGATTGACTCTATATCATTAATTGGAGGTGATGACCATCATGATGCCAATTGCTTCTGAGCTGGGGGAGTATAAAGATCAGGTAATAACTGATTACTACATTTTTTTTCTACCACAGGGAGACTTAGGAGGTCAGGGCCCACCAGGTCAACGTGGGAATAATGGTGAAAAGGTAAAAAGCATTGCAAAAGTGTCTAAGGACAAAAACCCTAAATTAATCTTCCTACTGTCCATCATAGGATTGACCAACCATAATGGAAGACTGAAGATGGTTGTAACTTTACAGTACATTAATATTTACCATGTTGATTAATATTGAGTACTTGGGTCAATTATTTTCAGAAATGAACCTCTACTTCCAACTCCTCAGTAGATTTGTCATAGAATAATTGGGATGCCAGATAGCATTGGGAATGGATCCTATTCTAAGTGACATGTACAATGCTCTCAGGAGTTGTATGGTTGGTTCGACAATTATACCAGGCACTATTGTTCCTCCATGCTAATATCATGTGGGAGATTGAAAGTGGAGCTACCTTAACTTTGTACACATGGCCATTCCCTAAACTTTGATGGTTGTCTAAATTATTTTTGCGTTCAATCTGTTTTAAAGACTAACCGTTGTTTTAATTTTAATTTAATATAAATACTTATGTCAAAAAAAGAGAAAAGTAAAAGGAGGAGGGAGGAGCTGGAGGCAGACACAGACATAGAGGGAAAGGAGGAGGGAGGAGCTGGAGGCAGATACAGACGTAGAGGGGAAAGGAGGAGGGAAGAGCTGGAGGCAGACACAGACAAGAGGAAAAGGAGGCGAAAGGAGCTGGAGGCAGACACAGACATAGAGGGGAAAGGAGGAGGGAGGAGCTGGAGGCAGACACAGACAAGAGGAAAAGGAGGCGAAAGGAGCTGGAGGCAGACACAGACATAGAGGGGAAAGGAGGAGGGAGGAGCTGGAGGCAGACACAGACATAGAGGGGAAAGGAGGAGGAGGAGCTGGAGGCAGAGACAGACATAGAGGGGAAAGGAGGAAGGAAGAGCTGGAGGCAGATACAGACATAGGGGAAAGGAGGAGAGAGGAGCTGGATGCAGACACAGTCATAGAGGAGAAAGGAGGAGGGAAGAGCTGGAGGCAGACACAGACAAGAGGAAAAGGAGGCGAAGGAGACTGGAGGCAGATACAGACATAGGGGGAAAGGAGGAGGGAGGAGCTGGAGGCAGACACAGACATAGAGGGGAAAGGAGGAGGAGGAGCTGGAGGCAGAGACAGACATAGAGGGGAAAGGAGGAAGGAAGAGCTGGAGGCAGATACAGACATAGGGGGAAAGGAGGAGAGAGAGAGCTGGAGGCACACACCGACATAGAGGAGAAAGGAGGAGGGAAGAGCTGGAGGCAGACACAGACAAGAGGAAAAGGAGGCGAAAGGAGCTGGAGGCAGACACAGACATAGAGGGGAAAGGAGGAGGGAGGAGCTGGAGGCAGACACAGACATAGAGGGGAAAGGAGGAGGAGGAGCTGGAGGCAGAGACAGACATAGAGGGGAAAGGAGGAAGGAAGAGCTGGAGGCAGATACAGACATAGGGGGAAAGGAGGAGAGAGGAGCTGGATGCAGACACAGTCATAGAGGAAAGGAGGAGGAGGAGCTTGAGGCAGACACAGACATAGAGGGGAAAAGAGGAGGGAGGAGCTGGAGGCAGAGACACATAGAGTGGAAAGGAGGAGAGAGGAGCGACAGACAGACATAGAGGAGAGAAAGGAGGAGGATCTGGAGGCAGACACAGAGGAGAAAGGAGGCGGGAGGAGCTGAAGGCAGACACATAGAGGAAAGGAGGAGGGAGGAGCTGTAGACTCACTGACATAAAGGAGAGAAAGGAAAGAGGAGCTGGAGGCAGACACAGACATAGAGGGGAAAGAGGAGGGAGGAGCTGGAGGCAGACACACACATAGAGAGGAAAGGAGGAGGGAGGAGCTGAAGGCAGGCACAGATATAGATGGGAAAGGAGGAGGGAGGATCTGGAGGTAGACACAGTCATAGAGGAAAGGAGGAGGAGCTGGAGGCAGACACAGACATAGAGGGGAAAGAGGAGGGAGGAGCTGGAGGCAGACACAGACATAGAGGGGAAAGGAGGAGGGAGGAGCTGAAGGCAGGCACAGACATAGAGGGAAAGGAGGAGGGAAGAGGTGGAGGTAGACAGACATAGAGAGGAAAGGAGGAGCTGGAGGCAGACACAGATATAGAGGAGAAAGGAAGAGGGAGGAGCTGGAGGCAGACACAGATATAGAGGAGAAAGGAGGAGCTGGAGGTAGACACAGACATAGAGGAGAGAAAAGAAGAAGGAGGAGCTGGAGGCAGACACATATAGAGGAGGGAGGAGCTGGAGGCAGACACAGACATAGAGGAGAGAAAGAAAGGAGGAGCTGGAGGCAGACACAGACATAGAGGGGAAAGAGGAGGAAGGAGCTGGAGGCATACACAGACATAGAGGGGAAAGAGGAGGGAGGAGCTGGAGGCAGACACAGACATAGAGGGGAAAGGAGGAGAGAGGAGCTGGAGGCAGACACAGACATAGAGGAGAAAGGAGGAAGGAGGAGCTGGAGGCAGACACAGACATAGAGGAGTAAGGAGGAGGGAGGAGCTGGAGGCAGCCACAGACATCGAGGAAAAAGGAGGACGGAGGAGCTGGAGGCAGACACAGACATAGAGGAGAAAGGAGGAGAGAGTAGCTGGAGGCAGAAACAGACATAGAGGGGAAAAGAAGAGGGAGGAGCTGGAGGCAGACACAGACATAGAGGAGAAATGAGGAGGGAGGAGCTGGAGGCAGAAACAGACATAGAAAGGAAAGGAGGAAGGGGAGCTGGAGGAAGACACAGACATAGAGAGGAAAGGAGGAGGGTGGAGCTGGAGGCAGACACAGACATAGAGGAGAAAAGAAGGAGGGGGAGCTGGAGGCAGACACAGACATAGAGGAGAAAGGAGGCGGGAAGAGCTAGAGGCAGACAGAGACATAGAGAGTGGAAAAGAGGAGGGAGGAGCTGGAGGCAGACACAGACATAGAGAGGAAAGGAGGAGGGGGAGCTGGAGGCAGACACAGACATAAAGGGAAAGGAGGAAGGGAGCTGGAGGCAGACGCAGACATTTTGCCGCATGTCTCACAAATGTTTATGAGCATCATCTATCATCTATCTACCTAAGGAAAAATTGTGTTCACTGAATAGTCCTAGTTCTGCTGAATCTACAGTTACAGTTCCAGTAGAACTTTGAACACCAAGTGTAATTTCCTATCTCAGTAATGGCACTATCTGTATCCACTAAAGGCAGAGTTTACTGTCAACTAAGAACTTAGAGAATGAATGATCAGTCCAGGAGGAGAAAAAAGTAGATTTCTCTGATGTTATATTACAAAGTTTGTTATTTTCACATTTAATATTGATTTATTAAGTAAAAAAATGTAAAGCCAGCAATTGCTATTGAAGAAATGCTCAAAGGTATGAAAAATATGTGTCATTTGCATATAAACATCAATGGATGGAGCATATTTAGATCCAATATGAACAATCCCGCTTAGCTCACAACATTTGGTATCGGGACATTACGGTAGCATAAGAGGTCAGCAATCCCATCAATATTTGGATATCGTAGGTTTTAAACAAATTATGTGCCTATTATGACAGCAGTTAATTATCTTATTGATGGAGGGTGCGATGTAAAAAATTGTATTTCAACTAAATAACTTTATTACAATTATAATTATTTCTAAGCAAATAGATAAGAATGAACAGGCGGCACTCACCAGGATGATTACTTCTTATTTCATTCTTCGTCCAGTAGACACATAGTGCAGGGAGGGAGAGTGGAGATAGCGGAGAATAGCTGCCAGATCTAACACAGTTTAGAAAAGCTGCATCCCTCAAAGTACTGAAAACCATTTTAAGAAGCAAAGTTGTGGGAGGAAAAAATTAACATTTTACTATTTGCTTCAAAAATGTCACATTAGCCTCAAATTTAGAATTTTCACAAGGGTAATGACACACCCCGCCAGGACTTTGGGGTACTCAGAACCGGATCGGGCAGTTCTCTGGGAAGGTCACGAGGCTGTGATCCGGTTCCGTGGCTCTGGCAGTGTCATAAAATGGGGAATGTTTGGTATGGGATTTAATGTGACTCCACCCGTGGTATTTGGCAATTAAGAATGGATGACCGACACTCCAGTTCAGATCCTCTGGGGCTGTTGGTATTGCAACTAAGATGGTTTGGCTCTCCACAGGTAGAGCGGAGGGCCCCATGGCAGTTGTACAGTGTCTAAGTGGGGGCAATCAATGTGGTTAATAACTTGGAGGAAACAGCGTGGTGCAGTCTCTGGATTTTTACTCACTGTTCATACACGACACCAGGTGTTTCCATCGGTCCATGAAGTGCTGTGTTCTCCGAGTTAGGGCTCCAACCAACTCTCGGATAACTTGGGAATGACCCACCGGGACCCCTTCTGGTGTTCCTTCCCGGGTCACCTTCCTGCACTGGCTTTCACCCTCCTGCCTCGCGCCTCACACTCAAGTGTCTCGAGCCAGTAACCTCAAGTCCTGGCGGGCAACTTTGTCCTAGTACCCTCGAACCTACGTGGCTACCTTTTTGATGAGTAAGTCTGGTTATTAACTGCAGTATTTGAAACTACCACAGTCTCCGCTTCGCTAGCTGAGTCTTTCAGTCACTCCACCAGTCTAGGTCCTGTTCGGGAGGCACAGGTGGCTTCTTCACTTCCCCTGCCCCTGGGACCCCTTCTGTCCCGCTTAATCTCCTCCCTAGGTCCCCTGTCTGGTCTCTTCCTTCTTTCCCTTGGGAAGAGCTCCAACCGGCTTCAGTCCCCAGAACATCTCTCTCTCACGTCCTCTCGTGTCAGACTCCTGACGCCAACTCTGCTCGTTCTCCTCACATCACTTAAGTTCGTCCATCCTCTCCGTTGCGCCACTTCCTGTTTCCTAACTTCCTGGTGCTCTCCTTTCCTACTTCCTCCACTCACACCCTCTACCCATTTCCCCTCCGGCCAGGAATGGGCCCTCCCTTAACAAGGTCCACCCAAATCCCTAACCCACAGTGTGTAGTGTTGGATGTGGGTGTGTGAGTGTCCGGTGGTGTCCCCTCCTTACATGAGAGTGGGGTACCACATCTCTGGCTAAGGTGCAGTACCTCTGTGGCGATTGGACCCTCAGGGTGCCACAGTAACAGGAGAAAATGGGACAGGCAATTTGTTGTGCAGTTTTCCTGAGTGCAGGGATTCTCCATATGTGGTGAAAGACTACTGTCTGGGCACACAGCTGGGCTCTGAAGGGGGGAGCACTATTTGACTTTTAGAATGAAAAATTGTCTGGAATGTATGGCTAAGGCCATGTGTTGTTTGGAGAGCCCCTGATGTGCCTGAACAGTGGAAACTCCCACAAGTGACCCCATTTTGAAAATTAGACCCCGCAAAGAATTTATCTATATGTGTGATTAACACCTTGAATGCTCATGTGCTTCACAGAATTTTACAACACTGAGCTGTGACCATGAAAAAAAAAAATCATGCAAAAATATTGCTTCAGACCCAAATTTTTCAGTTTCACAAGGTCAACATGAAAAAAATTACCATACACTTTGTTGTCCAATTTCTCTTGAGTTCATGATGACCCATATGTGGTGGAAAACTCCTGTTTGGGTGCACGACCAGGCTCAAAAGGGAAGGAGTACTAGTTGGGGTGCAAGATTGTTTTAAGAACGGAAAGAGAGCAGGAGGTTGGAGTAGTAAAGGCGGGGATGATGAGGGCATGCACTAGTGTTTTTGCAGATTCTTAGTCTAGGTACCTTCACACACAGCAATATTGCTAGGCAATTTCACTGGCAATTTGCTGGTTGCAGTGAAATCATGGACACATTGTTCTATTTTGTTGCTGTGTACAAATGGAACAATGTGTCCATGATTTCACTGCAACCAGCAAATTGCCAGTGAAATTGCCTAGCAATATTGCCGTGTGTGAAGGTACCTTGAGTCAAAGATCTGGGAAATATTTTTAAGTTGGAGTCGGCAGTTTAGGAATTGTTTTTTAAATGCTATTCACCATGTGGTAAAATTGATAAGACAGCTTTATTCTTCAGGTCAGTGATGCTCATTTCTATAATTTTTATGTTTTGCTGCTTTTACACCATAAAAATTATTTTACAGAAAAAATAATTGTTTTTACATTGTGCTATTCTAGCTGTACCTTTTTTTATTTCTCTGCTGATAGAGCTGTGTTATGTTTTGTTTTTTCAGGACAAGATGATCTTTTCAGTTATATCATTTTTATTTACATGCAATTTTTTTTTATTGCGTTTTACTCCACTTTTTTTGGCGATATGATAAAAAGCATAGTTTTTCCAATTTTTTTAGACCAGGTTGTTCCGGACGCGGCAATACCATATATGTGCACTTTTTCTTTTTACATCTATGTATGTATTATTGGTATAATATTTTCTCATCTTCTTTGTTCTTCATTTTATGATTTTTTAAAAACTACAATTATTTTTTTTTTACTTCCTTTTTTTTTACTTTTTTCTTAGTACCTTGCTGGGACTTTATCAATTACTCTGGTTACTGGTATAATGTATTGCAATGCACAAGCAATTGCAATGGATTAAACTGTACCTGTCAGTTTTATGTTGACAGAACCCCTGTTACACCATGCTCCTGGCATTGTCTAACAGGCTAAAGGAGCTGGCAGATCCGGAGGTCATCATGAGGACCTTGGGTTGCCATGAATACCATCGGGCCCTCACAATGATGTTGCGGGGTCCCGATCAGGTGGAAGTGGGAGAGGGAGCACATTCCCTCTCCCAGCCTCATTAATGCTGCGATCGCTATTGATTGCATAATTTATAGGGTTAAGCCGGAGCTCGGCTATCTCGCTCACAGTCATGCGGGTACAGCTCCTGTACCCCTTGCGATCGCCATGACATACCTATACATCGTCAGTCAAAAACCCCTATCTGACCATGTCATAGAGGGTTTAAGACGGAAAAACCCTGCATTTATAAAAACTTTATCATTCAACATCAGAAAATGTTTCAGAACTCATATAAAATCTTCTGCAATGTCATCAATGTAAAAAATATTTGTATGCGTAAATCAAATTTTGTGCAGATCCTTTGTACAGGAAGATAAAAAAGATTTTTCAAATTTTTATTAAAGGGGATCTGTCAGCAGGTATTTTATCATAAATTGAGAGCAGCATAACATAGGGCAAGAAAGCCTGATTTCAGGGATGCACCACTTCCTGGGCTGCTTGGTGCAGTTTTCATAAAATACCGTACCTGTTTTGTCTGATGTAGAAGAGCTCAGAGCTGAACTATGTACAACCCCGCCCACCACCCTGACTGGTAGCGGTGTACACTGTACAGTGTCAGCAAGCTGCCAATCAGTTGGGGGGCGGGTTACACAGATTAGCTGGACTGCTCTCCCCATGAGACCTAGTCCAGCAGTGATAATCTCCTGCTGATAAAATACTTCCTGTATTGAAACTACAACACACAGTATAGTAAGTGGCACATTCCTGGAATCAGGCTCTCTGCCCAATATTATACTACGCTAAGATTAAAACAGTTTCCCTTTAACTTGATCCCAACATTTGACATACTGGATGCATCCAGGAAACCTTTGCCTTTCTGACATTGGACATAGCCAACACGTCCAGGTGAATTTCCGGGCACCATGGATGTACTCGCACAATCGCCGCCGGGTCTGCAGTTGATGTTACATGTGAGATATGACTGTAACTGCCAGGAGCGGTACAATGCTGCTCCTGGCAGTTTAACCCCCTAAATGCTGCGATCAGTAGCTAACGCAGCATTTAGGAGTCCGGGAGAGGCATCGCGCTAATCTCCCAAGCTGTTGGACACCCATAATGCGATCACAGGGATTCTATTGCTGCCATGGTGACCCATGGTCATTAGCATGATGACCCCTGGGTCATCTGACTACAGAAAGTCTTGCGCACCTTGCTACATGTATGGTGAGCGAGGCAAAGTGTCAGAGCTATGAGCAGCTCTGACACTCGCATATAATCCACTAGAGTGCTGATACATTGTAGTGGATTATATCAGTGATTAGGTCGTCGCAGAGGATTGTTGAATGTTTGTGTGGGAATAATAAAGTTGTGAATGAGGACTGTATTTGTGTTTTTTTCCACATAAATTTATTTTTCACGGTGTGGTGTATTATTTACTATTTAGTTATAGGTTCCTAGTGGCTGGGTCTTACATTGACCCGACATTATGAATCCCGGGCTTAGTGCCAGCTAGCATTACATAGCTGGCATTAACCCCTTATCCCATTCTGCCACCGCCACTGGGCAGCTGGAAGAGTCAGATATAGCGCTAGAAAATGGCGCTTCTATTAATTTTTTTGGGCAGCTGCAGGCTGCAATTTGCAACGGAGGAACCAAGAACTCTTAGGCCTCCTCACGTTGAGGATTCCAACCTCCAGCTGCTTAGTTGTACCTGTCTGGAAACCAAAAATACGGCGAAGCCCCACGTAATTTGTTTTAAATTATTTCAAGTAATAATTTAAAAAAAAATATTAAAAAAGGGGCTCCATTTTATTTTTGAATGCTAGCCAGGTAAACTTAGGCAGCTGGGGTGGGTGACAGCCCACTCCTGCCTGGTGTACCTCAGCTGGTGACCAAAAATACTTCACTTCATTTTATTAATTATTTTTACAAGAAATAATTTAAAAAAAGGGCTCTGCTGTATTTTTGATTAACAGCCAGGTAAAACTAGGCAGCTGGGAGGTGGGTGGTACCTGCCTGCTATACCTGTGCTGGTAACCAAAACTACAGTGGAGCCCCATGTCACATTATGACATTATCTTGAAGCTCTTTTTTTTTCAAAATCCGCATGAAAAAACGCGGCAAAAACACTATCCTTTTTCACCATACCATCAAAAATAGTGGACTAAAACGTGATCAAAAAGTCGAATGTAAATAAAAATGGGATCACTAGAAATGTCATATTGTCCCGCATAAAACAAGCTGCCACAGGTTTGTCAAAAAAATGTTACAGATCTCAGAATACAGAGATGCAAACACAATTCTTTTTTTCTGTAAAATTGTTTTACTGATGTAAAAGCAGCAAAACAAAAAAAAAACTAGGCAGAAGAAACAGCTGTGCACCACATGGTACTGACATTTAGTAGTGGGTCCGGCACCACACTTGTGGTTTATCAGGTATGTTTGCTCTCAGGTTGCACACTTGAAAGTCAGTCAGACATGGAAATCTGTTTAGGGAATGAAAAAGCAGCACTCACTGGGAGAAGGTGGAAGTCTTCTTTATTGTGATACACCGATTACATGTAGTGCGGGAAAGAGCGGACGACAAATCGATTTGCACCGGAAAGGCGCTTCTATGGGAGTGTCTTATCACTTTTACTTTGCCCATCTTTTTATGCGTCTTTTTCTAGGCATTTGCAAAAGTGCGGTTAACAATAGTTTTATGCACCTTTGAAAAGAAGGATACTGCTGAACGGAGGCCAAACAGAGTCCAGAATAACTCAGCTGCCTCATTAGTAAATGGACCCATCGGGGGTTTCACCTGAATCGCGTATTTCCGATATGTAGCTGGAAACCCGAATGTAAGTGCTCAGCATACAGCACAGGATAAATGTGGACTGATCCAAAATGTTCTGTACCCAAATTGCCACCAATAGTATTCAGCCCAAACACAGGTCCCCACTATGGTCCATCATCTGTTAGTGGACATGGCACCCTCAAACCATTTCAGCTAAATCTGAAATCCAGTATGGAGCTCCCTTATGAGCTTTGCACTGTGCCTCAAAAGGAGTTTTTAATCATATAGGAGGTATTGATGTACTTTAGAGATGTTGCTCAAAAAATTATATGGTGCATTGTCTCTTATTGCCCTTATGAAAATACAAACTGTGGGGATAAAACATTCATGTGGGAAAAATGTGATTTATTTTTTTGCCTTTACACAGCTTAACATTCTAAAATTTTGTGAAGCACCTGGGGGTTCAAGATGCTCCCTACAAATGTAGATAAGTTCCTTGAGGGGTCTAGTTTCCAAAATGGGGTCAATTGTGGGGGTTTACACTGTTTAGGCACATTAGGGGCTCTGTTGACATGGTGTCCTCTAATGATTCCAGCCAATATTTTAGTTTGAATAGTGCTCCTTCCCTTCCGAGCCCTGACGTGTGCCCAAACAAGGGTTTTCTTTCACATATGAGGTATCAGCGTACTCAGGACAAATTACACAACAAACTTTAGGATCCAATTTCTCCTTGTGAAAATGAAAACATTTAAGCGCAAAAAAACATTTATGAGGAGAAAATGTGATTTTTTTTTTTTTATTTTCACGGTTCTATGCTCTAAAATTCTGTGAAACTCTTTGGGGTTTAAGGTGCTCACCACACATCTAGAAAAGTTCCTTGAGGGGTCTAATTTCCAAAATGAGGTCACTTTTATTGGGTTTCCACTGTTTAGACACATTAGGGGTTCTCCAAACGTGACATGGCATCAGCTACCAATTCCAGGCAAATTTTTTCTTGAAAAGTCAAATAGTGCTCCCTCCCTTCCGAGCCTTACCGTGCCCTCAAACAGTAGTTTTCCACCACATGATGGGTATCTGTTTACTCAGGAGAAAATGTTCAACAAAGTTTGAGGTCCATTTTTTCCAGTTACCCCTGTTAAAGATTTGGTGTTAAAATAACATTGCTTTAGTTCCTGTGAAGCACCTGAAGGGTTAATAATCTTCTTGAATGTGGTTTTGAGCAGTTTGAGGGGTGCAATTTTTGGAATTGTGTCACTTTTGGGTGTTTCCTGTCATGTAGGCCTTTCAAAGTCACTTCAAATGTGATGTTGTCACTAAAAAAGTGGATTTGTAAATTTTGATGGAAATATGAGAAATTGTTCATACACTTTGAACAAAATTTTTTTCCCCAAAATTGTGCTAATGTAAAGTAGACATGTGAGAAATATTTAGTAACTATTTTGTGTGATACCGTCTGTTAAATAAGGCCCTTTGACAAATGCAGGGTCTACAATAATGGGAGACAGGAGAGAGCAGGAACAGATCTAAGTGCAGAGAGTTGTAATATCACAAAGTTTGTAGAGTTTGTAGAAAAAATGTTCTGCTCACCTTTTGGTAGTCTTTATACAAGGCATGTCAGCCTCTTAGTAGTGCCTGTCCATGGTTCGGTAGTATCTGGTATGCAGCTTGCCTCCGGATCAATCAGGTTTCCCAGTCTGAGAGCCTGTCAGTATATGATTTCGAGCAAGGATATCCGGTGATGGTTCACGGCGCTCCCAAAAGTAATCAGAGGATGTTTTGCTTTAATATTTCATTATACAATAAAAGTTAATAGTCAATAGGGTACAGTCGTCAGGCGGGTACAACTTGTTTGGGCTGCAAATTCTTAAAATTAGCCTTCCTCAAGTACTGTTGAATAATATGTCTAAGCTAAGAGAAGTTCACTTTATATAGGTCATCCCAATTCAATTACCTCAGAAGGAACTCCTCCCAATTGATAGGCCCGGGCCACCCAGGTATTTGAATGGGTCTTGGCAGAGTGATAAACATCTACATGGTTCTGCATGATTTAAAATACATATCACTTCCCTATGATACAGTTCAACCTCCTGCACTCCCCACATCCCCATAAGCATGGTCTACAGTTCATCTTCCTGACATTCCGATATCCCTATACACATACTCTACAGTTCATTCTCCTGACCTCCCCACATCCCCATACACATGCCCTACAGTTTATCCTCCTGACCTCCCCACATCCCCATAAGCATGGCGTACAGTTCATCTTCCTGACATTCCAATATCCCTATACACATACTCTACAGTTCATCCTCCTGACATTCCCACTACCCCATACACATACTCTACAGTTCATCCTCCTGACCTCCCCACTTCCCCATAGATATACTCTATAGTTCATCCTCCTGACCTTCCACATCCCCATACACATGCCCTACAGTTTATCCTCCTGACCTCCCACATCCCCATAAGCATGCTCTACTGTTCATCTTCCTAACATTCCCACTTCCCCATACACATACTCTATAGTTTATCCTCCTGACCTCCCCACATCCCATAAGCATGGTCTACAGTTCATTTTCCTGACATTCTGATTTCCCTATACACATGCTCTATAGTTCATCCTCCTGGCATTCCCACTTCCCATACACATACTCCTCCCCACTTCCCCATAGATATACTCTATAGTTCATCCTCCTGACCTCCTCACATCCCCATACACATGCCCTACAGTTTATCCTCCTGACCCCCCACATCCCCATAAGCATGCTCTACTGTTCATCTTCCTAACATTCCCACTTCCCCATACACATACTCTATAGTTCATCCTCCTGACCTCCCACATCCCCATACAAATGTTCTACAGTTCCTCCTCCTCCTTCCCTATTATATGTATTTCAAATTATGCAGAACCACATAGATGTTTATCACTCTGCCAAGACCCATTCAAATACCTGGGTGGACCCGGCCTATCAATTGGGAGGAGTTCCTCTTGAGGTAATTGAATTGGGATGACCTATATAACTTCAACTTCTCTTAGCTTAGACATATTCTTCAGCAGTACTTGAGGAATGGTAACTTTAAGAATTTGTAGCTGAAACGTGTTGTACCCTGCTGACCACTGTACCCTATTGATTATTAACTTTTATTGTATAATAAAATATCAAAGCGAAACATCCTCTGATTACTTTCTGGGAGCGCCGTGAACCATCACCGGATATACCTGTTTGAAAAAACATAAAGTGACACTGGTCAGAATTGAAAAAAATGGCCCGTTCATTAAGGTGCAAACCAGGCTCTGGGGTAATGGCTTTAACTTTATTGATGTTTTAATAAATATGTATTACTCCTACAACTGTGTTTTGCTTAATATCTTGAAAGTTGTGTTTCTGTTCTGTAGGGTTCTGATGGGCCTTCTGGACCCACAGGTTCTCCTGGAGAAGCCGTAAGTTAATTTGTAGTACTTTTATTTTATTTAGAGAGAGTGAAACCATTGGGTTTTCTTCCGATCCAGAAGGAATCCATGTCCTTGGTCTACTGTGGATCGACTCAAGTGTATTAGTAATAATGATAATACATGTGTTTCTTCGCAGGGTGCACGTGGCTTGGTGGGCCCCAGGGGACCTCCTGGACCACCGGGCCAACAAGGTGTTAATGGTATTGATGGAGTTCAAGGAGCAAAAGGAAACCAAGTACGTGAAAGACTTGAATACATTATTTTTTTCTTGTTATTATTACCGTTATGATATTTTCTCACAGTTTGGATTTTTTATTTTCTAACTTAACAGGGTATTCAAGGAGAAACTGGGCCGAATGGACAACAGGGAAACCCAGGAACACACGTAAGTGTGAAGAATGAAGACATAAAGCAGGTTGCCCCAATAAACGTTTGTTTGACATAATAAAACTTTTTTATTTTAGGGGTTGCCCGGACCTCAAGGTCACATCGGAATGCCAGGAGAAAAGGTAAGTCACCGTTGTGTATTGGTATGAATTCATTGTATTCATCCTATAGTCAGTGTGCCTAAGTGTAGTTGTATGCGGGAATACCGAATACCATATTCATCTGAACTTATCAAGATTTATGTTTATCATTTCATTCCACCCCAATTTGAGCAAGATGGGCATTTTCCTCAATCAGAAGATAGATACATGTTAGTCTGACATAGGGATGGGCGAATCTACTCGCTAGGACTCGTTACTCGGCGAGTAGTAAGGGACTCGCAGGACTCGGTACTCTGCGAGTTTCCCAGCGTTTACTCGCACGAGTCCAATGCAAATCAATGGCAAACGCTGACAAAACTAGGATTGCCATTGTCTTGCATTAGACTCGGCTACTGTGCCAGTGATAGCAGGGAAACTCGCAAATAACTGCTGTTACTTTGCAAGCCGAGTCCGGCTGTCTTCTCTGTGCAGGCTGCCGCAGCTCCAGGATCCTAGAGCCCGCCTGCTCACAGAGATGATGTAGCAGTGCTGAGATTGTTCTCAGTCTGCTCATTCCCTGTGCATAGACATCTATATCTATGCACCGGGGATGTAGCAGAGAGGACATCGCGTTTTGGACTGCGTCGGACGGAAGAGGATTTTTTTAATTAAAGATGGAGTCCCTAATGGCTTTTTTTTTTATTTCAAATAAAAAATTTTCTCTGTGTTGTGTTTTTTTAACCCTTTATTGGAGATTCTTAGTGGCTGGGTCAAACGTGGCCTGACATTAAGAATCTCGGGCTTAATACCAGCTTGTATAACAAAGCTGGTATTAACCCCTTTATTACCCAGCGTGCCACCGCCACCAGGGCCGCTGGAAGAGCGGGGTTCAGCGCCAGAGGATGGCACTTCAATGAACGCGCCATCTTCTGGGGCGGCTGCGTGCTGCAATTTGCAGCGGGGGGTGCCCATAAAGCTTGGGCATCCCTGCGCTGCGGATTCCAGCCCCCAGCTGCTTAGCTGTACCTGGCTAGACATAGAAATTGCGCGGAGCCCCACGCATTTTTTTTTTATTATTTCATGAAATTCATGAAATAATTAAAAAAAAGGGCTCCCCTATATTCTTGTGTCCGGCCAGGTACAAATAGGCACCTGGGGGTTGGGGGCAGCCCGTCGCTGCCTGCTGGATCCGGCTGGTTCCAGAAATACAGCGAAGCCCACGCGAAATTTTTTTCTGACAAATCTATAAAACAATGTAAATAAAAGGGACTGCATCTTTATTAACACCTGGACCATGGCCGAGGGGTTAATAAAGATGCAGTCCCTTTTTTAGGATTGTTTTATTGATTTTTCAGAAAAAAAATTACATGGGCTTCCCCGTATTTCTGGAACCAGCCGGATCCAGCAGGCAGCGACGGGATGCCCCCAACCCCCAGGTGCCTATTTGTACCTGGCCAGACACAAGAATATAGGGGAGCCCTTTTTTTTTTTATTATTTCATGAATTTCATGAAATAATAAAAAAAAAATGCGTGGGGCTCCGCGCAATTTCTATGTCTATCCAGGTACAGCTAAGCAGCTGGGGGCTGGAATCTGCAGCGCAGGGATGCTCAAGCTTTTTGGGCACCACCCGCTGCAAATTGCAGCCCGCAGCCGCCCCAGAAGAAGGCGCGTTCATTGAAGCGCCATCCTCTGGCGCTGAACCCCACTCTTCCAGCGGCTCTGGTGGCGGTGGCACGCTGGGTAATAAAGAGGTTAGGGCCAGCTTTGTATTATCAGCTGGCCCTAAGCCCGAAATTTATGGCGGTCACGCCAATATTAGACATGACCGCCATGAATTTCTATTAAATTGTTTTAAAAAAAAACACAACACAGAGAAAATTTTTTATTAGAAATAAAAAAAAAGCCATTAGGGACTCCATCTTTAATTAAAAAAATCCTCTTCCGTCCGACGCAGTCCAAACGCGATGTCCTCTCTGCTACATCCCCTGTGCATAGATATAGATGTCTATGCAGAGGGAATGAGCATACTGAGAACAATCTCAGCACTGCTACATCAGGCAGCAGGCGGGCTCTAGGACCCTGGAGCTGCGGCAGCCAGCACACAGAGCAGACAGGACTCTTATCTGTGCGAGTTTCCCAGCGATTACTTGCAAAGTAAACGAGTCCAATGCAAATCAATGGCAAAACTAGGATTGCTTCAGGCTGAAGGTTCCGAGACACATCTGTGATTTGTAAATCGCACACTACTCGCTATTACTCGCTTCCCCATTCATTAACATTGGACTCGCTAGACTCGCAACGAGTAGCGAGTCCTGGGCTCGGACTCGCTAGAGTCAAGCGATTCCGAGTAATTTAGGATTCTCCCATCACTAGTCTGACATCTTCATTCGGCGTACAGTTCATCATTCTGACCTCCCTACATTCCCATATACATGCACTAAAGTTCATCCTCCTGACCTCCCCACATCCCCATATGCATGCTCTACAGTTTATCCTCCTGATTTCCCCACATCCCCATGTGTGCTCCGCAGTTCATCCTCCTGACCTCCAACATCCCTATACATATGCTCTACAGTTCATCCTCCTAACTTCCCCACATCCCCATACACATGCCCTACAGTTTATACTCCTGACCTCCCCACTTCCCTATACACATATTCTACAGTTCCTCCTCCTAACCTCCCAACATCCTCATACACATGCTCTACAATTCATCCTACTGACCTCCCCATATGCATGCTCATTGAGCTCATCAACTTGCTCCAGTTTGTTGATGTCTTTTTTTTTAAATGCGGAGCCCAAAACTGGACACAATATCCAGATGAGGTCTGACCAAAGAGGAGTAGAGGGGGATAATGACTTCAGATGATCTAGACTGTATGCTTCTGTTAATATATCCCAGAATTGTGTTTGCCTTTTTTGCTGCTGCATCACACTGTTGATTCCTGTTCAGTCTGTGATCATCTGAATCTGGCCTAGTGGAAATGTGAACTGAAGAATCTTACTCTGCAAATCAAAATATTTAAGGCCACCAACAATATTTCACAAGTGACACTGGTTCTTCAAATTTAACCTATCTATATACTATGCTGATCCAGAAAAAACTCACAAAACTACTACAGTAGAAGCCCACTTTCCGTTAGCCCCTTCCTCATAAAAACCCAAAATTAAAACTAATTATATACATTGATCAAGCCATAAAATCAAAATGTGAAACGCGCGTTGGGGCCTTAGATCAGATGATCCATGCAGGCAGCACAATGGGTAAGCAGGACCTTTAATGTTTCAGACCGTATGGTATGGCTAACATTATGATTTAGTATCTGTAATCATTCTACATTTGGTTACCTGGATGATCTGACCTCACGTGTAGGATTATTATGTATATAATTGTTCTCTGGTATTTTTTATACTGATTAATCCACCTTGATTAATTTTGTATTTTACATACATTTTACTATTGCCTGCGGTTACCCTCTCCATATATATTTTTATAGTAGGACCAATTGATTCAATTTCTGTGTGCTACACCTGAGCCTTCATGTATATTTGCTCTTACTTTTTAATTGTTATATAAAATATTTGGTTTTATTATTTATGGGTTATGAACTCTTTTTTGTTTCTGGATATATAAAAATCAAAATGTGCAGCTAAAAAGGGTTGTCATTAACAATGCTTCACCCAATCTTTGAGCCGAAACAGGAAGCATGGACAAAATAGGGCAACTCCCCAAAAACAATAGCCGTCCGGTGTTTAAGTCATGAATACACCTAAATATGATTTCTAGTATAAAGATGTGATCCTCGTCTCTGTCTTTTTGTCCAGGGTCCACCAGGAAAGCAGGGAATACCAGGTCTGGCCGGGTCCGATGGGCCGCCGGTAAGAACATATATGGACTGTGTACTTTGCAGCTCAACCAAGAAGACCGTAAGCTGCACTAATGACCATACTCTAGTCTTAGCCAATTCTACATCTTCCAAAATGATTGAGTCATGTAACTGTCGATAGACGACCGCCTGGGATGAAGGAACTTTACCACAATGACGTGGCATCAATATAGAGATGCTGTAATCTTCTAAACTTACACAACTTTCCAAGTCATAAGTTTTAGCTTATAGTTTTGCAGTTAGTCATGATCGGAGAATGATGACTTATTCAAAAAATGTGATGAAGCCCAATTTCTCATGTCTGTGATTTAATTTTAGAATGGGCACAGGAATACACCCATGATGATATCATATGGATATTTTAACCAAAGACATAAATCACCCTGTTCACAGATGGCAAAAAATTCATTCATCATCATTGAAAGCAAAAATTATATAATAAGGCCAAACTTCTCATGTAAGGGCTACGTAACCCAGTAACATAAGTTCATGATGTTCAACCTACTAAACTTTGTTGCATTGATTATGAACAATTCAAAGCCAAACAACTAAATACTAGAAGCCCAATTGTTCCTATACCCACTCACCTTTGGCTGATTTCTCATGGTGAACCAATATTGCAACCGAATATGATATAGCTAAAAACTTCACATCTTGTCAAAGCTGTATATCGGAGGTGGAGATGAGGAGTCATATTCCCGCTGCTGTGGTCGTGTCCAGTCCGGTCCTCTGTTGTAGGCAGTCTTTATGATTCTATCTGTGAAGATGTTTTGGGTCCTATTGGACACCATAGGTGCCCAAGAAGTTGGGCCGAGGATACCGGGCAGAGAAGTAAAATCTGACTGCCACCAAAGACCAGACTGGATATCAGAACAGGGCAGTGACAGTCAAATTGCTCCTCTCTAGTCTACATCAACAACATTCTTCAATGCATGCCTCCATTAGAACGCTCCAATTATATGTCACTATATTGTCATATAGTACCCTATATCGTCTAATGGCCACGTTGTAGAGTTGGCATAAGTTTATTCGCACAACCCATTCCATTGGTCACGACCATGATCTACGGCTGTGGCTGATCTACGGGACTGAGAGTAATGTCTCTTTCCTGTTGACGTCTGTAGCTGTTCTTTTGATTAGCCGTCCTTGTGCAGTATCCAATGTGTGTCACACCTCAACGATGATGTCGTGCCAAGCAGCTAATCAAAAGAAGAGCTGAGGACATCAGCAGGTAAGAGACGGCTGTCCCTCTCCCATGCAACGGCCACAGATCATTGACGTGGCTGCTTAAATGGGACGTGCAAATCAATTAGCACCAATTTTACCACATTGCTATAAATAAAATTGCAAATTGCACTGAATACATTTTTTATGACGTTCCATTGTGTTCACACAACAAGATATTAAGATATCCTAAGGACAAGTAGAAATCCTACTTCCTTCCAGATATTGAGATACATTTTTTTGCTTATAAATTACATCATTGCATACTACTTGGGGGTAACATGTGTTTGTGGAAAAATCATCATATTATCACCCTCTACATTTTATCAATATTTGTTTATAAAAACTCAAATTCTTTACCACTAACCCTGTCTAATGCTGTTTATGTTCTCAGGGACATCCCGGTAGAGAAGGACCAGTTGGGGAGAAGGGTATTCAGGTGAGAGCACGATTGAATAAAATACCATCAAGAAATGTATTTTAGTACTTAAAATAAAAAATACATCATAATTCTCTCTACTGGACACCACATTAAGAACAGACAATGAATATAGACTAGAATACCACTATGACAGTGTAATCAACCCACACGGAGAAAGATAGGTAAAACTGCAACTGACCCAGCCAGTTCCTGTACAGACTAGACCCCATTACAATACCACTGTTATAACAGTAATCAATTGACACATGAAAGATTGGTAAAACTGCAAGTGACCCAGCCAGTACAGACTAGACCCCATTACAAAACCACTATTACAATAGTAATCAATTCACACATGAAAGATCGGTAAAACTGCAACTGACCCAGCGGGTTCCTGTACCGACTAGACTCCAGTACAATTCCACTGTTATAACAGTGTAATCATTTCACATAGGAAAGATAGGTAAAACTGAAACTGACCCAGCCACTTCCCATATAGACTAGAGATTCGGAACCTATAGTCCTTAGAGGTACCTGAAAAGGCTGGAATGATCCCAACCCCAGATAAATGATGGCAACTCAGACCTATGCTACTTAAATGGCCATCAAGTGTTTCACTTTCCTTGTAAGGAACTGGAGAGCAGAGCACAGAACAGGGTCCACTTCACCTACAGAAAGGAAGAAGTGCTAAGATAGTAAGGGTTCACAGAATGAGTAACAACAAACCAAGTAATACAAAGAGAAAAGATATTACATGAACTGCAAGAGAGAATGCCGCCTACTTCCGAACTACAAACAGAAGATAGGTGCAGGGTGAAGAGCAAAAACAGCTGAGAGATAAACACTAGCTAGTCTTACACTAACATTCATAAATAACAGCAGTATGGCTGGACATACTAATAAGAATATCATCAGTAGGGGAAGGTACATATAGTCGTACCCGAAAGGTGATTGGACAGACAAATGGATAAATAAAAAACACCTGTTAACCTAAAAGGCTAAAGCAAGGATAACAGATAGTAAACACTCAGAGTAAAGGAGTATCTGCTGTGCCACAGTGGACAGACAAGCCGACCACAAAGTCAAGGGTTCGAATCTTGACGCATGACAACAATGTGGAGTCCCAAGGTCTACAACAAGTAATGTGAGCCTGTAGATAACTCTAATCTGCCTCTAAGGTTTGGGTTTATGATGCCTTATGCAACTTTTCTTATTTTGGATTATCATAAGTGTTTCAATTTAGAAGTAATATGATATCTTATTCCCTTTTGTACAATTTTTAAGAAGGATCCCATAAGGATTGAGGCATTTATTCCCAATCTAATCTAGCTATTTGTTGATGTAGAAGATTGACTATGCTTCCATGATTGAAATTTTGCGTATTACATCCTGTGCCATATTGCAGAAGTAGCTTCAACCTATAGGATCTGGCTAGTATATCATAGTAACATATAGTACTGTACAAGCACTACAATAGTTCAAACCACCTGACGATATCAAAAGACATTAAAAACATGAATTTCCAATTCATCCAACTTTGGCCGGACCATTCAGCATTTTCTTTTCAATTACTATCACAGAGTCCTGGTTGGCCGGCTAGCTGGCTTAGTGATGGGAAGAGTTGAATGTTTTGGGACATCTGTAATAGCTAACACAACATAAGAAAATTGTTCATTGTGTCATAATTTTATGCTTGAAAGAAGACCTGAGTCCATTGGGTTCAACCTACAACCTACCATGTAGAGACCAATAAGTAATTTGGATATCCTAAAGGGCAAAATTATACTAAATTTAACTTGTGCCTTCTATGGTTTAAGTTTGTGCCTTATATCGTTTATAGTTGTTTATAGTTTGGCTTTGTGCATTTCATAGTTTAGACTTGTGTTTCCTTTGGTTTATGATTTTGCCTCCTATAGTGTTGGCTTTTGCCTTTTAAGGTTTATGCTTGTGCCTCTTATGGTTTAGTACTGTGGCTCTTATAGTTTACGACTGTGGCTCTTATGGTTATGCTTGTGCCTCTTAGAATTTAGGCTTGTGCCTCTTAGGATTTAGGTTGTACCTCTCATGGCAGGCTTTTGTCTCTTATAGTTTAGGCTTGTGCTTCTTATGGTTTAGGCTTGTGCCTCCTATTATTTAGGCCTGTGCCTCTTATGGTTTACGACCGTGGCTCTTAAGGTACCGTCACACGGGGAGACGGTTGGGGCGATGTTTGCCGGCGATGCGCGGGAGCGCGCATCCCTGGCACCATCGCCGGGGAGATGTCACACGGAGCAATTACGGCGAAGTCGCCGGCTGGTTGCCGCGGCTATCGCTCGCTGGGTTGCCCAGCAACCCAGTGAGCGGTAACTCGCAATGTCGCCCGCAACATTGCAGGTTGCCGCGTTACACAGGGCGATCAGGCATGATCGCCTCAGCAACATCGCCAGGTTTCCCAACATGTTGGGAAACCTGGCGATGTTGCTCAGCGATTTATCGCTGATTATCGCCCTGTCACACGCGGCAATTCGCCGGCGATGTCGCCACAATTAGGCCACGCCCTGTGTTCCCGGCAACATCGCCGGCGATGTCTCCCGTGTGACGGTACCTTTATGGTTACGCTTGTGCCTCAGGATTTAAGCTTGTACCTCTTATGATTTAGGCTTTTGTCTCTTATACTTTAGGCTTGTGCCTCTTATGGTTTAGGTTTGTACCTCTTATGGTTTAGGCTTGTGCCTCCTATTGTTTAGGCCTGTGCCTCTTATGATTTACGACTGTGCCACTTATGGTTCACGACTGTGCCTATTATGGTTTAAGCCTGTGCCTCTGTAATGTAGACAAGAAAAAACTGTGGCACTCAATCTCAGTGTGTACTGGTGCAATGCTGAAACACTATACTGTACATAATAACAAAAAGTCAGCTGCACTCAAACGCTAAGACATGCTTGTTTGATTATAGAACTGCATTACAGCTAATGAAATATGAAAAATGGAGACACTTAGCTAGTACATATGGCCCAGTAGCCAGGCTTGTCCCCTGTGCCGAATCCTAACCTACTTTCATACCTGTAATATAAGTTTTTCTTATGGTTTATGTACTTGCTTCTAAGGCTATGTGCCCACGCTGCGTTAGTGATCCGTTTTTGGCTGCGTTTTTGCAAAAAAAAAGATAAATTTTTGTCATGCCAACAAAGTCTGAGATTGCTGAAATGATGTGCCAACGTCTGCGTTTTTTCCTGATCAGGTTTTGTTTAAAAACCTGATCAAGAAAGAAGTGGCATGTCCTATAATTGATCCAGTTTTGGACCAAAAACGCTCCAATCCTCACCCTCCCTGGTGATCCCACTGTGAGCACCGGTGATTTCTTCCTTCCGGGCACCAGCAAGACCAGCGCAAAGTGACTTCCAGGACCTGCACCCCATGTGACAGCCTGAGTCACATGGGGCGCAGGTCTTGGAAGTACCATACTCATGCCCGAAAGAAAGAAATCACCGGTCACCAAGGGATCGCTGGGGAGGGAAGGTAATAAAGTGTGTCTGTCTGTCTGTGTGTGTGTATCCTTATTTGTGCTGCATTTGTAATGTGCACAAATGCAGCACAAACTTAATACGTTTATACTGCAGTTTTTTTTAAAACCTGATAAAGTTTTCATGCAGAGTTTTCATGACCACAAACTGATCATTTTTTTTCTGTCACACAAAAGCCTTATGGTTTAGGCTTGTACCCCCTATGGTTTAGGCTTGTACCTCTTATGGTTTAGAGTTGTACTTTCTATGGTTTAGGCTGGTTCTTCTTATGGTTTAGGCTTGTACCTCCTATGGTTTAGGCTTAGAGTCTCCTATGGTCTGGGCTTGTACTCCCTGTGGTTTTTCTTGTACCCCTATGGTTTAGGATTGTACCTCTATGGTTTATGCTTGTAGCTCTTATGGTTTAGGCTTGTCTCTTATGGTATAGGCATGCCTCTTATTGTTTAGGCTTATCTCTTTTGGTTTAGGCTTGTGCCTCCTATGGTTAAGGCCTGTGCCCCTTATGCTTTAGACTTGTACCTCTTATGGTTTAGGCTTGTACCTCTTATAGTTTAGGCTTGTGTCTCTTATGGTCTAGGCTTGTACCCCTATGATTTAGGCTTGTACCTCTTATGCTTTAGACTTGTGCCTCTTATGGGACCCTTACTGCCAAAGTGGATCTAGAAACATGTTCTTTTATATTTAATACTCACACTTTTACTTTTTACTTTTTTTTATCAGGGAGTTACCGGGTCTCCTGGTCCTATCGGATACCCTGGCACCCGAGGTGTGAAGGTAAGAATGTATGAATATGTAGTGACTTATAATAATGGAGTAACAACTATGATACAGCAAAACAGTGTTCTCCAACTCCAGTCCTTAAAAACCATCAACAGATCACGTTTTTAGGGCTGTTTTATTATTGTCCGGTGATAATTCCACCACCTGTGCAATACTAAAGAAATCCTTAAAACATGATCTCTTGGTGGCTCTTGACAACTGGAATTGGGGAACACTGCTGTAAATTAATGTGATACACTAATTTTGTAATACCCAAAGGTGGGTGTATGATCATGTGCAGTTACACTGGGGCCCTTTAGGCAAGAGGTATATAGGATCCTTAAAAGAAAATGATTACAATACTTCCTTGTTGTAGAGGAATACACTAATTAACCCTATAAGTTAGGGAGCATTTACTGGCCGATTATCATGAACGAGTCGTCTTGTGCCTCCTAGCCAACCGCTCTGTCTAACCGCACCGTCACCACAGATGAACAGCTTGATGTAGGGAACATTGGTAATGCTACTATGGATAACCAACATTCCAAAGTGCGTTAGTGGTATACTACTGTGATTTTGTTCAAAGTGTGTATAAGGCTATTCATCCTAATCAAGATATTAGGACTATTCTTGCTTGAGAATTATTTTGTATGCTGGATCCTTTATTCTGTGTTTCCTGCATTTCCGAATGGTGAATGAGCTGGACTTTTGCTTTTTTTGTGTGAACCCATCACTCCTTGGCCAGGAATATTGCACTCTAGATCCATAAGCGTGCTGATTACAGTGCAAAACAGCATAGTCAACACTTATCCACTAGCTCACTGCAATGCATCTTTTAACGGTGATTATTTAAAGTATTTTTATGGATAGTGATTGACACTTTTCTGCATTACATTGACTATCGAAAGCATTGTATCCCAGTAGAGAACCACTAGATCCACAAGCCATATGGTGTGTCTTAGAGTTTTTTGTCCTTGGCAATTTTGTTATGCATATATACACATGAGTAATGGGAGAAATAAAGCCTAAACCACTGAAGCAGCACCCACACCCTTCTGGTTCCTGTACAGAGTAGAATGTCCCTATCTGTAAAACTAGAAACCATGGTTCAGACCTGGCTCCCTAAAAGGCTGTTGAGCTGTTTCTCATTCCTCCTAAGGAACTAGGGGGAGGCAGCAATGAACAACTAAATAGTATAAGGAAAGGGTGCAATGGTAGATAAAAATGAAAGGTAAGTATACATAAAGTATGTGCAAAAGAGGACAAAGGATAAATAATAAATGCAAGCAAAGGTAAACTTAACAACCTTACAGAAAACAAAAGACCGGTCTAGGAAAAGCAAATGAGTACACTCAAAGAAATTAACACTTTTTTTCTGCCTAAATCCCTGAGCTGCAGTGCTGGAATTCCTTAGTAGTAATCCACACAGAAATATGCAGAGAAGGCAGGTATCAGGAGAGTATAAATAGCCCCTCCAGGGATGTGATAGGACAGAGATAATGGGCAATTGAGAATATCTGATAAGTGAATACCAAAGGAAGAGAAACACAAAAATAAAACATCCGTCAGCATTTGGCCAGAGATGAACAAAAAGCTGTGACTCAGCAGGGAAGGAGACTCCTCACGCAGCACAATCACTAGTTCGAGTACCGAACATGAGACATGTTCTGACTGTGCCAAGCTTATTTTTCTTCCTAGTTGTCATTATTACCTGTCATTGTAATCCTGTCTGTGATGATAATGAGACTTCTGAAAACCATCCTGAATGGACAGGAATTATGAGTCTAGAATAGCCTAGTGACCAGTGTGAAAATTGCAAGGACTCATCCTGGATGAAGAGGATGAGCTCTGGAGTAACAAGATTTTGTTAAAAACACATTTAAGGCCAGATTCACATTAGTTTTGACCCCTACATCAGTGAGATCTTACGTCTGAAGCCCTGGAAAATGGGATGCAAGTGTATACTCTCTGGGCGCCATTGACTGTAATGATGCATGTGGAGTCATTGTGTGCTCACAATTTTCATCAGTATCTGTCTATTCAAGGTGGACACCAAGATGTAGTCGACCATGTCCCTGTTGGCCACCTCAGATAGGCAGATACTGCAAAAAGGATGTACAACAGAGCACACAATGACTCAGCCGGTATTATTACAGTCAATGGCCCCTTCAGTGTATACACCCAAATCCTATTTTCCTGGGCTTCGCATTTATGTCTCAATGGAGCTACTTGGAGCTATTGACAAGGGTAAAACGCAATGTGAATATAGCCTAACACAAAAGCCTCATTTAAACAATGTCATTTCCGATTATATATTCCCTACAAAAAGAACACTGGAGGTTGCCAATTCTTTTTTATTATTTATGAAAACAGAGTCATGAAATAGAGTTGCTGGAATGAAGGAAGGAAGATAGCAGCCACCAAAGCCCTGAAGGACCTCGGAATTTGTAGTTATTGTGCATTTGTGTTTTACTATCTTTCTGCCAAGAAACATAACTTTTTTATTTTTCCATCAACATATCCGTATGAGGGCTTGTTTTTTGGATGATGAGTTGTAAAGTTTGAATGAAACCATGACTTTGAAACATGATTTTTCAGATCAGTACGATAAATCGTATTTTCTCCATCTGAGAATGCTGATCAGTCTCTGATCGGGGTCTGTTTTTCATCCAAGCGCGTTTTTTGTTCTTCAGAAAATGTGTTTATTAAGCTTTAAGGCCCCGTCACACACTACGATATCGTTAACGATATTATTAGTATGTCACGGCTTTTTGGGTGGAGCAACGACTTCGTAACGACGTCATTGAGTGTGACAAGTGCAAACGATCAACGATAGGTCGGTACCTTAAACCATACAATGATCGTCCGTCCAACCTGCAGCATCGGTGTGTGTGACACCTTGATAAGATGTTGTTAACGACTTCGCCTATTCAGAACTGAAGGACGTAGGTGATCAAACGACCGCAAGTATCGTTCGCTTGTCGCAGAACCGTTGCTGCGTTGTTAAAGATATCTGTACGTGTGGCACTTCACTAGCGATCATTGAACGTCATTCAAGCGATCTAGGTCAAGTCGGATCGTTGATCGGATCGCTCGGACGTTGACGTGTTTGACGGGGCCTTTAGTCAAACCAATAAGAGACAAATTCCCTTCAATAAGCAAATATCAACAGATCTAAGACTCTGTCCTCCCCCAGAACAAGAAACATTTTTCATAAAGTCAATAAAATTACGAGAGAGGGCACCATCCACTAGGAAAAAACTTGTAGTCCCATTCAAGTCCATTTGAAACACAATATTTCTATAAGGGGGTAGGGTAAAATTGTAGCTAATATTGTTACTTATTAAAGAGAAAGGAAAAAAGGAGGAAAGAAGAGAAAGGAAAGAAAAGACAAAGAGATAGGGAGTAGTAAGAGAGAGTAGGGAGAAAAAGGAGAAGATTTCCGGACGCCCCCCCATCTACCCAGGTTATCGCAAGTGCTGGTGTTGAGGGTGGTTACTGCAACCAAAGATGGAGTCTAGGATTTTCCTCGAAGGAGTTCCACATCAACCAGGTGCTCCCATGTTTGTCCCACCCGTCACTATCCTGGGCCATGTGCGACTCCACCCGTTCTAACCTGTTCATCTCTACAACTCACTCTCGAACCGAGGGCACCTTTGTTGATCTCCAATGCCTGGGGATGATTGTCCTGGCCGCCATCAGGCAAAATCTGAAGAAACCCTTCTTGACCGCAACAGAATCAGCGAGATGAGGGCTACCTGCTGAATGAGGCGTATACTTGACCTCATATAAAAGAGCTCAAATATTGCAGACCCAAATGAGCGTAGGAGTCGACAGGACCACCAGATGTGGAGCAATTTACCATTCTCCTCGCCACTTCTCCAACACACTTTAGGAACCCCAGGAGAGATCTTATGCAACAGGGAAGGACATCTGTACCATCGGGTTGGTAATTTGTAGTTTTTCTCCTGAGACGGTTTGATTTTTTTTTTCATGGACACATAGACATGAATGGCCGAGTGCCATCCGATAATTGAGAGCAGCCTGAAGAAAAAAATGGACATGTGTACTACTGCATATCTTATTGGTCTGACTGCAATCCAACTTTTTGTCAGACCAAAAATATGGTCGTCTGCACAGGCGGTTACAGTGATACCAAACTTTTTTGGTTTAATATTTTGCTAGATCGGGCTATTTTGGATACAATAAAAAAACAAATACGTTTGATCATTTTTCATTTCATTTTTATTTTTGAAGGCGAAAACACTGCACTTTTCTATACACAGGCCACTTCAAAGAATCACAAACTGTCAGGTATATGTTTATTATGGCTCCCTATAGTAGACGGAAGCCTCAACATCCACCCTCACAGTTGCCACCATTGGGTGCATACCTCCTGAGCATATGAGCTCAACAATGACCACATGCATAGTGTGTACTTAGCCTTAGCGACCTATGACAAAAATTAATGGCATTTAAAGTAACTTTAACCAAATTGCAATGGGTGGGGGTGCTGTTTAACATTGACCACCCACTAAACTAGTATCACCTTGTATATAATCTTAAAAAGTGAGCGATAACTCCATCTGGTAAATGGCTTTCTAAAAAGAATTGATAGTGTCGTAAATTTGGCGTACTCAGCTGGCCAAAAATGTCTGAAGAAGGGCATTGTTGGGCATTTTTCTTCCAATTCATTGAACCAATGAACTTCTGTCAGGTCAAATTGCAGTAGATATATGAAGTCAACCAGGGAATGGGTCCTAGGGTCATCAACAATCTTACCTTGACTAATGTAGAGGTAGATATCGATAGGGCAATGGACTTAAATTAACCATTGTGTAAAGCTAAACCAACACAAGGCTTCTGCTTGTGCAATGAAGGAAGTTTTATATCACTAGTCTTACAAAAACCTAATTCCAACATGTATTTAGGGGTGAAATCACTAAACTGCACTTTTTGACTTACTTTTCAGGGAGCCTTTGGCGTGAGAGGACCAAAAGGAAGTAAAGGTGAAAAGGTAAGCGATGTGTTGGTTAGGTGATGAAGATGAAAATGATGATAGAACACATCTACACTGTTATGAATACAGTGCATTGACCTTGTCCAATACAATCCTGAGTGAGTACCAAACTATTCGGACTCGCTATACTTGCAACGAGTAGGTCCCGGTACTCATTGCGAGTATAGCGAGTCTGAATAATTTTGCAGTGTATCTATAGAAAGTACCCTAAAAGTGAATAAAAGTTGTTAACAATAATAAAATTACATACTCACCTGTCTGACGCCTGCATCGGGACCGTCTCAGAAGGCCTACGATCACCGGACAATGACCCGTGACTTCCAGCCAATCAGATGGCCGGTAGCAATCTGGACAATCAGATGATGACACGTCACAACCACGTGATCACTAGCGGCCACCTGATTGGCTAGATTGCAAGGTCCTAGGTGTACTGCCAGGACCTTGCAATCTGGCCAATCAGGTGGGCGCTAGCAATCACGTGGTTGTGACGTGTCGCCACCTGATTGGCTGGAAGTCACAGGTCCTTCTCCGGTGATCGCAGGTCTTCTGGGACAATTCCAGTGCAGGCGTCGGACAGGTGATATGTAATTTTATTATTTTTATCAACTTTTATTCACTTTTAGTGTACTTTCGCAGTGTATCTATAGATACACTGCGAAAGTAGTTGGACTACTCGCTACTCCCGAGTACTCATAAGATACTCGGAGAGTAGCGAGTACACGAATACCGCTACTATTCGGCGAGTTCTGAATAGTAGCGAGTATACTTGCTCATTCCTAATCCTGATCAATTTTTTGGATATTTTAAATAATAAAAATAAAATGTAAAAAAGGTGGAATTGCATTCAGAACCAGTCCAATTGTTCGTGAAATGAGATCCCTTTTGTTACTTGCCGATGATCCTCTAAAGCCTCCATATACACGCTCCACTTTTTTGTATTACAGGGAGAAGATGGATTTCCAGGTTCCAAAGGCGATATGGGGCTTAAAGGAGACAGGGTAAGTGATAAACAATTAGCATTCTGGGCTCCATGTGAAAGATTAAAGAAATGCCACTATATACAATATATTTTTTGGTTACTGCTTTATAATTTTCATCTCCAGCTAGTGTAAGTAAAAGTATTATTTCTTGGGAAAGGAGTCTTTGTTACCATGAAACACTTGACCAATATTTCCATGTAAAAAATCTTAGGTTTTGAGGAACATGAGCTATGAAACCCTTGACCAATATTTCCATGTAAAAAGCTTTCGGTCTTGAGGCACATGAGCTTGAAACCCTTGACCAACATGTTCCATGTAAAGAGATCTGTAGGTTTTGAGGAACAGGAGCTATGAAACCCTTGACCAATATCTTCCATGTAAACAGAGCTTCGGTTTGAGGTCAGGAGCTATCAAACCCTTGACCAACATGTTCCACTGTAAAGAGATCTTTTAGGTCTTGAGGACAGGAGTTATGAAATGCCTTGACCAACATCTTCCAGTAAAAAGATCTGTAGGTCTTGAGGACACAGGCTTGAAACCCTTGACCAAAACTTCAGATAAAGAGATCTGTAGGTTTAAGGTTCATGAGCTATGAAACCCTTGACCAACATTTCTCTGTAAAGAGATCTTTTTGTTGAGGAACAGGAGCTATGAAATCCCTTGACCAACATCGTCCATGTAAAAGATCTGTAGGTTTGAAGGACAGGAGCTATGAAAGCCCTTGACCAAAAATCTTCCATGTAAAGAAAATCTTTAGGTTCGAGAAACAGGAGCTATAAAAACCTTGACCAACATCGTCCATGTAAAGAGATCTGTAGGTTCGAGGACAGGAGTCTATGAAACCCTTGACCACCATCTTCCATGTAAAGAAATCTGTAGGTTTGAGGAACAGGAGCTATGAATCCTTTGGGATCATACATCTGTCCAGTAAAAAGATCTTAGTTAAGAGGTCACAAGAGCTTGAAATCTTGAGCAACAACTTCAATGTAAAGACATCTGTAGGTCTTAAGGGACATGAGCTATGAAACCCTTGACCAACATCTTCCATGTAAAGAGATCTTTATATTGTGAGGAACAGGAGCTATGAAATCCTTGACCAACATCGTCCATGTAAAGAGATCTGTAGGTCTTGAAGGACAGGAGCTATGAAAGCCTTGACCAAAATCTTCCATATAAAGAGATCTTTAGGTCTCGAGGAACAGGAGCCATGAAACCTTTGACCAACATCTTCCATGTAAAAAGATCTGTAGGTCTTGAGGGGCAGAGCTTAGCTGCATGTGATAAGTGTGAGAATTAAGTCCCAGACTAAACAAGCCCACTATAGTAACATAGAGTCCTTCAGCATTCCCAGGAGCTTCTGAATCATTTTTCCCATAGAGTCCAAGTAACTTTATTCCAATACTGGTCCCACCAATCAACTATTCTAATTAAGGAAGCCAATATTTTAGGAGAAACACCTACTATAGCAATTGTATTCTGCCACGATAAGCTTTTTTCATGCTAAAATAAAGAGCTCAACATAGACTTGATATGTATAGATTTCTCTAATAGCATCCTTACTATATTTCTAACAGCATCCTTGTTTCTTCTATGGAGATTATATTGGGTATTAACTTATGAAGGGTCATTGCTGGATCTAAAAAATGGCAATAATATTCATTATTTTTGGTTTTCTCTATAGGGTGACCCTGGAGTTTTAGGAGGACGTGGTGAAGATGGTCCTGAAGGACCAAAGGGACAATCTGGACCTTTAGGGAGAGATAGGGGCTTCTGGGATTCCTGGGGAGAAGGTTGGTATATTTTTAACATCCATATTACAGATTGATTGTCTATTAGGCAATATAATTTTTCCTTAGTCACTGATCTTCCATTAGCCAAATATATTTCTTTCCATATTTACTGATCTTTCATTAGTCGAATATATTTTTTTCTTTGTCTATGCCAAGAACTCTTATATACTACATACTCAGGCAGTGATCTTCGACCTGTAGCTTTTCAGCTGTTGCAAAATGACAACTCCAACCATGGCCTGACAGCCGGCATGCTGGAAAAACACAAGTGCGAGGCCACTATTTGATTGAAGGCACATCTGTTGGTCATACACTTCTAATTCAATAATGCTAAGAATCATTTTTGCTTTCCATTTGGTGGTCTCCACAATTACATCCATTTATATGCTCAATGCACACACTTTTCCCAGTATCTTGATGTTATAATCTGCATTTTATACCTTCAGGGAAAACTTGGAGTTCCCGGTCTTCCAGGATATCCTGGACGCCAAGGGGCTAAGGTAAGAGTCGCTAAAGAAACACAGAGATTGATATAAAGAGAATGGCCAACAAGAACTGGAGTAATCATAAGGACTGTCTCTAAATGAAACTGGGAGGTTTAGAGGTTAAGATCAAAATAGGGTCCTACTTGTCTTCAGCTATTAAATACCAAACTTGTAGGCCAAGAAGGTCTTTTTAAGAAGACCTCAGCTGAAATAGAGAAAAAAATGTTTCTACGAAACGAGTTGCTGTATCCATCTATTCTTGTAAACTTTAAGAGGTGGAACTATGTGCTCTTCAGGGCGTACTACAACAGGTGCAGGGTTGCGATCGCACCAGCCCCGGAACTGGGGGCCCAAAAGTCCTTGACCATAGAAAAAGACTAATACTATTAAAGATCTGCAATAATTGGGCCCATTGGAGCTTTGCATCGGGCCCAGGGCTGAAGTTACGCACTGTGCTATTATCTCTTCATGGAAAGAGTAGCAAACCTGAGGATCCCAAGTTCCTCTGCATAATAGATGAATGTCAATCAAACCCACTACTTTTGGCAAGACTGCTAGACCATTTAATTTGTATAGGAGTGGCCCGACTCTAAGGACAGATGTTGGAGGAGAGAAGGGCCACACTTAATTGGAGGTGTCCCGCAGTATCTCAATCTCATTCCACTCTGCCCATGAAAATCTCATGCACACCTGGCTAAAACAAGTGTACGTAAGCATGGAGAAGATGGGAAAAGAATAGCTAAGGCAAAATGAGTGAATAAGGTGTATGGTCAACTTTCCATGAGGGAAATCTATGGTAGGGGCCTCATTCTCGGTAAAGAGGCACTTGTCTTGTACAGGTTATAACATGGGAAGTCATCTTTTCATTGATGAGAAAAAAAGAGGTCAAACAATATGTCAACCTCCGTCCACATGTCCTAATAGGACACATAAAAGTACTTGGGAACGGCCTTGAATAGCTACAGTGGAGGGCCTCTACTCTGGCTTGAAAGGAGTTGATGCAACCAACTAGATAGATTTCACTTTTCTCTCAATACCATAAAAATTATATTTTGGATATAATGTACAAAATTGTGAAATGATTGATTTACTAACTTCACCTTGTAGGGGTCGGTAGGATTTCCTGGTCCAATAGGTGTGACTGGAGAGAAAGGCAAGCGGGTAAGTTTTAATAAAACCTTCCTATGGGAATTATCTAAGAAACCTAAATCAGACCATAGAGTTATGGTGAGACGGAGACAAGAGGACCAAGGAGCTGCTTTTTGCTCTTGCTTTCTTCTAAATCAACTCCTCTCTTAATATATATCCTAGCTGTAATTTAATGCACATCAGTGGCTGTATATAAAGGATCAGATTGACTCCTGATTACTAGGAAAAAGCTCTATTTCTAAAGAGTCTAGCAGGCAGGGTCTATTTTTACTTTCTCTCTGGAGAGGACTTTAAAGTCCCATTGGATGGGAAGAATTTCATGCAAGCTTCTGTTTTCTTTCCATTTAGGGAAGAGGTGGTCAGCCTGGACAAGCCGGAACACGTGGACCCTCAGTAAGAACACTATATAATATGAGATCATAAACTTATGATTATTGTGAAGGGTATTCTTAGTTGTCTCTTGAGCAGCACAGAGCTCTCCAGTCTCCTTACTTCCTGGTTTCTGGTAGGACGGGCCTCATCCCTGAGTGACAGTTCTGGTGAATAGTAGAGCCGTAGTATTAGAAATATAAAGTTCACCCCAAGTTTTACCCTAACACATTCAGCTATCAGTGCTTTATTGTGGAAGTGCACATTTATCACTTTATTTACAAGTAGAGATAACAGGGCATTTGAACAAGCACACAGCTCAGGAGGTGAGAATAATGAGAACTGTGAACCATGATTTAGAGAAGTCTGCAGTTACTTGGGGCTGATGTTGCAAAATGTATAACCATAACTTTTCAGAAGCTAAAAGAGAGGGAGGTGAGCAGCTAATTGCTGTAAAGAAATCAATAGGCTGTAAAGAGGTGGTCTGATATGTTAGGAGTTAACCCCTCTTCTGGAATGGAATTTCTGCGTTCTCTTGGCAAGCAGCATTTCCCTGCTGTACACTATGAAAGATTAAAGCTCTCACAGCAGGAGAATGACAGCAAATAAAATAAGCAAAACAATTGCAAACTTGCTCATTTTCAGGATATCTGACTTACTAAATCAATTTAATAACATGAGAATACCCCTTTAATTAGCATTCTACAAAACTAAATTGATTTGATACTGGTTTTATATTTCACTTTGTTCTCCCAATCCTTTGTCTCCAAAATGGGCTTAAACATGCTAGTGGAGCACCTGGAATCTTGATTTATGTTCTCATTATGATTTTTCTATAGGGTACTAGAGGTGAAAGAGGTCAACGAGGACCTACTGGTAAACCAGGTCTGAAGGTGAGTGTTCCTCCGCTTAACTTAGTTTAATACAACTCACAGTCAAACTCAGAGTTTACGTGTTTAATTCAGACTCGTCAGCAAGAATTAGGATGCGTGTTCTTACGGATCTGAGACCTTTGTGGGTGATCTCTGCTGTTGAGGGACAAAGTAGAGCTTCAGGCTCCGATACCGATGTACTTGAGATGTTCCTTCATTTTTCAGGGTGACTCTGGTCATGATGGTGTTCCCGGAGCTGCTGGTGATAAGGTGAGTTATGTTCTGTTGGATATGAAGTAAAGCTCCACACCACCCAATTTTGACTCAATCAATGCAATATTATGTGCCGATTACTTTCCTAATATTTCCCGATAGTGGTCGAGGCACCATTACTCTAATATTGCGCTCCAAAACTACTGAATTTTTGTTGTTAAATGATAAAGCTTTGACTTGCTATAACCTCCACTAGGGGGAGCTGAGAAGCTTAATGCATACAGTAAACTCCCTTGGAGCTGCAGCTAATTTTTTCACTCCTCACCTTCCAAGATCCATAACTGTTTTCAGTCTTTCCGCCAACACAGCCGTTTGACGGCTTATTTTTTGCAGGACTAGTTGTACTTTTAAATGACACTGTTCACTTTCCATTATAATGTACTGAAAAAAATCCAAGTGAGATGAAATTCAATTTTTTTTTAATTGCCAGGCAGACAATAAGAGGTGGACTTCCAATGCCTTCTACTATCTCCTTTCACTTCTATGAATGCTATGGAAACAGCTGTAGTTGCTTGCTTGGTTGTTTCTGTTGCTCCCATAGACGTGAATAGAGAGTTGGGACAGGGTTTGGGAGGATCCTTGTTCTCCCAGATGGATGCAGGTCCCAAAGGAGTGACACATTCAGAATGGTGCTGTGATGCTATTGACTACATCAGCAAGGTTGACACAGAATGTGAAGCTAGTCAGTACAAAAAAAAGGATGTGACACAGTCAGTACTTACAGGAATAGAGGCAACAGGGCAGTCAGGTAATTTGGGGTCAGTTCCAGGAGAGTTTGACTATTCAGGGAGTAGACAGAGAGATGGTCATATAACGGTCCAAGGACAGGTTTTCCAGGTGAACATGATGATGATCCAGGATTAAACAGAGGCTTAAACAGGTAACAGTCCAGGAGTCAAAATAGCAGAAGAAAGATAGCAGGAGCAAGAACCAGGTAAAAGAGTAATCAAGCATCAATCTGAGTCAGATAACAGAGATCAGGGTAGACACAGGACAGCAGGCCACATAGCACTTCAGGAAAAATGTACAACTGGCAGCCTTCTGGGAAGACTGCTCAGTCAAGTAACTTGAGCAATTAGTGGGAAGTAGAAACACCTCGGTAACCCAAACATTCCCATAATTAGCATGGAGAATAACTCAAAACATAAACATTCTGATAACTCAGCACACCCACCCAGGTATCATAAACAGCAACATATAACAGCATCCTAGACGAGGAGAGATTGTGACAGTTCCCCTCTCTTACATACAACCACTTTTACAGTTCCTATCTTTGATCTTATAAATATACAAAAATAATTTATTTTTGTCTTTGTAGGGACCAATGGGGCCTCCAGGACCAGTTGGATTTGCAGGACCGAAAGGGACCCAATGTAAGTAGAGATTACAATGTTCCGATTTCAGATTTCAATTAAAGGTACAAGACAAACATAATTCTTGGAATAAGTTTGGACCTACGACCAAACAAGCAAAAGGCGATCAGCAAGTTATACCTATCCTATCTAACTCAGGGTAAGCCATTTGACAATTGGTCTACTGTTAAAGACCCTCACCTGACAGCCGGACTGGAGATGATTTACAATAAGCTTCTCTCTCTGGAGGACCCATCTTGTCCAACATACAAAGACAGATCATTGATTGCAAAGGGCAGCATGCAATGCTTCATTTACCCACTTGGTGGTGCTGCAGAGAAATTGAACACTTCCTTTTAGGTTCCCCCACAGATCACAGTGATTGTTGGATGTCTTGATGGGATATTTTGTACCATTCCAACAGAAATTAATTGTAGGGAGAACACCTTTAAGTGGTGTTTGCAGTAGTTTTCTACTTTTTGTGAATAATCAATGAATCATTAGTTTGTCCACCCTAACTGATATCTACACTTTCTCATTAGGGTGTTCCTGGGAAAGATGGCTTACCTGGACATGCTGGCACACGAGGAGAGCCGGTGAGTTCTACTATGTTGTATGTTATGTAATCTTTTATTATTATTACCGGCCTTCAGCTCAATCTGAGCCATGGTGACTTGACCCCTCTGTAGAAAGATCGATCATGCGTAGACTTAATAGGTCCACCATGGTCTTTTCCAAGCCTAGATAGGTCCACCGGGTCTTCTCCAAGCCTAAATATGTCCACCAGGGTCTTCTCCAAGCCTAGATAGGCCACCACGTCTTCCAAGTCCCAGTAGATCCACCAGGGTCTTCTCGAAACCTAATTAGATCCACCAGGGTCTTCTCCAAGTCCCAGTGGGTCTAAGGTCTTCTCCAAACCTAGTTAGATCCACTAGGGTCTTCTCCAAGTTAGGTAGATCCATAGGGTCTTCTCCAAGCTAGATAGGTCCACCAGGGTCTTCTCCAAAACCGAGATACATCCACCAGGGTCTTCTCTGCCATTACCTTGATAGTATCAAGGCATTGGGTTGCTGGTCTTCCTCTTCCTCTTCTTGTAAAATATTTGGGTCCTTATTCTTTTAAGTTATTCTGGTACAAAGAATTTTAATTTCATTATTTCAAAAGAAAAAGCTCTCCACCCATTAAAAATAGTTGAAAAAGAAAATGTAAACCTGTGCTGTGACCTCAAGATGGCCTCGAGGTTTACAGAAAGACCCACGGTCCAAATTTCATACATTTGTAAAAAAATGTTAAGTAACTTCTTTTTTTTGTCTTGTGGTACTCGCTGCCATTTTTGATCCAAAATTTCATTGATAAATAGTGGGGTACGTGGTTCGTGATATTGAAATTGATCTTTATTTACTTTTACCGGTTTTGTGAATTTTTAGTAAAGAAAAGGTCCTTTAAAATGTCACCCATTAGTGGTGAAATTTGCACCAAATCTTTAGTCTACTGATTTCAAAGTCGCCATTCCATATCTACCAAATGTTGCCCCTTAATGATAAATTTAGTGGAAGTTACCCCACGGGAACATTTTAGGTACTCCCCAATGGTAAAGCGGTGTTCCACTACTTGGACAAGCCATCAAGCCCTTTTCCTTTCCCATGTTCGCCCCCATAAAAATAAAAAAGCATATACTCACCTCTGCTGCCAGTGCAGTTGTCAGAAGTCACAGTCCTGAAGCCCTTGTGAAATTGTTAGGACAGGCGAGTCATCCTTCTTCCCGCCTTCAAGGCGCAATTTAAAGGAAACGAACGCTGCAGCTACCACTCACTTCCTGTCAAGAGCTCCTGTGTCCGATGGTGGGGAGAAGGAAGCCAGCACTGATTGGTTGCAGGGCTCGCCTGTCATATCAATGTCACGTGGGCCCTGGGAACATGAGTTCTGATATCACGTCGGCACCGGAGGTGAGTATAAAGAGAATTTTGTTTACGTACCGTAAATTCTTTTTTCTTTAATCATCAATGGGAGACCCAGACAATGGGGTTTAGGGCACTGCCCTCCGGAGGTCACACTAGGTACTACAAGTTTGTAGACACCGCCTCCTCCGCTTATAAACCCCTACCGCAGGGAACATCCTCAGTTTGGTCCATAAGCTGCGAGGAGAAAATAAACCACACCCGAAACATCGGGAAGAATGCCGTGCACAGACGGTTCAACAACCCGGCAAACACTGTCTCAACAGAGAACAGAGCAAATGCAAAACATGCAACGGAACAACTGGGTGGGTGCTGGGTCTCCCATTGATGATTAAAGAAAAAAGAATTTACGGTACGTAAACAAAATTCTCTTTTTTCTGGTCATCATAATGGGAGACCCAGACAATGGGGATGTCCTAAAGCAATACCCCAGGGCGGGAAGAGTTCCTCAACAAGACGGATAACACATGGTTCCCTTTAAAGGTGGGCAACCGCCGCCTGGAGAACCCGCCTGCCCAGACTTGCATCCGCAGAGGCATGGGCATGCACCATATAGTGCTTAGAGAAAGTGTGCAGGCTGGACCAAGTGGCCGCCTGACACACCTGTAGAGCAGACGCTCGATGTCGCAAGGCCCAAGAGGCACCTACAGCTCTGGTAGAGTGAGCCTTCAATCCCACCGGGAGAGGCAAACCAGAGGACCGGTAAGCCTCTTGAATGGAAGCCTTAATCCATCTGGCCAAGGTTGACTTCGAAGCCGCGGACCCCTTACAGCGACCTGTCGTAAGAACAAATAAGGAATCCGAACTCCTGAAGGAGGCGGTCCTGGACACATAAATGCGTACAGCTCTCACGAGATCCAGAGTATGGAGGTCGCGCTCCACCTGATGAACGGGAGCGGGGCAAAATGATGGGAGAACAATCTCCTGGTTCAGGTGAAAAGTTGAAACCACCTTCGGCAAGAATTCTGGCCGTGGGCGCAACACCACCTTGTCTTGGTGAACCACCAGAAAGGGTGACTTGCACGATAGTGCAGCCAATTCTGAGACCCTCCTCAGAGACATAATCGCCACCAGAAAGGCCACTTTCTGGGACAGACGAGATAGAGAAACATCTCTCAGCGGCTCAAACGGCGGTTTCTGTAATGCCGCCAGGACCATTGTAAGGTCCCAAGGGTCCAGAGGTCTCTTGTAGGGCGGAACCATCCGCGACACCCCCTGCAGAAATTGACGTACCTTCGGGAGGAGCGCCAATCGCCTGTCAAACAGCACCGAAAGTGCTGATACTTGACATTTCAAAGAGCCAAGGGATAATCCCAACTCCAAACCCGACTGTAAGAAAGCCAACAACGTCGGGATGGACAAGGGCCAAGGAGACCGTCCACCAGAGGCACACCAGGTAAAAAAGATCTTCCACGTCCTGTGGTACATCTTCCTGGAAACGGGCTTCCTAGCCCGATTCATAGTGGCCACCACTGTAGGGGAGAAACCCCTAGATGTCAGTAGCCAGGCCTCAAGAGCCCTGCAGTCAATCTGAGGGCCCTGGAATTGAGGTGGAAGAATGGGCCTTGTGCGAGTAAATCTGCGCGGTCTGGAAGAGCCCACCTGTGTCCGCCTGATAGTTGCCACAGGTCCGGGTACCAGGACCTCCTGGGCCAATCCGGAGCCACTAGAATGGCTACCCTGCACTCCGACCTGATCTTCCACAGGACCCTGGGAATCAGAGCCAGAGGAGGGAACACATACGGCAGCTGGAAGCTGGACCAACTCAGTATCAGAGCATCCGCCCCCAGAGACTGAGGATCCCACGATCTCGCCACGTACTGGGGCACCTGATGATTCAGCCTTGAGGCCATCAGTTCCACGTCCGGAGTGCCCCCTCTGCTGCAGATGTCCCGGAAGACGTCTGGATGCAGGGACCACTCTCCGGCGTCCATCCCCTGCCGGCTCAGGAAGTCGGCCCTCCCAGTTCTCGACCCCTGGGATGTGAACTGCGGAGATCAGGCAGTCGTTTTCCTCCACCCACGACAGGATGCGGTGGACTTCGGCGAGGGCCTGAGCACTTCTGGTCCCTCCCTGATGATTTATGTAGGCGACGGCCGTCGCATTGTCGGACTGTACCCGAATGGGTCGTCCTGCCAGGAATTTCTGAAACGCCAGGAGCGCCAGATAGACCGCCTTGATCTCCAGGACGTTGATCTGCAACGTCGACTCCGCCTGAGTCCAGAGGCCTTGAGCCCTGTGGTGTAAGAACACCGCGCCCCAGCCCTTCAGACTGGCGTCGGTGGTCACCACTAACCAAGAAGGTTTGAGGAAGGATCTTCCCCGTGACAAGTGACGTGGCTGGAGCCACCACTGCAGGGAGTCCCTGGTCGGTTGTGACAGTGCCACCAACCGATTCAGAGAGATCGCTCTCTTGTCCCATCGGCGAAGAATCTCCAGCTGGAGAGGACGGAGACGAAACTGTGCAAAGGGCACCGCCTCTATTGCCGCTACCATGCGTCCCACCAGTCTCATCAATTCCCGAAGGGATGAGTGAGGTGACAGGAGAACGTTCTGTACTCCTGAGTGGATCGCCAGCTGCTTGGCCTGAGGTAGAGACACCAGGGCTGAGTCCGTGTGGAAGTCCATGCCCAGATATGTCAATGACTGGGTCGGAACCAGGGTCGACTTCTGAGTATTGAGAAGCCACCCAAACTGTTCCAGAGACCTCATGGTCACTTCCAGGCTCACCCGACAAAGGTCTTCCGATGGCGCCCTGACCAATAGGTCGTCCAGATAGGGTATGACGGCGTGACCCTGCACATGCAGGAGAGCCATCATAGATGCCATCACCTTCGTGAACACCCGTGGTGCAGAGGCCAACCCGAAGGGTAGGGCCACAAATTGGAAGTGTTCGTCCCCCACTGCGAATCGTAACCAGCGCTGATGAGCCGGTGCAATGGGCACGTGAAGGTAAGCGTCCCTGATATCGATGGACGCTAGGAAGTCCCCCTGCGACACAGCCGCGATAACGGAACGTAGGGATTCCATGCGGAACTTCCGAACCAACACGTGACGGTTGAACAATTTTAGGTCCAGGACCGGTCGAAAGGAGCCGTCCTTTTTTGGGACAATAAAGAGGTTGGAGTAAAAACCCCTGAACCTCTCTGCCGTGGGCACTGGGACCACTACTCCGTCTCTGCGGAGTCCCTCCAACACCCGGTGAAAAGCCTGAGTCTTTTCTGGGGATGGAACAGACCGATGGAATCGGGATAATGGTTTTGACGTCAGCTCTATCCTGTAACCTCGCGAGACTACGTCTCGAACCCACTGATCTTGAACGTGAAGTAGCCACTTGTCCTGAAAGCGAGACAAGCGGCCCCCCACCTGTGGGGAGGCAGGAAGGGAGAGCGAGTCATGTAGAGGCGGGTTTGGGGGTGGCAGCCGCTGCCCCCGCCGTCTTCTTGGGACGACTCTTAGAGCGCCACTGAGAAGCGGGCTTGCCCCCTCGGTCCGTGCGAGCGGACGGTGCTGATGACTGTGCGCTGGACCGAAAGGACCACTGTTTTGGGTTCCTTTTAACGGTATACCGTGGCTTAGGCTTATTCTGCGGTATCTTAGACTCAGCAGAATCCTTAATCAGCTTGTCCAGCTCTGTGCCAAAAAGTCTGTCACCAGAGAACGGAAGATTCTGCAAAATCTTCTTAGATGTGGCATCTGAGTCCCAAAGACGCAGCCACAACAACCTGCGGATCGCTATAGCATTGGCCGAAGCCACAGCTGAGCGAGTGGCAGTTTCCAAAGACGCCGTCCTGGCGTAGTCCGCATAGGCCCTCGCTCTCTCAGTGAGCGCCAGGACCTCTGGACTGGACCTTGCCAGGTCAGTGATACCATCCAAGCAGGTAGTAATCGCTTGTAAGGTCCAAACCGTGGCAAAATTAGGGGCAAAAGAAGACCCCACAGCCTCATAGGAAGACTTGGCGAGTTGCTCGACCTGTCTATCAGTCGCATCCTTCAGCGAGGAGCTATCAGAGGCAGAAAACAGGGAGCGTGCAGCAATTCTAGTCATGGAAGCGTCCACCTTTGGAGACTGCGACCATTCCTGAAGCACCTCCTGGGAGAAGGGGAAACGATTGTCCTTGGGTTTGCGGACATAACGGCGCCCAGGATGTAACCTGGGTGCTCTAATCACCCTTCCAAAATTAGTGTGGTCCATGAAAGATCCACTCGGTCTAGCCTCTGGCCGCAGCCATTGATAGACCTCCTTCGGGTGCACGACAACCTCTTCAGGGGGAGTCACGAGACGCAAGGTCTCATTGATGGAGGACACCAGATCCTCCACCCCATCTGGAGGCTCAGACACAGACACAGATCCGAAGGTTGAACCCCCATCATCTTCCTCACCATCAGAGGAATGCTCCTCCTCAGAGAGAGCCTGGAGCTCGGGTGAATCCTCACGACGAGCCCGCTTAGGGGGTCTCACAGCAGAAGAGGGGGACACCCGGGGGTAACTGGAAGGAGTAGCTGGGTTTTCCAGTCTCCTATGAAGTGCCTCCAGTGACTGCGACATGGAGGACATCTGGGACAGCAGGGATTCATTGATCCTGTTCTGCGTTTCCCATGGCCCTGGGATTACCTGAACCTCAGGGTACAGCACCGGAGCTGCTGCCTCAGCCGAGCCAGTCCGGGCTTCTGGGCGTCCGCAGTTATTGCAGGACCCCTCCACCAGAGTTCCCTTGCAAGTAGCACAGGTAATGGTGTTATCCGCCGCCTTAGCAGCATGCTTCCTAACTGAGGACATAGCCACAGTAGGGGGTGTATAAGCCAAGGCGACTAGACAAACAAACCGGGTGTCCCGGTGGCTTACCGACCGCTGTCACGCGGTGGGAGGAAGCGGTGTGCGTGTGTGACCTCCGCGAGTTCCGGTCTCCCTCTGAAGTGCAGACACGTGCTGCCGTAGCTCCCAGCTGGGAAGTGAGGGAGAAGATGGCCGCCGCCAGTACAGACGTGGGCGGCGCCGGGAACACGCGGGAATCACACGCACACGCCCCCCCAGTGACGTCACCGTAAGGGCTGCCTCTCCTCCTCCAAGCAGCCTCTGTAATGGAGGTGCTGGAGCCCGCAGCGCGGGAAATGGTGTAAAACACAGTACACACACACACAGACTGCAATCACATCCAAAGAAACAGCAGTCTACGGTCTCAGCCCCTGTGACACACAGGGCGGTCAGCCAGGGCGCAAGACACCCCATCCGACACAGGTGAGTGTACACTAACCTCCCAGATCCGCAGGAACCCGAGGGCAACGCGCGGTCCTGAGTGTCTAAGACACGTTAAGAGTGCCAGACTACTACCCAGGCACACAGGAGCATCGTGCACCAAGAGTGCCTCAGTGCGCCGTCCGGTCTGTAAGCACCATTTAGGGAGGCCTCGGACGGGGGTTCAGCCAGTCCGGAGTGTAAGCACCATTTAGGAGGCCTCGGACTGGGCTGGCTCCAGTCCGGTCTGTAAGCACCATTTAGGGAGGCCTCGGACGGAGCGGAGCTGTGCAAGGCTCCCATCTCCCACTCTCCAGAGCCCCCCAGAGAGGGATGGAAAGGAGCGCGACAGCGTACCGGGAGAACACCCAAGTGTCCAGGCTCTAGGCCCTCCAGTACCTCCACCTGCGTGTGCCACAAAGGGTGAGCGGGGAGGCTGTCGCCGGTCCCGTCAGGACCATATTACCTTGTCTTCAGACGCCATCACGTAAGTAGTGAGAATGCAGTGAAGTGCAAGCAAAGCGTGATCCTCCGAGCACACTAAGTTTAAAACTGAGGATGTTCCCTGCGGTAGGGGTTTATAAGCGGAGGAGGCGGTGTCTACAAACTTGTAGTACCTAGTGTGACCTCCGGAGGGCAGTGCCCTAAACCCCATTGTCTGGGTCTCCCATTATGATGACCAGAAAAGGTTTTTTTTCCACTGTTATGGTTGCGCACATGGAAAATTAGGAGGAGTTGTCGAAGTGGTTGATAAGCCCTATAATTAAAAGCAGGAGACCAATGTGCCAAATGTTGCACAGTAATGACGAACCCTTGTTCAGTTTGCAACTTTTTACACCAAACAAAATGACTTTTTTTTAATAGGTTCAATTATACACTTCCTAATGTTAGATAAGACCCTGAGACCAACACGCCAAAGATTTTTTTGCCGATGTGTAGAAAAAGAGGGAGGTTTACCATGCACTGCCGTCCCAAGTCACAAAGGAAGCCAGGGTCCAGATTGGTGTGGCTAAACCTGTACCTTTATTCTACCTGACGTGTTTCGCGAGCTAACTGCCTACTTCTTCAGAGACATACAAGCTTAAAGGCATGTGTGCAAAACGCCAATAAAGAGGAAGCAGACAAAAATGACGTGTACCATTTTGCAAATTGTGACATTTTATGCATGTTAGAAATAGTTGTAATAGGAATAATTTGTTCCAGTTCTTTGTTAAAGACAGCGATTACCTGTCTGGAATCTGCATGGAATGCAATAAGTTATGTTGTACTTAATGCCAAAAGGTTAACCGAGCCTCCATTTTCTCATCTTGGTCACAAAAAATTTAATAAATGGTGTTAAACATTGATTTGGCTCACAAAGTTTGGTGTAAACCCAATGATAAAAGTCAAAAGTCTCTATGTGACTATAATTGTGACTCTGAGAGTCTCTTGGTCCTATGACTTGAGATGCCATGTGTCAGCTGTACAACCCAAGCGTTGGTCGTACTCCTAGAAGAATGGGGGGTAGTTGGACATTAGACATTAAATGGAGAACTAGTATCTATATCACTAATATTTTTACTTAACACTACAAATCTGACATTTTTATTTAACTATCTAATCTAACAGGGTTTTCAAGGCAAAACAGGTCTTCTGGGGCCCGCTGGAGTCGTGGGGCCACAGGTATGTATGTTATCTGCAAAATCAAGTGAGATATTGTACCTATGCCCTCGGAAAATAGAATTATTTAGGTTGTCTTAATTAGGGAAAATCTGGGGAAACCGGCCCTATGGGAGAGCGAGGACACCCAGGATCACCAGGATCTCCCGGTGAGCATGGATTGCCTGGTGCCGCTGGACGTGAAGGTGCAAAGGTAAGGCCCTATTCTCAAACTCTGCATATGTTTTTGGAAGTTTGTGCATCCCCCTTTAAACATCATCATTCAGTTATATAGGTGAGGAAAAAAAAGAAGAAAAATGTGTGGAAAAGCCTCACTGTGCCAATATCTTCAACTCACTCCTCTACGGGTTCAAAGATCCAGACCATAGACAACCGGTGGTGTTAAGACAGGAAGGGAAAAACTGGATCAGCACGTCCTAAAAATCCATACGCTTTATTTCATGAAATTTAAAAAAAAATGTATATCTAGATCAAATTAAAAACATACTAGTTGGATAGGTGGTCAAAATCGTGACAACACATTGCTAATGTCTATGAATCTCGGTCAGGTTATCGCCTCGAGAGCTGTTCATTGTTGGCTGGACATATATTAGAAATTACAGATCACTGTTTTCAGAATGTCTTCAGTCTGTGACTGTGAAGACTGTCATTTTGGATGAGAAAGTCCTAAAATCTCGAATTGGTCTCTATCACGGTTTGTGACCTGGTGCGGGCTTTCGTTGATGGTATACCGATCTTTCGTTTGGTATGAACAACTTTTTTAATAACAGTGATGTAAACAATCCAACTTTTTTAAGATGTCTTCCTTTGGTTTCTATTACATTTGTTCCTGTGACGAAAAGATGTCAATATTGAGCAAAAATTAGCCTCTAATTTGGTCTTTCCGGCTGTCAAGAAATGCTCCTTTGTTTTGTCATTGGTGGAACTCTTTCCTTGTTAATTTCCAGCCGGGTAGATTACTTTATATTTTTCCCTAGAAGAGGTATTACAAAACTTGTAATGGCCACTTTACACGTCCCAACATCGGTCCGATGTTGGATACAACGGCGCGGGAGCGCGCTTTTTCTGGGCAGATTTCCAAGATGGCATAGGAGACGTTACACAGCGCGATATCGGCAGGCAACGCAACAGCGATGTGTACACCCCCTTGTATTTCCGACCCAGGAACGACCATTTAACATGGGAGAGAATAGGGGAAGTTGTACTCCAAATCGTTGTTGGGCTTTCTCACAGCACGATCCTGCCAGATCGTCCATCCAATATCGGACCATTGGAGAGCCTGCTCATTTCTTCCCCGATATCGTTTTGGCATCGTTCGTGCATCGTATTGGACATTTACATCACACAACGCACGAACGATATCAGGGCCAACGCACGAACCACGTGACTTTTTATCGGAGTTGGACGCCGATATCGGGACGTGTAAAGTGGCCATTGGATGTGGCTAATTATTCATCCCAATGAACCAAATAAATGAATCATCTGACATGCCCGTATAGATACCTCAGATGATGGGTAAGTAAGATTCTTAACCTACAGATTCCCCAAAAATTGGGTGATAAAACCAATATAACTAGGCCAAGCACACAATCTTTATAATAATGCGATCTGGTCTGGGCTTCTGGCAATGGGATGTAGATCTGTTTGGTATGAAGGACTTTTTTTCCCAAAATCCTTTTTATTAAAGCTTTCCAACATTAACAAAGCCCCAAACATGTTACAACAAATACAGCTGATAGATTTTGTCACCAATACATTGAGATCAAGTACAATTTGATTAATTATTGTTAGCACATCAAGATACCCAACCATCTCACCAATGTCTCCTCTAGAATAAATCCCCAACACATCCCTCCCTAAGTAGACATTTGTCTTCCAACATTTTACCCATTGGAGGAAAAGGTTATTAGCGGTCTGCAGAGCACTGGAACAGAGGGACAGGAATTATACCGTAATATGTTTGTAGGCACAAACCTTCTTACAGATCTCTGATCACCTGAGGATGATAGCACTTGGCTATCAAAACACGTTGCATCACTCCGGAAATCACTAATAATCTTTTCCTCCTATGTACACACCTTCCCCTGGGAGAGAGTTAGGAGCAGCTCAGAACCTAATTCACTACACTAGGCTGAAGGACCTGCAGTGACGTGATCATCTCTCCACCCTTGCTGATCACGTGACCGGACCCTGTGACCCGGAACCAGGAAGTACTGGGTAACCAGAAAGAGTGGCGTTCACCGGCTGGTTCCCTGCCTGAGGCCGGTCCTCCTCACCTCCAGGTGATCACCAGAGTTGTTCAGGGGTGCACAACCCATAGAGGTGAATGAGCACCTAGCACCTTAACTAGCCACCCCACTAGACCACCAGGTTCAACTAATGGGTGCTTCCTGGTCTTATCTAATTGCAACATTTTACCCATTGACTCCCATTTTTAACAACCATGACCAACAATGATAAAAAAAAATCCAACACAATACAGTAGATCAACTTATTCACAGATGTTTGCAGGGGCGTAACTATTACAGGTGCAGGGGTTGCAATCGCACCCAAGCCCTGGAGCCTAGGGGGCCCCAAAAGTCCTTTTTGCCTATAGAAAAAGACTGATACTATTAAAGATTTACGATAATTGGGGGCCCCATTGGAGCTTTTGCATCGGGGCCCATGAGCTTCAAGTTACACCGCTGGATGTTTGGCGTCTGTTGGCATCTATTACACTTGTTCCAGTCACAAAGAAGTGCTGATGTTGGGAAGATAATTTTTATCTGTCAAACAATTTGGTGTAAATCCCACTTTATGCTTAGTCTTTGGTGGAAATTAGAACATTTCTAAATATGAAAGAAACCACACACCCTACACTAAAGTGCCAACGATGGTGTGATATTGCACGCCAGTTCTTGATCAACATTCTCCAATCCTTTTGATTTCCCTCCGTTATTTAGTTGGTATCTACTACATTGGTTCATGTGACAAAGCGATGATGATATGGAGCAACAATTGGCCTCTAATTTGTTTTTTTTCTGACTGTCAAAGTATTGCCGGCTTTGTTTTGTCCCCGGTAGAGTCCTTCATTGTCATTCTTTTTACTTTTTCCTAGAAAGGGTTTTGAAAAACTTGTAAGATGTGACCAGTTATTCATCCCAAAGCACCAAATAAATAAAACATCTGACATGATGTATACATACCTCAGATGGTGGGTAAGATCCCTAAAGAGGAAACCTATGGATTCCCCAAAAGTAGGGAAGATCTATTTGGTATAAAGGACTTTTTAACAACCACGCCCTACAATGATCTAAATAATCTAACACAGTAGATCCCCTTGATGTTTAGCTTCTGCCGGCATCTATCACGCTTGTTCCAGTCACAATGAAGTGCTCATGTTGGGCAGAGAATTGGCCTCCAAATGGGATGTAGATCTTTCCACTTTTTAACAACCACACCCAACAATGATTGATAAAATCCAACTCAGTAGACCAACTTTCTCACAAATGTGACGAAGTAATGATGTTGGCCAACAAACTGACCTCTGAATTGATCTTTTTGGCTGTCTAAAAATTCTAGTGTATGGCCAACTTTACGTTTAGGCTTGGTCAAAAACATTTAAATAAATGACACAAGTGTCAACATGGTGTGATATACATTCACTAGAATAGGAGTTCTCACTTGCTTTTGCCGGTTCTCGAGGTAGCCACAAGAACGACACTCTCCATTTAAAAGTTTATTTGGTTTATTCATCCTCCATAAATCACAAGGAAACATAAACATAAGTCTATCCTCAGCTTTGAACAAGACACAAATGACTATTGATGGATTTCAAGTCTGTTACCCTGTCCAGAGTTCTGGGCACGCTCCAAACACAAGTGGTCTCTCCACCATGTGCTTCCTGCCCCTTTACAGGACCTGCCTCGACTTAGAGACCACCTGACCCAGGAACGGTCACATGATATCTGCTGAGACACACCCATGGGAGGTATGTGGATGGTCAGTCCTTCCCATCACTTCTGACCATCCTGTGAACCTGGCCCTGCATATATACTAAAAACTTCATGGAACAACAAGTCCCAGAGAAATCATTTCAGATTCACGTGACGGCAGAGCTCCGCTTGTGCAATACATAACTGCCATTCACAACATAGCCGGTCACCACATCACAATGGGGATGATATTGTACGTCGGTTCTTCCGCATTATTTTCCAATCGGGTCCATTACTTTTCAAATCACCACATTAATTTAAGAAAGGGTTTTGAAAAAGCCTTGGAAGACATGGCTTAAAGGGATGACTAGTCATCAATATTCAGCGACATGCCATATAGGAATTTAAAAAAGGGGTAAGATACGTAAGCTGCACCCAGAGATTTCCGAACAATAGAGGCTTCCACAGTCTTAAAACGTCTATTCAAAACCATGTTGTCCTAATTTTTTAAGCTTTCAGCTAAAGAAAATCTGCCAGTAGGTTTTTGCTATGTAATCTGACAGGAGTATGATGTAGGGACAGAGACCCTGATTCCAGTGATGTGTCACCAAGTTTACTGGGTGCAGCAGTTAGCATAGTGTCAGTGTTCTCTGCTGCAGACATAGAAGACCTCAGTTGAGCAGTGTATAACCCCGTCCACACCACTCATTTACAGCTTTCTACTTATAATGTATAGTGACGGAAACCTGCTAATTGATTTTGGGGTAGGGTTCGACTAAAAAGCACGAGACTAGTTGTCCTGTAGTGATAATCGTCTGTGGATAAAACACTGATTGTATTGAAACAGCAAAACACAGCCTAGTAAGCCTCTGCTCCTACATTATGCTACTCTCGATTAAATAGCAAAAACCTGCTGACAGATTTGCTTTCATGGAATCATAATCTCCAATTTAACTCACTATAAACTTTCTGTCATTCCTTAACCGAGACTAAAATTGTGAATGGTGGATCCTGTGTTATCCACTGTATATAAGATGTGTCATCAGTCACCATTGTACAGGAGGAGGATATATATATATATATATAATATGAAAAAGATCCTTGCAGCACACAGCTACTACCAATGATGTACATAAGCTACTAGCTATATATATTTGAGGAAAAAGTTTAAAAACGTACGTTTTTTTCAAAAAACTCAAAAATCTCCAATTTTTTATTTAATTCTGAAGTTCTTGGTACATACATTGGCCAATGTCTGTTTGCTCATCAACTGCGACAAAGTGACTTCAGGGTCTGATGAGTCCTACTCTGATATCCCTATCCTCCTTGTCCACCCCCTACTTTTCAGTGGGCAGACACCATCTAGACCCTCCATCACCTGTAGGTAATGAGGGTGCACATTGCAGCATGGAAAATAAAAAATTGGAGATTTTTGAGTTTTAACCCTGCAGCTTTGCTAGCACCAGTTCACATTTGTCTTTGAGTGCTGTGCAGTTTTTTTTTCTTGTTATTTATCATATGGAGTTACAGGTTCCATGCTGCAATCTGCACCCTCATTACCTACAGGTGATGGAGGGTCTAGATGGTGTCTGCCCACTGAAAAGTGGGGGGTGGACAAGGAGGATAGGGATATCAGAGTAGGACTCATCAGACCCTGAAGTCACTTTGTCGCAGTTGATGAGCAAACAGACATTGGCCAATGTATGTACCAAGAACTTCAGAATTAAATAAAAAATTGGAGATTTTTGAGTTTTTTGAAAAAAACGTAAGTTTTTTAACTTTTTCCTCAAATATATATAGCTAGTAGCTTATGTACATCATTGGTAGTAGCTGTGTGCTGCAAGGATCTTTTTCATATTATATAACCCTGCAGCTTTGCTAGCACCAGTTCACATTTGTCTTTGAGTGCTGTGCAGTTTTTTTTCTTGATATATATATGTATATGTATTTGTATATATAGAGGTGTTATCAGTCAGTGTACAGGAGGAGGAGGTGAGTTGTGATATCATCTATTGTGAATGGTGAATCCTGTGTTATCTACTGTATATAGAGGTGTTATAAGTCATTGTACAAGAGGAGGAGGTGAGCTGTGATATCACCTATTGTGAATGGTGGATCCTGTGTTATCTACTGTATATAGAGGTGTTATTAGTCATTGTACAGGAGGAGGAGGTGAGCTGTGATATCATCTATTGTGAATGGTGGATCCTGTGTTATCTACTGTATATAGAGGTGTTATCAGTCATTGTACAGGAGGAGGTGAGCTGTGATATCACCTATTGTGAATGGTGGATCCTGTGTTATCTACTGTATATAGAGGTGTTATCAGTCATTGTACAGGAGGAGGAGGTGAGCTGTGACATCACCTATTGTGAATGGTGGATCCTGGGTTATCTACTGTATATAGAGGTGTTATCAGTCATTGTACAGGAGGAGGAGGTGAGCTGTGACATCACCCATTGTGAATACTGGATCCTGTGTTATCTACTGTATATAGAGGTGTTATCAGTCATTGTACAGGAGGAGGGAAGTTGTGATAACACCTTGGTATACAGTATATAACACAGGATCCACCATTCACAATAGGTGATGTCACAGCTCACCTCCTCCTCCTGCACAATGACTGATAACACCTCTATATACAGTAGATAACACAGGATCCACCATTCACAATAGGTGATGTCACAGCTCACCTCCTCCTGTACAATGACTGATAACACCTCTATATACAGTAGATAACACAGGATCCACCATTCACAATAGGTGATGTCACAGCTCACCTCCTCCTGTACAATGACTGATAACACCTCTATAGACAGTAGATAACACAGGATCCACCATTCACAATAGGTGATATCACAGCTCACCTCCTCCTCCTGTATAATGACTGATAACACCTCTATATACAGTAGATAACACAGGATCCACCATTCACAATAGGTGATATCACAGCTCACCCCCTCCTGTACAGTGACTGATAACACCTCTATATACAGTAGATAACACAGGATCCACCCTTCACAATAGGTGATATCACAGCTCACCTCCTCCTCCTGTATAATGACTGATAACACTTCTATATACAGTAGATAACACAGGATCCACCATTCGCAATAGGTGATATCACAGCTCACCCCCTCCTGTACAATGACTGATAACACCTCTATATACAGTAGATAACACAGGATCCACCATTCACAATAGGTGATATCACAGCTCACCTCCTCCTCCTGTACAGTGACTGATAACACCTCTATATACAGTATATAACACAGGATCCACCATTCACAATAGGTGATGGCACAGCTCACCTCCTCCAGGACAATGACTGATAATACCTCTATATACAGTAGATAACACAGGATCCACCATTCACAATAGGTGATGGCACAGCTCACCTCCTCCAGGACAATGACTGATAATACCTCTATATACAGTAGATAACACAGGATCCACCATTCACAATAGGTGATGGCACAGCTCACCTCCTCCTGTACAATGACTGATAACACCTCTATATACAGTAGATAACACAGGATCCACCATTCACAATAGGTGATGTCACAGCTCACCTCCTCCTCCTGTACAATGACTGATAACACCTCTATATACAGTAGATAACACAGGATACACCATTCACAATAGGTGATATCACGGCTCACCTCCTCCTCCTGTACAATGACTGATAACACCTCTATATACAGTAGATAACACAGGAGCCACCATTCACAATAGGTGATATCACAGCTCACCTCCTCCTGTACAATGACTGATAACACCTCTATATACAGTAGATAACACAGGATCCACCATTCACTATAGATGATATCACAGCTCACCTCCTCCTCCTGTACAATGACTGATAACACCTCTATATACAGTAGACAACACAGGATCCACCATTCACAATAGGTGATATCACAGCTCACCTCCTCCTCCTGTACAATGACTGATAACACCTCTATATACAGTAGATAACACAAGATCCACCATTCACAATAGGTGATATCACAGCTCACCTCCTCCTCCTGTACAATGACTGATAACACCTCTATATACAGTAGATAACCCAGGATCCACCATTCACAATAGGTGATGTCACAGCTCACCTCCTCCTCCTGTACAATGACTGATAACACCTCTATATACAGTAGATAACACAAGATCCACCATTCACAATAGGTGATATCACAGCTCACCTCCTCCTGTACAATGACTGATAACACCTCTATATACAGTAGATAACACAGGATCCACCATTCACAATAAGCGATGTCACAGCTCACCTCCTCTCCTGTACAATGACTGATAACATCTCTATATACAGTAGATAACACAGGATCCACCATTCACAATAGGCGATATCACAGCTCACCTCCTCCTGTACAATGACTGATAACACCTCTATATACAGTAGATAACATAGGATCCACCATTCACAATAGGTGATGGCACAGCTCACCTCCTCCTGTACAAATGACTGATAACATCTCTATATACAGTAGATAACACAGGATCCACCATTAACAATAGATGATATCACAGCTCACCTCCTCCTCCTGTACAATGACTGATAACACCTCTATATACAGTAGATGACACAGGATCCACCTGAAGAATGGAAGTTTTTCTCCTACTCATAGGACAGAGGATAAGTTCTTGATCACTAGTCTGATGGCTACAAGTCGATCGATCGTACAGGTGGAGGCCCAGCCGGGGTGGAGTGGAGCTGCGTGTGCTTGGCCTCCACTCTTAAGGGGGGTTGATCATGTGACTTCAGATGCTCAATGCACTGTACTATCTCTGTTAGGGTTATACAGAATGGAGAAGAGGTTGAGGATGCTCCATTCAGAAGGGGTTATCCCCTAGTTATTCTCTATGTTGATCCCCTATATAGGACAACTTGCATATTTGGTACAGATCCTTCAAGATACCCTGAAGTTCTCATATCTGAAATATGCACTATGATAAAACAAAAAACCCTTTATGACTGTAGTGTTAATGGCCAATGATGATTAATGGCTTATCGTGAGGTCGGGTAATGCCATGTGATGAACTCAGCACCTGTGTGTCCATAGATGAAAGGCTCCATCAGATCTTCATGATATATTTTTTACATATTTTTGGCATGACCCATTTAATAGGATTTTTTTTCTTGTGTCTCACAATGTACATTCTCTTTTGTCACAGGGAGACCCTGGTCCTTCTGGAATTCCTGGAAAAGCAGGACCTCAAGGTTTAAGAGGTTTTCCGGGTGCCCGTGGTATCGGAGGCGAAGTGGTAAGTATCATTGTTACTGATTCTGTGACAAGTACGGTAATCTTATTTCTTAAGTCGATCCTGGATCTCCTTATACATTGCCACTCTAATGTTTGTGTCTCCCATTCTCTGACTACGTCCTTGTTTCGCTCCTCAAGGCTCCATCCTGGGATCCCTACTTTTCTTCATTTATATCTGTGGTCTGGGACAAGTCATACAACGCCACTCACCACTTTTTTTCCAATGACAAATATTCTCTCTGACCCAGATGTCACCTCTTAATGTCTACCGTCAGTTATGTCATCCTTCTCCTCCCGATTCCTAAAGTGAAAAATAGATAAATAAGTCATTGTTTACCCAGTTCCATATTTTTCTCAGTTTACGAAATCCACTGCCTTGGGTAACCCAGCCTTTTACAATGCACATCCAAGTCTGTACCATTATCCATCACCTCCAATTCCAAAACATTTCCCACATCAGATGTTCTCTACATCAAGAGTCAACAAAAACATCATTGACCTCATCACTCACCTAGAGTATTTCCTCCTATATACTACTCTTGTTCCTATATACTAATCAGATGGCCATACACCCGAAACAGCTGTTGGCCAAAAGTTGGCTCAGCAACAGGCTGTGGAGTAATGGCCACTTGTAAAGTAAAGAATCCATAGTCTCACTGCTCGTAAAGTAAAGAATCCATAGTGTCACTGCTCGTAAAGTAAAGAATCCATAGAATCGCTGCTCGTAAAGTAAAGAATCCATAGTCTCACTGCTCGTAAAATAAAGAATCCATAGTATCACTGCTTGTAAAATAAAGAATCCATAGTGTCACTGCTCGAAAAGTAAAGAATCCATAGTGTCACTGCTTGTAAAGTAAAGAATACATAGTCTCACTGCTTGTAATGTAAAGAATCCATAGTGTCACTGCTTGTAAAATAAAGAATTAATATTTCACTGCTTATAGAGGAGGGAATCCATTGTTTTACTGCTCGTAAAGTAAAGCATCCACAGTATTACTGCTTGTAAATTAAAGAATCCATAGTCTCACTACTCGTAAAATAAATAATCCATAGTATCACTGCTCGTAAAGTAAAGAATCCATAGTATCACTGCTTGTAAAGTAAAGAATCCATAGTATCACTGCTTGTAAAGTAAAGAATCCATAGTGTCACTGCTCGTAAAATAAAGAATCCATAGTGTCACTGCTCGTAAAGTAAAGAATCCATAGTCTCACTGCTTGTAAAGTAAAGAATCCATAGTCTCACTGCTCGTAAAATAAAGAATCCATAGTCTCACTATTCGTAAATTAAAGAATCCATAGTGTCACTGCTCGTAAAGTAAAGAATCCATAGAATCGCTGCTCGTAAAGTAAAGAATCGATAGTGTCACTGCTCGTAAAATAAAGAATCCATAGTATCACTGCTTGTAAAGTAAAGAATCCATAGTCTCACTGCTCGTAAAATAAAGAATCCATAGTCTCACTATTCGTAAAGTAAAGAATCCATAGTCTCACTGCTCGTAAAGTACAGAATCCATAGTGTCACTGCTCGTAAAGTAAAGAATCCATAGAATCGCTGCTCGTAAAGTAAAGAATCCATAGTCTCACTGCTCGTAAAGTAAAGAATCCATAGTCTCACTGCTCGTAAAATAAAGAATCCATAGTATCACTGCTTGTAAAATAAAGAATCCATAGTGTCACTGCTCGTAAAGTAAAGAATCCATAGTGTCACTGCTTGTAAAGTAAAGAATACATAGTCTCACTGCTTGTAATGTAAAGAATCCATAGTGTCACTGCTTGTAAAATGAAGAATTAATATTTCACTGCTTATAGAGGAGGGAATCCATTGTTTTACTGCTCGTAAAGTAAAGCATCCACAGTATTACTGCTTGTAAATTAAAGAATCCATAGTGTCACTGCTCGTAAAATAAAGAATCCATAGTGTCACTGCTCGTAAAGTAAAGAATCCATAATGTCACTGCTCGTAAAATAAAGAATCCATAGTGTCACTGCTCGTAAAGTAAAGAATCCATAGTGTCACTGCTCGTAAAGTAAAGAATCCATAGTGTCACTGCTGGTAAACTAAAGAATCCATAGTATCACTGCTTGTAAAGTAAAGAATTCATAGTGTCACTGCTCATAAAGTAAAGAATCCATAGTGTCACTGCTCGTAAAATAAAGAATCCATAGTGTCACTGCTCGTAAAGTAAAGAATCCATAGTGTCACTGCTCGTAAAGTAAAGAATCCATAGTGTCACTGCTGGTAAACTAAAGAATCCATAGTATCACTGCTTGTAAAGTAAAGAATCCATAGTGTCACTGCTCGTAAAGTAAAGAATCCATAGTGTCACTGCTCGTAAAGTAAAGAATCCATAGTCTCACTGCTCGTAAAATAAAGAATCCATAGTATCACTGCTTGTAAAATAAAGAATCCATAGTGTCACTGCTCGTAAAGTAAAGAATCCATAGTGTCACTGCTTGTAAAGTAAAGAATACATAGTCTCACTGCTTGTAATGTAAAGAATCCATAGTGTCACTGCTTGTAAAATAAAGAATTAATATTTCACTGCTTATAGAGGAGGGAATCCATTGTTTTACTGCTCATAAAGTAAAGCATCCACAGTATTACTGCTTGTAAATTAAATAATCCATAGTATCACTGCTTGTAAACTAAAGAATCCATAGTCTCACTGCTCATAAAGTAAAGAATCCATAGTGTCACTGCTCGTAAAGTAAAGAATCCATAGTGTCACTGCTCGTAAAATAAATAATCCATAGTGTCACTGCTCGTAAACTAAAGAATCCATAGTGTCACTGCTCGTAAAATAAATAATCCATAGTGTCACTGCTCGTAAAGTAAAGAATCCATAATGTCACTGCTCGTAAAATAAAGAATCCATAGTGTCACTGCTCGTAAAGTAAAGAATCCATAGTGTCACTGCTCATAAAGTAAAGAATCCATAGTCTCACTGCTCGTATAAAATAAATATCCATAGTATCACTGCTTGTAAAGTAAAGAATCCATAGTCTCACTGCTCGTAAAAGTAAAGAATCCATAGTGTCACTGCTCGTAAACTAAAGAATCCATAGTCTCACTGCTCGTAAAATAAATAATCCATAGTGTCACTGCTCGTAAAGTAAAGAATCCATAATGTCACTGCTCGTAAAATAAAGAATCCATAGTGTCACTGCTCGTAAAGTAAAGAATCCATAGTGTCACTGCTCGTAAAGTAAAGAATCCATAGTGTCACTGCTGTAAACTAAAGAATCCATAGTCTCACTGCTCGTAAAATAAATAATCCATAGTGTCACTGCTCGTAAAGTAAAGAATCCATAGTCTCACTGCTTGTAAAATAAATAATCCATAGTGTCACTGCTCATAAAGTAAAGAATCCATAGTCTCACTGCTCGTAAACTAAAGAATCCATAGTATCACTGCTTGTAAACTAAAGAATCCATAGTATCACTGCTTGTAAACTAAAGAATCCATAGTCACTACTCATAAAGTAAAGAATCCATAGTCTCACTGCTCGTAAAGTAAAGAATCCATAGTCTCACTACTCGTAAAATAAAGAATCCATAGTCTTATTGCTCATTAAATAAAGAATCCATAGTCTCACTGCTTGTACAGAAAAGAATCTATAGTCTCACTGCTAGTGAAGTAAAGCATCAAAAGTCTTACTACCTGTAAGGTAAAGAATCCATAGTGTCATAACCGTAAAATGAAGAGTCAATAGTCTCACTGCTCATAAAGTAAAGAATTCATAGTCTTACTGTTATACTGGAAAGAATCTATAGTCTCACTACTCGTAAAATAAAGAAACATAGTCTTACTGCTTGTACAGTAAAGAATCCGTAGTGTACATACTTGTAAAGTAAAGAGTCAATAGTCTCACTGCTCATAAAGTAAAGAATCCATAGTCTTATTGCTCATAAAGTAAAGAATCGATAGTCTCACTACTTGTACAAGAAGAAACTATAGTCTCACTGCTAGTGAAGTAAAGCATCAAAAGTCTTATTGCTTGTAAGGTAAAGAATTCATAGTGTCAATACTAGTAAAATAAAGAGTCAATAGTCTCACTGCTCATAAAGTAAAGAATCCATAGTCTCTTGTAGTAAAGAATTTAGGTTAAACCTTATTTCTCTAGATGTAGAGGATGCTTTTTATTTTCAAACTAAATAACCCCAAGTTTAATAACCTGTACTTGGTATATGCAGACCCCCTAGTCTAATAAACCTGTCTTGGTATTGAGAAGACCCAAGTCCTCTAATAACCTGTCTTGGTATTGCATGACCCCTCAGTCTCTAATAACCTGTCTTGTTTATTGCAGACCCTCAGTCTCTAATAACCTGTCTTGGTATTGCAGACCCCCAGTCCTTATAACCTGTCTGTATTGAGACCCTCAGTCCTTAATAACTGTCCTGGTATTGCAGACCCCCAGTCCTCTAATAACCTGTTTTGGTATTGCAGACCCTCAGTCCTCTAATAACCTGTCTTGGTATTGCAGACCCCAGTCCTAATAACCTGTCTTGGTATTGCAGACCCTCAGTCTCTATACTGTCTTGGTATTGCAGACCCTCAGTCCTCTAATAACTGTCTTGGTTTGCAGACCCCTCAGTCCTCTAATAACCTGTCTGGTATTGCAGACCCTCAGTCTCTAATAACCATATCTTGTATTGCAGACCCCCAGTCCTCTAATAACCTGTCTTGGTATTGCAGACCCTCAGTCCTCTAATAACCTGTCTTGGTATTGCAGACCCCCAGTCCTCTAATAACCTGTCTTGGTATTGCAGACCCCTCAGTCCTCTAATAACTGTTTGGTATGCAACCCTCAGTCTCTAATACTGTCTTGGTTTGCAGACCCCCAGTCCTCTAATAACCTGTCTTGGTATTGCAGACCCCCAGTCCTCTAATAACCTGTCTTGGTATTGCAGACCCCCAGTCCTCTAATAACCTGTCTTGTATTGCAGACCCCCCAGTCCTCTAATAACCTGTCTTGGTATTGCAGACCCCCAGTCCTCTAATAACCTGTCTTGGTATTGCAGACCCCTCAGTCCTCTAATAACCTGTCTTGGTATTGCAGACCCCTCAGTCCTCTAATAACCTGTCTTGGTATTGCAGACCCCCAGTCCTCTAATAACCTGTCTTGGTATTGCAGACCCCTCAGTCCTCTAATAACCTGTCTTGGTATTGCAGACCCCCCCCAGTCCTTCTAATAACCTGTCTTGGTATTGCAGACCCCCAGTCCTCTAATAACCTGTCTTGGTATTGCAGACCCCTCAGTCCTCTAATAACCTGTCTTGGTATTGCAGACCCCCAGTCCTCTAATAACCTGTCTTGGTATTGCAGACCCCCAGTCCTCTAATAACCTGTCTTGGTATTGCAGACCCCTCAGTCCTCTAATAACCTGTCTTGGTATTGCAGACCCCCCAGTCTCTAATAACCTGTCTTGGTATTGCAGACCCCCAGTCCTCTAATAACCTGTCTTGGTATTGCAGACCCTCAGTCCTCTAATAACCTGTCTTGGTATTGCAGACCCCCAGTCCTCTAATAACCTGTCTTGGTATTGCAGACCCTCAGTCCTCTAATAACCTGTCTTGGTATTGCAGACCCCTCAGTCCTCTAATAACCTGTCTTGGTATTGCAGACCCCCAGTCCTCTAATAACCTGTCTTGGTATTGCAGACCCCTCAGTCCTCTAATAACCTGTCTTGGTATTGCAGACCCCCCAGTCCTCTAATAACCTGTCTTGGTATTGCAGACCCCTCAGTCCTCTAATAACCTGTCTTGGTATTGCAGACCCCTCAGTCCTCTAATAACCTGTCTTGGTATTGCAGACCCCCCAGTCCTCTAATAACCTGTCTTGGTATCGCAGACCCCTCAGTCCTCTAATAACCTGTCTTGGTATTGCAGACACCCAGTCCTCTAATAACCTGTCTTGGTATTGCAGACCCCTCAGTCCTCTAATAACCTGTCTTGGTATTGCAGACCCCTCAGTCCTCTAATAACCTGTCTTGGTATTGCAGACCCCTCAGTCCTCTAATAACCTGTCTTGGTATTGCAGACCCCCCAGTCCTCTAATAACCTGTCTTGGTATCACAGACCCCTCAGTCCTCTAATAACCTGTCTTGGTATTGCAGACCCCTCAGTCCTCTAATAACCTGTCTTGGTATTGCAGACCCCTCAGTCCTTTAATAACCTGTCCTGGTATTGCAGACCCTCCCCCCCCCCCAGTCCTCTAATAACCTGTCTTGGTATTGCAGACCCCCCAGTCCTCTAATAACCTGTCTTGGTATTGCAGACCCCTCAGTCCTCTAATAACCTGTCTTGGTATTGCAGACCCCCCAGTCCTCTAATAACCTGTCTTGGTATTGCAGACCCCCCAGTCCTCTAATAACCTGTCTTGGTATTGCAGACCCCTCAGTCCTCTGATAACCTGTCTTGGTATTGCAGACCCCCCAGTCCTCTAATAACCTGTCTTGGTATTGCAGACCCCTCAGTCCTCTAATAACCTGTCTTGGTATTGCAGACCCCTCAGTCCTCTAATAACCTGTCTTGGTATTGCAGACCCCCCAGTCCTCTAATAACCTGTCTTGGTATTGCAGACCCCTCAGTCCTCTAATAACCTGTCTTGGTATTGCAGACCCCTCAGTCCTCTAATAACCTGTCTTGGTATTGCAGACCCCTCAGTCCTCTAATAACCTGTCTTGGTATTGCAGACCCTCAGTCCTCTAATAACCTGTCTTGGTATTGCAGACCCCTCAGTCCTCTAATAACCTGTCTTGGTATTGCAGACCCCCCAGTCCTCTAATAACCTGTCTTGGTATTGCAGACCCCTCAGTCCTCTAATAACCTGTCTTGGTGTTGCAAACCCCCCAGTCCTCTAATAACCTGTCTTGGTATTGCAGACCCCTCAGTCCTCTAATAACCTGTCTTGGTATTGCAGACCCCTCAGTCCTCTAATAACCTGTCTTGGTATTGCAGACCCCCAGTCCTCTAATAACCTGTCTTGGTATTGCATCTGCATGCGTACAGATCACATACTGAAGTCTATCAGTGTGCACGGTCATGCGCAGCCGAGCACATCACCGTGTGTCTTCATGATAAACATAGGGACGCGTTGTGTCACCGCTCAGCTTGCGATTCCCCGCCGCAATACACAGCGGCGGGGAGCGCATGTGTGAAACCAGCCTTATACACTGAAGACCAGAATTGTACTCAATATTCTAAGTTTGTTCTTGTATTTTCTCTTGTAGGGTCCATCTGGTTTAAAAGGAAGAGAAGGTCCTGTGGGTGCCCCTGGAGCTATAGTAAGAATCTCTTACTTATGTCTTTTCATCCATACTTACTGTAGCACCTTGACCATTTTGAAAATCTTGCCTTTCACAGGGGCCAGGTGGGGAGAGGGGCCCGTCTGGGCCAGCAGGTGGAATCGGCCTTCCAGGACGTCCTGGATCACAAGGACCGCAGGGACCTGCTGGTGAAAAGGGGAATCCGGTAAGTAACATAATAAGAGGAAATCATGTCCCGAGGACATTTTCCCATCGTGTGCCCCACTTGTCCATCTAAATGGTCACAAGCAGCTTGATCTTGACTGCAATATCAGAGCCTGAATAGTCACACACTATCATTCGTAGACAATAGAAGACTTGGCATTAGGAAATATTATTAACATCAGAGTTTGGGCGCAATGTGCCTGACAGGCACAGGTTACCAATTTGTCTATAACATCTATTTATCTAAATTTCAGGGCTCTAAAATTACTAGTGATCTTCATAGGGATGTAATAAAAGAGAGTTTATGACACCAGATGCAAAAAATAACTAACAATAACCATAAAAGAAAGAAAACAAAAAGTACTCAAATTTTGCAACTACTGCCAAATAGCCTCCAGTTTTCAGGACATAACTGCTTTGTTACTAAACATTAAAATTAGGTAAAAAAAAAACCACTTAATTTTAAGGCACTTAGATGCTACAGGATTCAGGTACACTCAGGGCTGCTTTACACACACCAACTTCTGTGTCCAACTTCTGAACAACTTACTGGTTGCAGTGAAATCATGGACACATTGCTCCATTTTGTGACTGTGTACAATGGAACAATGTGTCCATGATTTCACTGCAACCAGTAAGTTGTTCAGAAGTTGGACACAGAAGTTGGTGTGTGTAAAGCGGCCATCAGACATAGACGTTAACAACTCAGCGGAAGAAACACATTTCCATAGAGAAGAGTCAGGTTGGCAGATCATATTTACATGGGACATGATCGCTTTGTGACGTTTTTGGCATTCATAATGTGACAGCCTTCTTTGACCCATTTCCACAATGCAGCCTTCGCATCTACATCTTTTGAGAGGTCTTCAGGCACAAGGTGCCAGAGAAGCCGCCCTCTTATTTCTAAGAAAATTCTACTTATTTATAGTAAATATCTACAAAATTTGCTTAATTTATAAAACAAGCAAAATAAATAATTGTGATGTAAAAAACACTGCAGTGTCTGTTTGATAGCTGGGTTTGGGTGGCTTGGAGGGGGGGGGAGAGAGAGGGCAGGAGTGGAGAGCAGAGGGGAGCAGTGGGAACGAGATAGAGAACACGCCTCAGAACTGTTCTGCGCATGCTTAGAGTGAAAATCCTGTTGCGTCCTGGCCCAAGTTAACACGCCCACCATGGCTGTGGGGTACTCAGAATTGAGTCAGGCAGTTCTCTGGGAAGGCCCAGTTCCATGGCCCCGGCGGTGTCATTAAATAGGGGATTCTTGTATATGGGATTTGATTTGTGACGCCACCCTTGGGTTTCGGCAATTGGGATGGATGGCAATACAGAACCTCTGGGCCGTTGGTAATGCAGCTGAGGTGGTTCTGCTCTCCACGGGTAGAGCAAGGGCCCAGGGCAGTTAACATAGTCTATGCTGGGAATAGGGAATGGTGGGGTACCGGACTGAGGGCACGGTAAATAACTACAGGACACAATGCTGAAACTTTACTTTACCTTTACTTGGTGGTTGCAGGTGCAGTTCGGGGCACTTGTTACAGATGGTAATGAAGGTCTGGGCAGCCGGGTGGTTGTAGATGCCTTCCTCCTGCATGGCGCTACTTGGACCCCGCTGCCTAAAGCTGTGCTGTGGCCCTCTTCCTGCGTGTCTAGTCTTTCTACCCTTATGGCAGGCAGCTCGAGCCCTTTCCAGGTGTCGGATGTTGAGTAGGGCCAGGGGACTTGCAATCCTCTGCTATCCGGATTTGGCTGCTGGGACTTCAGTACCCAGACAACCACGGACTCCAGCGTCCTGTCTCTAGCGCTTTCCTCTGAGACGAGCCCAGTCACAGCTCCACTGCCAAGGTTCTCTTCGACTCCTCTGGTTCACTAGCCTTCCACTGTCCTGGGACGAGCTTCTCTGGCTCCAGTCCCCAGGACGTCTGTGACTTCCTCCTTCTCTCTAATGTTCTCCCTAACCCCTCTCCCAGGCCAGAATTTATAGGGAAGCTCCCCTGAACCTGGGGACAGAGCACCCCCTTCTGGTCTGGAGTCAGGAAAATTGTTGGATGCTGGTGTTACCTGATTAGGGGACCCCTTCTTGCTTCCAGGCATGACATCACCCCCTGTGAGGGAGGCAATGCCACTGTTGCAAGCGGACTCCTGGGGTGCCACACATTCATATGTGGCTGGATGCGGCCTCATAGGCAGCAATACTTGTTTAGACTCATTGCGCAACATCCGGACGCATTAGGATTTTTCAAACCGCAACATTGGGGATGTGGCTGAAACGCCACACTCTTCTGCATCAGACGAAATCCTGATGTCCCTGCGTCTCCATGTTAAATATAGGGACACAGGCCTGATCAGGAGGCATCAGGATTTCACCTGACACAGACGCAACCCTCGAAAAAGCATTTTTCATGTCCTGAACAAGCAAGACCATGGAATGCAATGACATTTGCAGTCAGATGCCATGATGTGAAGTTATTGGTGTAGAGTTATCGATACTGCAACTTAGTGTTATTCCCAAAATCATAATGTGGTCTTAGTGTTTAGCACATACAAAATTAACTTTGTGTTCCAATGCAGCCAATGTTTCCATCTTCACTGATTTGCAGCTACCACCCTGATGATCATCCTCCAGGGCTCTATTTACACACCATTGCAAATGGACCCAACCTTCAGTAATTCTAATGGTACCGTCACACGTGGCGATCTCTCAGGCGATGTTGCCGGCAACTCTGGGGCGTGGCCAAGTGTTGGGAACTTTGCCAAGATTGCTGTGGAGATGTTACACGCAGAGACCTCTCCAGCAACTCAGCTGCAGTGTTGAAAGGAGCGTTCGCTGGCAGGGTTAAATTCAACCCAGCAGCGATCATTTAACATTGCATTGAATAGGGGAAGTTGCTTCAAATATCGCAGTTGCCGTGTCACATGGAGCGATTGCAGCAGATCGTCAGAGCAACATCGACAGGTTTCCCAACATGTTGGGAAACCTGGCAACTCTGCTCAGGCAACTTATCGCCGTAAAAATCGCCCTTTTACACGCGGCAACTCGGTTGCCGTGTTGCGTCAACTTAGCCACACCCCGGCCGGAGTTGCCGGCAACATCGCCTGAGAGATCGTCGCATGTGACGGTACCATAAGGCCTTCAGTTGAGAATATGCAATTGCACCTAATGACCTTGTTTAATGAAACATCTGACAACCAAGTTGCAGCACAGCTCAGCTATGCTATGCAGAAAATCCAACTGATACCAGCTGAATTAATATCTGATGACCCTGTCTAATTCATGAAAAACAGATGCATCTATCACCCTGTTTAATAAAACACCTGACACCCAGATTTCACAACTGCTCAGCTGTGCTATGCCAAAGATCCCACTGATACCAGCTGCATTTCTTCCCTAATTCATGAAAAACGTATGCACCTCTGACCCAGCCTAATAAAACATGACAACCAGGTTATAGCACAGCTCAGCTATGCTATGCAGAAGGTCCAAATGATAACAGCTAATTAAGGGTGTGTGCACACGATCAGTGTACGCAGCGTTATGGACGCAGCGTCTTGCAGCTGCGTCCAAAATGCTGCGTAGTATAGTACTAGCATAGTGGATGGGATTTCAAGAAATCCCATCCTCACTATGCTTGACCCGCCCGCAGCGTGTTTGGAGCTGCGGTGCAGGTTGCCAAGAGTCCGCTCCTCCTCCGCATGTTCATTTCATGCTGCGGAGTCAGAAGCGGCTCCCATCAGGTGACTGCAGGGAGAAGCCGCCCCGCACCCGCCGCACACGGTGAGTACAGGGCGGCTGCTGTCTCCCTGCGGCCACCCGTGGCTTCCCTCAGGTCCGGAGGAGTTGCGTCCGACACGCAGCTCCTCCGGACCGTGTGCACGCACCCTAATACCTGATGGTCCTGTCTCATTCATGAAAAACATATGCTCCTATGACCAGTTTAATAAAACATATGACAACCAAGTTGTAGCACAGCTTAGCTATGCTATGCAGAAGATTCAATGATAGCAGTTAAATTTATACCTGATGGCCTGTCTAATTCATGAAGAACAGATGCATTTATGGCCCTAATTAATGAAACATCTGACAGCCAAGGTGCACAACAGCTCAGTTATGCGCTGCAGAAGATCCAAGTGATAGCAGCTGCATTTTTACCTTGTCTAATTCATGAAAAACAGATGCACCTAATGACCCTGTCTAGTAGGTTGCAGCACAGCTCAACTATGCTATGTAGATGATCCAAATAATAACAGCTGAATTTATACCAGAAGACTCAGTTTAATTAATAAAAACAGTTGCATTTTTGACCCCATTTAATAAAGCATTTGACAGCCAGGGTGCAGAACAGCTCAGCTATGCTATATCTAAGATCCAACTGATATCATTTACTCTGTCTAATTCATGAAAAACAGATGCGCTTATGACCCTGTCTAATAAAATATCTGACAGCTAGGTTGTAGCACATCTAATCTATGTTATGCTGAACCTCTGATACCAGCTGCATTTTTACTCCAATTCATAAAAACAGATGCACCTATGACCCAGCCTAATAGAACATCTGACAGCTAGGTTGTAGCTGAATCTGCACCTACTGACCCCGTCTAATTCATGAAGAACATATGTACTTATTATTCTGTCTAATAAAACATTCCCCAGACCTTTTCAGGGTGTCCTCACATCTGTGTTTTAGCGCAGCTCAGCTATGCTATGCTATGTTCATCTCTCCTATACATGCAGGGGAGAGCAAGATCATGCTCTGAAGATCACCATAAACTAACCATAAAATATTGGGTTTGCAAACAGTAATGAATATTGGTCAAATAGTCACATTTGCAGTAAAAACTGATCAATTGTAACATCGGCCATATAACTAAACTTTGCCCAAGTGGAGATCGATTCATCACTATCAGGAAGTACAAAGGAGAGTAGAGTGAGGGAACTGCAGCACTGAGGAGACGCAGGGTGCTGCAGGGAAATGTAGTTTTATCAAATAAGAATAAAAGAGCCCATTTAGCTCTGTAGACCTTGATGCACAAAGAGGCTAAAGGAGATGAATAAAAACACAAAGGTACAAGATAAAAACTTTATGTTGGCCTTGTAGTGTATATTAACATAGTGCAAATATCCCTTTGAGAATATACAATAAGTTTAGACTTGTGCTGAATAATGATACCAATTTTTTAGTTCTTTGAAGAACAGATTGTCTCACAATATCTAATAAAAAGATTAATACATACCATCGGAAAGATGCAGAATACTGAACCAGAGCTAAGTAATTTATGGGTGGAATCCTGCTTATATAGAGTAAGTGATTTTAATAAACTTTCAAATATACTTCCTTAGAGAATTCTGGTTGAAAACCATTAATAAACCTTCTACAAGGTGTCACCACTACACTGTGTGTGAAGCAGACACATGTTCATTCTCAGCCAGATCTGTCTTCAGTGAATATGGGGCATGTTATCATGTAAGGTAAAGGGGGCGGGGCCTATACAGCGTCCACACTGCTGACTGCAGCTGATAAAGTGGCAATGTATCAGATTACTTCAGGCTACAGCACAGTTGAGCAATGTCATAATGTCAGTATCAATGTAAACTCCTCTTTCCTCGGCACAAACTTCTGATCTGTCATCTGGCTCCACACAGCTCAGCCAGGATTTCTGTTAACCCCTTCTCTGCTACCACATTGCACTTCTCCCTATCAGCTACTGACTCTGCCCACACAGCCACAAAATGCAGTTTTTAAAAGTGTACAGAAAAATGTGATAAAATAAGCCATATGGCAGAAAAAAAGCATTATCTTAGCTGCTATGTGAACCATCATTAACAGCAAGTGAAGTATTGTGCTTTGTTTTCAATTAAATGCCATTAACACTTTAACCCTAAGTTTTCTAACTATGTTGATGGTACTATATATTTTTTTGAGTAGTATTTTTAATAATATTGTGTATGCTACATAGGGGGAAAAAGGACCTATGGGTGGAACTGGCCAGGATGGTGCACAGGGAAGCGTAGGACCACCAGGACCTGCCGGGCCAGCAGGACCTGCTGGAGATGATGGAGATAAGGTATTACCTGACTTAATAATTTTATTATACTTTTGTGTACAAAAATAAGATGTGTTAATAAGTTTGGAACTTTTCTTTTTTTAAGGGAGAAGTGGGCGGCCCTGGACAGAAAGGAAGTAAAGGGGACAAAGGAGACAAAGTAAGTATGAATGTGGATAAGGGCCCTAGAAGAGACAGACAAAAGAAGTAGGACTTTATCTGAACAGAACCATTAAATTACTGTCTAGACCTTTCGATTTCAGCCTAACCGGACCATCATTCAATGTGTTGGAAATTAATTTAGTGGGTTTCAGAGAAAACTGGATCAGATGTATTAATCGAGTCTCATCTAAGGTGTCTGGTAGTGACTTATTCCCCTCTTTTGATTGAGACAACATATGTGATTGGCCAAACACAATATGGCTGACTCTCTAAAGCAGGGGTGGGGACCTCCAGGCCTCAAGGGCCGCTAACAGGTCAGCATTGCTCAGGGGTTGGAATCATCACTAGTGCCGGTGATTCAATACTTTTGGTGGCCCTTGAGGCCGGGAGTCCCCACCCCTGGTCTAATGTGTATGGATGAATTCCAATTCTTCTCAGGAAGAAAGGAGGAGCAGGCCTGCAAACATTTCAATGTCTGATCCATTTGTACTCAGGAAAGATAAACCACTAAGGCGGCCGTCACACGCACAGATATCGCGCAAGATATCGCTTGAACGCGGCAGATTAAACATCGCGTAAGCGATGTCTGTGCGTGTGACGGCAGGATTCGACGAGCAAGATCTGATCAAATCGCAAAATCGAGATCTGAGGCCCGGTCCTCAGATCTAGCGATGAACGATTTAACGATATGCTTCATCGTGGTGTATAACACCACGATGAGCGATCTCCCAGCGGCAGAGCCTATGCTGGGAGATGGTAACTATGGTACACGTCGGGTAACTAAGCGACGAGCGGCGCCTAGTAACCCGATGTGTACCATAGTTACCAGCGAGATCGCGGCTCCACATCACTGGTGAGTCTGTCTGTGTGACATCTCACCAGCGATGTGAGCGATATTGTAAGCGATCGCGCGTGCACGTGATCGTTTACAATATCGTTCTAGATATCTGTGCGTGTGACGGCTGCCTTACTCTCTATTCTCCATTTTGATAATCATAATAATCTTTATTTATATAGCGGTAACATATTCCGTAGCGTTTTACAATTATTAATATTTATTTATAGAGCACCATTGATTCTATGGTGCTGTAAATGAGAAGGGGTTACATGCAAAACAAGTGAAAAATACTTTGAACGAATCTAGAGTATCAGAATGGTACGAAGGGGAGAGGACCCTGCCATTGCGAGCTTATATTTTACAGGGTAATGAGGAGGAGACAGTAGCCTGGGTCAGCTCCAATGGTGGTGTAGCCCCAGCTCCGGTGGTGGTGTAGCCCCAGCTCCAGTGGTGGTGTAGCGCCGGCTCCGGTGGTGGTGTAGCGCCGACTCCTGTGGTGGTGTAGCGCCGACTCTGGTGGTGGTGTAGCACCGGCTCCGGTGGTGGTGTAGTGCTGGCTCCGATGGTGGTGTAGCACCGGCTCGATGGTGGTGTAGCGCCGGCTCTGGTGGTGGTGTAGCGCCGGCTCTGGTGGTGGTGTAGCGCCGGGTCTGGTGGTGGTGTAGCGCCGGGTCTGGTGGTGGTGTAGCGCCGTCTCTGGAGGTGGTGTAGTGCCGGCTCTGGTGGTGGTGTAGCGCCGGCTCTGGTGGTGGTGTAGCGCCGGCTCTGGTGGTGATGTAGCGCTAGCTCTGGTGGTGGTGTAGCGCCGGCTCTGGTGGTGGTGTAGCGCTTTCTCCGGTGGTGGAGTAGCACCGGCTCCAATGGTGGTGTAGCGTCGGCTCCGGTGGTGGTGTAGCGCCGCCTCCGGTGGTGGTGTAGCCCCAGCTCCGGTGGTGGTGGAGCACTAACTCCAGTGGTGGTGGAGTTCTAGCTCCGATGAGGGAGGTGAGTTGGAGCATGGTCATTGCCAGCTATAAACTGTTCTGAAGAGATGGGTTTTCAAGTTCCGCTTGAAAGTTCTGAATGTAGTGGATAGTCGGACGTGCTGGGGAGGATGGGGGGTACTCAGAAGATGTATAGCAGGCGAATGGATGAGAAACTTATGAGTGTAGAGGAGAGAAGAAGGTCTTGGGAGGATCAAAGATTAAGAGTTGGATGATATTGGGAGATTACTTCAGAGATATATGGGGGAGACAGATTGTAGATGGCTTAATAAGTCAATGTCAGTAGTTTGAATTGGATATGTTGGGGAAATGGAGACAATTCAGAGGTTCATATGCAAACAGCCATAAGTAACATAGTTATAGAAAATATTATAGTTAAAGCAAAAATGAAGATGACCCTGCTTGTAAGAGCTTACAATCTACAATGAGGTGGGGGTGACACAAAGTACAGGTGCTTATTTACAATGAAGGTCCAACCATATTGAAGAAATAAAGGCTGCATGAGCCAGGCACCAGCCAATATTTGTAGAGCTTTTCAGTTTGGTGGAGTTTGACTGAGAATTATATTCAGAGAAATCGTAAATGAGCTATATAATAACCTCGATTAGGAAGCGTGATAGCCCACCCTAAAGGAGATGTCTTTTTTGGGAGCACCAAAAACTGTACATTGTGGATAGTCCTAAGTTCTTGTCTTGGGGTAGAGCATTCCAAAGAATTGTTGCAGCTTCAGAGAAGTGTTAGATTAGTTTTCGGATTAGTGCATATGTGAGTCGAAATTCACTTGCAGCGCGTAGACAATGGGTAGGGTGATAAACAGGGATGAGAGGGTAGATGTAGAGGAATACTGCACTGTGAAGAGCTTTTTGGGTGAGAACAAGCAATTTGAATTGGATCCTATAATGTATGAGCAGCCAGTGCAATGACTGGCACAGAGCGGAAGCGTCCGAGTAATGATTAGCCAGATAGGTGATCCTGGCTACTGCATTAAGGATGGACTGGAGAGCGGAAAGTCTAGTAAGAGAGGCAGTTATAGGAGAATTACAATAAACAAGGCGGGAGTGGATCAGGGCTACAATGAGGGTTTTTGTTGTTTCCATGGTGAAAAAGGGACGGATGCTGGAGATATACTTCCAAGCCCAGATGAGATGGCATCCAAGCTCAGTGGATATGTGTAAGGGCGTATTGGCCTACAGCTATTTAATGTATATGGACATTGTTAGACTGTACAATAAAGAAACTACACAAGAAGAAATACTGAGCATAATCTATCAATCTTCAAACACTATATAAATCTGACTTTTATATTTTATGTTTAGGGACCACCAGGAGCCATTGGCATCCAAGGTCCAATAGGACACCCTGGTCAAGCGGTAAGTTTCATGTTGCATATCCCTCTCGTCAAAGATGCACCAACCTTATTCCTAATTCATATCCTTTTCTCCAAAATGTAAATATTTGAAAATGAAGATTTATTCATCAGCTTATTGCTTTGCGTAGGGACAAGATGGAGAGCCTGGGCGGAGAGGTCAATCGGGAATGCAAGGACAAAAGGGAGATGAAGGTATACGAGGGTTTCCTGGTGTAGGAGGCCCAAGGGGACTGCAGGTAGGTTAATCCTGTGCTTTGCTCGTTTCTTTAAAATGAATTCTATACTCTTTGGTATGACATAAGTATGGAAGCAATCAAGGGTGAAATAGTAGACCTATGGAGCTGCTATAGAGGGAAGGAGGTAGCCCAACTCTGGTTTACCCCATCTATTTGCTGTTAGGTGGTGACAATCTAGGCAGGACTCCCTTCCTTTCAAGATACTGCATTTCTGAGGAATTGACTCAACAAAAAGGGTGTGAAAGTGGAAAAATCCACCAAGTCTACCTCTTTTGGGTGGTAAAACCTGCACCACTATGTATTAGGGAAGGCATTTGGACCTTTGCTGTGTCATCTTGGTCCACATTCTATGGACACCACTGAATATGGTCATCCAAACTGTAAAACGCTAGACATATTGTGGAGCTCTAAGAGCCTGGATGCTGAGCAGGGTAGTACCCTAATTGCTATGTGACTGTGGTGGCTGTCTCAGCAGATGTGGCCCTGGCTTCACATGAAAAGCGGTGCAGAGTTTAAATTACAAAAATAAATGAAAGAAAAATATAATGTTTGTGATACCAGTCCGGTCGTGATGTTCAGCCAGGATGTGGCCGGTACTGCAGGGAGAGAGATAGGTGGTGACAGCAGTGCAGATGGTTACCCCTTCCCAACAAGGGTTGGCTCCCAGGGAGATGATAGTCTGTGTATTGCAACAGGAATAAGGCAGCAGAGACAGGATGTTCACTCTACCGTTTACTGTACACGCCAGACAGATCCCTACTACACAGTACTTCTCAAGAGGCTCCAGTCTGGCTTGTCTGATGGGAGCTTGAGCCTCTGCTGCGTAGTAGTTTAGCATTCTGCTGCTACTCTTCCATTATAAGGTTTCTCGGAGCTTGAAACTACCGATACTGCCTAGTTTCCTTCTCTACAGTTTATTTCCTCCAGCCAGGCTGGCAACGCAATCCTGTGGGTTTCCATGACAGAAGCAGGTCCCTCACAATATGGTGTTGTTGAGCCCCTGGGAACTACGCTTGCTGCTAGGTGTTAGGGACCCACGCAGCTTCTCAGATTCTGCCGCTAGACCATGGAAGTTAGGGTGACCTGGAGACTGAGGCCTGCCATGCAGCTATCCTTAAGGAGGGCTTCCCAGCCCCTCCATTCTGGATATCTCCTTGTGCTCCACTACTCTAAAACTGAAACTTAAGCCCCCATCACACATAGCGAGATCACTAGCAAGATCGCTGATACGTCACAGGTTTTGTGACGTAACAGCAATTTCCCCAGCGATGTCGCTATGTGTGACATGTAGCAGCGATCTGGCCCCTGTTGTGAGGTCGCTGATCGCTGCACATGGTTCTGGACCAGCGACCTCACAGGCTGGCAACTATGGTAAACACTGGGTATCTAGGCAGCATGCGCTGCCTAGATACCAGTGTTTATCATGGTTACCAGCGCTAAGCAGGGAACGCTGGTAACTATGATAAACAGGGTATCTAGGCAGCACGCACTGCCTAAATACCCGCTGTTTATCATAGTTACAGCTTCCTCCTCTAGCACAGCTGTAAGCAGGAAGGACGCGGGCAACTATGATAAACACCGGGTAACTAAGCAGCACGCACTGCCTAAATACCCTGTGTTTATCATAGTTACCAGCGTCCTCCCGCTTCCAGCGATGTGGAGGTGGCTCCCTGGTCCCTGGTCGCTGAGGAGATTTGCCTGTTTGACAGCTCCCCAGCGACCAGGTAGCGACGTTCCAGCGATCCCAGCCAGGTCGTTATCGCTGCCAGGATCGCTGGAGCGTCGCTCAGTGTGACGGGGTCCTAACTCTTCTAATCCCACCCCCTAACCAGAAACTGTGTCACAAGCCCAACCCAGGCATCAAGTGCACAGCCTCCTAGTAAGGGATCAGACATCATTTGTGAATGTTTTAATCCTAGCAGAGAAATCATTACTCCCATCAGACCAGTAATACAATGCATAGTTACATGTAGTACTATTCCGTGGTGACTAGACTCAGGGGCGCTACACTATCACCACATCTTTACCATGTAACATAACTAGATTGACCATCTGGGGCTTAGCGGATGACATAATGAGTTTAATGGCTCACCTAGGTTCAGGTCTATTGAGAACAATGGATATCCCTGCTGTTTGCAATGCTTAATTTACCTTGCAAAAAAAAAGATATCCCTACATTTGACATGTCCACGCCAGAGAACATCTTCATTCTATCGAATATATAAATGGCATCTCTGAAAATTAGTGGTTTATGGCTTAAACTATGTAATTCGATATAATAATATAATATTACCTTTTAGGGTATGCCTGGACCTCCAGGAGAGAAAGGAGAAAGCGGCCATGTCGGACCAATGGTACATTGGATGGAACAAATATTATCTGTGAACCGGTCTTATGAGCTATAAGAATTTAACATGAATTTATTATTGCAGGGTCCACCTGGAACGGGGGGTCCAAGAGGTCCTATGGGACCCAATGGTGGTGATGTAAGTATTTTTAAGCATAAGAGGAAAATGAAAAACTGAATTATCCAGATCTGACCCCTTCTTTTCATTGTTTAGGGTCCCTCAGGAAATCCGGGAGGCATAGGACAGCCAGGAGCTGTGGGAGAAAAGGTAGGCCGGAGGGTATCATTGGAAACATTTCTTCTCTTTTTAGATCAACCTATGACAATGAAACTGTAGAATAAAATCTGCAGAGATTGATAGTTGGAAGTATTGGATGGACTATCATTTTAGATCACTTTGATTGACTGTTTACAAAATACAAGATGTTTTGCTATAGAGGTTACCTAACAAGTCATACCGCTTCTAAGGGAGAGCTGGAGAGGCTGGAGATCCAGGACAACCAGGAGAACCGGGACCCCCAGTAAGTAATGGAGATAGTTAATCCATTCATACATAGATCCTCACTGATGACCAGTTTGGCCCATAACATAACCGTTACCCTAGTAATCTACTGTCCTTAGAGTTGGATCAGTCATAAATTGGTTAACAGCCAACCATACCAACTCATCATGGCATCTGCTGCCATTCTAGAACATTGGCAACCATTTCTACACATCCAGTAATCACTTCGTCATTTGGAAAGGTAGCTCATAGCAGGACCAGATAACAAATGGAAGATCGGAGAAGATTAAGTAAAGCTTCTGAGGACACAAATAACTTTACTTCTCATACTTACTTCCAAAGACATCATATATCTTATTTCAAGAAACCAGGTAAATTCATTAGAAGTTGTGATCTTTTTCCAGGGAGTCAAAGGTGATGGTGGTGAAAAGGGAGAATCAGGATCATCAGGCTCTGCTGGACCACCTGGAAAGAAGGGACGACCGGGGGAAGATGGGCCAAAGGGAAATATGGTGAGATGCCCCAAGGAAGCATAGAGTGATTGTGATAGTATTGTAAAGGAACATGAGATGGTGGTAATCATAAAACCTTAAACATGGACACATCATTCTAGGTCTACCTGACTAGGCCAGACCACCCAACTGCTTTGGTCCTACTCAACATCTACCTCCTATGACCACAATTTTCATAGAAATCACTATAACCTATGTGAAGAAGCATAGACTTATGTGTATGAAACCTCAGATACAACCTTGATTTTTGTCATGGAAGTCTGATGAAAATAATTTATTGTAGGGTCCCATTGGATTTCCTGGAGACCCGGACCACGTGGAGAACCTGGAGTTCAGGTAAGACGTTATTGAATCTTTTCTTGGTTTAAATTATTTATTTATTTTTAAAGCACCATTGATTCCATGTTGCTGTACGTGTAAAAGGATTTACATAAAAATACACATAAAAATGACAATGAGCAAAGTAAGGCTGCTTTCATATCAGCGATTTTGCCCGCTTGCGGCAGATGCAGCAGCTTTGCCGCATCCCCTGCGTAAGGCTCACTTGCAGCAAGTCCCATTCATTCCCTATGGAATTGCGACAGTTTCAGTTTTGCCAGATCCGACACTTGTGGCAAAGGAAAAAAACCTACTGCCGCAAATGCCGGATTTGCCGGATCTGACAGAACCGCACCTGACCCAGCAGAAGTCCCAATAAGGGAGATGAAATGGGATCTTGTCGCAATGAGTGGAGCTATCAACGACAGGGGCAGATTGCGGTATAGTAGGGGTATGATGGCGAGGTGGAGTTGATTTCCAGGCTGTAATGTGTCTTCAGAAGATGAGTTTTCTGGTTACATCTGAAGGTTTTGAATGTTGGAGACAATTAGATGCAAAGGGGCAGAGAATTCCAGCAGACGGGTGATACTCGGGAGACGTCTTGCAGGCAGTTGGGAGAGGAACGTACCAGAGCAGAGGAGAGAAGGAGGTCTTGTGAGATTCAGATTAGTTTGGAGATGTTTGGAGAAGACAGATTATAGATGGCTTGAAGGATATTATTAGTAATTTGAACTTGATGTGTTGAGGTATTGGGAGCCAATGTAGGGTTTGGCAGAGGGCGGAGGTGCCGGATTAGGAGTGAAAGGGGTGGATTTGTCGGACAGTGGCGTTAAGGATGTAATTAAGTTGTGCGAGAGTATTAATTCAGAGGCCATGAAGGATATAAATGTATAGATGTATAGTCATGTATATTTCGACTAACATTGACCTTATTTTTAGGGTGTTGATGGAGTACCAGGAGAAAAGGGAGATGCCGGAGAATCTGGTAATCCGGTGAGTATCAGACATATGAGATAAGGATTTTGAAAGACATTACTGCCATAGAAAAATACTTATAAAATTGAGGTGCTTTGTGCAGAAATTCGCCATTTTCTGAGTACCTTTCTCTGCAGGGATCCTAACTTTTTCAATCAGACATACCTTTGCCAGGACAAAAGCCTACAAATATAAAGGGCAGGAAGAATCCTGTGCAATTTTAAAACAGCCTTAGACTAATGTGAGGAGATCTCAGCCAAATAAGGAGCATATATTTAAAATGTACTGTATTTTTCAGACTATAAGACTCATCTAGGTTTTAGAGGCAGAAAATGGGAAAAAATTGAAGCAAAAAATGTGGTCATGTCACACTGTTATGCAGGGATTTGCTGCTGACACTGCTATGGGGGTAATATCCGCCTATTCTGTACTAATGTTCCACATCTTGGGCCCTTTCCTGGTATATATGTTCACCATCCTGGGACCATCCTGATATGTATGTCAGCCCTCATGGGCTCATCCTGGTATATATGATCCTCCTTCTAGTATATACGGTATGTTCTCCATCATGGGCAAATCCTAATTTATTTGATCCCCATCCTGGTATATAAGTCCCTAATCCTGGCACGTATGTTCCCCACCCTGGTATATATGTCCCCCACCATTGGCCCATCCTGGTATATATGTCCCCCATCATTGGCCCATCCTGGTATATATGTCCCCCATCATTGGCCCATCCTGGTATATATGTCCCCCATCATGGGGCCCATCCTGGTATATATGTCCCCCATCATTGGCCCATCCTGGTATATATGCTTCCTGCTATACCACACACATAGAAAAAAATTAACTATTCTACTCACCTCCCCTACCATCTGCTCCCTGAGTGCGTGGTATTCTCTTCTGATGCCAGCAACTGATTGGGTGGGAGTGAATATATACCGTATATACTCGCGTATAAGCCGAGTTTTTCAGCCCAAAAATTGGGCTGAAAAGTACCCCCCTCGGCTTATACGCGAGTCAGTGCGGGGGCTGCTGTATACAGCGGTATAAAGCAGCCCCCGCATCCCCAGTAATGCAGGGCCCCCCCCCTCATGCTCCGGTCACCTGTAAAGCAAGTTATACTTATCAGTGTCCCGCTGCCGTCCGCGCCCGCATCTGCCGACATCGCGATCCTCCATCTTCATGCATCTTCTTCCTGCTTCTGTGCGCGTCGCAGGCAATGACGTCATTACCGGCGACGCGCACAGGAAACAGGAAGAAGTCGCATGAAGACGGAGGATCGGGATGTCGGCAGATGCGGGCGCGACGGCAGCGGGCACTGATAAGTATAATTTGCTTTACAGGTGACCGGAACATGAGGGGGGGGCCCTGCATTACTGGGGCTGCCTGTATACTACCACTGGGGCTGCTGTATATAGGGGCCCTGCATTACTGGGGCTGCAATACCACTGGGGCTGCTGTATATAGGGGCTGCAATACCACTGGGGCTGCAATACCACTGGGGCTGCTGTATATAGGGGCCCTGCATTACTGGGGCTGCAATACCACTGGGGCTGCTGTATATAGGGGCTGCAATACCACTGGGGCTGCAATACCACTGGGGCTGCTGTATATAGGGGCCCTGCATTACTAGGGCTGCAATACCACTGGGGCTGCTGTATATAGGGGCTGCAATACCACTGGGGCTGCAATACCACTGGGGCTGCTGTATATAGGGGCTGCAATACCACTGGGGCTGCTGTATATTGGGGCTGCTGTATACACCACTGGGGCTGCAATACCACTGGGGCTGCTGTATATAGGGGCTGCAATACCACTGGGGCTGCTGTATATACCACTGGGGCCTGCTGTATATCATACTGCTGGGGCCTGTATACCACTGCTGGGGGCTGTATACCTGTGCTGGGGTCCACCCTCGGCTTATACGCGAGTCAATAGATTTTCCCAGGTTTTGGGGGCAAAAGTAGGGGGGTCGGCTTATACACGGGTCGGCTTATACACGAGTATATACGGTATATATATATATATATATATATATATATATATATATATATATATATTGTTAATGTTTGCATGTATTTTGGTGCAGACAGTGGCTGCAGCACCATTTGGTTTGTACATGATACATTCATAGCAGCTTGCACCTGTTAACATTTCTGGTAGGATGTGATGTGATTGTCAGCTTCTATGTCTCTGTAGCTTTCATTTGGCGACACTTACAGCCTCCATGTTTGACAGAGCACTCCTACCTTCAGTATCAGACTAGATCCTATATGACCTTTAAATTTGTGGGTTTTTGGCCTGAGAGAGGTATGAAAAGGTTAGGGTTCTATCAAAGAATTGTCACCTTGACATGGCTGGTGGGCACACAGTTGGCCAATGGCAGATGATAGGTTCTCTTTAAGCCAGTCAGACATGTTATGAAATGCCACAGATTTCATTGGGATCATTCAACTTTATATCATTTATCGGGTCATGCCCATGGTCCATAATTTGTTCCCGTGAGAAGTAAGCACCTCCAGATTTTAACAGCAGAACTTCTTCCACGTACACAATATAGTCATGCATGCTAAATGAAGCATGTGTGCTTAAGGTGAGGTCTCCAGGAGCAGCTTTCTGCTACATAATAAGGACCTGGACACCTGGTCAGGTCAAAAATGGCCAGATTTATTCCTGCTTCTTTTTTTGCATTCTTTAAATAATATCGTTCATGTGACGTGACTTTTTAGTTAGCGCTACTTTCATAGTCTATATTAAGGGAGCGTGTCTCCCAGGGTAATTATGCAGAGTAGCCTAAAGACACACCCCAGAGGATCATTCTGTTCTCAATACAGAGAGTGGAAAATAAAATGTTCAGGCATGGAGCCGCATATTGGAATGCAACATGACCATTGATCCTGCTCAAAGGAATTTGGAAGAAAGTTCTGGTCCAATGGGATCTAAAATGGCTGTTCTTTGTCTATTTTTCGGTTGAGTTTAGAACCCCATGATAAAAGAAACAATTTCAAAACTGTTGCAACTGGCATCAGTACTGAGGATCAAGACCTGGATATCCCCTATAAATATTTATTTTCATGCTTTGTCTAATGTAATGTTATCGACTTACTGCGACGAACGCCAAACCTTAGTAGACATGAAGGCAGCATCTGCCAAATGGACGTTGTATGAACATCTTCAGCCAACTTTTGCCTATGGATTGGGCCACAAAACAAAAAAAAGACTTCCTTGAAAGTCATTGTTACATTCTCATACTTCACTTAATACAGGGACCACTTGGACCTCAAGGAGAGCCTGGCCCAACCGGTCCACCTGGCAGAAGGGTAAGCTCCAGAGTCTCTCGTGTTTTTGTGCCAGTCTTATTCTAGAATATACTGCATTTACATGCTTTCTCATTTCCTTTAAGGGTCAAATTGGACAAGCAGGCAAAGAAGGCCGACAAGGTGAAAAAGGAGGAAAGGTATGGAGAGAAACTAACATAAAAAAATACTTTGTGGAGTATGAAAGCCAAACATCTGACTCCACAAAAATGGACACCGACTCTGACTTCGGCTGCACAGCCCTGCTTTACACAAAAACAAATGAGCCATGCACACAGTGAACACGTCTGTAGGACGGTGTTCACACCACCAAAAGACTGAATTACAAAAAGCAGTCAAACAAATGTGTAAATGTGTATACTAAGCCGCTCTACCGCTTCAAGGTAACCCGTATCAGAGCAGTCCCTATCTGATGTATTTAAAACCTGACCATGTGTATTGGTACCTAAATGAGCAGGATCCAGACAGGTCCAAGGTCTGACTTGACTGAATGCAGATGACAGCTTTTTATGTGCAGGTCTCAAGGCGAGGGGTGGGAAACTCCTCAATCTTGGAGAAACAAGAAATAATTTAGACAAAAACAAATGAGCCATGCACACAGTGAACACGTCTGTAGGACAGTGTTCACACCACCAAAAGACTGAATCACAAAAAGCAGTCAAACAAGCATGTAAAAATACTGTTGTAAAAAAACACAGTAAAAAGCAAGTGCTGCTGAAAGAGTAGTAAAATACAGGGTATTTAGTTGACACTTTTTTTGCAAAAAATGTATACTAAGCTGCTCTACCGCTTCAAGGTAACCCGTATCAGAGCAGTCCCTATCTGATGTATTTAAAACCTGACCATGTGTATTGGTACCTAAATGAGCAGGATCCAGACATGTCCAATGTCTGACTTGGACTGAATGCAGATGATAGGTTTTATTTGTAGGGCTCAAGGGGAGGGGTGGGAGACTCCACAATCTTGGAGAAACAAGAAACAATTTAGACAAAAACTAATAAGCCATGCACACAGTGAACACGTCTGTAGGACAGTGTTCACACCACCAAAAGACTGAATCACAAAAAGCAGTCAAACAAACGTGTAAAAATACTCTGTTGTAAAGAGAAACACAGTAAAAAGCAAGTGCTGCTGAAAAAGTAGTAAAATACAGGGTATTTAGTTACTGCTTTACACAAAGTAGTGTGGATGGTTATATTAATCAACATACATATGTATACTAGGGAGAGCCCGGTACTGAAGGTTTTCCTGGAAAGACTGGACCAGTGGGGCCACAAGGATCACCAGGGAAGCCGGGATCAGAGGGCATGAGGGGCATTCCTGGACCTGCGGTGAGTAGGCACTCATATATTCTGTAGGAAGCAGTCCTTCATATTTTCAATGCAATTAATACCTTGCACTTTGTTTTTTTCCATCAGGGTGAACCAGGATTATTGGGCCCACCTGGTCAAACAGGCCCTCCAGGGCCAACGGTAAGGACAGAAATGCAGTATGTGTCAGGGAGCAATTATTGGGTGTTCATCTTTTTTGCCCTTATGTTTTACTCATATGTTATAAGGATAATCAATCCCTATGGGAAAATTTCAATAACGCTATAATTGGAAACATACTTTTACGATCTCCCAACTTTTTGGTTATTGGAATCATTTTTTATGCTTCTTTCTTTTTTACTCTTTTTCAAACTGATAATTTAATGTCTTACAGGGTCCGACTGGGCTACCTGGCCTTAAAGGCGACTCAGGAAGCAAAGGAGATAAGGTAGGGTTCATCACTTATACTCGTTTATGGTAACGGGGTCTCTGCATTGGGATTCTGCTTACCATAACGGTGTCATTTGTGAAGGAAACTGGTAACAAGTGTTCAAGGCTCCAGTGGCGCCATCACAGGGGAAATTAAGTATTACGTAGGGGAATTTATGGGTTGGCCAACAATACAGGAACGAGGAATTTCCCCAGAGTGAGGGATGATGTTTGTAGGTAACACTCTATTGTGGCTAATCGATGCGGGCCCAGATCAGGAGACCCACCTGTATGTCACACGTTGGGGCCAATGTAAAGAAAACCTAAATGTCAAATCTATAAGGGTATAAAATGATTTAACCTAAAAAATCATCATGCCAATATTGCCACTATTTAGTTGTCAAACAAACCCCCAAAAATGTAATGAAAGGCAATCAAAATATTGTATGTATCTTAGGGATTCAAACTCGCAAGTGAGCGTTGGGTAGAATTCACACAGTTTGCTCCAAACATGTGCAGTTTTATTGTTTTCATAAAATTCTCAGGGATGTAAAAGCAAAAACAGCCTAATCTGAACACAAAGGTTTCATTCAGCATATATGTCGGTGTGGGCTCACCCTGTCACACCAAGGTAATCGACTCCCAGCGTGCAGCACATCACAAAGGGTACAACTGGGTTGTAAAGGGAGAGGAAGGCCCTAGTGGTAGAGAGCAGGGTATGGGACACCTCCTGGCAATAAACTGTATCTGTCCCTGAGCTCCCCTTACCTACCTATGCGGGTCCTTCCCCCTGCCGTTGTCACATGCCTAGTCCCTAGCTGTCACCTCCACTCACCCTGTCTAGCCCATAAGCAATGAGTGCACAAGACATCACCTCTAGTGTAATAAAAGATGGGGATAGGTAAACAGACAGGGAACTAGGTAGAAAAGGATATAAAATCAACTTGACTGCTGCAATCAGACACCAGGCACCAGGACTGAAGGCAACAAAGTACTAAGCAGCTTCACCAAGCTAACCTCCTGTCACAAGCTGTGACAGCTTTTGTGTTGTTTTTACTTTGGGTGTTAATTTCTTCAGTACCAGTGAGGGTTAATGTTGTTGCCATGCTGCAGTGTGTGCCCTCTCCCACTGTTCCTTAAGTAGTCATGTGATCCTTCAGCTGTTGCTGGTGATGGCTCATGGTACCTAGACAAGCCTGGAGAGTGGAGATGTTTAGTCATTGCTGTGTGAAGTTGGCCAATTTGGTGCCATTCCTGCGGCTATCAGGAGCAAAGCAGCAGATTATAAGTAGTAAACCTTTGTTTCTTTCCCTGTTCCTTTTGGTGGGCACTGGGGGTTATTCCAGTATGTACTCAGGAGATGGGGTTACGCTGGGCTCAGGCCTCGCCACTTTTAGGCATACTTCTAGGATAAGGGAAAGGCAGGGTCCCAGTTGTCAAAGGGCAGATCAGCCATCCCTTTCCCTGAACTTGTATGTAATACTGTCCCCTTTCCCCGTGACAGCTCCGTCCTCCAACATGGTCAGAATAGAGGGAATCTATTACCTGCATCAGGTGATAGGTCATGTGACTATTTAAAGGGAAGTGGGAGTGGTCACCAACCAGCATCATCTGACTCAGCACTAAGCAGAAGCTACCAGCTTGGAAACTGACATTAAACTGACACTCTCCATGCTCCAAAGGAAAGAAAACACATTTAAAATCAACCAGACCCGGAGCTGTCACAAGTCTCCACTGACTTGTAACACACCCAGACAGATTACAGTCCTCTCCCTCTCAATTTGTGGCTGAGGCTGCCAACACCAGACACAGTGAGATTATACATTCAGTCCATTCTCCCTGATTAAACTTTACATAAGGTAGAGGTATCGTCCTACCGGTCTCAATATTAACTTCAGCTTGTGCTTCCAGCACCAAACAGAAGCAGTCAACTTCATGCACAGCTCACACTGAAAGGGCTTCAGCTTCAATATATTCCACTCTGCTCAACATCCCCAAAAAACTGAGAGACTCAGGTGAACGCATGCCCTGGTTCTTAGTGAAAGCTAGCCAGGTGCATCTATTCAAGACCTACAGTGCTAGGATTTAACCCACTCCTTCCTGGCTTTGCTACAGTACTCAAACATGGTACCAATAAAAATGCCAGCTCAACACCCCAAAAACAAACCTTCACACAGCTCTATCGACAGAAAAATTAAAGGGAACCTGTCACCTCCTAAAAGCCACCTAACCTATCAGTACATGTCCCTGCACCTTCCTATTAGGATTATAACCATCCCTCTCTGTGCTAAATGCTTCCTTTCAAAGTTTAAATAAACACTTTGATACTTACTCATTAGGATGATAATGAAGTGGGGGCTATATGCAATTGTCCACAGGGTGTGTGTTGTTTTGCAGCCTCAAGGATCCATCCTCTCTGTCTGTGCTGCTGTGATGTGGAGCTGAAGGCAGGACAAATGATTTGCATGCTGTGAGTGACAGAGGAGGAGGGGCAGAGCCTGTACAAGCAAAGGAGCACAGAGAGGCTGGATCCTGGAGGCTGCAAAACAACACGCCCTGGGGACAATTGCATATTATCCCCACTTCATTATCATCCTAATGAGCAAGTATCAAAGTGTTTATTTCAACTTTGAAAGGAAGCATTTAGCACAAAGAGGGATAATTATAATGCTAATAGGAAGGTGCAGGATATGTATTGATAGGTTAGGTGGCTTTTAGGAGGTGACAAGTTCCCTTTAAGTTATGGTGGCAACAAAACCAAATTTTTTCACAAATTTCTGAATTTTCTTTCACCCCTAAGCGTAAAAATATCTATACAACTGTTACGACCACAGGGCATGATGAAGAATAGTGGACTCATTAGACCATGGATGGTGCAGTGGCAGCTGTATACCCGATACTCAAGAGACAGGAGAATGAGCTTCATAAAACCAAAGATATTTATTAAAAAAAGTTTAACAAAAGGAAAAAGGTGTCTGAGCGGAGGACCCTCTGGATCACGACACTGTACCACATAGTACCGGGCAAGGTATACCCCTATACAGGGATTCCCCCATTACAACACCAGGAGGCCTAAATGCTGCGAATCCTGGACCAGAGGGGCCACCCATACAGACCGGATAGGAAAGACTGTGGAATACTTGCGCTATAGGTGGAGAGAATCCCTGACGCTCTGTGTAATCCCGGAAAGGCTGATCCAGCCGGTAGTGGTATCGGAAGGTTCGAAAGGAAAGACTTGGCCAGCTTGGAGTGGAGTCTGGAGTGTCCAGAGGGATCCAGGATAGAGAACAGCCAACAGAGGATTCTGTGGAGACATAGGTGTTAGTATAATGCAAAGCAACAGACTTCCAAATGCAGAGCAGAGTGTGGCCTGAACAAAAGGCAATGATCATACAGAATGAAGATGTCGCCCAGGCACCTCCCTAAATGGGAGGGTGCCTTTTATGCACCAAGCATCAAAGCAAAGACAGCCGTAATAAAGGAAGTGGGGCGCACCTCCTAACAGCATGTCCAGGAGACCTGCCAATGGGATGCAGGTTCCTAGCAGAGAGGGGAGCAGCCAATCGTCTGGAATCACGGACAGGGTGAGCATTACCAGTGGCCCTGCGTGATAAGCGCTGATCTCCCTGCACCGCGGACACCAGACCCGCAGCTGAGGGCATGAAAACAACTTTGGTCAGGATGCAGATCTAGAGCATCAGGATACCGCATGATTTTTTTGAGCTACACAATGAATGCAGTAAAGACGCAACCCAAAAAACGATGGCAGGATTTTTTTTTAGTTTTACATTTCAATGCGCTTGAATTTTTTTATAGCACATTGTTCAATAAAATTAATAGTGTCATTCAAAACTGCAACTCGTCCAGATAAAATAAAAAGCCCTCCTAAGGCTAAGGGAACAGAAAAATATGCTATGGCTTTTGAAATAAGGGAAGGAAAAATATTAAAGCACAAAATCTGTAAAATCTGAAAATTAGTTTTGGAAACTAGACAATGCCATTTAACAATAGTTTCATTGTTCCAGGGCCATGCAGGACTTATTGGACTAATAGGACCACCAGGGAAATGGGAGAAAAAGGAGATAAAGGACCTGCTGGAATCCAAGGTGTGCAAGGACCTAAAGGAGATCCTGTAAGTCTTACCCGAAGATAATATTAGCCATTCCCTACTCAGCTGTATAAAATATTGTAGTAACTTTTTCCATGTCTTCCATTAAGGGTGCGGTTGGTAATGCTGGGCCAAATGGACCTCCTGGACCAAGCGGACTTTCGGTAATTAACCTTTTATTGTGATTTATCATTTAAACCTTGCATGATCCCCAACAGACCCTATTATGAGTCCACTGGTCACTATTTGGACCCGTAATTCAACAGGTCTGGTATGTGTCATGACTTCTATTATAACTGTAGGCCAAGATAAGATTATGAAGGTGACGTAGCTAATCATATCAAGTATCATTGTATTAAAGAAATAGGTTTCTGAAAAATAATATTGCAATCTCTTGAATTGTTTTACAGGGATCTGCAGGGCAAAAGGGATCTAAAGGTGCCCCAGTAAGTTTTATTTTGTATATATCTACAATATTTTAGATGTCTTATAAAAAGTACAGTACAGGGTAACACCTGTTTGATACACTGAATGTTGGGTTATGTTTAGGGAACAATACCCTCTAACCGCTAAAGTTTTAGATACACATAAAAGCTGGTCAAAAACAGATGATTTTACTTTTTGGACAGACCTTCGCTTTGGAATTCTCTTAGAACAATTATTTGCTACTATAGATGAGTTCAGTAAGAGAGATAAGCTGGGCACTACTAGGTCACACTTTACCAATAAGCCAAGACCGCGCTGCGGTCAGATAGAGTATGCTTACTTTTGGGGTGCACACATAGAATGAGCCAGTTATATAGTCCACGGTATTTAAGAAAGAAAACTGCAGTGCTCACCCAGGAGATGTTCAAAGTCTTCTTTATTGCGGTTAAGCCATTACAAGCTGTGCAGGAAGGGAGAAAGACGGAGTGACGGACGACGGTAAACTGTTTTGTGTCCCATAGAAGCACCAGTCGGCATGACACGGTTTACTGTCATCCGTCACTCCCGTCTTTCTCCCTACCTGCACAGCTTGTAATGGCAGGCACAGGACTGATAAAGGAACGTGCCTCTGACTGTGGAGCCACCCTACTAAAGCTAAAGTAAAATACAGTTCAGTGCCCAATTCTCCCTTTCACCACTCCCCAGATGATGCATGAATTTTGCTACCACGTAGCCAATAGGATCTAAGGGGAAGGGACGTCGGCTACACCTACATGTGTTAAATTCAGGTGCCCGGCATCAGTGACTTTCTTTTCTCCCCCAACTGACCCTGGAAGCGTAACTGCTCATTGGCTGGTCACCTGTCTGTCGCAGACAGGGCCTTCAGCGATGAGCCCATTATGAAATGACCCCATCCACCACACTGTCTGATGATTCGGCACTACCCCCTCCTACTGTGTCCCCTCCGGTCCCCCGCAGACTGTGAGCCTTCAAGGACAGGGTCCCACTCCCTCCTGTTCCTGTTTGTATGAACTACATGAATATATTGTACTTGTCCTCGTCTACCCTCCTACCATGTAAAGCGCCATGGAACTAATGGCGCTATATGAATAAATAATAATAACAGTGCCCTTCTCTGCTCATGAAAATTAATAAACCGTGGCCGGCCTGTTTCAACCCATCTAGGCCTATGTTTTCATTACGGGACTGGTGGGAGGGGGGAAGGCACTGTTTGAGACACGCGGGTCTCCACAGCCTGGCTTAGCCGCAATAAAGAAGACTTTGAACATCTCCAGGGTGAGTGCTCCAGTTGTCTTTCTTAAATACTGTGCTACTATAGATGAGTACAAATGTTTGAAGAGCATTGAATTCTACTCGAATTTCACAAAAATTCAGATTTTCCAGACTCTTTGCAATTTGGTCCGTGCAAATTCTGTAAAAAAGGTGGCCTGCTGGTTGTTATTTTACTGAACCAAGCAGGACTGTGAAAAGGTAAAAAAAAAGAACACCCCTTCACCTGTCCTTCTACCCCCACAGCCTGCCACCCAATATTCCTTAGTAGAAAAGAAGAGGAAATAGGTGGAATCCAACTATGCTGCTGTATAATAGATCATATACCAAGGAAATTGGTTACTGCAAATGGCTTTATTCAACGTGTTCCATCAGGACAACCACGAGTCTAGCCCGTGGAAGAGCAGATTATTTTCACACTTTGTATATGTTTTATATTTTACACAGAATGCGAAACGGAAAAAGATAAAACATTGTTCCCCCCTCCCAAAAAAATAAATAAAATAAACATAACATACATGTAACAGAAAACCTTTATTTTAAAAATAAATTGTATTCTGATTATAATTTCCTTTAAAGACAATTGTTATTTAAAATCCATTCTTGTATCGAATCAGTTTGTTAAATGCTAAATGTGAATAATAGCTGCTAATTATTAATCTCCTTATTTAGGGACCTATAGGTATGAGAGGAGACCCCGGACACGCTGGCCCTCCAGGACCACCGGTAAGTACCTGGATTTTGGTTATAATCTTCATAATATTCATAATGTAACCAGAACGTTTTTGAAAGGAAAATGATTACTTTAAAGGGGTTTTCTAATCATAGTTTTAAGTATTTTTAAGATGTATGATAAAAGAATACTCTTGTCAGCTCACCCTCGCTGTCTTCAATACCGATTGTCTACACCCCATGGGTCCCACTAGATGTAGTGATTGTAAAGAAACTAAAAATGATGCAGCACTGTGCGGAAAAACCATATGAGGAGAAGGATTTTTCTTAAAACTTCAGATTGTATTTCAGAATAAAAACAGCGACATAGGTCAGGCACCCATAAAAAATACTCAGAGGTGGAAAGTGCTCAGTATAACAACCAACGTGTTTCGACCAGAAGCTAGTCTTAATCATTGAGTTCTACTAAAACAAAAGAATAGCCGTGCACCGCCCAGCAAACCGCGGTGGCCCACTTATGGCCACATAGGAACTCCCAGAGGCTGCTGGGTTACCGGGGTGCATCTCAATAGAAGAAAGTCCAGTAATTAATTCAAAAGAAATGAAACGGCACTTACCGGTTCTTCTGTGCTCGCTTTTATTGATGCTGAACAGGGTTACATGGGTGCAGGGAGGGGTGCTTGAGAGCCGGCTCTCAAGCACCCCCTCCCTGCGCCCATGTAACCCCGTTCAGCATCAGTAAATGCGAGCACAGAAGAACCGGTGAGTGCTGCTTCATTTCTTTTGAATTTATCATAGAGTTCCCCACTCCTCCTGGTGCCATGTCACTTATTCACTTGTGGCATCATATTGATTGATAAGCTAGAAATGCTGGTGACAAAGTACATCAGCACATGTGCTGGATGCTAATCATAACTTTCAATCAAGATGACTTAGCTAGGCTGGTCCCGAGCACTGAAATACCAAGTAAGACGATACAGACCATGATGATCGGGACATTGGCGCTGGTCTTGTGATTCCATAGCATCAATGTCTTCAGTGCTCGGAGGCCAGAATAGACCTTAAAGATGAAAGAATAATGACCCAGCCCCTTCCCCATCTGACCTACGCCCTATTGGGAACTTGGAAACTCTTCTTAAACTTGAGATTTACGGTGAAGGAAAACAGTAACCTAATCAGTATCTAAGAGGCCATGGTTGGTGCTGCCCAAAAAGTAGATAGTCAACAAATTAAGATACTGACAGACTCCCTGGATATAAGGCTTATGGTTGTTACTGAGTTATTGAGTCTGGTCACTGAGAGTCAAAAATGAATTAAAATAAAAAAGTAGATAAAAATAAACAATTGGTATGTAAAATTTACATATTTCATTTAGTTGCATAATAATTCTGCACATACAGGTTTTCTTCAAAGAAAGACAAAACTTTACTTTCTTAAACATTCAGATTTAAGGTTTGTAAACCTTTAGAACTGACCAACAGAACTGGAGTTGTTCAATATTTAATCACTAAAAATACAAATTGCCTAATAATTGTGTACGTTGGACACTGTTTGCCTAACATATGATAGACTTGTATAGTGAAATTTATAATGTTCGAGAAAAAGCCTATAAAAAACAACCTAAAACCCCAAATGTAAAGGCCTTCACTGCTGTTATTGATTTCAGGGTCATCCAGCGCAAACCATTCAACCCCTCCCTTACGAGACATTTGATGGCAGAAGAAAACGACGGCGCCACTCTGACAGAATGCAGGCGGATGAGGTGGTAGATGAGGGGGCGGACGAGGGACTCACAGACTATATGTCCGACGGCATGGAAGAGGTTTATGCCACGCTAGGATCCCTCAAAGTAGAGGTGGAGCAGATGAGGTGGCCAGTAGGGTCGAAAGAAAGCCCAGCAAGAACATGCAAGGAGCTCCAGATGTGTCATCCCGAATACAAAGATGGTGAGTAATGCCAAATACTGACCTATAATAAACTGAAAGGAGGAATGAGAAAACATATAAAAAGATGATATATGGAGTAACAGGGGGATATATAGGGCAGGATATATAGAGTAATAGGAGAAGGATATATGGAGTAATAGGAGGAGATATATGGAGGATATATGGAGTAATAGCAGGAGATATAGGGAGGATATATGGAGTAATAGGAGATATAGGGAGGATATATGGAGTAATAGGAGATGTAGGGAGGATACCTGGAGTAATAGGAGGAGATATAGGGGGGATATATAGAGTAATAGGAGGAGATATAGGGAGGATATATGGAGTAATAGGAGGAGATATAGGGGAATATATAGAGTAATAGGAGGAGATATAGGGAGGATATATGGCATAATAGGAGGAGATATAGGGAAGATATATGGCGTAATAGGAGGAGATATAGAGAGGCTATATGGAGTAATAGGAGGAGATATAGAGAGGACATATGGCATAATAGGAGGAGATATAGGGAGGATATATGGCATAATAGGAGGAGATTTAGGGAGTATATATGGAGTAATAGGAGGAGATATAGGGGAGGATATATGGAGTAATAGGAGGAGATATAGGGAAGATATATGGAGCAATAGGAGGAGATATAGGGAGGATATATGTAGTAATAGGAGATATAGGGAGGATATATGGAGTAATAGGAGGAGATATAGAGAGGATATATGAAGTAATAGGAGGAGATATAGGGAGGATATATGGAGTAATAGGAGGAGATATAGGGAGGATATATGGAGTAATAGGAGGAGATATAGAGAGGATATATGAAGTAATAGGAGGAGATATAGGGAGGATATATGGAGTAATAGGAGGAGATATAGGGGAGGATATATGGAGTAATAGGAGGAGATATAGGGAGGATATATGGAGCAATAGGAGGAGATATAGGGAGTATATATGGAGTACTAGCAGGAGATATAGGGAGGATATATGGAGTAATAGGAGTAGATATATGGAGGATATATGGAGCAATAGGAGGAGATATAGGGGAGGATATATGGAGTAATAGGAGGAGATATAGGGAGGATATATGGAGTAATAGGAGGAGATATAGGGAGGATATATGTAGTAACAGTAGTAGATATAGGAAGGACATATGGAGTAATAGGAGGAGATATAGGAGAGGATATATGGAGTAATAGGAGGAGATATAGGGAGGATATATGGAGTAATAGGAGGAGATATAGGGAGGATATATGGAATAATAGGAGGAGATATAGGGAGGATATATGGAGTAATAGGAGGAGATATAGGAGAGGATATATGGAATAATAGGAGATATAAGGGAAGATATATGGAGTAATAAAAGGAGATATATGGGAGGATATATGGAGTAATAGGAGGAGATATAGGGAGGATATATGGAATAATAGGAGGAGATATATTTTAGGAGGAAACCTATATGGAAACATTAAATAGAGTAATTATGTATGTGAATTATAAGTTGTGTTTTTCGGTGTTAGAGAATTATAGAAGATAAGAAAAAAATAAAGTATGCATGTGAAACATGTTATTTGATGCTTTTTGCATATATTTTGTCACTTTAGGTGAATACTGGATTGATCCAAACCAAGGTTGTAACAGAGACGCCTTCAAAGTCTATTGCAATTTTACAGCTGATGGAGAAACTTGCCTATACCCGGACAAAAAGTTTGAGTCGGTAAATATAAGGGAAAAAACGTTTTGGCTAGCTTCATACCTATGAGACTGTCACAATTATAGAGATGTGAGCAAAACTTTTGCTAACCTTCTGTTAAAGCAGTGGTCCCCAACCTTTTTTGCATTGGGGACCGGCATCATGCAAGACCATTTTTCCGATGCCCGGGGGGAATGGGAAGGTGGAATAGGGTCGGGGCTCTGGTCACATGGGGTGGAGCTACGGAGAAGGATTGGAGTTTAGTAACCTGTTTCCCCGAAAGATGCGTTATGTTCTATTTTCAGGGGATATCTTATTTTTCCAGCCCCCAATATGGTATCCCCATCATCCCCTTGCAGTCCCCATCATCCCCTTGCAGAACACAATATCCACATCATCCCCTTGCCGCCCCCAATAATAATAATAATAATAATAATAAATCTTTATTTATATAGCGCCAACATATTCCGCAGCGCTTTACAATGTAGGGTATTAGAGTACCAAAAATATAATACAGTAAGTAATTACCGTAGAGAACAAATGCAGTACAATAATTGATACAAAACAATAGGCATAGAATCAATGTAAAAAAGAAAATACACTAAATAAAGCAAGAAATGAAGGTGACCCTGCTCAAAAGAGCTTACAATCTACAACGGGCTAGGGGTTGCACAAGATACAGGGGCTTATTGCACTCATGGTCCAGGCATCTTGAGGAAATGGGGCCTAGAAATAAGCTTACATGAATGGTCATCAGACAGTCTGTGTAGATCTTTTTGGCTCGGTGGAGTTTGTAGAAGAGTAATGTCAAGAGAGATAGCCCATCCACTATCTACAGTGTAAAGGACTTCTATTAGGGAGTATGATAGGCCGCCTTAAAAAGATGTGTTTTTAGGGATCGTCTAATCGCCCCAATACCATATCCTCCATCATAATCCCCTTGCAGCCCCCACCATCCTCCTCCTCTTGCAGCTCCCATCGTCCTCCCCTCTTGCAGCCTTCATCGTCCTCCTCCTCTTGCAGCCCCCACCATCCTCCTCCTCTTGCAGTCCCCACCGTCCTCCTCCTCTTGGAGCCCCCATCATTCCTCTTGCAGCCTCCATTTTCCTCCTCCTCTTGCAGCCTCCACCATCCTCCTCCTCTTGCAGCCTCCACCATCCTCCTCCTCTTGCAGCTTCCACCGTCCTCCTCCTCTTGCAGCCCCCACCATTCTCATCCTCTTGCAGCCTCCACCATTCTCCTCCTCTTGCAGCCTCCACCATCCTCCTCCTCTTGCAGCCCTGACCATCCTCCTCCTCTTGCAGCCCCGACCATCCTCCTCCTCTTGCAGCCTCCACCGTCCTCCTCCTCTTGCAGCCTCCACAGTCCTCCTCCTCTTGCAGGCTCCTCCATCCTGCTCCACTTGCAGCTCCCACTATCTCCATGCAGCCCCCAATACTGTGCCCCCCATCATCATCCCCATGCAACACACACACACACTCACACACTGCTCACCGGTCCCTCCCCCACATGCAACATTGCGGCGCCTCTGCTCTCTTCCTCATCTGTGGGCATAGATGTACGAGTGAAGCTTCCGGGCCAATCACAGCGCAGCAACCACAATAAGGCTGGCTGCTGCGCCGTGATTGGCCGACTGCTTCACTGGTACATCTATGCCCACAGCTGAGGAATAGAGCAGAGGCGCTGTAATGCTGCAGGTGGGCGATGACATCTCATTCAGGGAGGCGGGCAGTCAGCATCCACCGTTCCGAGCCCCCACAGAGCACATTGTGTAGTGGTCGGGCGGCAGCCGCGGCCTGGCACAGAGACCCCCACGGCCCGGTCACGGTAGTTGGGGACCCCACAATGGTCACTGAAATGTCTTGAAAAGGATAAAAGAAATTTTCACTTTAGTTGTGCGGAATGTCAACTAGTCAAAATCAATCGTTACTTTGAAATTATGGTTCAGCAGAAAAATAAAAATGGCCTAGACAAAAATGTTGGTAACCCTAGAAACAATTGAAAATAATGTGAACATAAGGGCAGCTGAAACTAAATTATGCCTTGTAAGTAGCATCACAAGTGTATACAGTCAGTCTGTAAAGGATGAAAAGTAGTCATTGTGCTGTTTGGTATCATGATGTTTAGCAAACTGAACATGGTCCAAGAAAACTAAAAAATGTGTTGTCTCGGAGATGAGAAAGAAAATCATAGACAAACATGTTAAGGGTAGAGGCTATAAGACATCTCCAAACAGCTTGTTGTTCCTGTTACTACAGTTGTACATATTATTCAGACGTTTAAGGTCTATGGTCTTGTAGCCAACTTCCCTGAATGTGGCCACAAGAAAAAAATTGATAGCAAAGTGAAGAAACTCATAATACGAATGGTAACTAAAGAGCCCAGAACAACTTCCAAAGAGATTATAGGTGAACTCCAAGGTCAGATCACATCATCTGACTTGGCCAAAGTGGACTTCATAGAATACGACCAAGGAGGAAACGACTGTTGAAAGCAAATCATATAATAGAGAGACTGGAATTTACCAAAAAAAATATTTCGGGAGAATGTCGTTTGGAGGGCTGAACAAAATTGGAGCTTTTTGGAAGTCACATCAACTCTATATTTACAGATGCAAAAATGAAGCATATAAAGAAAAGTTTATTGTATCTACTGTAAAAATTTTAATTGGCTTGGATTGGCATTTGTTTTGATCAGTTTTGGTGAACCCAATTTCTGATTCACAGGTCATTGGTCCTCCAAAAGGATAATGACCAATAACACAGCTAAAAACAGCCAAGAATGGCTAAGAGCAAAGCACTGGACTATTTTGAAGTGGTTGTATGTGCCCTGATTTAAATCCTATAGAACATCTGTTGAAAATATGGAAATATGCAGTTAGGGAAAGCGCCTTCACACCGGTGACGGCTGGAATAGTTTGCTCACAAGGACAGAAATCACATTGAGTTGCACAAATTGTTTGCCTGAAATGGTTGTGCAGCACAATATTAGGTTGCGGGGGCCATCATTTTTGTCTAGGCCACTTTTAATTTTTTATTTTTCTGTTGAACTAAAATTCAAAACCAATCATTGATTTTCAATTATTCGATATTCAGTCAATTTAAATTGAAAATACTTTTGTCAGCTTCAATTTATTAACCATTATGGATTTTTCTTACTTTAACAGAATGGTACCATCAATTTTGTTCATGTCTACATTTTATATATTGGTAAAGCTTGGGTTTTAAGGTGGCCCTCAAATATTAAGACTCATGATAGATAACATGGCACGTGGGAGTGTGTTTCCGACCATTATCCCATAACTGAACTTATCCTAACCTAATAAAGTCATGATTACTAAAGCCCGATTTCTTACTCTGTAGATCTTCTTGATTGTCTATTGCTTGAATTTCAAGTTTGTCATTGGTTCTAATACTCGATCTTGTGTCACCAGGTTAAAGTTGCAGCGTGGAACAAAGAAACCCCGGGTGATTGGTACAGCACTTTCAAAAAAGGAAAGAAGGTAAATTAATCTCATTCCTTATTATTCCCTATACTCTATTTTTTTACGTAAATCTTTCATATCAAGTACAACATGTTCTTGCCTTCCCACAGTTCCAGTACATCGATGCGGACGGTAATCCCGTTCATGTGGTACAGATGACATTCTTGAAACTACTGAGTGCTGTAGGCCATCAAACCTTCACTTATCATTGTCAGCAGTCTGTGGGATGGTTTGATTTGTCAAAGGGAAACTATGACCGGTCGATAAAGTTGAGGGCAGACAACGAGGAGACGCTTTCTTATAGCCGTACACCACAGCTAAAATCATTGTATGATGGCTGTCAAGTAAGTATGAAATGTCAAAATTGGGAATACAAAATTAGAATTTCATTTAGAATGTTAAAACAAAAACACCATCTTATCTCAATCTTTGGTATTATAACTATACTCATCAAACAAGTCATAAAACGTTATCCCACCACTAACAATATTCTCATTCCAAGCTGTGTTATGACACAAGAAAAGTTGTATTACTGTAAAAAAAACACTATGTATAAAGTTGAAAGAAGTACGAATTTTTCTATTTCTTTCTAAAATGATTGGTTTTGTTGAACTTTGAACAATTCATCATCTTTAGGGGTTAGCTTGAGGATGATCATTACTTTTAGTATCTTTCCGAAATCAAAGACCCAAGTCCATATTTCTTTTACGTCAACTGAACAGTTTCTTGAATCTGTCTCTAGATTTACCAGTTTGTTGTAAAAAACATTTTAAAAAAAGTATTCACAATAACAACAGTGAATAGAACATCCAGCAGTCATCGTATCTAATGCTTTATCTTCCCATTACAGTATCGTAAAGGTGTGGAGCGAACGGTGCTTGAGATCAACACCTACAAGGTGGAAAATCTACCCCTCAGGGACGTTGCCGTCAGCGACTTCGGAGAAAGCACTCAAAAGTTTGGCTTTGAGCTCGGGCCAGTTTGCTTTAACGGCTAATGAAAAACCATAAGTGATAGACTGCCAAATCATTTTCCTCTTCCGGGGAAAAAAGAACTTGAGTTTCACGGCCAACAAATAAAAAGAAAATCCATTGGTCATCCATTGAAAACAGATTCATCCATGTGATTTTTATTTTAGATATTTTTGATTTGTTAACTGCAGGGGATTTTAGATGTGTTTTTCCAGTGAGGGCCCACCCTTGTAGGGTTACAGTACTAAGTATATGTGGTATAATTATTGCTTCAAAGACCTGAATGGACAACATACCACCATAAAGTTGAAAACTGTCAGCGGCACAATGGTCACTGTACAGTACTGCGGTCATATTTAGTATATGCAATTACTTCCGCTCACTCGAAAATCTGAAGCACTCCTGGTTTTGCACTGGCGCTTAATGGTCCTATCTGAATGTCTCCAGTAACAGAACTTTCTGCAATAGTGATCCGATTGTCTTCAGCCGCCATCAGTCAAACACTGAATTCGCCCTCTTTGTAATCTGATAATGACACGTGTTGTATATCTAATCAGAGACCCCAAATTTGCAGAGGTTAAATAGGATAGTGACATCTACCTCATGTATCAGATATTGCTCCTGAGGCTCACCATGTGAGGAACTGGTGTCACTAACCATATTGACGTAAATGTACTGTATATTTTTGTGTATAGTTTTTAAACTCCATATTAATCTTTAAAGATGGGCTCTGTGTATTAAGGTAAAGGAAAAAAAATATTTAATTCTGTTTCTTCATACTGTTCCCTACTGCCATCGTTTACTCTAATCAATACTTCAGTCAGCCATGCAATATCCTCTTAATCTTCATGGTAATCTCAAATCTAGACATTCCTCAAAACTTAGTTTATCTTTTATCTGAATACAATAACTGTTCAATGTAATATGAAGTCTAAAGGGTACAAGACTATTTTCCAAAAGTTATTTCTGGTCTTGACATCTCAACAACTCTTCGAGAGTATTCTTTTGACAATTATGGTTCAATGTTTGCTTTGACACAGAGTCGTTTGGTACATACAGAGTTAGCTACATCACCTCCCCTAACCAATTTGCACAAAAGGGGTCTTTAGGTGCTCAATCTGTAGATAAGACCTTCTTGTTTGGTTCAGGATAGGCCTAGTAAATTATCTGGGTCAAGAAAGTGCTGCAACGAGCTAACTCAACGTGTATAATGAAACGTTTCCAGAAGACCACATCTTTTAGAAGTCAGTTCCTGATCTAGATCAGAGTTTTAATCTCTTCTTTGAAATGATCCATCTTCAGAAGACCCTTTTTCACTGCAAATTTGGGTGTTGACCTCAAAAGAGGTTTCAGTGACTCTTGAGTCTAAAATCGGGCTTTCCTACTGGTCAGAAAGAATATTTTTTTGGACACACTAGACAAGGAACACAGCAACATAACCTCAAATGTCAATGTTGGCAATCAAGACAGTATACAAAAAATATCCAAAGATAACAAATGGGATAGAAGAGGATTACCTGTTTCTCTGCCTAATATTTTATGTATTAAATTTGCATGCATTTTACTCATGTGTTCGGCAATGATTTGACTATTCTTACTACAAGTAACGAACCTGTATCAGCATGTACACAATACACACTACTGATGGAGGGGTCAGGATTACATTTTAAGCCAGTGCCAGAGAAAAGACAAGACTTTTCCCAAAAGAGTTTCATGTATACTGGTTACTGACCCAACACTGGGGCAGTAATTGATACATACATCATTATCCATATCAAATCAGACAAGTTGGCCTCTGACTAAGGCATTCACTACAGTGGAATTGTTGACTTTATGTTCCAAAAATATATGTACGGACCAGAGAATGGTCATTCCATTGTGGGCGATGATAGGAGTCCATACATTTATTACAATTTATTTATGAAGCAGTATGTGAACAAATGCAATATATGTAACAAAGAGACAGAACCTAAGGACGAACACAACAAAAGTGCTGTCAAGTTCAGTCCCCTTTTATGGTGCTCATATATAAAAACAGAACTCTAGCTTTATGTAGGAAAACTATAGCTGAAATATTTATTATGAAAAAAATTTGGGAATGAGAACCTTTGGTATATTTCACCAAGACATTATTTTCTATAAATCTCCTTGCTACTCAGGAAACCAAAACAAATGATGAACAATTTTTCCTCAAAATATATAATGTTGTACCCAGATCGGTAAGTTCTATGTACAAGCTGCATTCACCACTTAGCTTCCAAGGTTTGGCATCTTAGTTGATTCCATAAAGGCCAATGAGTATAGACCTTAAAATCAACACAGTGTTATGTATGACATGAATAATTTAGCTATAGGTTTCCTTTTTGAAGATCTAACGACAACAATATGCCTTATAACTGCACTTTTCCTTGAAGGAGGACTTATCACTCTCCACAAACCACAAAAAAAATGGGACCGTAGTGGGGGTATAATAGACCCCTAATAATATAACCTTGTAAATTCTAGTGACCACAGAAAGGATAACGTGTCAGTCGTTGAGACATCTACTATGTAGTATATCGACTACTCTGATATCTAAGGTCCTTTTACATAGGCAGATAATTTGCCCACAATCAGCACCAATTGAGCAAATTGATTGGCACTTATTTAATAACCCTTAGATATTGCAATCATCATGGAGTTATCATACAAACGAGCTCCAACAGTTCATAGGAAACCCTTTACATTACTGCAAAAGCACATTCACAGTTTAGCCGATCAATGACAAACAAGCGTTATCATTTGTTGTATCGTCGCTTGGCCTGTTTACCATGATCAGTAACGAATGCAAGATCAATCAACTTCCTTGAGTTTTCAGGATAGGATGTAAGATATGAACTACTTTGCTAATCAAAAAAAATGAACATGAAACAAAAAAACAATGATAGTTTCCTTTAGTGGATGCAGTTTTCGATTTGGTTGTCGCTGCAGGATCTGGAAAGCTAGTACTGTGATTGGCTCTGCTGCCTCTTATTGAAACAGACCACTGTTTATCTTGTTCCATGATTAAACATGTTGCTACTAATTACTGACCAAAATGCTATTTTTTATTTTTTTTTTGGTTGTTTTATTTTTTTTTATAAAAATAAAACAAACGTTTTATATGGTGCTAGAACGATTATACCAAATTTGTATTATAAGAATAAAAAAAACTTTAAATTAACATTTTATGACTGTTAATGCGTGATATTTGGGCAGGGTAAAATGATCAGCGGTTAAATCATTATATTGGGGATAGGTATTGCCATGAAACAGCTCTCTGCTGCCCCCTTATCGACAAGTAGGAATTGGCCACGGATAGACAATGAAGGGTGCATTCTCTGCTATTGTGCAATTATTGAATGTCGCAGTGAGGTGATTGTATATATATCTTCAGTTCATCACATGCATATATAATCATATATATTACTCGTTTCAGTCACTGCTAAGCTCCACAACTAACCCAAAGAAAAATCGCTGCACAACATCGTTTTCAAGTAGATTGGAACCGTTACTGGTAACCATTTGATTATTCAGGATAGTGTTTAAAAAGCAAGAGGTACAAAAGCTACAAATATTATATTTAATCCAAAAGAGTAGGCCGTGTTTACAAAAATATATACAAATCGAAGAGAGCTCACCACAACAACCCTGCTGATCCGTGGGTGCAAATGAAAAAAAGGTGAAGTTCTCCGTTCGTAACTTTCCTATAAAATATTTCCTTTAATGGAAATAACAATTAAAACATAAAATAAAACAATAGTATCCTCAAGGCAGCCCCCCCAGAAACTGCCATGGGTTGATTAAAGAAAAATAAGTACCGATGTCCATTGAATTGCTAGATATATAAAGGGCGCCTAACGTAGAACAATCTCCACCACTGCAGTGTAATAATCTCATGGCCGTGACAAAGCAGAATTGTAGTGGTCATTTTTTAAGAACACCAGTTCACTCCGCTGGTGACCCTCAGTGGGTGTTTATGGGATGTGTTCGGTTGCCACAGCAATTATGAAATCCAACTTTTAGGCATTTTCACTCCTAAGCGTCCATGCAGGAAATGTATGTCATATTTCTATCATAATCCATCTGTGGGTAGATAGGAACATGGCGGCCTTTTGATATCATCGGCCAATATTAGTTTGACTGAAAGAAATATACACAGTTGTAAAAAAATATCAGTTCATGGTCTGTGTTGCGGATTCAGAGATTTACCACCCCCCATAATTGTAGGACTATGCACACGCCAATATTTATAATTTCCACTGGTGTCCTGACTAAATTACTGTGATCCATGCACACTAATGTAGCCCTTTGTGCACACAATTCAGCTTGCTGTACTCATGCCAGCTATAATTACCTGAGACCCGGGGGTACTGAGCTCAAAGAATCTATACTCTGCTTACCTAATTGAGTTTATACTCACCTCCACATTTGCAACCGATCCCAGTCTCAGAGGTTAAGAGAAATATCTCATGGATTTATGATTGATCCAAGGAAGGCATCAAAACCTCTTTTCTATAAGGTATAAACCAATTTCGGATATTAACATTTCTGTCGCGCCCCTGAAAGCGGTACGTTATAAAATACAGATAACAGTCATGTTTACCAGCGTGTGTTGTTTTACAGCACAGCGATTTCTGGTTATACCTATGGTTATTTCTCGAAATATACTGCATTACAGTCCATCGTAGCAGCCAGGTCATAGCTTTCTTTAGAAACATGAATTTGCCGCGCGTCTTTTTAAACTGCCAGCATGTCAATACTCCCAAGCGTTTTTGCAATGGTTTTTTTTTCACCTATAGAAAGTAATGAAAAAGTTAAAATATGAAACAAACAGGTTTTGCTGCATTTTTGGTGAATAAAACAAACTTTATCAAACATGAACTGTAGAAAAATCACACATGTAATCCGCGCAAACTAAACTACAACAAAAACACCTTGTGTGAACATAGTCTGAGGCCTTGTGCACACATTGAATATTTGGTGAGATTTTTACCTCAGAATTTGTAGCCAAAAAACAGGAGTGACACAGAGGAAAAGTATAATAGAAATACGTCACCCACTCCTGGTTTTGGCTACAAATACTGAGGTAATAAAAAACTCACCAAATACTCAACGTGTGAACCAGGCCTAAAATTGTTATATTTTTTTAATTAGACCACGTGCACATGTTGAGTATTTGATGAGGCTTTTACCTCAGGATTTGTAGCCAAAACCAGGAGTGGAACAATCAGAGGAAAAGTGTGATGAATAAGCAGTATTGGTAAGGAATATTGCCATATTCCCCAGATTCCATTTCCTCCCAGAAAGCAATTTGATAAGACACATCTCACTCATAAAGAGATAAGCCCCCATCTTTTTCTGGCCAGAGGCCTTTCATCTCTGGCCAGAAGCAAATCAATTAGCATGAACATGGAAGCCAACAGGCCACACAAAAGGACTCTTCCTCAATTTTGATATGGTAATCAGCTAGGGAACTTCCTAGGAAATGGAGATTAGGTGACATTTCCAAATCCCCTGAATGCCAGTAGAGAGGAAATCTTTTCTGCAACTCAGACAGGATGGAGTCGTGAATATAACATTAATATTTCATGAGCCGTGCTGTCTATGAACATGGCAAGCGTAGATCTATGATCGCGACATTCAGACGGTGACAAGGCTTGTATTCATATGAATGTAGGATGACTGTAAGCCATCTAAACATGATATTGGCTAGTAGGGTTTTCTCAGAGTAGCCATGTTTCATATCCAGACGAAGATAAAATCATAACTAAAGATATGAAAGTATTGTCTTCCGTCTGTGATGCCCACGGACAAGCCTAGGTCAGATTATAGAATTTGGGTGTCTATATCTCCCCTCAGAGGGGTGGGAGTTGTAAGACAGCCCAGAGGTGCGAGATGGGTGGAGACAGGGGTCAGCCTATAATGTATAAAAATCATCTGCTGTAATTCCATATCACTGTATGTAGGGGTAAAGGGTCTCAGAGTTTCTCAGGGTTCTGCCTTAGGCTGAAGGCACACTATCCGTGTGCCTCGCACGAGTGCAATGCGAGGGAGACTCGCATTGCACTCGGATCAGTATCATTAAATGATACTGTTCACATTAATGCGAGTTCATCGCATTATGCTTGCATTGTGAGAAAAATGCGAGTTTAATCACAGCATGCTGCGATTGAACGTGATTTCCCCGCGCGAGTGGACAATGTAAGTAATGTATATGGGTGCGAGAAAATCTCGCACCCATACAGCACACTGTGTGATATCACACACCTGTGCTTTAAAAATGGCTTCAAAATCCGCGGCTGTCAAAGCCGCGGAGTTTGAATTTGCTGGTTTCCCGACACAGTATGCAATCATCATTCACTGATAATCATCCACACAAACATGGAGTTAACCCTGTCTAAACCGGATTATTAGCCGCATCCGCATCTTCTGAGCTGATATGCAGCACAGAGACTACCGATGGAGTTAATATCCAGGTTAACCCCTGCAAAAGCAAACTCTGGACAGCGACAGTGTTTTTATGAATCATCTTTCACCGCTGCTGTCACAGTGGTGAAAGAGGATTGCATACTGTGCTGCCAACCTGGGAAATTCAAACTCCGCTTTAACAGCAGCAGAGTTTAACTTCACCTGTAAATGCTGTCCGCGGACCTGAAGTTTGCTTCAGGACCGCGGACAGCATAACACTGACATGCAGCACACACACACTCACGCACGCAGCTCACTCGAAGAACACTCACTCACATGCATACAGCCATGCACACTCACCCACGTGCACCACACTCACACCACACTCACAGGAAACACGCACAACACTCGCATCACTGTCATGCATCAAACACGCTCCGTAATTGATGCATGACAGTGTGCCTTCAGCCTTACCAGCAGCTCAGCCTTTGCAGTGGACGGTCGTCACATTATATCTGGCCCAACCATTTTTTATATATATTTTGATATATATATGTAGATATATAGATATACAGTTGTGGCCAAAAGTATTGACATCCCTGCAATTCTGTCAGATAATACTCAGTTTCTTCCTGAAAATGATTGCAATCACAAATTCTTTGGTATTATTATCTTCATTTAATTTGTCTTCAATGAAAAAACACAAATAGAATTGTCCTAAAGCCAAATTGGATATAATTCCACCAAACATAAAAAAGGGGGTGGACAAAAGTATTGGCACTGTTAGAAAAATCATGTGATGTTTCTCTAATTTGTGTAATTAACAGCACCTGTAATTTACCTGTGGCACCTATCATACTTGCAGTCAGTTGACATGGATTATAGTTGACTCAACCTCTGTCCGGTGTCCTTGTGTGTACCACATTGAGCATGGAGAAAAGAAAGAAGACCAAAGAACTGTCTGAGGACTTGAGAAACCAAATTGTGAGGAAGCATGAGCAATCTCAAGGCTACAAGTCCATCTCCAAAGACCTGAATGTTCCTGTGTCTACCGTGCGCAGTGTCATCAAGAAGTTTAAAGCCCATGGCACTGTGGCTAACCTCCCTAGATGTGGACGGAAAAGAAAAATTGCAGAGAGATTTCAAAGCAAGATTGTGCGGATGGTGGATAAAGAACCTTGACTAAGATCCAAACAAGTTCAAGCTGCCCTGCAGTCCGAGGGTACAACAGTGTCAACCTGTACTATCCATCAGCGTCTGAATGAAAAGGGACTGTATGGTAGGAGACCCCACTTCTTACCCGAGACATAAAAAAAGCCAGGCTGGAGTTTGCTAAAACTTACCTGAGAAAGCCTAAAACGTTTTGGAAGAATGTTCTCTGGTCAGATGAGACAATAGTAGAGCTTTTTGAGCAAAGGCATCAACATAGAGTTTACAGGAGAAAAAAAGAGGCATTCAAAGAAAAGAGCACGGTCCCTACAGTCAAACAAGGCAGAGGTTCCCTGATGTTTTGGGGTTGCTTTGCTGCCTCTGGCACTGGACTGCTTGACCATGTGCATGGCATTATGAAGTCTGAAGACTACCAACAAATTGTGCAGCATAATGTAGGGCCCAATGTGAGAAAACTGGGTCTCCCTCAGAGGTCATGGGTCTTCCAGCAGGACAATGACCCAAAACACACTTCAAAAAGCACTAGAAAATGGTTTGAGAGAAAGCACTGGAGACTTCTAACGTGGCCAGCAATGAGTGCAGACCTGAATCCCATAGAACACCTGTGGAGAGATCTAAAAATGGCAGTTTGGAGAAGGCACCCTTCAAATATCAGGGACCTGGAGCAGTTTGCCAAAGAAGAATGGTCTAAAATTCCAGCAGAGCATTGTAAGAAACTCATTGATGGTTACCGGAAGCGGTTGATCGCAGTTATTTTGGCTAAAGGTTGTGCAACCAAGTATTAGGCTGACGGTGCCAATACTTTTGTCCGGCCCATTTTTGCAGTTTTGTGTGAAATGATCAATGTTTTGCTTTTTGCTTCATTCTCTTTTGTGTTTTTTCATTTAAGACAAATTAAATGAAGATAATAATACCAAAGAATTTGTGATTGCAATAATTTTCAGGAAGAAACTGAGTATTATCTGACAGAATTGCAGGGGTGTCAATACTTTTGGCCACAACTGTATCTGTACATACACAGACATAGATATATTAATATACACATTATGTATGCAAATATGTGCGAATATATATATACATACATACACACATATATACACATATCTACTCTATAATTATACGATTATTATAATCGTCTAATTCTGTCTGTCTCTCTTTAACGGAAATACTGCGTCGCTGATTGCTTGTGCCCAGGCGGCCACAACTAATCAGTGACAGGCGCAGTCCAGACGCAAATTGGCGCGGGATTTGAACCACGCAAGCCACCGCTATTGTCGGGAGTCCTGACGGTAGTCGGGGGTCATCTCCTGCCGCACGGAGGTCAGTGGAGACACAGCCGGGAGATGACCGGCGTTAGCTGGTCATCTCCCGGCTGCTTGCAGCGGAAGTCCCCCGACCAGCGCTAGCGATCTCACTCAGTGTGACACGCACCAGCGACCAGGCCTTTGCTGTGAGATCGCTGATTCTGTAACAGACATCAGCGGCAACACAGCCGGGAGATGACCTTTGCTAGCCGGTCACCACCCGGCTCCTCGCAGCGGAAGTACCCCGACCGGCGCTAGAAATCTCGCTCAGTGTGACATGCAGCAGCGACCAGGCCCCTGCTGTGAGATCAATACTACGCCCTAGAGTGACAGGGTCCCAACGACCGCCATACCATTGCTGCATCGCTGGTGAGATCTGACTGTTTGACGTCTCACCAGCGACCACGTAGTGACGCTCCAGCAATTCTTACCAGGTCGTATTGGTTGTCGGGATTGCTGGAGCGTCTCCAAGTGTGACGGTACCTTACTGATTGCTGGTGAGGTGTCACACGTGCAGATATATTGAACGAAGCCGCGTCGCTGATTGGGAAAAATCCTGTGTATTCATTGCATTATTTTTAAATCTTCATAAATAAACTACGGACATATTCTAGAATACCCAATGAGTTAGAATTGGGCCACCATCTAGTATATATATATATATATATATATATATATATATATATATATATATATAACACACACACACACATATATATGTATACACATATATACTGTATATATATAAAAATGTGTGTATAAAGTCCAAGGATATATCCGGGCACTACCGACTCTTGACCTTATACACACTCCAGGCCGCTGGAGTACTGACCCGTTGAAGCGGAATCGCCGCGAAACGGTGCCCTTGTCGGTCTCCATCACCCCCTCCCTGGCTGTAATGTAACCTGGCAAAAAGGTACATTAAAAAATACAGAGCATCGAATGGTGAGTGCCTCCTTTTTTCTCATCTTTAAAGCAGTATAAAAATGTGTGTTTCTATTTTATTATATACAGCTCTGGCAAAAATTAAGAGACCACTGCACAGTTTTCTAAAATCCCCATCTCTACATGTCTAACAGCCATTCCATTCCCGTGTCAGTTGAATTCCAACCAAAGAACACCTCATGCTACTTACTGTGCTTCTGATTAGGTGATCACCTGAACCAAATCTTATTTAATGAGGGAAAGTATAAAAAACACTGCTGTGGTCTTCACAATCCTCTTGCAATAGGAAAAGCTGGATGGCAAAAGAAGTGCTAGGAATAGCCCAAACGTAATTTGAATGAAAAAATAACTTTTAACCTTGCCAAAGGAGTTGAAAAGTAAAGTTATGAGTGACGAGAAGAAGGGCTCAATTCTGGCTTTACTAGAAGAGGGATACAGTGAGCATTATATTGCCTTCATCCTTAAAGTTTTGAAGATGGCAGTCCAATACAACAAGGTCAAGAAGCAGACATTGGGGACAACAAAGCTACAGACCGGCAGAGGGCGAAAGCGACTCTCCACTGACCGGGATGACAGTCATCTTATTTGAATGTCACTCAGCAACCGCAGGATGATATCAAGTGATCTACAAAAGGAATGGCAAATGGCAGTTGGGGTGAAGTGCATGGCAAGAACAGTTCGTAACAGGCTCCTAGAAGCAGGGCTCAAGTCATGTAAAGCTAGAAAAAAGCCTTTCATCAATGAGAAACCAAGGAGAGCCAGGCTGAAGTTTGCTAAACACCATAAGGATTGGGCCATAGAGGACTGGAGTTAGGTAATCTTCTCTGAGTCTTATTTTCAGCTTTGCTCAACACCTGGTTGTCTAATGGTTAGACAGAGACCTGGAGAGGCGTACAAGCCACAGTGTCTTGCACTCACTGTGAAATTTGGTGGAGGATCGGTGATGATCTGGGGATGCTTCAACAAGGCTGGAATTGGCCAGGTAAATCTTTGCAAAGGATGTATGAATTAAGCTGCATACAAGGTTATCCTTGAAAAACACTTGCTTCCTTCTGCTCAGGCAATGTTCCCCAACTCTGAGGACTGTTTTTTTCCAAAAGGACAATGCCCCATGCCACACAGCTAGGTCAATCAATGTGTTACTGAAGGACCACCACATCAAGACCCTGTCATGGCCAGCCCAATCTCCAGACCTGAACCCTATTGAAAACCTCTGGAATGTAATCAAGAGAAAGATGGTGTGACAACACGCCTGTGGTTCGCCTTTGCTGGGATCAAAGGGCACGTTGATCTTGTGTCATTTAGTCCAAACACAGCAATTTGGATGCAACTGGCACTGGGCCAGGTTTATTGTGGTGAAAGCCAACAAAAGAAAACAAAACAGCAAAATAAAATCCTCGCCTGTCCGGCTCTAACTAAACAGAATTCACCCTCACTACAGGCTGAAGGGCTTCTCCCTTCCAGCCTAAACATACAACCAAACAGCAATGGCTTCACTCACGTGCTTCTCCTCACACAGACAGGCTGTCTGTGCTCCCAGGCTGAGAGAGAGCTCCGCCCGTCTCCCAGACTCCTTTTACAGACCCAAACCGCCTCCCATTACTTCATTACCAGCCAGGTGATACAACCCATGTCAGGTTGCATAGGACAGATACCTGGGTGAGATATACCTGCCCTCCTCCACTAACCCCACATGAGTCTCACATATCCCCCCCCTCTGCTCAGACCACTCCGGCTGAGCAGCGGTACCCACAAAACAGTGCACCCTAGACAGGGCATCAGCATTTCCCATCCGCGCCCCCGGGCGATGTTCCACCGTAAAATTGTAGGCCTGCAAGGCCAGGAACCACCGAGTCACCCGGCTGTTCCGCTCCCTATTCAAGTGCATCCACTTGAGAGGGGCATGGTCCGTAATCAGCCGGAACTTCCGTCCCCCCAAGTAATATTTGAGGGACTCGAGAGCCCACCTAATGGCCAGGCATTCTTTCTCCACGATGGCATACCGTTGCTCATGTTTGTTTAGCTTACGACTGAGATAAAGGACCGGATGTTCCTCCCCGTCCCTTAGTTGCGACAATACCGCCCCGATACCAGTGTCGGAAGCATCCGTTTGGACCACGAACTCGCTTTGGAAGTCAGGAGTCACAAGCACTGGTTGAGAACAGAGGGCCCGTTTCAGGTTGCGGAAGGCCTCCTCCGCTGCCGGGGTCCATTGGACCATGACAGAGTCTTTCCCTTTTGTAAGATCCGTCAGGGGAACAGCGATGGCTGCAAAATTGGGAATGAACCGTCGATAATAGCCAGCAATCCCCAAAAAAGCTCTCACCTGCTTCTTATTGATTGGTTGCGGCCAGTTCTGGATGGCCTGTATTTTGTCAGTCTGGGGCTTAACGATCCCTCTCCCAATCACGTAACCCAAATACCGGGCTTCTTCCAGCCCGATATGACACTTTTTTGGGTTGGCCGTTAGCCCTGCCTCCCGCAGGTCCTCGATCACGGCCTGTACTTTCCGGAGGTGGGTTTCCCACTCCGGGCTGTATATGACAATGTCGTCCAAATAGGCCGAAGCATACTGCCTATGTGGCCGCAGGATTCGGTCCATTAGTCTCTGAAATGTCGCAGGTGCCCCATGAAGCCCAAACGGCATATGCACATATTGGTATAAACCGTCCGGTGTAGAAAACGCAGTTTTCTCTTTGGCTGCCTCCGTCAGGGGTATCTGCCAATACCCCTTCGTCAAGTCTAAGGTTGTGATATACCGGGCCTTTCCCAGCCGGTCTATCAATTCGTCAACCCGTGGCATAGGGTAGGCATCGAACTTAGAGACTGCATTCAGCTTCCTAAAATCGTTGCAGAATCGAATGGTGCCGTCGGGTTTAGGGATTAACACAATCGGGCTCGACCAGGCACTATGCGATTCCTCAATCACCCCTAACTCCAACATCGACTTCACTTCTCGGGAGACGGCGTCACGCCGAGCTTCTGGGATTCTGTAGGGTTTCACCTGTACGGTGACGCCGGGCTCGGTTACAATATCGTGTTTGATGAGCGTGGTCTGCCCAGGTTTCTCGGAAAAAAACTTTTGGTTGTTTACGAGAAACCGCTTGACGTCTGTCTTCTGCCGCTCTGACAGAGTCTCCGCAATCCGGACTTCCGGTATGGTCCGCGTGCGGATCGGAAGGGCCAGACCCGCTGATAGAGCCGGACGGTCCTTCCAGGGTTTTATCAGATTCACATGATAAATCTGCTCCGGTTTCCTTTTACCCGCCTGATGCACTTTATAGTTTACTTCACCTACCCGTTCCATGATTTCAAAGGGGCCTTGCCACCTTGCCAGGAACTTGCTTTCCACGGTGGGGACCAGGATTAACACCCTATCCCCCGGGGCAAAAGTGCGAACCTTGGCTCCCCTGTCATAGGTCCGTTTCTGGGCCTCTTGAGCCTGCATCATGTGCTCTTTCACAATGGGCATAACGGCCGCAATACGGTCCTGCATTTGGGTTACATGGTCTATCACACTTTTGAAGGGGGTAACCTGTCCCTCCCAGGTTTCTTTCGCGACGTCCAACAGACCCCGGGGACGTCGGGCATACAGAAGCTCGAAAGGAGAGAACCCGGTGGAAGACTGGGGTACCTCCCGGATGGCAAAAAGCAAATACGGGAGTAAGTAGTCCCAGTTCGTCCCATCTTTCTCTATCGCCCTTCGGAGCATCTGCTTCAAGGTTTTGTTGAACCTCTCAACGAGCCCGTCTGTTTGGGGGTGATACACAGAGGTGCGTAACTGTGTTATCCGTAACAGCCGGCAGAGCTCTTTCATTACCCTCGACATAAATGGGGTCCCCTGGTCTGTGAGTATTTGTTTCGGGATACCAACCCGGCTAAACACATGGACCAGCTCCTTGGCAATGGTCTTGGTGGCCGTGTTACGCAAAGGGATGGCCTCGGGGTAACGAGTGGCATAGTCCAAGATGACAAGGATGTGCTGGTGTCCACGTGCAGACCTGGGGAGGGGCCCAACCAAATCCATCCCGATCCTCTCAAACGGGATCTCAATGATAGGTAGGGGTACCAAGGGGCTACATAGATGAGGCCTGGGCGCCGAGATCTGGCATTCAGGACATGACTCGCAATACCTGCGAATATCGTGATGCATGCCGGGCCAAACAAAACAATGTAATATCCTTTCAGTGGTTTTTTGGACCCCCAGGTGACCCCCCATCACGTGGGTGTGTGCCAGGTCCAGCACTTTCCGCCTGTAGGATTGCGGCACGACCAATCGTTGTACCGTGTCGTCCCCCTTTTTCTCTATCTGATAGAGAAAGTCATTCTCCAGGGCCATGTGAGGGTAAGCCAGCCTAGTATCAGCCTCCACCTGTACCCCGTTTATCGTCTTTACATTTTTCCTAGCCTGCAACAGGGTTGGATCCCTTAGTTGCTCGCTTTGGAAGTCATCTTTCAGGACTTCCAAATCCAGCAAACCGGAAGGTGGTCGACTGTCCACCCCGCTCCGGCCCTGGGATCCTCGGAATCGCCAGCCATGACTGAAAACGGGAACTGCAGGACATCTTCCCGGGATTCCCCCCCAGCCTCCTCCTGGGGATCATCCTCCAGCGGCTCCGGCCCCCCTGGAGGCATCGGAACCGGGTCACCGGGGCCTCCAGCCCGGGGTACCAACTGGTTTTCCCACAACTGCCAGAAGTGGGGAAAATCTCTTCCTAGAATAACATCATGCAGTAAGGCTGGGACTAGTCCCACCTTATGGTGCACAGTCCCGTAAAGCGTAGTAATGCAGGAGACAGTCGTGAGGTACGAGCATGTGTCTCCATGCACGCACGTCACCGAAAATCTGTCTGACGGACCAGTCGGGACTGACACCAGATTGGCCTTGACTAGAGTTACCACACTCCCTGAGTCCAACAGCGCCACAACATTCTTGCCATCAACAGTCAGGTCACACAGGTGTTTTTCGATATCGCCTGAACCAGCAGCAGCACACACTACCCTAGCAACCATAGTCACACGTTTTTCAAAGTCCGTGACCTCGCACTGCATGGGTTCAGTGGTTAACGGACAGTTCGCAGCAATGTGACCCGCTTCCTGGCAGCGAAAACACCTTACGGGCCCCTTGCTTAGTCCATAGTTCGGCCCCTTCGGCCTCACGACACCAAAAGTTCCGTTCTCCTCCGCCACTGTCTTAGAATACCTTCCCCCTCCCCTAGTCCCGGATACAGTCTTACCCGACCCCCGGGGAGAGGGGGAAGAGGGAGGATGTGCCGCATCATCCAGGAGACCTTCCGCCACAGAATAACGTTCCACGAGATCCACCAGTTGATCGGCGGTCGTAGGATTTCCATGACTTACCCACTTCCTCAGGGCTGGCGGTAGAGCTCTTAGGTATTTGTCCAGGACAACCCTTTGGATTATCTCTGGCGCCGACAGCACCTCGGGTTGTAGCCATTTTTTTGTCAGGTGAACCAGGTCGAACATCTGGGACCGTGGAGGTTTATCGGGATGATAAGTCCATTGATGCACTCTCTGTGCTCGTACCGCCGTCGTCACTCCCAGCCGGGCCAGGATCTCCGCTTTTAGTTTGTCGAAATCCTGCGCGGCCTCGGGCTCCAGGTCGAAGTAAGCCTTTTGGGCCTCCCCTGCCAGAAACGGAGCAAGCAAGCCGGCCCACCGTGCCTTCGGCCACTTCTCCCGCTCGGCTGTCCGCTCGAACGTAGTCAGGTAGGCTTCCACGTCATCGTCCGCAGTCAGTTTCTGCCAGTACCGACTCACATGAATCACCCTCTGCTCAGCTTCCGGATTCAGCTCCGGTGCGGTTGCCAGGCGCTGCGCCACCTCCTGCAGCAATCGGCGGTCTCTGGTTGTCGTTTCCACCAGTTCCCTCAGCTGTGCTGACATTAAGCGGTTAGCTTCTTGCTGCACCGCTGTGGATTGCACCAGCGCTTTCACCACGTCATCCATTTTGACACTGTAACGTGATCCTCACATGGGGCACCAAATGTGACAACACGCCTGTGGTTCGCCTTTGCTGGGATCAAAGGGCACGTTGATCTTGTGTCATTTAGTCCAAACACAGCAATTTGGATGCAACTGGCACTGGGCCAGGTTTATTGTGGTGAAAGCCAACAAAAGAAAACAAAACAGCAAAATAAAATCCTCGCCTGTCCGGCTCTAACTAAACAGAATTCACCCTCACTACAGGCTGAAGGGCTTCTCCCTTCCAGCCTAAACATACAACCAAACAGCAATGGCTTCACTCACGTGCTTCTCCTCACACAGACAGGCTGTCTGTGCTCCCAGGCTGAGAGAGAGCTCCGCCCGTCTCCCAGACTCCTTTTACAGACCCAAACCGCCTCCCATTACTTCATTACCAGCCAGGTGATACAACCCATGTCAGGTTGCATAGGACAGATACCTGGGTGAGATATACCTGCCCTCCTCCACTAACCCCACATGAGTCTCACAATGGATAGTCACAAGCCATCAAACAAAGAAGAACTGCTTAAATTTTTATGCCAGGAGTCGCATAAGGTCACCCAAAAGCAGTGTGAAAGACGGGTGGAAAGCGGCCAAGACGCATAAAAGCTGTGATTAAAAATCATAGTTATTCCACCAAATATTGATTTCTTAACTCTTCCGGAGTTAAAACATTAGTAATGTTGTGTACAATAAAGGAAAAAAGATGGCACTCACCGGTCATTGCTCTGTTTAATGGTAACCTAGAGTTACACCTACCCCCAGCTGCCTATTTATAAATGGCTGGCAACCAAAAATATAGGTGGAGGCCTTTTTTTAAATTAATTAATGAAGTAATTTAAAGGGAACCTGTCACCTACTTAACAACTACCTTTCCCTGTAGCTTCCTAGTAGACCCCTAAGTATTCCTGTTTGATGTAAATGATGTATGATGTATGATGTTTGATGTATAATGGTTGTAAAAACGCTTATTATAATTTACATTTTACTACATTGTGAATCACAAAAAAAGTAGTCAAATAAACGTGTAAAAATACTCTGTTGTAATAAAAAGCAGTAAAAAAGCAAGTGTTGCTAAAAAAAAAGTAGTAAAAGACAGGGTATTTAGTTGATACGTTTTTTGCAAAAAGTGTATACTAAGCTCTACTCTACCTCGCCAAGGTAACCCGTATCAGAGCAGTCCCTAGCTGATGTATTAAAACGTGACCATGTGTATTGCTACCTATGTGAGCATAGGTTACCTTGGTAAGGTAGAGCGGCTTAGTATACACTTTTTGGTCACATTCTTTTTCGAGCATGCAGACGGGTCCCTGCTAACGGCTTTCCAGTTCTCGGCGATGCTTAAGAGATGCCTTTGCAACCTGGGACTAAGTCACGGCAGTTTTGGCACCCATTCTTTCTACATCGGGGCGGCAACCAAGGCGCCACGGGCTGGTTTTACCAACGAGGAGATTCAGTGGGTGGGCCGGTGAAGGTCTGACTGATTCTTTCGGTACATCAGGCCCGACCTAGTCTAGGTCCCCCGCTGTTTCGTTCGCGTTCATTAGCGTTCAGTGATCCTTTCCTTTTCTTTAACATCCACAGGTATGTGGGGTTTTGTCTCTTTGCCATTCCTTATTTTCCTGTTATGGTTTTTTTTTTTTTAAACGTGAGTCTGTGCCCAAATGCTAACTGTCTTCTCTTTTTAGATACAGTACATCAAGGCCTAGTGTTTGGATTCTAGGTCACTCACACGTCTTATGGGCGGCCCAAATTGAGACCGGGCGGAAGAGCCCTAGGTTTTCACGAGCTGGAGGTTCAATGGAGAGGCATACATGGGCTGACTTTGGCGCAGATCCTTCCCGAGGTGGTGACCATCTCTCGAATCACCCCGGGTCCCATAATTCTGGTTATTCACGCGGGTGGTAATGACCTAGCGCACATTAGAATGGTGGAGTTGCTTGCACTAATGCAATCAGATATAGACAGGTTACACAGTTTCTTTGACGAGCTGGTAATAGCGTGGTCACAGATCAAGCCACGGGTAATCTGGCTGGGAGCGAGGGAGTCAATGGCTATAGAACGGTCCGGGCGACACATCGACCTTCGCCTAGCTCGATTTTTAACACGGAAAGGGGGCATAGTTGTACGACATTTCCAGCTAAAGTCAGACACCTACCGTTTAGTCCTCGAGGACGGTTTCATTGATATAGGTCTCAATATTTTCTTAGCTGGCATTCAGGATGGGGTAAAGCAGGCTCTGAAAGTCTTGAGTGAGGGGTCGCACCTTGGACACAGGTGGTCCTGCTACTCCTTTGCTGGAGGAAGAGGGCTCTGGTGAAGGCCAACATGCCATGGGCAGCCGAGAGCATAGGACCTCTTCCCCTCAGATTTATAAGGCGGATTTGTGCCTATGGCTGAGCTGCGGCCAAAACAATGCAACCCCCTGTTTTCAATTTCATACAAGTGGTGTTACCTTTATTCCATCAATAAATATTTAAAAGATATCCTATGTGTCTTCATTGCTCATTGTGCAGCGGGGAAAACCGGTGGGTCTCTGCAGTCTGTAGGGCACTGAGGCTGCTGCCACTGCCCCTCACTGCAGAGCCCTTCTACTCCAACCCCCACCTGCTGCTCCCCGCTGAGTAATGGGGACTGCCCTCCTCCTTGTAACTCTGCAGGCCCTTCCCTGGGCCTTATAAGCTTGGCCCCTCACCCATCCTCTTCCTCTCTACCATACTACTCACAGGGTGAGCATTGTCTGCCCTCCCTCCCTAATGTTTGGCTACTTCGGACTTATTAAGTCGCAGCTAATGGAAGAGGGCTCTGGTGAGGAACAACATGCCGCGGGGGGCCGGGGATATAAGGCCTCTTCCTCTCAGGTTTATAAGGTGGATTTGTGCCTATGGGTGAGCTGCGGCCAGAACAATGCAACCCCCTGTTTTCAATTACATACGAGTGGTGTTAGGTTTATACCTTCAATAAAGGTTTAAAAGATATCCTATGTGTCTTCATTGCTCATTGCGCGGCGGGGAAAACTGGTGGGTGGGTCTCTGCAGTCAATCCATCACGGCGTAATGTGTAACCAATGGTTTTCTTGGTGACAGTGGTCCCAGCTACCTTGAGATCATTAACAAGTTTTCCTCGTGTAGTTTTAGGCTGATCTCTCACCTTCCTCATGATTCTGGATCGCCGGAGCAATACCATCCAAAGGTTTATTTAAAAAACAAAAAATGTAATCTTTATGACACTTACATCCAATTTCCATAAAATTTCTATGACCAGAATCACTTATATCTGGACCACGACCTGACCCTTCCTGTTTACAAACACCAAACCAAACTTGAGATGCATACAGATCCCAGACCTTTCTCCAGGATGTTGACTCTGATAAGATTCTCCTAAATACAGATTCCAGACCAAACCCCATGTATACAGCCTGTGACCAGACCCTATGTATACAGACCCCAGAACAGACTCCCTGTATACAGCCCCTGACCAGATTCTCCCATACAGACCTTTGACCCCTGTGTACAGTCCCTGACGAGAGTCTCCGAAATACAGACCCCAGACCAGATCCCATGTATATAGCCCCTGACCAGATTTTCCTATATAAGGATCTCAGATCCGACCTCTTCTGTTTATAAACATTGAATCAGACTTCCCATGTATACAGCGCCTAGACGGAGCCTGCTGTATACAGCCCATGACTAGATTCTCCTATATATAGACCTCAGACCCCTGTGTAGAGCCCCATGAGCAGATTCTCCCATATACAGACCCTAGACCCCCTGTGTACAGCCCTATGAGCAGATTCTCCTATATGCAGACCATAGACCCCTGTGTACAGACCCTCCAGATTCTCCTATATACAAACCATAGGCCCCCTGTGTACAGCCCCTGACCAGAATCTCCTATATACAGACTCCAGACCAGACCCCCTGTTTACAGCCCCTCACCAGATTCTCCCATGTACAGACCCCAGACCCCCTCTGTACAGCTCGACCAGATTCTCCCATACACAGACCATGGACCCCCTGTGAACAGCCCCTCCAGATTCTACTATATACAGACCAAAGGTCCCCTGTGTACAGCCCCTCCAGATTATCCTATATACAGACCATAGGCCCCCTGTGTACAGCCCCTGACCAAAATCTCCTATATACAGACTCCAGACCAGACCCCCTGTTTACAGCCCCTCACCAGATTCTCCCATATACAGACCCCAGACCCCCTGTGTACAGCCCCTTGAGATTCTTCTATATATAGACCATAGACCCCCTGTGTACAGCCCCTCCACATTCTCCTATATACAGATCCTGTGTACAGCCCCTCCAGATTCTCCCATACAGACCATAGAATCCCTGTGTACAGCCCCTCGACATTCTCCTATATACAGACCATAGGCCCCCTGTGTACAGTCCCTCCAGATTCTCCCATATACAGACCCCAGACCCCCTGTGTACAGCCCATCCAGATTCTCCCATATACAGACCCCAGACCCCCTGTGTACAGCCCATCCAGATTCTCCCATATACAGACCCCAGACCCCCTGTGTACAGCCCATCCAGATTCTCCTATATACAAGCCATAGGCCCCTGTATGCAGCCCCTGACCAGACCCCTGGATATAGATTCTGACCAGAGTCTCCCATATACAGGCCCTGACCAGATCCCTGCATATAGATTCTGACCAGAGTCTCCCATATACAGGCCCTGACCAGACCCCTGTATACAGATTCTGACCAGAGTCTCCCATATACAGGCCCTGACCAGACCTCTGTATATAGATTCTGACCAGAGTCTCCCATATACAGGCCCTGACCAGACCCCTGTATATAGATTCTGACCAGAGTCTCCCATATACAGGCCCTGACCAGACCTCTGTATATAGATTCTGACCAGAGTCTCCTATATACAGGCCCTGACTAGACTCCAGTATATAGATTCTGACCACAATCTCCTATATACAGGCCCTGACCAGACCCCTGTATATACAACTTCTGGTAAAAATTATGGAATCACCTGGCTCGAAGGATGTTCATTCAGTTGATTAATGCTGTAGAAAAAAAGCAGATCACACATATGGCACAGAAACACTAAAAGAAATTTTGACAAATAAAATGTGCTAGCCAGTAACGGTGACTTTTTCAGACCAAGCAAGGGGAAAAATTATGGAATCACTCAATTCTGAGGAAGCAATTATGGAATCATGACAAACAAACGAAACAACACTCCAATACATGGAAACACAAGGCTAATCTGTCATACAAACACAATTTAATTAAATAAGAATTGACACTACAACCAAATGGGTAAACAAGGCCATGGGCTTTATTAAGGTTAAAATAAATTATTAAATCAATATTAAAATTGTATTATCCATTTTAATAAATACTGTAAATAAACCCCAACTATATTATATAGCTATTACATCCATATCAAACATTCCTTTTATCATTACCGTTAAACATAACAAAACGAGGGGGGCGTGTCCTGGCACAGGCAATGCAGGACGCTTGATCAGTGAGCTCCGGCGAAGGTGAGCTTCCCTGCGGTGCTTAGCGGCGCAATTCCGCCCGGATCGACTTTTTTTCGGGGACCGCGGCCTCCTCTACCTTCCGGCATGCCCAGGACCGGGTCTCGGTCACGTACGGCCTCACAGAGGGTAACGGACTATTTTACCCCTGAGCGTCCCGTCCCCTCGCCTTCCAAGATGGCGCCGATGACGGCTGCAGCTTCCCGCTCTGCTCCGGCCCCTCGCTCCCCCGCGAGCAGGCTGAGCGGGAATCATGAGGACATGCTGGCAATGAACCCCCGATTACATATACCTCCATACAAGGGCTTCTTGACAGCCTACACCGCGCCATGAAGGAGGATATGCGGGATGTGATCCAGGAGCTGCGGGCAGACATTACAGCCATAGGTGAGCGCACAAGCCATCTAGAAAACAAGATGGCTGAATATGCTGAGGCGCATAACGCTATGGCAGACGACTTCCACGATATGGGAGTGGATATGAGAGACTGAAAAACATCTATGTGGGCTATGGAAGACAAACTCCGCCAGGGGAACTTAAAGATCCGAGGAATAGCGGAGAAGGAGGACGAGGAGATCTCTGAGGCAACAGTTCTACCTTTCTTCCGTACTATTTTGCCAGACGCAGCCATAGCAGACCTTAAGGTAGCGAAGATCTATCGTTTACTGCGCTCCCCTAAGATAAATAAAGACATTCCCAGAGACGTCATGGTTCACCTGGAGGTGTCAAAGATGCGTGATGTTCTCCTACATACCCTGCGTCGGAATCCCATCACGGAACGCCCGTACGACTCATGGTCATTATTCCCAGACCTATCGCCAGGGACGCTGGCACGTCGCCGCGAATTTGCACCGTACTGCGCAATTCTAAGGGACAATAATCTACAGTATGCCTGGGGGACCCCGGTGTATATCACCTTTCGCTACAAGGGTTCTCGTCACTCGTTTGCCTCTCCGACTAAACTGAGAAAAGCACTAATGGACTGGCGCCTGAGGGGAGCGGAGGAAGCGGCTTCACCGAGATCCCATACCCCCCATGAGTTGCGAGGTCGACATGTAAAACGTACCTGACGGGACAGTAATACCTGATGAGGTACCGGGGGAGGCTCGTCCTTTGCCGATTGTTGGGCCTATTTGTAAAGTCTATCAGGTGTACCCTTTGGGTGGCGCCTGGTTGGTTCTGTAGTAACCCGCTTTCCCTGATCCTCATCTGAATGTGGACGTCAGGGAACTGTTGGGAAGGATACCACTCTCCCATGCGGGTGTACTCCCCCCTTAGCTCACGCTTGTGAGCATTTCATGTTTACATATATGTTGTTGAGGAATTGTAAATTGTCTACCTGATATACTGTTATTCCTCTACCCTTTGTCTGTCTCCCTCCCTGACCCTTGCTATTCTGGTTCTTATTGTTTGATCTTAAATTTGGGTATTCTCTTTTTGTACCCTTCCTTATTTTTTCATTTATCCTTCTGTATCCGTATATCCCCACTCTTTCCTTGTATCCTCTTGTAATCTCCAGTGTCTGACTCCCTAGTAATCCTGTCCTTCTCCCCATTTTTTCTCTCAACTCATTTCTTCTCACCTCCTTCTGCTTTCTACTCTGATTCATCTGGGTGATAACGCTTATCTTAACTGCCATTTAATCAGTTGGTCACGGCCGTAATTGGGCTATCCACACCATCGTCCCTCACGGACTCATCATGAGTTTCAAGATTGTGTCCATTAATGCCAAAGGTTTAAATTCCCCGGCAAAAAGGTCGTTCCTGTGGAGGGAGGTGATTCGGTCACGAGCAGACATAGTATGTGTTCAGGAAACACACCTGCTGGAAACGGATAACAGACGACTGTCCAATGCGAGGTTCCCCCATATCTACTTTTCTAATCATATCGCAAAAAAGGCAGGGGTTTGTCTTATGGTTAGTGCATCCCTACAGTTTGAGCAGAAGGCAGTCATAGTAGATCCGGCGGGCAGATATGTGATCTTGCTGTGTGATATCTCTGGCATCTCCTACACCTTAGCGACAGTATATGCCCCAAATCAAGCTCAGGGGAGGTTCCTTCGGTCCACCTTTGCTAAGATCCGGGATGCAGCGGTCGGACACCTCATAATATGCGGTGACTTTAACACCGTAATGGAGGCGCGCTTGGACTCCTCGGCTCCGGTGGCTCGAACGCGTGGAGACCTCCTCCCGCTGGCTCGGTAGTTCCACCTCCACAACATCTGGCGCTACCTCCACGCAGCGGAAAGGGATTATACGTTCCACTCTGGCCCCCATGGGACCTACTCCAGGATTGATTTTTTCCTGGTGGGAGATAGTTCCATGGGGGTGTGCAGGTCTGCTGAAGTGGGGGTAATTACTTGGTCAGACCATGCGCCGGTGTCGTTGGAGGTGGCCCTGGGAGGCGGGGGGACGACAACGAGGAGGTGGCATCTGGGTCCGGACCTGCTTCTGGATCAAGAAACGGTGAAGTCCATTGAGGAAGATCTTACGTCTTTTTTCAAAATTAATGATAACAACGAGGTCTCTGACTCGACGGTATGGGAATCCCATAAAGCGGTCATGAGAGGTCTCCTGCTTCAAAAGGCAGCGAGACGGAGGAGGGCCAGGGATGCGCAACGCAAGTCGTGGGTTGATCAAATACAACAGCTGGAAAAAAACACATAAGTCCAACCCCTCCCCGACCCTGTTGACGCAAATTACGCACCTACGTACACAATTACGCTCTCTTCTACTGAAACAACATGAGACGAGCCTGCGCATATTAAAAACGACTTATTATACGATGGGCGACAGAGCGGGTCGTCTCCTGGTGAAACGCATACAGAAACGTACAGCTAAATCTACCATAAATGCCATGAGAGACTCCAAAAATCATCTTGTCAGAGACCCAAGACAGATAGTCGAAACGTTCGCCACGTACTATGCCAAATTATACAACCTGTCAGGAGATCCCACAACTCCCCAACCCTCTGCGGAGTCAATTATTGAGTACTTAAATGGGCTGGGACTACCGGAGATCCCATCGGAGTCTCTGGAGACCCTTAATCGCCCTTTTACTCTGCAGGAGGTTGCCCGAGTGATCTCATCCCTGAAGCCAGGCAAAGCCCCGGGACCTGACGGGTTTATCAACGACTATTACAAGATGTTTAACGCCATCCTCTCACCGTATCTCCTCCGCCTGTTTACAGCCTGGAGAGATGGGGGCAATATCCCGACGCTCGCACTAGAAGCAACCATTGTAACTATACCCAAGCCAGGAAAAGATCCCGAGAAGCCGGAAAGCTATCGTCCGATCTCATTATTGAATACGGACGTAAAGATTTTTGCAAAACTTTTGGCGATGCGTCTGGTGGAGGTGGTCCCCTGGTGGTTCGGCCGGATCAGGTGGGCTTTATGGCCCACCGCCAGGCGAGGGATGGTACGAGGCGGATACTAGACCTAATTGAACTGGCGGAGAGGAGGGGTGCCCCCAGTGTATTCCTGTCATTAGACGCCGAAAAGGCGTTTGATAGGGTACACTGGGGGTACTTGACCGAGGTCCTGAGGAGGTTTGGGCTGGAAGGCCCGATCCTTTCCTCGATCATGAGTCTGTATTCAAACCCCTCCGCCAGAGTGTTCGCCTCGGGATATCTCTCGGAACCCTTCACGATCACGAACGGGACTCGGCAGGGATGCCCCTGTCCCCCCTCATTTATGCTTTGGTGATTGAACCATTGGCGGTGTCCCTTCGCGCTGACTCTGTCTTGAGGGGGATCATGGTCGGTGGGAAGAATCACATTGTTGGTTTGTATGCCGATGATGTGATCATCACCTGCTCTGACCCGGGGGTGTCACTGCCGAGGGCCTTGTCCCTGGTGGACGCATTCGCGGATGTATCTTACTATAAATTGAATGCCTCAAAGTCTTTAGTGTTCCCTATCAATGTCCCTCGGGATGTAGTTGAGTCGTTATCAGGTTCCCTTCCTTTCCGCTGGGTACCGGAGGGTATCCCCTACCTAGGGATTACTCTATGCTCATGCGCTAAGCTAGTGAAACGGAACGTGTCTTCCTTTTTGGAGGCGCTGGGAGGAGCGTCGGACCCCAGACTGCTAAAACCACTTTCTTGGATAGCAAGGATTCAGGCGTTTAGGATGGTGTGGTTACCCAAATTGCTGTACATGTTCAGATGCATACCCTTGGTATTCTCTTTACGCCTACTGACACAGATACAGAGGGAAGTGAATCGGTACGTCTGGGCCTCAGGGAGACCCCGGGTGCACAGACGGATAATGTATAGTAAATTGACGGAAGGGGGAATGGGGGTGCCTGACGTGATCTCATACTATCGGGCTTCAATTCTGGAGGTGGCCCGTGTGTGGGGGAGAGAAGGGGAGCCTCCGGGTTGGTTGGAGGTGGAGGAGTCACAGGTCCCGGGAGGTTCTCTCAGGAATCTTCTGACTGCCGAATCGCTGGGACCAGTGACATTTCCTGGCTGTCCGGTGGCGGTGGAGGCTCTCGTGCGGATCTGGACACGTGTGCCGGAGGATTGGTCGAGGTTTCCGGCCTCGGAAATTACCATTGAAGCCCTAAGGTTACTCATCCCACATCTGAGGTTGTCGGACTGGAGGGCTCAAGGACTGAGGACTCTCGCTGATTTAGTGAGGGATGGACGTATTCTCTCTAGTGGAGACTATGTATCCAAATACCCGTCCCTCCGGCACACGTGTTTTCAGCTCTGTCAAGTCTCCCACTTGTGGCGGGCTCTCGTCATAGGATCACGTGGACTCCTCCCCGCCCTTCCCCGCTGCGCTCCTTAATGACAGCCTCGCAAACAACCTCCAAGGGACTAGCTGCGATCTATGCAGGCTTTCTAGAGGAGGAATCGAGAATGGGTTTTGCATATAGAACAAAATGGGAAGGAGACCTGGCTTTCACAGCTACAGAGGATGATTGGGTTGGAGCGGTTTGAGTGGTGACCCAAGCGACGAGATGTATCAACCACATCGAGCAGCTTAAGAAATTGCATTTGCGGTGGTATTTACCACCTGTACGGGTGGCGGCATTCGGAAATGGATCCTCGCCCTTGTGTTGGAGGCTTTGCGGTCACAGAGGTACGTTGGTGCACATCTGGTGGACGTGCCCACGTATCTCGCAGTTTTGGACGTTGGTGGAGGGGTTGATGAAATCTGTTATGCAGGTTTCGGTCCCCCTCACCCCGCAAATGGCACTCCTGCACATCGGCTTGGAGGGCTTGCCCCCAGTCTCACGATATGTCGCCACTTTTGTACTAATTGCAGCTAGACAGGCCATAGCGGCAAAATGGAAATCCCTTAACCCCCCTGCACTGAACGACTTAACGTCCCGGATCAATCTTATATTCACTTACGAATTCTTTCTGGCAATGGACATTGGACACAGGAGATACGTGGGAGACGCATGGGAATGCTGGGCCTCTCATCCCTTGGCCTCCCCCCTCCCTGGAGAGATAGGAGGGTCTCGGGGTGGGGCACGTGGGAATACGGCCTAGACAGGGACGTGAGGTGTGCAGTTGAATGGCAGCTCTTCGCCCTCTTTACTACATTTTTCTTTTCTTCTCTCTCTTTACTTTTACCTGTTCTTCTCCCCCCTCTTATATATGGTTATTCCTGGATGTCTCTGTTTACTTTTTGGTATTTATCCCCCCCTCTTCCCCCCTCCCTCCCCCCCCTTCCCCCCATCATGTTCTCGCCCTGTACTTGTCTTCTGGTAAACGGGATTTATGATATACATGGGGCTGTTTATCCCCTTTATGTACATTTTGATGTTCAGTTTGAAAAGTTAATAAACACCATTTATGATAAAAAAAAAATAAAAAAAAACATAACAAAACCATCCCACCCGGGCAGCACATAGCTATGTGCGGCCCCCCCAAATACGATAAAGACCTTGTTCAACCGCTGTCAAGGTTAAAAACATCCCATCCAATCTCGCTCAAATGAACCCCATCTTTACGTTACATTTCCACAATAAAACCTTCTAGGTCCATGTGACGATAGGACCGTCCCCCTGAGGCTGAAATAAACTTTTCCAGAAGCCTATTCACCCGCTTCCGGATAGATTCCATAAATTTAAACGGGTCACATTTCCACACCAAACGAGGAACGATCTCGGAAAAGACCAACTCGGAAAACGGGAACATAGACCGAATTAGACCAATATCTCTCCTAAAATAACTAAGCAAATCCAACGTTGGTACTTTCCTGATATTGTTACCTCCAATGTGTAGAACAAGAAGATCCGAAAGCGGGAAGGCAACCGAAATTTCACTTAAATATTGACATAGATCATGTAACCTCAAACCCCTATAACCAAACCAGAATATCAGTGCCTGCGTCGAATCAAAGGACAGATTCTCAGTATAGCTTCTTACCGCCGCCCGCTTCTGGGCCCAATATATGTAGGAGTGACCTACAATCCAAACTATAATTGGTCCTAGAAAAAACAATAACAATGTTAGACCAACAAATTTGGGCAAACATATAATCTTGCTCTATGCAATTTCCACCTCCCCAAGCGTTGGATGGACTGAGTACTCAACGCCGCACAAGCTGCCACTGTGGCAGCTCCAATCCTAAAAGAATGAGACGAGAATCGAAGATGGCTCATGTTCAACAGGTTAAAACATTTTTTTAAGGACAGAAGAAAATTGATAAGCCGTCACCGGGTCGCCACGCTCATGTATGAACAATGACCCTTGAGCGGGGTGACGAACAGCTAACATAAAGCGAATTGATAACAAAAACAGATCCCTGAGTAGGAAAGCATAAAGTGATACGCTTTTTGACCAAACACGAGCCCCAAATCTCCAAGATCGCTAACAATGCTACCAAATCCAGTAATACCGGGGACTTACAGAAACCTCGTTCGCTAAAAAACGCAGGCCAATGGGAGGTACACCAATCCCGGCCATGAAGTAATCCGAAACCACAGGAAGGATCCACATGTAAAAATAAAGCTAATGAAGAAGCTGACACAAAATCATCTTGTAAACAACAAATACCATTGAATGAAGTTAAAAACTCATGCTAAACCAAGAGATAATCCCTCAACGAGCGAGTCACACGAACATGGCAACCCGGAGACATGACGCCTTTAGTAGCATCATAAAGGCGTCGTAAAAAAGGGTGGCCCATCGGTAAAAATTCAAGCTACCCAACAAGGATTGAAAATCCCTCAATGTAGCTTTCTCTCTACATAACATCTCCGCCACCAACCTTTTCAACTTATACATCTTTGCCTCCGATAAGCTGAATTCCATCTTAACAGAATCGATAGTGATACCCAAGTATTCCATCTTAGTACAAGGGAACATAGTCTTATCAGAAGCCAAAAGAACTCCAAAATGATGCATTAACCGCAAAAATCGAGAAAGAAGAGAAACACAATCATCAGAAAACCCCGAACCCACAAACAAAAAATCGTCCAAATAATGTAAAACACCGGCTGACGGAAAATCCGACCCAACCGCCCATGACAAAAAAGTTGAAAACGATTCAAAATAAAAACACGAATGAGAAAAACCCATTACGAAACCCATCAATTAACAAAGCTGCTGTCACCCTGTCTGGAAAAGTGCTTAACCATGGAAGCATGTTTTCCAGAATCACTGGGGTCGACGTTTTTAACCACAGAATTCCCGACAGGGGCAGCGGCTTGGGCAGACAGACTGCTTACGAAAGCACTTGACGGCAAGGTGGCTACCGGCACAAAATGAGCATTTGTGTTTAAAACGGCAGGAATTAGCCCATTTGCACGAAGAGTCATTGAATGCAAAACACACTCCTTTCCGCGAAGCCGGAATCAAAGCAGGCTTAGCGGGCTGGTTGCGCTGCGGTAACATTAGATTGAGCCAAAGCCCGACATTTTTTACACCCCAAGAAATAGTGGGGTGAACGGCAAGCTTCTGACGAAACAACTCGTCATAGTGTAGCCATGCCGACTCCCCAAAATTCCTATAGGCTTCCAATATAATGTCAAGGTGCTGGAAGAGGCCCGTACAACAAGAAGGGGATTTCTCACCCAGCACCGCGGAAAAAATAGCAAACGCTTGCACCCAATTATGGAAAGATTTATACGGTTTGCGCTTATCCGAGTCATGCTCAAATTTTTCATCTTTTCTCTCACCCCTATATGGATGTTCCCTAGAGACTGGGAGGAGAGAAAAGATGTCAATGTATTCGCTGTTCCAAATTTTTTCTTTAACAGTAAGAGGAAGATGGAACCCAAGGGGGGAAACCTCACAAACGAGAGCTTCCTTAAAAACGAGGTCGGATACGGAAGCAGACCGTACATCTGCATGCTTGACCGCCGCCCCTGCCCTCTTCTCGCTAGTCTTATCTGACAACCCAAGGGCTTCAGCAACAGCTCTGGCCACCAAAGACTTAACAGAATCAATATTAACCTGTGGGATTGAATAAGAAACAGTCTCACCATGACGCGCTTGCAGCTGTGAAGAACGAGATGCAGTTGCTCCTGGCACCTGTCGGGAATCCGGAGCAGCAGGAGGTAAAGCATGAAGAGGGGCCGTTCTGCAGGCGAGCTCCTCCTCAGAATACGGGTCCGAAGAAGACCACACCCGGCGAGCATCATCAGACCTGGAAAGAGAAGGAAGAGGCACAGAAGAAACTCCCGGTAAAGCCAGCACTGGAAAGGTGCGACCAGCAGCATCTGGGCCAGTAGTTAAAGAGGCAGCAGGAACAGATGCACTCGCAGCATCTGTCAGTGTATTGGGACCCAGACTCCTGTCCCAAGCAGACAAGTCCAGCGGGGCGAACTGCGCAGGGTTCATCAGGGCGGGCTCCGGACCTGTTTGCTCCAGTGGCTGGCATCTACTTTGCCCAGCAGCCACTGCTAACAATTCAAAGTTCCCGGGGCCGTCAGCTGCGGGATCATGGGGACAGTCACGTGAACGCTTCCTAGACGGCCGGGAGGCGGCGCCATCACAACATCCCGGTCTCATATCGCGAGACGTGGGGGCTCTTTGCGATGCTTTCTTCTTCCTCTTAGAACCGGCCGGCCGATTAGAAGTGCCAGCTCCCCGCTGTGGTGGGGGTAAAGGGGAATAGCGCGCGCTGGCTCTCCTATGAGTGCAGAGGCTGCGCCCGTCAGATGGTGGCAGCTCCAAGCTGTGAGAAGATGGAGGCTCCGAAACTGCTCCCGCAGTAGCTGGGACATCACAGGTACTAGGCGGCAATAAGGATAAACATGACCTTAACTAATAATAACCTATTCGAAAAGGAGTTTATAGCCCAAAATCTGGTATAAAAATATTAATTTTATTGGTATACAACTACATAATACACATACAATTTCAATATTTAAAATATATTACATGATGAAACAACCATGATCAATGCATCCAAATTGTTACATTAGGAGCTATAAGAGGAGGAGGGAGCCATAAAATACCTTAGAAAATAATTTCTTTAAAAATTGTATATTTTATAAATCAATATTTAATATTGACACTGGTACTGCATCAGTAAGAAACAAAGAAGAAAAAATTATATATTAAATACAATACTGGATGTGTGGGCTGGTTGGTGCTGACACTCGTAATATATACTGTGTAAGCTAAAATTGCTAAAAAATGTGCATATAATGATGTACTTCGAATGTGCAAAGTAATACACAATCACACAATGTGTAAAAGATTAAAAAACCAAAATATTACATGAAATTATATTGCTAGTGCATGAAATGTTATACAAACCAAAAAAATACAAAAAACCAAAAGTTGCATAATAAAGTGCTGAATAAAGTGCTGAAAAAAGTGCTAAAACATTGCATATAACACTACACCACCCATATAAAAAAATTATTATTAAAAATATATTGAAAAAAGTGCAGGGTGATAGCACATCAAACTGCACTATACAAATATGATGTAATTGAAGTGCTAAAAAGGTGTAAACTACATACAATATACTATATCAACCATAGGAGTGTATTATAGATAAGGAAAATATAAACATTAAATACACATAAAAAGGCACCAGCCTAAAAGTAGATTATACAATGTGCCAAAAAGAATTCACACCAGTATATGTAATATATTCTATACAATTCATTCACCACTAGATGTCATCAAGTAAATGAATTTCTATGCACCTTGGCAGGATGTCTAATGGTGGGTTTACACACACCAATTTATCTGTTCAATCTCTGAACCAATCTCTGGTTGCAGTGAAATCATGGATACATTGCTCCATTTTGTGGCTGTGTACAACATGGAGCAATGTATCCATGATTTCACTGCAACTAGAGATTGGTTCAGATATTGAACAGATAAATTGGTGTGTGTAAACCCACCATAAGCCAAGGCCAAATCAGAATGTTAACTATTAACTGCTGTACCAGATCAATCATAGATAATAGATACCCCAAAAACTACATTATATTATATACAAGGACATTGTCCATACAAAATGTGCACCTCTATAAGCAGTATATTTACCTATCCTTAGTGGATGCCACCAACACCCTGACGCGTTTCGCCAATGGGGCTTCTTCCTGAGGGTCCTGACCTTAACTAAGCCTCACCGTCCGGCTGGCCAGCCCTGGATAAAAGCTCCACCACCAGGCTGTCCATCTTCAATTCTGTCAGTGGTCTGACTGACCCTCTGACAGATAAGTGTACCTATTTATAGCCTCACACTACCCGCCAACCTTGTTGGCCAATGAGCACACACTGACCCCCATACATTGACCATTGGCTGAAATCCAGCCAACCAACACCTGTTGCCATACACAAGCCCTAAGTACATGGCAACAAATAGTTCTTAAATTGACCACACAACTGTATGTATAACAGCCTGTGTTGCCATGTTGTCCCCTGCTATCCGCTCAGGGGACATTACATTACTAGTATTTTGTTGCACCACCTCTGGCTTCAATAACAGCTTGCAGTCTCTGAGGCATGGACTTAATGAGTGACAAACAGTACTCATCATCAATCTGGCTCCAACTTTCTCTGACTGCTGTTGCCAGATCAGCTTTGCAGGTTGGAGCCTTGTCATGGACCATTTTCTTCAACTTCCAGAAATGATTTTCAGTTGGACTGAGATCCGGACTATTTGCAGGCCATGACATTGACCTTATGTGTCTTCTTTCAAGGAATGTTTTCACAGTTTTTGCTCTATGGCAGGATGCCTTATCAGCTTGATAAATGATTTCATCATCCCCAAACATCCTTTCAATTGATGGAATAAGAAAAGTGTCCAAAATATCAATGTAAACTTGGACATTTATAGAAGATGTAATGACAGCCATCTCCCCAGTGCCTTTACCTGACATGCAGCCCATATCATCAATGACTCTGGAAATTTGCATGTTCTCTTCAGGCAGTCATCTTTATAAATCTCATTGGAACAACACCAAACAAAAGTTCCAGCATCACCACCTTGCCCAATGCAGATTCACGATTCATCACTGAATATGACTTTCATCCAGTCATTCACAGTCCATCCTTTTTGCTGGGGTTGTAGCCTCTGACCAGAGTCTCCTATATACAGGACCATGTCAGACGCCTCCTTCCCATGTATACAGAGCGCTCCCATTTATGGTCCCCAGTCCAGACCCCTGGTGTACAAACCCCTCATCGCCCCTAATTCATAGACCTCAGGGCAGCCATTAGTGACTGTCCAGCTCTGCTGGTCACCTGACCTAATAAATGCTTCTATGACGAGATGGCGCTTCCTTGTTGCTCATGGCAACCAATCACGACACGTCATTTATTTCCAACCCTACAGTGTAAAATGAAAGCCGGAATCTGATTGGTTGCTGTAGACCCGACCCCATTCCAGTCCTGTTATACATTGTGGTCGTATACCGCCCCGTACAGGCTGTACACACAGCTGTCACCTGCTTCTTATTCCCCGCACTCACAGTCACTGCCCGGAACTAAGTGAAGCCGGAACGAATAGGACGCGGCTTTGTTTCCCGTCAGGCGGCGGCGCAACCGGAAGTGTGTGTATGTCTACCACGTGTGTGCACAGGAGAGCAGACAGGAGGGAGCAGCATGGGGAAGGAGAAGGTGAGCGGGGCCGGGAGGACTCCAGGGGGAGACTCACTACATACATCATCCTGGGGATGTAGAACCTGGACAGGTCCGGTCATAGGTGGGCGCCAGGCAGTGGAGTGGATACAGAGAAGGAAGTGTGAACTAGTAACAAGTATCCCCCGTGTGATGTCATCAGCCTGTGACGTCACCGTACTGCACACATGACATCACTAGAGGCCGCCCGCTCCATTGATGGTGGTGGGCACAGGGACCGGCACATGTCATTGGCTGCCTCCACTTTATTGGAGGGGGTCATCACTGATCCCTAGAAATAAGGGGTCTCTGTGTGTCAGAGGAGAACTACAGTACATTCACTGTCTACAGCCCTGTCCTCAGCCCAAGACACCTTGTAGGGGGAGGGATTGTTAGATATCCCTGACCTGTCCTTAGTCATTGATGTGAGATCAGTGCTCTGACCCCCCATAGCGCCCTGCACTGTGACATGGTCATCCACAGGTACTGCAGCTACTATACAGTATACAGAGTGGTGGTCTCCTGGCTCTGTTCAATGGAGCTGGTTGATGGGGTTTCCTAGTGTCAGATCCTACAGTGGTGTAACTAGAGTCTGGTGGGGCCTGGTGTGAAATTCCCCCACACACGTTGGTCAGATGTATGGGCCCTGTGTAATGTTCTAAGTCCTAAGACTCACAAATTGACCCTTCTCTTCATTATGTATTAATGTCCCTCATCCTGCTCTATATGGTCCTCCTCCTGGAATATGACCCTTATTGTGGTATATATGTCCCTCATCATGGTTTATATGGTCTTCCTCCTCGCGCCACCATAGTCCTTCAATTGTTAGGATGCATCCCCATATTCTACCATATAGTACAATGTACCCCCATAGTTGTCTATGTATTATAATGCATCATATAGTCCCCTATTCATAAGGTAGCCACTATAGTCATCCAATAATTATAATGCACTTCCATTTTCTTCCATATAGTATAATGCAGCCTCACAGTCCTCCATATAGCATAATGCAGCCTCACAGTCCTCCATATAGCATAATGCAGCCTCACAGTCCTCCGTATAGCATAATGCAGCCTCACAGTCCTCCGTATAGCATAATGCAGCCTCACAGTCCTCCGTATAGCATAATGCAGCCTCACAGTCCTCCGTATAGCATAATGCAGCCTCACAGTCCTCCGTATAGCATAATGCAGCCTCACAGTCCTCCGTATAGCATAATGCAGCCTCACAGTCCTCCGTATAGCATAATGCAGCCTCACAGTCCTCCGTATAGCATAATGCAGCCCCACAGTCCTCCGTATAGCATAATGCAGCCCCACAGTCCTCCGTATAGCATAATGCAGCCTCACAGTCCTCCGCATAATATAATGCAGCCTCACAGTCCTCCGCATAGCATAATGCAGCCTCACAGTCCTCCGCATAGCATAATGCAGCCTCACAGTCCTCCGCATAGCATAATGCAGCCTCACAGTCCTCCGCATAGCATAATGCAGCCTCACAGTCCTCCGCATAGCATAATGCAGCCTCACAGTCCTCCGCATAGCATAATGCAGCCTCACAGTCCTCCGCATAGCATAATGCAGCCTCACAGTCCTCCGCATAGCATAATGCAGCCTCACAGTCCTCCGCATAGCATAATGCAGCCTCACAGTCCTCCGCATAGCATAATGCAGCCTCACAGTCCTCCGCATAGCATAATGCAGCCTCATGGCGCAGTGACATGGATGTGCGTCCTTGGAGAAGCAGATCCATGTGAAGCAGTCGCTGGGATCGGCAGGGGGCTGTGGGTGGCCCGGGTCCCTTAAAAGTCCGGACCCCATCGTACCCGCAACCCTGCGAACGCAATCGTTGCACCACTGCGCAGCTATCAATATTGATAAAGAAAAATGATTTAGCTCTCCCCTTTACTCCGTTCTCCAGGATCATGGATTCTTCCCAGGCACTCAGATCTGGGCTGTGGAGTCAGTAAGCCAAACATCCGACTCAGACCCCAACTCTTCAATCTCCCTAAATCCAACTCCACTAAAATGGACACAGACTCAACGACTTCATAACCATGGCTGTGAAATCAGTAAGCCAAACATCCGACTCAGACCACAACTCCTCAATTTCCCTGAATCCGACTCAACCCAAAATGGGCTCTGACTCCATAGTCCTGGCTCAGATATGCCCTAGGCTCGAGCAGCAATATGCAGTATGTAGAAAGAGAAAATAATCCAGCGACTCCAGGTAATATAAGATCTTAAAAGTCCAGTTTATTAATTTTCATGTGAAAGTACAGTGCAGCATGTTGCAGCCTCTGAGCAAAGCACTGGAACTCAATCCTATGCGCTTCAGCTATAGGAAGCTTTAATCATGGATCCATGGACATTTTAAGATCTTCTACTATCCAGAGTCGCTTCATTCTTTTCTCTTTCTACATAACGATATTGATGACCCATCCTAAGTGTAATATGTCAGGGGGGCCCCCACTCATCACCTATACTTTGTGCAGACAGAACCTCTTTAATAAAGCAGTGCCCCACAAGTAATCTATACTCACTCCACAAAATAAACCACTCTCAGTATGAGGCCTTGCAAAGTACTAAGACTCCATTCACATTAGTGGTATGGCAATTTTGCGGTAGATTCGGCAGATGTCGCCAGATCTACCGTTTAACGGTCGACTTGCGGCACCGATCCAGCAAGCCCCATTCATTCTGTATGGGGCTTGCGGTCGGGTGCGGTATTGCCAAATCCGGCAGATACCGCACCTGCGACTGCGCAAAAAAACCACTGCTAGCAGCATTTTTTTGCTGTGCCAGATTTGGCAATATCTCACCCGACCGCAAGCCCCATAGAGAATGAATGGGGCTTGCTGGATCGGTGCCGCAAGTCTACCATTACATGGTAGATCCAGCAGATGCGGCGTCATCTGCCGAATCTACCGCAAAATTGCAATTCCGCTGATGTCAAAGCACCATAATTATGCTGAAGTCTGTCATACCAAATCTTTCCTCTCCTTCTATCATGGGTCCAGTATTCAAGAGACTTCAATACACGAGAAAAACGTCAGACCAATTCATTGTGTCCTCCAGTGATGGCATCATATCCATCCACACATGTCATCACTGAGGCCTGCACGGCCCTCTATTTCTCTTTTGCGGCTGTGACTTGTAGTCTCTACCACCTTCTCTTTGACAGCCATGACTAGCTTATCAAACTCTGTGGCTAAGAAAAAACTAACTCAGGTCCCAGCATCTCCTCTTCTTACTCGTGACGTATTCTTCTTTTTTAGACTAAGAACCAGAAGAAACTACGAGCGGCCGCCGTTCACAATGCCGAGGAGGACTACTCCGGAGTCCCGCATTCATTTGTCTTCCATCGCGGTCAGATTGGGAAGAACGTGCAGCAGTTGATCCAGGATGTGAGGAAAGCCATGGAGCCGTATACAGCTACCTCTCTCAAGGTAACATCCAGATACTTAATCTCAAGCCCGGCCTTGTACTAAGTGTATCTGGTTGTCAGCGCGCAGGCTGCCGGCGGAGGGCAGGCTGCCGTCGGGTGCGGCTGTGGCCGGCGGAGGGCAGGCTGCCGTCGGGCGCGGCTGTGGCCGGCGGAGGGCAGGCTGCCGTCGGGCGCGGCTGTGGCCGGCGGAGGGCAGGCTGCCGTCGGGCCGGCTGTGGCCGGCGGAGGGCAGGCTGCCGTCGGGCGCGGCTGTGGCCGGCGGAGTGCAGGCTGCCTCTTTATTATCTCAGCACTAGTGTCGCCTTTTCTGGGAAAACTTGCATTCTGGGGAGTCGGGCTCTTTGTGTGAGGAGTTGACAGATGATTTTCCTACTTTGTATCTTCATTTGTAGGTTCGCAAGAAGAACAGCCTGAAAGATTTTGTCTCGGTGGCCGGGCCCCTCGGAGTCACCCACTTTCTAATCTTCAGCAAAACTGAGACGAATGTCAACTTTGTAAGTTAACGGCTAACGCAATGTATGACAAAAATGTACACAACTTCACCTTATCTGTGGAACTAGTGGGGTCCAATCAATGGCCGCTCTCCATGATCCAGAGCATACAGTCGCTGCCTTGTTGGTGATACATTTGTAGTCACGGTCCATAAGCTGACTTTGCCGTTCCCGTATCTTCATTATTAGAGGCTATGTGAACACCCGGCCTCTGTGCTAGGGATTGTGTACAGTTATCAGATGATACAAAATTACCTTTCTTTTCTTTTTTTTTTTTTTTTCCCCCCCATGTCAGAAATTTGTCCGTCTGCCGAGAGGCCCCACGCTGCACTTCAAGGTGGCCCAGGTTGGTAACACCGTATTCTGGTCTCAGCTGTTTTTGGAACGTTCTTCTCGTGTTTTTGTTCGTTTGTTTTCTTTTCTTATTGATTTAATTTAAAAGGCTTATATCAGGTTGTGCCTTTTGGGGTAGTTTATTAAAAAATATAATGTATAATCCTTTTTTAAATTTTACATATCATTAGGGTGCCGTCACACGCTTCAATTTTCAGAACGATATTGTTAGCGATCACATGCATGCGCGATCACTAACAATATCGTTAAGATCGCTGGTGAGCTGTCACACAGGCTGGCTCACCAGCGATCAATGGACCAGAGACATCGTGGAAACGATTTAAATATCGTTTCCACGATGTCTTGCTCCCGCTGCCAGCCTGCAGTAAGCGGGAGCAGGCTGGTCTCCAAGGTAAACTGCGGGTATCTAGGCAGCGCGCGCTGCCTAGATACCCGATGTATACCTTAGTTACCAGCCTCCTCCGCTCACCGGCTGGTATCTAAGGTACACAGCGGGTAACTAGGGACCCTAGTTACCCGCTGTGTACCTTAGATACCAGCCGGTGAGCGGAGGAGGCTGGTAACTAAGGTATACATCGGGTATCTAGGTAGCGCGCGCTGCCTAGATACCCTCAGTTTACCTTGGAGACCAGCTCCCAGCGCTTGTGAGAGGTGCTGGGAGCTGGCTTATTGGTCGTCTGCCAGTGTCACACGCAGCGATGCTGCATGTCCACCGGCCGACCAACGACAGATTTGTGAACATGTTCACAAATCTGCGATCAAACAGTCAAGCGATTTTACGTTATAAAATCGCTTGATTACACGCAGCGTCACACAGACGATATGCTTAAGCGATCAAAAAAGGAGATCGCTCAAGCGATATCGTTCTAAAAATTGATCCGTGTGACGTGGCCCTTACCTGAACCCATTACATGCGTATCCAATTTTTGTCTTAGTATTTCATTTTTGTTTCTCCTCTTTTCAAAGAGCCATAACCTTTTTTTTTTTTTTTTCTTCCCTTGATCTTTTCAAGGGCTTGTTTTTTTCTTGTGTCTTTTGTTTCTTTGCGGCCTGATTGTTAAGCCCCCGTCACACATAACGAGATCGTTAGCGAGTTCGTTGTAACGTCACAGGTTTTGTGACGTAACGGGGATCTCGTTATCGATCTCGCTACTTGTGACACTTAGCAGCGATCAGGCCCCTGCTGTGAGATCGCTGATCGTTACAAAGTGCTCTGGGTCATTTTTTTGGTCCTTGGTCTCCCGCTGGTCAACACGCATCATTGTGTGCGACAGCCAGAGACCAGCAATCAGTGACCTCACTGGCTGGTAACCATGGTAAACACCGGGTATCTAGGCAGAGTGCGCTGCCTAGTTAACCTCTGTTTATCATAGTTACAAGTGTCCTCCCACTTCCAGCGATGTGGAGGTGGCTCCCTGGTTGCTGGGGAAATCTGCCTGTGTGACAGCTCCCCAGCGACCAGGTAAAGACGCACCAAATGAGGAAAAAAAATGAACTTTTGAATTTACCAAATGGCTGCAATGAAACAAAGAGTTAAAAAATGTAAAGGAGTCTGAAGACTTTCCGTACCCACTGTAGGATTGCTGGGGGCACCAGTAAGTATGGAGGGCTCTAAAGCAATTGTCTTATTCCTGTTTGCAGTATTCTTTGGTGAAGGACGTGGTCTCCTCCCTGAAGAAGCACCGGATGCACGAGAAGCAGTTCGCTTTTCCTCCTCTCCTGGTCCTCAATAATTTCGGCACACAGGGGATGCACGTCAAGGTCATGGCCACAATGTTCCAGAACATGTTCCCCTCCATCAATGTGCACAAGGTAAGAAAAAGAGAAAGTCAGTCATCTCTTTCCTTCCCCTATGCTTTACACTGCAGGTCATTAAAATGGGTAGTCCACTACTAAACAATACACTTTTAGCAGTTAAACTGCTCATCATAATACAAGAAAAAAACAACTCCCCTCCCGGACCGATGCTGTCATTGTTGTGACATGACCAGATGAAGGCAGCTGATCGTGTGCAGCCTCAGAGTGGACCTCTGTATCCTTTATATCCCTGCAATAAGTGGATGTCAGTGATGAGTTTGTATAGTCTCCTGAGGGTTTCCTGTGATCCTTACAGAGGTGAGTGTTCTGAGACATCCATGTTGTGCGCACCGAGCAAGCATCAGGTGAACTACAACTGTCATCCTGCCCTGCGTTGTCTTTTCTGTAGCATTGCCGTTACTCAGTTAACCCCATTCCCACACCCTGGCTCACATCTACAGCTGCATCTCAGTGTATTATAATATCATCAAAAAGTAAATTTATTTCAGTAATTCAATACATAAAGTGAAACACATATATTATATAGAGTCATTACACACATCGGGATCTATGTCATGTGTTTATTTTGTTAATGTTGATGATTGTGGCTTACAGCCAATGAAAACACAAGTGCCATTATCTCAGAAAATTAAAGTAGGGAGCATGAAGGGTTAAAAACCGCACTGCCGTATTCCACGAGACATCAAAGGATGAATATAATAATGATTTATTAGTCCCTGGCCCCTTCCTCAGGACAAATCAATGTGATATCACCATGTTCCAGGGAGCCCAGAAACGCGTTGACTAATAAATCAATATTATATTCACCATTAGATGTCTGGTGGAATAAGGCAGCACAGTGTTTAACCCTTCATCCTCCTACTCTATATACGCTCCACGCTGAGGTCTGATCTGCATTTACAGTAGTTGTGACTCTCACAACCATACAAGGTGAAGCCTCTGATACCTATTTAGGTCATATTTTATCTCTCAGACCCTTCATCCTCCCTACTTTAATTTTCTGAGATAATGACCTTTGGGTTTTCATTGGCTGTAAGCAATAATCATCAACATTGACAGAAATAAACACATGAAATAGATCCCTCTGTGTGTAATGACTGTATATAATATATGCGTTTCACTTTATGTATTGAATTAGTGAAGTAAATTAACTTACTGCCGATATTGTAATTAGTTGGGGTGCCGCTGTATGTCCGTCAGTGTCCTTCTGTGTTACACAGCCAAAAGCAACTACAGTAGAGCAAACTCTCGATCGCTCCTGTTTAACCGTTTAGATGCCGATGTCATGACTTTTACCACTGCACGTCGGGCGTTTTGCTAATGTCGTTTTCTTACACCTGGATAAAAAATATATAATTGATATTGATGTCTATAAATCTATCACTTTACAATATTACTCAACTCCTTTGGTAAACGCTGTAAAAAAAAAAAAACACCTGAGAACCTATTAGTCCGTCCTCTACCCATCTCCCCAAATATAGAGTAAAAATACTATTAAAATAATGTATGTTATCTAAAATGATATCATTAACCGTACAGCTCACTGCCTAATGACATCACACCGCTCCATTAATGGAAAAATAAGACTGATCTCAGGTGGGGACACAAACCAAAAAATAGACACATATATTATTTTTTTTTTTTTTTCTTTACCTTCTAATTTTTTATTTATTTATTTTATAAAGCTTAAATTAAAAGAGCTGGAGTTGCATTTCGTCACCCCACTTGGAAATTTTTAATTCACAGTATTAGTAAATGATATAATAAAATGAGCGGCGTCCTGTACAGCTACAATGTGGCATAATGACAAGCCCTGATACGTCTGTCGAAGGGAAAATAATAATTATAATAAGTGATGGCTCTTGAAAGAGCGGGAAGAAAATAAGGAAAGCGCAAAAAAAGGCAAAAATTTTGAGCTGAAAAAGGGTTAACCCCTTATACTGTTCTCCTGACCAACATTGGGGTATTTCTCTTTCAGGTTCACTTGAACTCCATCCGTAGGTGCATCCTCATCAGCTACAACCAGGACACCCAGACGCTGGACTTCAGGCATTAGTGAGTCGGTAACATTTCTACACCCAGTTAGTCCAACGTTGAATCATGGGGGGGGGGGGGGGGGTCTCTGTCGTTAAAGTTTTAGCTTTGCAACCGTAATGTATATACATTGCGGAAGTGAGTGCCCCGCTTGCCTCCTGTCAGCTGTTTCTGTGTCCAGACCCGTGAAAATCACGGCCCTAGACACAGAAATGGCACCAGGAAGCACACCTCCGATACGATCCTTTCCTGTCCGTGGGATCCTGCAAAAAGTAGGATCCCACAGACAGGAAAAAAATTGCAATGTGAAAGCAGCCTTACATGGTATCTCCCTATAGGGGGCAGCAGAGGCCGTTTTCTATGGTCTTGCACACAAGCAGTGAGCATTTTTCTAGCTGCAATACATTTGCAGTACCTTTATGACATCTGTAGGGGGCGATATTGTTCACGAAGATGATCGCCTTCCCTTTTTTGTCCCTGCAGCAGTGTGAAGGTGGTCCCTGTGGGGATGAGCAAAGGGGTGAAGAAGCTTCTCCAGGAGAAGTTCCCCAACATGAGCCGCTGGGAGGACATCAGCGAATTACTGGTCAAGTAGGTGGACTAGGAAATCATGTAACAGCCATGAGAAGGGGGACGTGAACGGTTTATGTCCCTAATGTTTAGAGGGGACGTGGTGTATGGCAGGGCTTTTTTTGTGTACAACTAGGCTTGTTGGGTGTACGTGGTTTACGGTGAGGCTTGTTGGGTGGACGAGGTGGATGCGAGGCTTGTTTGGGTGTACATGGTGGATGGCAGGGCTTGTGTGGTGGACGGCGGCTTGTGGTGAACGGCGAGGCTTGTTGGGTGTACGTGGTGGATGGCAGGGCTTGTGTGGTGGACGGCGGGGTTGTGGTGAACGGCGAGGCTTGTTGGGTGTACGTGGTGGATGGCAGGGCTTGTGTGGTGGACGGCGGGGCTTGTGGTGAACGGCGAGGCTTGTTGGGTGTACGTGGTGGATGGCAGGCTTGTGTGGTGGATGGCGAGGCTTGTGTGGTGGGGGGTTTGTTGTGGATGGAGAGATTTGCAGGGGGATTTGTTGTGGATAGCAGGGTTCAGGGGATGTTACCAGTATACTGTGGGGCTTCCAGTTACTGACTTCTCCTTACTTTCCTCCAGAGGAGCCAACCTCTCGGAGAGCGAGGCCGAGCAAGATGGAGAACATAACATCACGGAGCTGCCCCAGGTGTACGCTGGACGCGGCAACCAGAGGTTCGAGCAGAGTGCAGTGCGCCTGACGGAGGTGAGTGTGATCAGTCGTGTGTCTGAATACCTGAGACATGACAGTGATAGATTTGGAGCCTCCTCCCTTGTCTTATGTCGGATTCTCTCCTCCTCTAGATCGGCCCCAGGATGACTTTACAGTTAGTGAAGATTGAGGAGGGATTAAATGATGGCAAAGTTTTGTACCACAATTTTGGTAAGATTTAGCTTTCTGTTTTCCTCCTTACAATAAATTCTTATTGGGGTGTGTTCACACGGAGTGTCTCTTCAGCAGATTCTGCACAGGTAAAACCTTTTGAATCACTCTTTTTTTTTAATGCGTTTTATATGAATTGCATTGCGCAAACCACAGTTAGGCAGTGTGCACATGGAGCCATTGTGCAGAGTTTTGGGGTAGAAACTGGATAATTTTTGCGGCACATCGAGATCTAGAGTGTGTGGGGTATTACCGTATATACTCGTGTATAAGCCGACCCCCCTACTTTTGCCCCCAAAATCTGGGAAAACCTATTGACTCGTGTATAAGCCGAGGGTGGACCCCAGCACAGGTATACAGCCCCAGCAGTGTGGTATACAGCAGCCCCAGCGGTAGTATACAGCAGCCCCAGCGGCAGTATACAGCAGCCCCAGCGGCAGTATACAGCAGCCCCAGCGGCAGTATACAGCAGCCCCAGCGGCAGTATACAGCAGCGCCAGCGGCAGTATACAGCAGCGCCAGCGGCAGTATACAGCAGCGCCAGCGGTAGTATACAGCAGCCCCAGCGGCAGTATACAGCAGCCCCAGCAGCCTCAGTAATCCAGGGCGCCCCCCCTTCCTCCTCGAGCTCCAGAAACCTGTAAAGTAAAATCTTTATACTTATCACTGTCCTGTCGTAGCCGTCCCCGCCGCTGCCGACATCGCGCTCACCCGGCTTCATCCGTCTGTCTTCTTTCGGCTTCCTGTTCGGCGCAGGCAATGACGTCATTGCTTGCGCCGAACAGGAAGCCGGAAGAAGACGGACGGATGAAGCCGGGTGAGCGCGATGTCGGGGACGGCGGTGACAGGACAGTGATAAGTATAAAGATTTTACTTTACAGGTTTCCGGAGCGCGAGGAGGGGGGGGGGCGCCCTGGATTACTGAGGCTGCTGGGGCTGCTGTATACTCAAGCCGTCACTGACTCACGTATAAGCCGAGGGGGGTACTTTTCAGCCCAATTTTTGGGCTGAAAAACTCGGCTTATACGCGAGTATATACGGTATGTCAATTGTTGAGGCATTTATGCTTAAAAAGTAGCGGAAGTTCCTGGTGATGTCAGAAGGCTGAGCAGGACGTGTTTGGTGTTTCATGAGGCGGCCATGATGCCTGCTTGGTTGATTGTGCCAGCGCAGGTCTCTACCCCATTCTGTGATCTCAGTTTCCACAAGATAGGATAATATAATCAGTATTTTTTTTTATTGCCTATTTCAGTGAAAAAGACCGAGGAGGAGATCATGGCGATGCTGGATCGTCGGGAGAAGAAGCTGAAGCAGAAGAGCGAGAGGAAGAAGAAACAGGAGCAGGACGTGAAGCGCAAGAAAGTGGCGAAGGAGGAGAATAAGTGAGCGGACAGGGGGGACCCAGCCGAGGGGGGATTTCACCCATCCTGTATGTCCAGCATCCCCTCTATTCCTATAACCCTTCTTTAAAGGGGGTGGTCTGCATGTTTCTTTGTGTATGGGGATACTGCCATACTCTTTGTATCAGTCTGACCATGGGGCAGCCCTTTGTAGGACTCGGGGAGCCACCTCCAAATCAACACTTAGACCTTACAATATTTTAAAGGAATTGTCTGGCACCGCTCACTTCCACATCAGCTGGCGATGATGTTATGACCCCACATACCTGGCGAGCTTCATACATGACTGTAACCTTTTTGTTACTTTACCCCCCAGGAAGCGCAGTTTGGCCGGCATGAAGCGGAAGCAACCAGAGGATGAGGACGATGAAGTGGAAGATCCGGGAGCTCCTGGGGATCAAGAGGCGGCCAACGTGTCTGAAGATGATGACGCCGAGTATTACAGACAAACGGTGGGGGAGGAACCAGACAAAGGTACGAGGACAAGAATGAATATGCCAGGCCTGCCTAATGGGGTACACATTGTTTATGCCATAAATGTCCACAATTAGGATATCCCTGTACGTTTCAGACGTTTTAGGCTGGAATCACACTGTCCGTGTGAGATGCGAGGCAGTCGTACGAGTCTTGGTCAGTCACCTGGAACGGCCTCTCCCTGTCTGGCTGGGAGCGTCAGCTACTTGTATTTCTATGTAGCTCCACACTCCCCGTCCAGAGAGGGGGAGGCTGTTCAGGGTTAATGATCCAACACTCGTCTGATAGACTCGCATATCACATGGACAGTGTGATTCCAGCCTTAGGGTTGAAGCACACTATCCTACTTACATGTGAGTCTCTCGGACGATACTTGGATCTGTGAACCTGAATGGCCTCTCCCTCTCTGGACGGGAGTGTCAGCTGCTTGTGTTTTTGTGCAGTATCACACTCCCCGTCCAGAGAGGGAGAGGCCGTTCAGGGTCACTGATCCGAGTCTCGTCCGAGAGACTCGCATGTAAGTAGGATAGTGTATTTCCAGCCTTAAGGTTAAAGTTGGACTTGAAGTCCCAACTAGTTCAACCCATAGCATAACATGGGCTAAAAAAGTTATCAAAAAATATAAATTCCTTACACCTGTATCATTGGATACTTTCAGAGAAATGTGCCATCCAGTTTGATGGAAGAAAATGTTTTCAAGCCCCGACAGACCCATAAATTCATTGATCGCTTGATCAAAATCCCTCAATGCCTTTCCGCCATCTCATCCTTCTTCTCTGCTCGCTTCCTTAAACTCAACATGGACAAAACTGAATTCATAGTCTTCCCCCCAAGAAATTCCACCCCACCTCCCAACCTATCCATCTGCGTCAACGACTGCGCCCTCTCCCCAGTCCCCCAAGCCAAGTGCCTCGGGGTAATCCTTGACTCCTCCCTATCCTTCAAACCCCACATCGAGGCCCTCACCACATCCCTCCGGCTCCAGCTCAAGAACATCTCACGGATCCGCTCCTTCCTCACCCACGACACCGCTAAAACACTCATCCATGCTCTTATCATCTCCCGCCTTGACTACTGCAACCTCCTTCTCAATGGCCTCCCGGCTAACTCCCTCACACCTCTCCAGTCTATCCTCAACTCCGCTGCCCGACTCATCTATATGTCCTCCCGCTACTCCCCTGTCTCCCCCTCTGCCAAGCCCTTCACTGGCTCCCCGTCTCCAAGAGATCCCAATTCAAAACACTAACCATGACCTACAAAGCCATACACAACCTGGCCCCACCATACATCTCCGACCTGGTCTCCCGATACCTACCCTCACGCAACCTCCGCTCCTCCCAAGAACTCCTCCTCTGCTCCCCCCTCATCACCTCTTCACACAACCGAGTCCAGGACTTCTCCCGGGCATCTGCCTTACTCTGGAACTCCCTACCCGAACACGTCAGACACTCTCCTACCCTGAGTAACTTCAAGTGTCACCTGAAGACTCACCTGTTCCGTCAAGCCTACAACCTGCCATGAGACCCAGGCGAACGCCCCATACATGACATTCCCCCATCCTACTGTATCCTTACCCACCCCTCATAGACTGTGAGCCCTCGTGGACAGGGTCCCTGCCCCTCCTGTACCTGTACGTCCTGATCGCCTAGATTTAGTGTACTTGTTCTTGTCTCCCTCATCCTCATGTAAAGCGCCATGGAACCCAATGGCGCTATATAAATAAATAATAATAATAATAATAAAATAATTTTAGGGTCAACATGTAATTCTCCACTTCCTCAGTAGAGGCCACTGCAGGGGTACTGTACGGCTGGTGGAACTTTCCTGAAAATCAATGGAACTTTCAAAATTTGGAACATGGAGAAAACTTTTTTTTATTTTATTTTTTTTTTCTTACTCCAAACATTTTTAAAAAAGATTTTCACGTAACGTGGTCCATGTGCAGCTTTCACACCTATTCTCTTAGTGACTGGCAGGTGGCATCTTATTACTATGCCAATATTCAAGAACAGCAATATACGTAATAACCATCAATTCCAAATGTCTCAGGCTCCTTTGACATCAGCGGTATGGCAATTTTGCGGTAGATCCGTCAGATGTCACTGCACCTGCTGGATCTACCGCGTAACGGCCGACTTGCGGCACCAATCCAACAAGCCCCATTCATTCTCTGTGGGGCTCATGGTCAGGTGCGGCAAGTGCTTTATTGACAAATCCGGCACTTGCGGGCACGCAAAAAAAAACGCTGCCGCAAGCGCCATATTCAGCATTGCCGCACCTGACCGCATGCCTTATAGAGAATGAATGGGGCTTGCCGGATCGGTGCCGCAAGTCGGCCATTACGCGGTAGATCCAACAGGTGCGCCGACATCTGCCGGATCTACCGCGAACTGGCAATATCGCTGATTTCAAAGCACCCTTAGGTGTAAACAGCAAAGTGACTATACTATAGCTTTAATTAAATAGTATAAAAAAGATAACCAAAATGGGATATCCTCTAGATAACTCCAAAGTGTCCAACCAGGTTACTGTAATTGTGCATTGCTAAGAAGGCGACAGAACTCCTAAAACAGTTGATATGAGCATCAATTACCTGGATAGGTTATTAGTAAAGGGATGAGGCTCGAGGTTATAGATATGCATAGAATCCCAACTGAGCTGACTGCAGAGCCGGGCACCTTGTCCCCTGAGGAATCTGTGAAGAAACGTGTCGGGAGAGGATAGGGAGGGCTTCCTGTAAGGGTCAGATGTGGACTGCCCTTGTAAGGGTTAAGTAGGACTTCAGTGATTTGTAGGATCTCTGATCCTGATGACCTTCCTGTGGGGATGCTGTCTGTGTACCCAGACCTCTGCTACTCCGGTGAGACCATTACATTTAATTAAAAGGAATCTGTCAGGTGATTTTTGTATTCATACACGTTTCAGGTCTCCCTGGCTCCTTCTTCAGGACAAATCATATTGTCATGTTTCATGGAACCCTGAAACGTTGACTAATAAATCAATATTCTATTCACCCTTTGATGTCTCGTGGGATATGGCAGCGCGATGTTTAACCCTTCATCCTCCCTACTTTAATTTTCTGAGATAATGACCTTTGGGTTTTTGTTGGCTGTAAGCCGTAATCATCAACACTAACATAAACACATGAAATAGATCCCTCTGTGTGTAATGACTCTATATAATATGTGTTTAACTTTTTGCATTGAATTACTGACTTTTTTGCTGATATTCTAACTCATTGAGATGTACCTGTATAGTACAGGGATTAGTTTCTCATGTCTTCTTTCTTCATCCCCCTCGCAGATCTTTTCCTTCATGGCAGTAGAAAGAAATCGTTTCCAAGACATAAATCTGGACCCCCCCAGAAGAGATTTAAAAAAGACCCATGAAACGCAGCGAGGCTTCCCCGTCCTCCAGCGGACATCACAAGGACAAGTTCTCCTTACACAAAGGTCCAAAGAGCCCCAAGGGACAGTCACCCAGACCGGGCAAAAAAGGCCAGAAACCTTTTAGGAACGTCGATGGACCCAAAGGACAGTCACCCAGACCTTATAGAAACCAAGAGGGTCCCAAAGGACGGTCACCCACACCTTATAGAAACCAAGAGGGTCACAAAGGGCAGTCACCCAGACCTTATAGAAACCAAGAGGGTCCCAAAGGACGGTCACCCACACCTTATAGAAACCAAGAGGGTCACAAAGGGCAGTCACCCAGACCGGGTAAAAAAGGCCAGAAACCTTTTAGAAACCAAGAGGGTCACAGAGGACAGTCACCAAGATCTGATAAAGGACAGAAACCTTTTAGAAACTTCCAAGGTCATAAAGGACAGTCGCCAAGATCTGGAAAGAAAGGAATGAAACCCTTTAGAGACTTCGAGGGACCCAAAGGACGTTCACCAAGATCTGATAAGAAAGGACAGAAACCCTTTAAAAATGCCAAGAGCCGAACCCCAGGTGATCACCCCTCCGGTAAGGGGAAGAAGATGGGATTCAAGAAACCTGGAGCATTTGGCTCTAGGGACCAAAAGAGGGGGAAAAAGGGCAAGATTGCTGGAGGACATAAAACGGGAGGCCCGAAGGGCAAAGCCTTCAGACATAAGAAAAAGTCACCATGAGAGGGTGCCACCACCACGGACGTTCCTTGTATATAACTGTAATTATAAAGTATGATGCTGCTTTATACCACGGTGCCTCCCAATAACATTTTGCAGTCTATCCCCTATAATAATCCGCAGTCCTCAGACCGGAATATTACTGTTCCAGCTGAGTGGATATCTGTAAAAATAATGCAAAGATTGTGATACTGTAATTATATGGAGGAGTGAATTATTAATAAAATGCCTTTTGAAGTGGTTGTATGAGGTTATCTTTTTTGTTCAGAAACGAGACACCTCTTCTTAATAGGATGTGTACAATATTGCAGCTCCGCCACATTCATTTGGAGATTGTACTACCAGATTGAACCCATGTACAAGAGTGTTGCTCCACCAGCAGAATAGTGAGTGCAGCTCTGGAGTATAATACAGGAGGTAACTCAGGATCAGTAATGTAATGTATGTAGACAGTGACTGCACCAGCAGAATAGTGAGTGCAGCTCTGGAGTATAATACAGGAGGTAACTCAGGATCAGTAATGTAACTCAGGATCAGTAATGTAATGTATGTACACGGCGACTGCACCAGCAGAATAGTGAGTGCAGCTCTGGGGTATAATACAGGAGGTAACTCAGGATCAGTAATGTAACTCAGGATCAGTAATGTAATGTATGTACACGGCGACTGCACCAGCAGAATAGTGAGTGCAGCTCTGGAGTATAATACAGGAGGTAACTCAGGATCAGTAATGTAACTCAGGATCAGTAATGTAATGTATGTACACGGCGACTGCACCAGCAGAATAGTGAGTGCAGCTCTGGAGTATAATACAGGAGGTAACTCAGGATCAGTAATGTAATGTATGTACACGGTGACTGCACCAGCAGAATAGTGAGTGCAGCTCTGGAGTATAATACAGGAGGTAACTCAGGATCAGTAATGTAATGTATGTACACAGTGACTGCACCAGCAGAATACTATGGGTCATGTACACTTATGAATGTTGAAATTGCAACACCATGAAGGAAAAGCTGTGGAACTATGGAAATGACAGGATGGATATGTTCTAGATGTGCTCAGTCTGGAGTGTGAGCGCCTGAGACACATTGAGTTGTGTAGTACTGGTGAGCTGATGGGAAACCTCTCTGTCTGCTATAGTCATGTGATTTCCTGTGTGTTTGGTATAGTGGAGGCAGGAGGTACAATATGAAGGCAGTCTGCTGTGCTGTGTGGGGAGAGGCCTCACTATAGCGGTTTGTGTGTGTTAGGGTATGTGCACATCAGTAGTTTCTGCATCTTTGCAGAACGACCGGGAACCGGTGTAGAATCGCAGAACTGAGTTTTCTGAACTCGCCAGTGTCCCTGGTTTTGTTAGCGATTTGCTAACGATTTGCGATCGGGTTACTAGCGGTCGGACAGCGTGTTCTTGGCGATTTCCCCGGCGTTTTCCTTAGCGATTTCCAGACTGGTCTTTGGTGTTCAGCTGGAACCGCTGGAAAAACGCTGAAAAGAAGTCGCTTGCTCTATCTTTGACAACCGGTGAATAAACTGAAATCGTCAAGACAAAAATCGTTGTAATGTACACAGCGTTTTCTAAACTCCATTGACTAGCATGTTAATCCTACCGGTGGGTAGGATTAACATAAATTAACATAAAACTCAGCGGGAACCGCCGACGGAAAACGTTCAAAAACAGCCCACAAACCGACTGATGTGCACATACCCTTACATTTCTTCCATCACAGCAGATCGCGGTGATTTGCAGATCCAAGTTTGGTAATTGTGGTCTGTGACTTGCTGCACTTAGTGTTACTATTAAAACTGAGATGTGTAAATGATATTTGCCAAATTATTATAAGCTGGGGGAAATTTATCAATGGGGAAGAATCTGCTAAATGCAACTAATACACCTCCAACGTGATGATGGGGGTTATGGTTTCAGCATAATTGGAGTTTCTACATGGTTTGAGATTCATTATGGCACCCTTCAGCAAGAGCTCTGAGTCCTCATCTTTGATGGTACGCTTCAGCAAGAGCTCTGAGTCCTCATCTTTGATGGTATGCTTCAGTAAGAGCTCTGAGTCCTCATCTTTGATGGCACGCTTCAGCAGGAGCTCTGAGTTCCTCATCTTTGATGGTATGCTTCAGCAGGAGCTCTGAGTTCCTCATCTTTGATGGTATGCTTCAGCAGGAGCTCTGAGTTCCTCATCTTTGATGGTATGCTTCAGCAGGAGCTCTGAGTTCCTCATCTTTGATGGCACGCTTCAACAGGAGCTCTGAGTTCCTCATCTTTAATGGTACACTTCAGCAGGAGCTCTGAGTTCCTCATCTTCGATGGTACGCTTCAGCAGGAGCTCTGAGTTCCTCATCTTTGATGGTATGCTTCAGCAACAGCTTGGAGTTCCTCATCGATGGCACACTTCAGTAGGAGCTCTGAGTTCCTCATCTTCGATGGTACGCTTCAGCAGCAGCTTGGAGTTCCTCATCTTCGATGGCACACTTCAGTAGGAGCTCTGAGTTCTTCATCTTTGATATCACGCTTCAGCAGCAGCTCTGACTTTCTCATCTTCGATGGCGCGCTTCAGCGGGAGCTCTGATCTCTTCATCTAATAAGGATACATTTCATTAGGATCTTGGCGCCCCTTGTCACTGAGCCCAGCTAGCACATAAACCTGTTCATGATCAAGCCATTTTCCCCCTTCCTGAGCAGACACATTCTTGGACTTATCCGTACATCTATTCATTGGCTCCAAAAATAATTCTATTCTCTTACATGTTCAAATAGATTTTGCCACCGTTTTTGATTTATGGAGCTTAATTTTGATGGAGGGAATACATATGTATTTGTAACTTTTTTTTTTTTTTTTTTTACTACAAAGGACCGCCAAAAAGAATTTTTAACTTTTTATCCTTTTGATGGGCTTTTTATTATTTTTTATTGTTGATTTCACCTGTAACTGGGGCTGGTTTATTAGCCCGAGTTACAGGGGAATGTCAGTCTCCTGCCTGCATAGCAAAGCTGAGTCTCTGTACACCTGTCAATCCCATGTTCATTGGGTCTGAAGGTTCTGGTTCAGTGCTGTGTATACAGAGATTGAGAAGGTACATATGCTAATTAACCTTGTTTATCTTCTCCGTGTGAGGTGTGACTGTGTCTGTGTCTGATAGCCGGCTCCCCACATTAACAGCTGCCCAGACTTGAGAAAACGTAATTTCTGGACTCCTTGGACATTTGTAGTCTGGGTGGTCCAGACGTAGTTAAGGTTACCACCTTCCTTTGGGCCAGTGCCTGTTCAACAATACGGTTCAGGGCTAACCCCGAGGTATTCTTGACACAAGACGGATTCATCCATCTGACTTCTCAGAATTATCACCTTATGGTTTCTCCTCTGTAGTCGATTATTTCTCAGTGCTTTCTTGCACAGACCTTAGTGGTAGTCATGCTGGCCACATCTAATGTAAGATGATATTGTTAGCTTTCATGCAGCTGACTGGCATTGAGTGCCATTATTCATTTCTTCTAGATTGTAGACTCAGATCTTGGATCCTTCTTTGTCAACCTTTCTTTATTTTGGTTATGATATTTTTAGGGCCCATTTAGGTGTGTCTGCAGGATTTTTAATAGCTTTTTCCCCCACACCAAAAATGCATAAGAAAGAAGACCGGTCTCATTGTCTTCAACGGGAAAATAGTTTCTAGCATCATATTCAAGAACCAGGAAGTTCAGGATGAACAATGCTATTTGTGGCACCCCAGGGTCAAAGTGCCACTGTGTCATCACTGCCCCTGGGTGGTGGTGTCACGCTGAGAGTAAAAACGGGTCTTCTCATCGGGCAACCCACACACCCAACACCTTCTGCGTCCAGGCCAGAAGGGGGAATCCAAACCTGGGTTCAGGGTAAGCTCCCCTATGAATTCTGGTTTGGGGAGGAGCCAGACAGTGCAGTTCCTAGGAGGACTGTGAAGAGAACCTGGGAGTAAAAGAGCAGTGCTAAGCTCATCTCAGGTGCCGCATAGTTCAGTTCCAGGGAGGACTGAGGAAGACATCCTGGTGGACTAGTAGCTCCTCAGCTCATCCCAGGATCGCTGACTTGGTTCCAGGCCTAAGGCTAGGGTCTGAGAAGGGGCGCAGGAGCACACCTGGGAGGCTGAGTGATCCCGTACTCACCCCAGAGGAAAGTGCAGAGAACGGACACTGGGTCCGAGACTGTGCAGGGTCTCCCTTCCCGGCAGTCAACACCGGAAGGTTTCCCAGCCACACTGTGCCCGGAGACCCAGCAACGGAAAGAGATCAGGAACATACAACCATGACCAGGGTTAGAAAGGACATGAGTTGCCTGTCATACCGACACCACGTAGGAGGAGACTGGGTCGGCAGCTTATCTGACACAACTGCAGGAGCCAAAGACCCAGCCGGGTGAGAAATTCCCAAGTTGCTCTCAGTTAGGACCAGGGGCTGGCTGGTGGACTTTGCCCTGGGGGGCAGCATGATTTTTCAATCTCCGGCCAGTTGAGGGGTGGGGGGGTGCTATCGGATCCATCCAGGTGAAGAGCGGGGGGGGGAGGAGCTTTTGCTACCGGATCCATCCAGGTGAGGAGCGGGGGGGGGGGGGGGGGGGGGGGGTGTTGGGTTTGTGCTATCGGATTCATCCGGGGGAAGGTGCTGTCAGATCCATCCAGGGAGGTATTTTGATGTCACTTACTAGTCTGCCCGCCGGCCGCAATCAGCCTTCTCCTTCCAGGCTCCCGCTATCATTGCAGCAGCTGTGGCCGCAAAGCATCGGCGGCCCTTTTCTTTAAGGGGGCGGACCCAAAATTAGGGAAATACCACCACCCTGGGGGGCACCTGCTACCTGGGCCAGTCCACCCCTGGCTAAGACTCCACGGACAACTGCTCCTAACCAGTATCCTCAACCTCAGTAAAGGACTGCTTGAACAACAAAACAGTGAGTCTGCCTAGTGCTTGTGCCCGTTGTCCTTCACCCTGCACCCTAAACTACCATCACTGCACCGGGGGACTGCTCTGCCCATGGAGAGCCACTCCATCCCGGCTGCCCGTCCATCACCCCGGAGGTTCTGCAGCAACGGTGGCCCTTTATAGCCATACACCACGGGTGGCGTCACAAAACGTTTCCTTCCATAATCCCCTTCCCTTACTAAGCCAGAAACTCCCCTTTTTAAACTGAGTCCAGGGTCACGGAAGCCCGGGCATCGGCCCCTGTGACTCCCCAGAGACATTATTGCCCGGTTCCGAGTGCCCCATATCCTGGGGCCTCTCACTATCTGCTTTCTCCACTTCAGAGAGGCCACATACATAGCAGTCCAAATCAAACGCCAATGTCTCTGCGACCTATGCGATCTGCGTGTAGCGGCAATCTATAGAAAGGCTCATCTAACCAGTAATAACATGATATTGCCCAATAAGGCACCGGGTTCATATGAAGACCTGATGACAACCGACAACATCCACCGATGAAGATCCTGCTCGTCTCGTGTTGCTGCTTCCTCTTTCTTGGGTTCAGCCCACGATGTGTCCTCACCCCGTAACCACATCAACACGTCGCCTCCGTGCCAGGCGGCTGCCCGCACATTCAGGACCTAAAGCTGTCAGGTGAAGGCTCTGTGTGCCATGACATGAGGGTGAGCTTGTAGGGTTTTTTTTACCATATCTTCCAATTATCATCTTTTTTTTTTTGCTTGATTTCTTCCAGATTGTATGTTTTGTTTTGCTTTGACATCTTTCTCTAATCCTATGATTTGGGTAATACACAGCGACATCATATGTGGCCGCTATTACCGCTCCCAATTTATGGACTTGTCTTTCAATTGCTTAACAGGGATTCCTAAATGTTAGGGAGTTTATTAACTAAATATTACCTCCAGGTTCCTCATCTCTTGGTTAGGGCTTATTCAGAAGAGCATCAGGAGAGTTTCCCTGAAAATAAGGCACCGTCTTACATTAATTTTTGATCTGAAAGATGCACCAAGTCTTATTATCAGGGGGGTGTCTTATCTCCACGAAGAAGAATTCATATTTATTGATGAACAAAAAAAATGGAACATTTATTATATACTGTACAGTAGTTGTCATCACAAATGAGCATAACAAAACTGTGTCATCCATCTGCAGCCCCAATATTCATATCATCCCCAATATTCTCATCAACCATCTGCAGCCCCCATCGTCCATCAGCAGCCCCCATCAACTTCCCAATATCGCTCTGTAGCCCCATCATCGCCCAATATCCCCATCATCTATTAGCAGCCCCCATCATCCATCTGTAGCCCCCATCATTTCCCCAATATTCCTACTTAGCTCCCATCATTCCTCCTTATCCCTCCGTAACCCCCATCATCCCTCTGTAGCTCCATCACACATCTGCAGCCACACACATACACACACAATACCACTATTGCCGCAGCCTGCCACCACCGCTGCCGCTTCATTCCTCCACTGTCCTCCTGTGTGTACATATCCAGGCACCACTCAATGTACATGTATGATAGTAAGCCGCTAGCCAATCAGGCGGCGGCTGCTGGCATCTGATTGGACACTGAAATTACCATACATCTACGCTGAGTGGCGCCCGGATGACGTTCATACAGGAGATGTACGGTAATGCCGCAGCCAATCAGACGCCAGAAGCCACCGCATGATTGGCTGACAGCTTACTACCATAATCTACATTGAGGGGCACCCGGGCATACAGGAGAGCATGGAGGAACAAATAAAGTGGCGGCAGAGGCAGGCAGGCTCGCTCCGGCAATAACGATACCGTGATGTGAGGATCACTGGTTTTTTTGGTTTTTTTTGCCACGTCTTCTTTTCGGGGGAGACTTTATAATTTTCAGCTTGGCCAGAACCCCCACTATGTCTTATTTTCAGGGAAACACTTTATTTGGCCTTTGTCTTTGACCACACACAGACCCCTTATAGCCAATGTGCACATGGCCAATATTGAACGTGAAAAAAAAAATAAGAAAAAAAGAAATTAAAAAAAGCATCATGCATATTTCAGGTCTATTTATGGAGCAGAACAGAGCATGTGACATACAGGCAACTCCAGCACCCATCTGTATGGTCATCCGTGTGTATGTATGTGCCACCATGTCCTATCCATGTGACACGTCCTTGACAAAACACATGGCGATATGAATGGGGTTTTTTATGTGTTAAAAGATGTGCAAAGATAGGTGAGAGATAGATAAAGAGAGGGATTATAGATATAGATTTTACTGTTATTAGCTAAATAAATAATTGAAAAAGATGGCGTGGGATTCCCCCAATTTTTGATAACCAGCAAAGATAAAGTAGACAGCTGCGGGCTGCTATTATCAGGCTGAGACGATCATGGAAGTTGGACCCTCCCAGCCTAAAAATACCAGCCCGTAGCCACTCCAGAATTGGAGAATCACATTGGATACGCCAATTCTGGCACATCATCTTGGCTCTTCCCAATTTCTTTGGTACAGTGGCAATCAGAGTACTGTCAGCTGACATCAAGCCCTGCTGTTAGTAATGGAGAGGCATCTATCAGACACCCCTATTACTAAACCAGTAAGTCAAAAGAAAAAACACACAATACATGTTTTGAATAAACACTCCCCAAAACTTTCTATTGTTTACCATTTTATTAAAACAAAAAAAAACATTCATCTCCGCCGTAGTCCAGGGAATCCGACATAGTTCAAAAAATATCTGTAAAAAATGCAAACACACGTAAATAAAACAAGACACCTTCCCTCGTTTACCACTTTATTCAAAAGGAAAAGCTGGTCCGAAATATTTCACAGCAAATTCAGCGAACAAAATCTATAAAGCCTCATTCTGACACTCCATAGACTTTTCTTACAGGTAATTTTGGCTCATGATGTGCTGCAGGAGATGCAAGGGATGGGTGAGAATACAGTAGGTGAGGAGAGAGGACCCTTGCCTGCGAGGGCTCACAGTCTACAAGGGATAGGTGAGGATACAGTAGGGGATGAGAGAAGACCCTGCCCACGAGGGTTCAGTCTACAAGTGATGGGTGAGGATATGGTAGGGGATGAGAGAGGACCCTGCCCACGAGGGTTCAGTCTACAAGTGATGGGTGAGGATATGGTAGGGGATGAGAGAGGACCCTGCCCACGAGGGCTCACAGTCTACAAGTGATGGGTGAGGTTACAGTAGGTGAGGAGAGGGCTCTGCCCACGAGGGCTCACTGTCTAGCAGGGATCGGTGGGGATGAGAGAGGACCCTGCCCACAAGGGCTCATAGCAAACAAGGGATGGGTGAGGATACAGTAGGTGATGAGAGAGTAACCTGCCCACGAGGGCTCACAGTCTACAAGGGATGAATGATGGTACAGTAGGGGATGAGAGAGGACCCTGCCCACGAGGGCTCACAGTCTACAAGGGATGGATGAGGATACAATAGGAGAGGAGAGAGGACCCTGCCCACGAGGGCTCACAGTTCACAAGAGATGGGTGAGGATACAGTAGGAGAAGAGAGAGGACCCTGGACACGAGGGCTCACACTCTACAATAAATGGGTGGGGATAGATTAGGTAAGGAGAGAGGACCCTGCCCACGAAGACAAAGAGTCTACAAGGGATGAGTGAGGATACAGTAGATAAGGAGAGAGGACCTGCCCACGAGGGCTCACAGACTACAAGGAATGGGTGAGAATACAGTAGGTGATGAGAGAGTAACCTGCCCACGAGGGCTCACAGTCTACAAGGGATGAATGATGGTACAGTAGGGGATGAGAGAGGACCCTGCCCACGAGGGCTCACAGTCTACAAGGGATGGATGAGGATACAATAGGAGAGGAGAGAGGACCCTGCCCACGAGGGATCACAGTCTACATGAGATAAGAGGATAAAAAAAACCTAATCAGTATCAGCATTTACAAGCATAGTCAGACATATGGTTCAGAATCCCGATTGGCAAACATGCCTAGTTAGGCAAAAATACAGAATCTGGGATCATTATTACATAGTGTATCAATTAGTGTATATTGTGTATCATAGTGTATCAAAAAGCTAATGATGATGTTAGCACTAATCCTACTATATAATCGCCTTATCGTATCTGTCTGTCTCTCTGTAACGGAAATCCCACGCCGTTGATTCATCGCCACTGAGCGCGGCGACCAATCAGCGACAGGCGCAGTCCGGCTGCAAATTGGCGTGGGATTTGAACCTAGTACGCCACTGCTGCCATCGGGAGATCAGCGGCGCCAGCGGTAGCCGTGGGTCATCTTCTGCCGCACGGAGGTCAGCGGCGACGCAGCTGGGAGGTGACTGTCGCTAGCGATCTCGCTCAGTGTGACACGCAGCAGCGATCAACGGTCATCTCCCGGCCGCTCAGTCACACTTGGCGACGCTCCAAAGATCCCGACAATGATACGACCTGTAGGTATCGCTGGAGCGTCACCAAGTGTAAAGGTACCTTACTGATCGCTGGTGAGATGTCACATGTGCTGATATATTGAATGATGCCACGTCGCTGACTGATTGCGGCCGCCCTGTATTGCCGTCGCGATATTGCCGCGGAATTTAACCCCACTCACAGCGCGAGCAATAACATTTAATGATAATGTATATATGTTACCCAGAAAATCCTGTGTATTCATTGCATTATTCTTCAATCCTCATAAATAAAATTACATACATATTCTAGCATACCCGATGCGTTAGAATCGGGCCACCATCTAGTTGCTTCTATATTGGTGTTTCCTCAGCTTTCCCTGACACTTCTATCACAAGAGAAAAAGCTGCTTTGCTTCAGAAACAGCGCCACACCCAACCATAGATCGTGTCTGGTATTGCAAATTCCATATTTGTGAACTACAGCGGAGTTGCAATACCACAAACAACCTGTGGAAACAAGTGGCGCTGTTTTTTTTTTTTTTTTTTAAGAAAACAGCAATGTAATTCCAGTTTTGGGATTTTAAGTTCAAGAAAATTTAGCACATATATGTATAAGAGGTAAGAAAGAAGCATCTACCCTGCAGATGGCCCTATAGTCGCAACAGTCAATAATGGAAATTACCAATGAGGCTCAATTGACTATAAAGTGTCACTTTTTATGGGGGTTGCTCCCATTGCCAGAAAGGCTACCGGGGCTTCTTATTTACTAACAGATTGTCTTGTACTGTGAAAATTCTAAACATATCCCCATCGGTGTCAGCACATACAAGTTTCCTGCCCACTTCCTTATGAAGTTGCAAGTTCCTGCCTTTTTATGTTGAGCAGCCGGCTGGTAATTATGTAAGCTGCTATATGTGCCATCTCCTGACAATCTTATGGCCACTTTACACACACCAACTTATCTGTCCAACTTCTGAACAACTTACTGGTTGCAGTGAAATCATGGACACATTGTTCCATTTGTACACAGCCACAAAATGGAGCAATGTATCCATGATTTCACTGCAACCAGAGATCTGTTCAGAAGTTGGACACAGAAGTTGGTGTGTGTAAAGTGGCCTTTAGGGTGGGTGCACACAACATCTTTGAGATGCCGACATGTGCTCACGTCTTTTAGATGCCTGAATATGCACACAACATTTTTTAAATGCAGGCCTGTGTGCACAATGTCGTTTAGATGACGGTGTGGCGTCCTACTCACGCAGGTAGCCACAGACTTCCCTAATGCACAGCTGGGTTTCCACAGCAGGTACCTACTACATGCAATATCTTCCACCCCAACACAGTAGGAGGAGCTAGACACACTGCCTTTAGGCGAGAACCCCTATAAATACTGCTGCTGGGGGAGGAGTTAGTTAGAGTGTGTGCAGACGCTAGGAGAGCTGCGAAAACGTCCTGGTGGTCGTCGCCGCGGTTAGGCCCGAACCAGAGACCCGGAGTGGCCCTTCTGACGTCCCGCAAGCCTAGGAGTGGGGACAGAAGGCAAGGAATAGAGCCCAAAGGGAGTGAGGAACTAGTGGAAGTTCGCCCAAGGACGTACCTCGGGGATCCGCACCTGTAGGATACTTCAGGACTACAGAAAACCCCGTCACACCGTGGAGACTTCAGTCACCCGGTCCCCCTGCGTACTCAAAGAGAGGGAGCCAGACATCGCAGTGCACTACCACAGTGATCAGAGAGGGTAACCCGTGGAACGTGCAGGAGGAGAGAGGGAGAGAGGACCAGAGGGAGTGAGGAGGCCAGTCTGGCTGCAGGCAGACAGGGCTTCAGGAACCGTAGAGAAACAGAGGAGGCCTTATACCCACTTGCTGTGGAAGCTCACTGTGCACCTGGTCACCTGTCAGTGCCCTAGACGTCTTTACCTGCTACACCAACAGTAAAGCTACCTTTACACGCCGCCACTGTGCCTAGCAACAGGTATCTACCGCACGTGCACGCGCACGTTTTTGCCGGTTGATACCGATCGCCGATGCCGCATGTACACGCCGCCATTGCGTTGTCAACTGAAGGTATCTTTGTTCCCCGGAAGTTCCGACAGATCCTGCGGCTTACTTCCTGTTGAATATCCTCGCTGCTTCACACGCCGCTACCACAAAGGAATATGGGCGTACATCTTTCGCGCCGCAAGTACATAGGCGTGACAGAGTTGTGTATTACGTGACGCTCGTACGGTGATTGGACAACACAATAGCGTCATGATTGGCCAGCCTGCGCAGGAAGGCTGGCTAATACATGACGCCATTCCAATTGTGTAGTGTGAATGGACAGCTCTTTAAATATGGCGTTCTGTGAAGGGACAGCCAATGGAGACACAGTAGCCCCCACCAATGATCGCTGATGGGGCGTGGTATTCATGATGCTGTGGCACGCTTCCGGGAAATCACTAGGCGACGCAAATTCCATCCCTGTGCCCCGTTTACACGCCACTACCATGGCAATTGTGCCTTTGTGTTGCCTTCGGTTTTTGAGCACGGCTCAGAAAAGGTACCTTTACACGCGGCAACTTTTCTAGGAATTTCACTGGCAACTTACTAGTTGCAGTGAAATCATGGAGACATTGTTCCATTTGTCCACAGCAACAAGATAGTCCATGATTTCACTGCAACCAGTAAGTTGCCAGTGAAATTCCTAGAAAAGTTGCCGCATGTAAAGGTACCCAAACAGGTATCTGAGTCAACTGCAGGACACCGGAGGAATTTCCCTATTTACACGCCGCCATTTCGTAGCAATTTCATGGCAACAGGCACAATTATCCCCATTGCCAGGCAGTTGCTACCACGCAGTGGTGGCGTGTAAAGGGGCCCTAAAAGGTAAAAGAGACATCTACAGTGTTTGTGCGTCATTCCTCTCTGTTCCCGGTGCCCATATAGACTGCTCCATCATCCCCTACACTGACTTACAGCTCCACTCCTAACTACCTCTTTACACTACGCTGCCCCGGAGGACCAGCTCCACCTGTAGGTAGCTTTGCCATCTCAGCCGCACTACCATCGCCCTCCGGTGGACTGTGGCGGCGCTGGTGATCCATCACCAGGTACTACAGGTGGCGTCACATGACAAACTCTAATCCCCTGTAAATGACCCTTTTTTGAAGTGTCACCCAGGCCACGGGCTCAGGCGCTGCCACCCGTGACATCCCCGTGAAAACCCCTCTGAGCCTGATACCCGAGTACCCCAGGGCCTGGGGCTCGACACTGGCATGTGCACACAATGTCTTCTAGATGCTGGTTAGTGCTCACAACATCTTTTAGATGCCGGTACGTGCGCACAACGTCTTTTAGATGCCGGCATCTGCACACAATGTCTTTTAGATGCTGACATGTGTGCACAATGTCTTTTAGATGCCAGCACGTGCACACAATGTCTTTTAGATAGAGGTATGTGCATACAATGTCTTTTAGATGACGTGAAGTACACACGTCTTTTAATTCCCAGCATGTGCACACATTGTCTTTTAATTCCCAGCATGTGCACACAATGTCTTTTAGATGCTGGCACGTTTACACACTGTGTTTCATGTGCACACAATGTCTTTTAGATGCTGGCACGTTTACACACTGTGTTTCATGTGCACACAATGTCTTTTAGATGCCGGCATGTGCACACAATGTCTTTTAGATCCTGGCATGTGCACACAAAGTCTTTTAGATGCCGGCATGTTCACACAATGTGTATGGCGGCCGTCACACGGTGAGATATCTTTAGCGATATTGTAAGCGATCACGTGCACGCGCAATCGCTTACAATATCGCTCACATCGCTAGTGAGCTGTCACACAGACAGACTCACCAGCGATGTGGAGCAGCGATCTCGCTCGTTACTATGGTACACATCGGGTAACTAGGCGCCGCGCGTCGCTTAGTTACCCGACGTGTACCATAGTTACCATCTCCCAGCATAGGCGCGGTCGCTGGGAGATGGATCATCGTGGTGTCATACACCACGATGATGCAGATCGTTGCATCGTTCATCGCTAGATCTGAGAACCGGAGCTCAGATCAGCGATGTCACGATCAAGCGATTTACCATCGTAAATCGCTTGATTACATGCAACGATATCTTGCCCGATATCGCTTAAGCGATCAAAAAGGAGATCGCTTAAACGATATCGGGCAAGATATCGTTCCGTGTGACGGCCCCCTTTCAGATACCGGCATGTGCACACATTGTCTTTTAGATCCTGGCATGTGCACACAATGTCTTTTAGATGCCGGCATGTGCACACAATGTCTTTTAGATGCCGGCATGTGCACACAATGTCTTTTAGATGCCGGCATGTGCACACAATGTCTTTTAGATGCCGGCATGTGCACACAATGTCTTTTAGATGCCAGCATGTATACACAATGTCTTTTAGATGCCATCATGTGCACACATTGTCTTTTAGATGTCGCCATCATGTGCACACATTGTCTTTTAGATGCCGCCATGTGCACACAATGTCTTTTAGATGCCGGCATGTGCACACAATGTCTTTTAGATGCCGGCATGTGCACACAATGTCTTTTAGATGCCGGCATGTACATACAATGTCTTTTAGATGCCGGCATGTGCACACAATGTCTTTTAGATGCCGGCATGTGCACAAAATGTCTTTTAGATCCCGGCATGTGCACACAATGTCTTTTAGATGCCGGCATGTGCACACAATGTGTTTCAGATGCCGGCCTGTGCACACAATGTCTTTTAGATGCCGGCATGTACACACAATGTCTTTTAGATGCTGGCATGTGCACACAATGTCTTTTAGATCCCGGCATGTGCACACAATGTCTTTTAGATCCCGGCATGTGCACACAATGTCTTTTAGATGCTGGCATGTGCACACAATGTCTTTTAGATCCCGGCATGTGCACACAATGTCTTTTAGGCGGCCGTCACACGCACAGATATCTCTAGCGATATTGTAAGCGATCACGTGCACGCGCGATCGCTTACAATATCGCTCACATCGCTGGTGAGATGTCACACAGACAGACTCACCAGCGATGTGGATCCGCGATCTCGCTCGTTACTATGGTACACATCGGGTTACTAGGGCCGCGCGTCGCTTAGTTACCCGACGTGTACCATAGTTACCATCTCCCAGCATAGGCTCTGCCGCTGGGAGATCGTTCATCGTGGTGTTATACACCACGATGAAGGAGATCGTGACATCGTTCATTGCTAGATCTGAGAACCGGAGCTCAGATCAGCGATGTCACGATCAAGCGATTTAACATCGTAAATCGCTTGATTACATGCAACGATTTCTTGCCCGATATCGCTTAAGCGATCACAAAGGAGATCGCTTAAACGATATCGGGCAAGAAATCGTCCCGTGTGACGGCCGCCTTAGATGCCGGCATGTGCACACAATGTCTTTTAGATGCCGGCATGTGCACACAATGTCTTTTAGATGCCGACATGTGCACACAAAGTCTTTCTTTCTCTGTCAGGGGGCCGTCACACGCTGCGACATCTTTAGCGATATTGTAAGCGATCACGTGCACGCGCAATCGCTTACAATATCGCTCACATCGCTGGTGAGATGTCACACAGACAGACTCACCAGCGATGTGGAGCAGCGATCTCGCTCGTTACTATGGTACACATCGGGTAACTAGGCGCCGCGCGTCGCTTAGTTACCCGACGTGTACCATAGTTACCATCTCCCAGCATAGGCGCGGTCGCTGGGAGATGGATCATCGTGGTGTTATACACCACGATGATGCAGATCGTTGCATCGTTCATCGCTAGATCTGAGAACCGGAGCTCAGATCAGCGATGTCACGATCAAGCGATTTACCATCGTAAATCGCTTGATTACATGCAACGATATCTTGCCCGATATCGCTTAAGCGATCAAAATGGAGATCGCTTAAACGATATCGGGCAAGATATCGTTCCGTGTGACGGCCCCCTTAGCTGTACTGTCACGGCATCTATTCTTGATCTTGTCTCTCCCACTTTCTAACTCTTTCTACTCCTTCCCCACTGCTACACATCTCACTCTCCTCCCACCAGGACCTGATTGGTCCTCTGCCTCTAGATGTTGCTTGTGGTGTATGGAGCCTTGGGATTAACTTGTTCATCACTGAGACGGAGAATACTGCACCTTCAGTCAGGGGTGCAGTACCCTCTTGTGACACACTCGTTGCGGGGCGCCACCCCGGCATGTGCACACAATGTCTTTTAGATGCTGTCATGTGCACACAATGTCTTTTAGATGCCGGCATTTGCACACAAAGTCTTTTAGATGCAGGCATGTGCACACAATGTCTTTTAGATCCTGGCATGTGCACACAATGTCTTTTAGATGCCGGCATGTACACACAATGTCTTTTAGATGCCGGCATGTGCACACAATGTCTTTTAGATGCCGGCATGTGCACACAATGTCTTTTAGATGCTGGCATGTGCACACAATGTCTTTTAGATGCTGGCATGTGCACACAATGTCTTTTAGATCCTGGCATGTGCACACAATGTCTTTTAGATGCCGGCATGTACACACAATGTCTTTTAGATGCCGGCATGTACACACAATGTCTTTTAGATGCCGGCATGTGCACACAATGTCTTTTAGATGCCGGCATGTGCACACAATGTCTTTTAGATGCCGGCATGTGCACACAATGTCTTTTAGATGCTGGCATGTGCACACAATGTCTTTTAGATGCCAGAATGTACACACAATGTCTTTTAGATGCCGGCATGTGCACACAATGTCTTTTAGATGCTGGCATGTGCACACAATGTCTTTTAGATGCCAGAATGTACACACAATGTCTTTTAGATGCCGGCATGTGCACACAATGTCTTTTAGATGCCGGTATGTGCACACAATGTCTTTTAGATCCTGGCATGTGCACACAATGTCTTTTAGATGCGGCATGTCACACAATGTCTTTTAGATGCTGGCATGTGCACACAATGTCTTTTAGATCCTGGCATGTGCACACAATGTCTTTTAGATGCTGGCATGTGAAACACAATGTCTTTTAGATGCTGGCATGTGCACACAATGTCTTTTAGATGCCGGCCTGTGCACACAATGTCTTTTAGATGCCGCATGTATCACAATGTCTTTTAGATCCTGGCATGTGCACACAATGTGTATTCAGATTGCGGCTGTGCACACAATGTCTTTTAGATGCCAGCCATGTGCACACAATGTCTTTTAGATCCCGGCATGTGCACTCAACGTCTTATACAATCGGGATGTGCACACAATGTCTTTTAGATGCCGGCATCTGCACACAATGTCTTTTAGATCCCGGCATGTGCACTCAACGTCTTATATAATCGGGATGTGCACACAATGTCTTTTAGATGCCGGCATGTGCGCACAATGTCTTTTAGATGCCGGCATGTGCACACATTGTCTTTTAGATGCCGGCATGTGCACACAATGTCTTTTAGATGCCGGCATGTGCACACAATGTCTTTTAGATGCCGGCATGTGCACACAATGTCTTTTAGATGCCGGCATGTACACACAATGTCTTTTAGATGCCGGTATGTGCACACAATGTCTTTTAGATCCCGGCATGTGCACACAATGTCTTTTAGATGCCGGCATGTGCACACAATGTCTTTTAGATGCCGGCATGTGCACACAATGTCTTTTAGATGCCGGTATGTGCACACAATGTCTTTTAGATGCCGCCATGTGCACACAATGTCTTTTAGATGCTGGCATGTGCACACAATTTTTCAGATGCTGACATGCGCACATAGTGGTTTTTAAACTATGGCATACCCACCAGGTTTTCCAAGAGGAAGACGCTTTAGGACATGTCATAATTTTTTGCCCTCAAGTGCCTTTTTTGCCGTCTTTTTGGTGGTTTTCTGAGCAGCTCCTCTGTTGTTTTTGACCGCCTGCATTTTTGTAGTGTTTTTCTAATCGTCTTTGGATGATCCTTTTCTTTTCTCCATCAACAATGAAAGTACTAAGAATACACTCAAATAGACGCCCAGACCTCTTTTGAGATCTCCAACTGACATGTAGATTGTGGAGCTTTTCCTGAGCGTAAAACACCTGAACATTTTCTCAGGTCACTTTTTTAACCACTTGGTAAGGTTAAAGACGCTCAAAAGCAGCAAATCGTTCTAGATATAAATGCAGGTTCTTTTGAGCATTTTCTAAGTGATTTTTCAGGCAGGTGTCATGATGGACCCTCATGAAAAAGACATGTGCACATACCCTTAGAAGCCATTTACCTGCTACGTATTTCAAAATGCCACAGGGGTTCTCCTAACAGTGTGTGCCCGCTGCGTGTCTATCACACATAGCCATATTATAGTGTGACGAATTTCCCACCAGACCTGGTGGCTCTATAGCGCCTCTTATTAAACTTAGGCCAATCAGGGAACTGCCTGAGGATGAAAAAAGGACCACAGCTACCCTGTCCGTGCTGGTTTTTCCAGGCACCCCTCAGTGAGTGTGATATATGCCTTCCTGTCCGTGACCAGAAGCACATATAGTAACCGCCACCCTGTCACTGATAGAGGCACTGAACAACCAACCACCAATTGCAGAAACCAACCCAGGTAGCGTTAACATTAAATGAGCACACAGACATGGGGGTTCTTGATCGAGAATAAGAGCAACTCAAGAATAAATATATATATTTAATCGCCTTAGGGGCACACTAGATGTTAATATATACAGGTATTATGAAGATATTACAAGTGTTACAGTCAGTTATGCAAATAAAAGATAAACGGGATACACACAGATTTACAGGCAAATGTTGTCAGTTACTGGTTCCTTAATGCTTGGGTGGTCACAAGGAGGCAATGTATATCCACCGGGTTTTGTTGGGTATACTCTGCCACGCGATGTAATGGGGGTCCTCCTCAAAGTAATACAAAGAATTCAGCAGAGGTCGTGCATGCTTATACTGTAAGGTGCCAGCCCATCTCCTGCCCAGAGGGCTGTCCTGAAGTTCCCACCCGCTGGGTTGTGATACAAATTATTCAAAATGTACTATTGGTCATAACTTTGCCTGGGAGCGTCGTAGGTAGAGGATAATGCTCTCCTATTTTTGGTTATGATATTAGCTTTCCAATGATGGGACACACCACCACTCTGCAGTCATCCCACCGGCCAATATCAAGTTTGGGGTACTTACGAAGGTCACATAATTATGTAGAAATACTACCAAAGTCTGGCCAAAGTCTTTCAAGCTTCTTTGAAATCTTCAGGCAGAGGGAAATTAGTTCTCACACCTAGCTGCAGAGTCACAGGAGGGTCTTCCTTTTGTAAAATGACTCTGGTTACTAACGTGTCATCTACCTGCATTTATCAGGAAGCCTCTATTGTGTGCCCTCGACCAGGAAATTAGTATCCTCAGGTTAGTTAGCAGATGCAGGAGATTAATAAAGCCTCAGGCAAAAGATTGGGGCTCTCTTCTTGGAGTGAGTAACATATGGTGACACCTGACAGAATGGCTGCTGTATGAATATTGCTTAATAACTTTATTCCTTACACATAGCAACAAACACTTCAATTCGAGCCAAGAATACACTTTTCATGCACTATTCTGATCTATAAAATGGACCAATCATGCTGCAATTTTCTTTCTCACGAAAGGTCGGACCAAGAGAAAAATCATTCATCTGAGCAACTCTATTGACAGTGGCGTAACTTGACGCTCATGGGCCCCAATGAGAGTTCCAACAGGGCTCCCAATTGTTGCAAATCTTTATTAGTAGTAGTCATTTTCTATAGGCCAAAGGGACTTTTGGGGCTGCTAGGGCCCGGGTGCAATTGCAATCCCTGCACATATTGTAGTAAAGCCCCTGCCTATTGAATAACATTTATATACTTGTCTGCATGAGTACATATGAATTTCTTATACCATACCAACCATCCTGGATCCAGCTTGGCGGTGTCCTGACCACCTTCCCTCTCACTCTGAGACTCTGGCCGACTTCATTGCTCCATACTTCCGTCTCCTCTGGGGTAAGGCTGTCATCACCTATCCCAGCCAACACTTACATTTAATGAAATAAACAATTGTTTTCATCTGATCTCACCAGAATTCAAACCCACAATCCAAATCATTGCAGGCAGTAGCAGAAGGAATAAGTGACATCAACTGGCAACATGATGCACAGATGATGTAGTGCCAGTCATGGCTATTTAAAAGCTGCACCAGGTACGCCAGTAGGGAAAGGATTTGTAGGCCTGTAACAACCAGACACCGATCAATGTGAGTGTGGGATACGGCGCTCCTATGAATGACTCTAACCACAATATGATACCAAACCAACTTCTATTTATAACCCGCAATACAGAAAAAAAACTGCATAGCACTCACAGACTAATGTGAACCGGTGCCAGCAGGCCAATGTATGTACCAAGAACTTCAGAAATAAAAAGATAAGATTTTGAGTTTTTTGAAAAAAACGTAAGTTTTTAACTTTTTTCTCATATATATATAGCTTATTAGCATATGTACATCATTGGTAGTAACCGAGTGCTGCAGAGTATTTTTTTCTAGTTAGTATAACCTGCAATAGATATCAGAAGTTCACTTCTCAACAAAATATGGGCCACAAAAGCCACAATCCACAAAATACAACGTATGCATCCTGAGAGATTCCAAGTGCCAGCTTCACGGAGAGGAGCAGGACTATGTCCCCCAGGCTATGCCACACCCTCCCTTTTCCAATACAGGGTCCACCCAGGGTTCTACCGTAACCGTTACACTTGGGTCTCTCAGGTATACAATCTTACACCAGCCTCCCACCTTAATTACAATAGATTCCAGGTGCTCTGTTTTCACTTTGATTATATATGTATATATATATATATATATATATATATATATATATCTTGACTCAACTAGTCGCTCGAACCGGAACAATATTTGCAAGCACTCAGAGTGGACGCCCTGACTGAATGTCCACAAACAGAAAACAACTCAACTTGTTACTCTGACATCCAGCCACTAGATTTAATCAACTTTCCTAGGTCACCAAATTCTCTGGTACATCCAGGTGCAGGTGAAGATTCAAAATCAGTCTCAATCTGAATGCAGTAGTGATCCACTGAGCTCTCCAATGGCATTCACGTTCACCAGAGTCTCAGTAAACATGAGCTTACACGCAGGAATGTTTTTTGAGTTGCTGCTAATTCTAGCTAACTCTCCCTAGCTGACTAAACAGTCGGTGACCGGTGACACATGCAAGTTTACTCACAGAGGCCGCTTCCTCTTGTTCACACCGTACACTTTGGGTCTCTCGAGGTTACCAGTGCTTTTGTGCCTCAGACATGTCTGCTCTCTACTCTCTTCCTATGCATTTACCTCGTGTGTCTCTCTACTTTTGTTTTCTCTACTTCCTGTCTTTATCAACAAAATCCCAGGCTTTCTTCTAAGTTTAAAGGGATCCTGTCACCCCCAAAACACCTCTAAACCTATTAAAAGCTGTCCCTAGAGCATATTAACACTTTTCCTACACTCCTTTTACCTCCTAAATGCAGCAAGTGACATTGAAGAAAAATGTTTTTATAGTACCTCGCAGTTTTTATAGTACCTCGCAGTGCGCATTTTGAAGCTGACAGCGCGGCGCCGGTGTAAATACGTCACCCGGCGCCGGGAATGACGCAGATCGCGTCACCCAGCCACACTGCAGCCCGGACGCTATGGGAGAGAGGGGAGGCGCGCAGGGAGGCGGCAATTTGAATCTGGCATGTAGATCACGCCTATTCAGGCGTGATATGAAGAAGAGGGGCAGCCTGGATGAGTGACTATGAATAGATAGTCACTCATTATCATCAGTAATGAGGTACTATAAAAACGTTTTTCTTCAATGTCACTTGCTGCATTTAGGAGGTAAAAGGAGTGTAGGGAACGTGTTAATATGCTCTAGGGACAGCTTTTAATAGGTTTAGAGGTGTTTTGGGGGTGACAGGATCCCTTTAACATATCTTGTTGCATGGTGATCTCTATTGGCCAAACTAAGTTATTGCAGCACATTTTTAGAGAATCAGTGATAATAGCTGATACCAACATACTACAGTCTTTGTCCTGGCGCAAAATACCACCGTACTTAACAATGGACTGGATTCCCTCAAATCAATAATTTCATCTCTAGTCCCAATAGTACTTGATACAGCAGTACAGTCCCAGATTTGGGTCTATGTCCTGCAGTCCTGGGAGTCTTCTGAGTGGCCCGCTCCACCCAGATCCCTTCTGACATACCCTCCTGCCAGGGTAGAAAAATCAGGTCAATGAATGTGAGTTAGGGGTGTGGTAAGGCTGAAATAGTCTATCCATCATTTTCTGTAAAGGTTGGGAGGTATACGTATACTAGTACATCTCCAATTACATGTATATTAGTGATAAAGTAAGTCACATTTTTTTAATTAAAGGGGAACTTCAAAGAGAGAAAGGTTTTTAGTACTTTCCATGCACTGCTACATGATGAAGCAGAGCTGTACACTGCAGTTCTAGGATCTATAGATTGCTTATAAATCAATAAAATCATATTTGCTCCTTTAATCTTCCTCCTCCCTCATGGGACATAACATTTCAGTACGTCAGCTTTATGCAGTAGCAGAGAGCAGGAGGTGTTTTAAGGGCATGGACCCTGGGGGCTGCAGGATCATTCTATATTTCCGTGAGAAGTGATGATGATCTTCCATTGAAAGTTGGAGAGATAGGAAGCTACCATGTTCCTATGAGGGAGGGTAGTCCATGCAGACCTGAATTGATCAGTGTAGTGTTTTGCCTCTGCTCCTAGCCTCACAATAACAGTACACATTATGCATCATCATACAGCAGAGGATCACAGAGAATATTTGTATCTGCTTGGTGACATGATTGCTATTTCAAGCCTGGACCCCTGTCACATAGGATAATATATATTATAGTGTGAGCATGGGGCCAACAGCTGTGCTTCCTGCCACGCCCCCTCCCTATACAGAAATGTGAGGAGGCTGGAATGTAGGATGATCCTGCAGCTGCCAGCATCCACGCCCCCTGCACACCTGCCACACCCGCGACACCTCCTGCTTTCTGCTACTGCATGAAGCTGACATGCTGAAATTCTCTGTCCCATGAGGGGGGGGGTGAGAGCTGAGGAGCAGATATGATTTTATAGAATTATAAGCCATCTATAGATCCTAGAACTGCAGTGTACGGCTCTGCTTCATCGTGTAGGAAGGCAGGGACTGTACTAAAAACTTTTCTCTTACTGGAGTTCCCCTTTAAAAGAAAAAAAGAAACATAACTATAATAATGATATTTTATACAATTAAATATTTAAATGTTTTAAAAATATTGTAGAAATATTAAATTTTGTAATCTATGTAAGTCGTCCACAGGCTATCAGTGTCTGCTCCCCCCTTCGTGATAACTAGGATCTCATTGGTGACATATTTAGTAACCGGATGTTCTGTGTGTAATGGCAGCCTACAGTCTGGACTATATTCTCAGTTCCTTATAGGATATGTTTTTGCTTTGTTTTGGGTTGAAGCAAATATGTATGCAATCGACAGACGCCCTATATTACCAGTGAGGCAATATCTGTGAAAGTCACGACAACATTACATACATTACAAACATAACATAGTATATATTGCATCTGTAATATTAATTGTTTAGCACTATTATTAGATTGTATTATGTATGGAGGGCTTCTATAGTCATGGTATGATGGCATGTACTTAGATATTGTGTGTCACTGCGACTTCATTTTTCATTTCATGGTGTTAGCAGTGTTGTGTAGGTTTGTTATTTAGGCAACTGAATAAAAGCGTTATTTCCTGTGTAGTGCTCATGAATAGGCACCATATGGTGTAGATATTTATACAAAATATGACAGTATATCATATTGAGTACAACACCTGACACAATCCAACAAAAAGTCAACCCTACCACAGGTGGGACAATTCATCTTGTGCAACCTAGATAGGTCCACCAGGGTCTTCTCCAAGCCTAGATAGACACACCAAGGTCTTCTCCAAACCTAGATAGGTCCACCAGGGTCTTCACCAAGCCTAGATATGTCCACCAGGGTCTTCTCCAAGCCTAGATAGACACACCAGGCTCTTCTCCAAGCCTACATATGTCCACCAGGGTCTTCTCCAAGCCTACATATGTCCACCAGGGTCTTCTCCAAGCCTACATATGTCCACCAGGGTCTTCTCCAAGCCTACATATGTCCACCAGGGTCTTCTCCAAGCCTAGATAGGTCCACCAGTGTCTTCTCCAAGCCTAGATAGGTCAACCAGGGTCTTCTCCAACCCTAGATAGGTCCACCAGGGTCTTCTCCAAGCCTAGATAGGTCCACCAGGATCTTCACCAAGCATAGATAGACACACCAGGGTCTTCTCCAAGCCTAGCTTTGTCCACCAGGGTCTTCACCAAGCCTAGATATGTCCACCAGGGTCTTCTCCAAGCCTAGTTAGATCCACCAGGGTCTTCTCTGCCGTTATCTTGACAGTATCAAGTCATCAGATTGCTGGTCTTCCTCTTCGTTTTGTTCCTTCTATTCTTCCGCCCATGATGTCCTTCTCCAGTGATTGCTCTCTTCGTATGATGTGTAGACAAGTTGTAGCTTGGTGATCCTTCCTTCCAGTGACATGTCTGGCTTGATTTGTTCCAGTATTGATGTGTTTGTTCTTCTTGCCATCCATGGTATTGATATCATCATTCTCCAGCTCCACATATTGAAGGCGTTGATTCTCCTGTCTTGTTTCACTGTTTCATAAAGCACAAATTAGAAGTGGATGATGGCTATAACACAGCAATATATGGTGGTGTATACTTAGGCACTGCTACATAGGCACTATACAGTACATTACGTTAGCACTGCAGTGATACCTCCGTTTTCGTCGATAATTTGTCCAAAAACTATTGACGAAATCCGAAAACGATGATAACCGAGGCAGTGATTTCCATAGGAAACAATGTAAAATCAATTCATTGGTTCGAGTCACTGAAAAAGACCTACAAAAATAACATTTCATAGTGAATAAAGATAGCGGTTAATGATAGAATCACTCAGAAACGACTGTAAAAGGTATATGAAACACTAATTTACAGAAAAAAACATTTAATATGATATTTTTATAAAACCTAATTTTGGTATTATGGGAGATGCCGAGGAGGGGAGAGAGGGTGCACATTTTATTGTTTGGAAGGGGAATCACATTTTTTAAGGCAAAATCAGCGATGTATAGACACAAACTGACAAAAAGCGAGGCATCGACGAAACCCGAGTCATTAAAACAAATCTATGAAAACCGAAACCGACTATATCCGAAGTCAACGAAAACCGAGGTATCACTGTATATGGCAAAGGCAACTCTGTATAACGTACCATAGTTATTTAGGCAAATTAATAGAAATGAATAGATTCAACCACACCGTGTACCAGTGGCTGACACAAACAGAAAAGGGCCCCCGTGCAAGAACAGTACATGGGCCCTTTCCAGTCCAATATTTCTGAATATAACAGCCGCTTTGTGCTGATTTGGAAGTGTAAATGGGCCCCTGTGCGGCTGCACCAATAAATATGTCTGCCCCTGCCCTATACAGCACAAGGCAGCATCCACCAAATGGCAGGCCCTGCCACCAATGCCCATGTTACAGCCAAAGATGTTCAAAAACCTATCCCCGCTATGCTTCCCTGGATTTCCTTAAAGGGGTATCAGGGCATTTGCTATTGATGACCTATCGGCATACTTTCAGTATCGGAGACTGGAAGTTAGTGGGCGTGATGCCCGCCTTCTATATCTTTCTGCGCGCTCTACCTGGTTAATTCCGTTTGGCCGGTTGTTTCTACTGACGGAGTCTGTGACCAAGCCCCCCACCACAACTCTGTTCCCTGACACTGCAAGGTGAGTATGCCCCGATAAGTGGCCCATTGCCATATCGCGCAGGAGATGCTGAGCCTCACCCACTGAGCCAGTCATGTCCACTGACTAAGCTGGCCACCACACCCATTAACTCCAGTCCTCTCTTCAACCAAGGTGACAATGCCAGCACACAGGTGACATATGCAACAACTAATTATAAGTAGGCTGGGGGGAAGGCACAATATGCCAACTACCAAACGGAAGGAAACTTTGGGACACACCCTACAAGGCGGACTTCATGACCACCAACTAAGGCTGCCTTCACATTTGCATATGTGAACGCAGCTTATGCTGCGTTCCCATACGCAGTCAAACGCATGCGCACTGCGTTCCTATGTTTAACATAGGAACGCATAGTGCCTGCGTTTGCTGCGTTCGGGTGCGGATGCGGACGATATCTGCTCCTTCCAGGGTCCAGCGTCCGCACCCGGGACGCAGCATGTTGCATTTTTTGTGCGCTCGGGGACCTTGGAAAATCAGCAAGCGTTCCCAAGCGCACAAAACATGCATTGTCGTCAATGGGTCCGCAGTGTTCTGCGCTTGACAGCGCAGGAGAACGCTACGGACCCATTGAAAAATCTCCCGGTGGCCGCCGGTGATGTCACAGGAGATCACCGACGGCCACTGGGAGATCAGCTCAGCCTCTGATGGCCTCCTCCTCCCCGCCGCCGGTAATACCCTAGCGGTGTCGGTGGGGAGAAACAGCTGATGTGACAGCTGTTTGAATATTCCCGCGCCGACATCTCCTCTCGGTGTCGGCGCGGGAGATTCAAACAGCTGTCAAATCAGCTGTTTCTCCCCGCCGACACGTCCCGGAGCTTACCGGCGGCCGGGAGGAGGAGATCTCCGGCTCTGATCTCCGCCCCCGGACACCGCCGATTGGCTGCCGGGCTGCACAGTGATGTGTCCGCAGGCGGACATTCTCCGCTGCGGACACATCAAAATGACACCGCTTTTGACTTCGTTTGTGTCTGCATGCCATCAGCATGCAGACACAAACGCTAATGTGAAGGTAGCCTAAGCGGGCAACACCCACAGGTTTCAGGTCCCTGATATTGCAAGTATGCCAACCTATCTATATGATAGGTCATTATAAAATCGGATTGGTGGGAGTTCGGTCTTTATGCCCCAATTTTTAAGTAATAATCCTGGAAAATTTGTACTGTCTTGGGCCTAAAATGGGCAAGGTCTACACAACCCCGGCCATATATAGGTGTTTCTGGTTGGTGTGGGATGGGATCAGGACTAAAGCCTCTACATTGTGAACCCTAATGTTAGTAACTATGAAAAAGAAATGGATAATGTAAAAAGGCACCACCATACAAATACAAGGAAGTAGGAGGAGGTTTCCTACTACGGCAGTAATCTGCAGATTTTGCAACACTGTGGCTCATAACAACCAATCACAGCGCAGCTCTCAGTCTTCCAGAGCAGTTTCAGAATTTAAAGCTGAGCTGTGATTGGTCGTTAAGGGAAACAGAGTTTTCATAGATAAGGCCCCTGTGGTTGTCACCTCATTACTTCAAGGAATTTCTATCCTCATTTTTCCTTATCATCCTCAGACTATAGAGACGTATTGAGCCCGGAGGCCATTATCACTCTCACTGTATTTTGTATTTATTAAGGTGTTGCCATATATCTGTATGTAAATATTCTCCACATACAATAAACCGGTCTCATTCGTTGTAGGTTTGGGTCATGATCCACATCAAATCCATGTTTAAATATCTTTATTGACATGGTATAAAAAATACACAGACGTAATAATACATATACAAATATTACCCTGGCCGTACTGAGGAGTCAAGATACAGCAAAGCAAAGGACATGTTTTTGTTTTGATGTTATAGAGTTTTCTTCAGTAATAAGTTTGGATATGTGATATCCTCAGAGAATAGGGTCTTGAAATGCTCAGTTGTCAAAGAGCAATGGCCGCATCCCAGAGATGTCCAGATACAGCACCCAATGTATCCTGAGAAAGTGACTCTAACTTGATAAGGTAAAGAATATTCATACCGTGAATATCACATAGGGGAGGAACACTTCTGTTCCTCCTCCCCTGTGTGACATCTGTCACAGCCCCTTTGGGTTTCATAGTGTATTAATATACACTGCGAAACCCAAATAAAATTAAAGCAAATGTGTGAAAAATAATAAAGAATGAATAGTTACCTTCCGCCGGATCTTCGGGAGCTGGGAGATCCTCCACAGGTATCAACCTGCCAGGGCCTGTGAACGCTGATTGGCCCGCTCGTGGTCATGTGATATGTGACGTCCTATGACAATGACATATCACATGACCGCGAGTGGAAAATCAGCGTTCTTGGAAGGTCCTGGCAGGTCGATGCCTGCGCCTGCTCCTGGCTCCCCGAACACCAAGCGGAGGGTAAGTACCATATTCATTCTTTATTATTTTTCACACATTTGCTTCAATTTAATTTGGATTTCATAGTGTATATTAATACACTACGAAACCCAAAGGGGCTGTGACAGATGTCACACAGGGTGGGATGAACAGGATTGTTCCTCCCCTGTGTGACATCAGCACCGCCATATTCCCGTTCGAATTGTGCATCGTCTGAATGACGATACTTAATTCCCACTGGAATAATGGGCTCCTATGGGAGAAAGCGCGAGCACAGATGCGCAAAGAATTGACATGCCAATTCTTTTTACGCCCGCGCTTTCTCCCATAAAAGCGCTGTGTATTATTATGCAGTGTCTGTACAGCAAAGTGAATTTCAGACACAGAACCACATTGCGCATTTTTAAAATGTGCGCGCAAAAAAAGTGAGATGTGTGAACGTAGCCTTAGTATGCATCTAAAAATGAGTGATCACACCATGGAGAGATGTTGCACCAAGTGGACTGACATGAATCATGGCTCCAACACAAGAGATGTCAATTGAAACAAAGGAGAGGATTATCAAACTCTTAAAGGAGGGTAAATCAACACGCAATGCTGCAAAAGATGTTGGTTGTTCACAGTCAGCTGTGTCTAAAATCTGGACCAAATACAAACAACATGGGAAGGTTGTTAAAGGGAAACATACTGGTAGAACAAGGAAGACATAAAAGCGTCAAAACCGGAAACTTAAAGTAATATGTCTCCAAAACAGGAAATGCACAACAACAAATGAGGAACAAATCGGAGGAAACTGGAGTCAATGTCTGTGACCGAACTGTAAGAAGGTGCCTAAAGGAAATGGGATTTACGTACAGAAAAGCTAAACAAAAGCCATCATTAACACCTAAGCAAAAAAAAACAAGGTTACAATGGGCTAGGGAAAAGCAATCGTAGACTGTGGATGACTGGATGAAAGTCATATTCAGTGATGAATCGCGAATCTGCATTGGGCAAGGTGATGATGCTGGAACTTTTGGTTGGTGTCGTTGCAATGAGATTTATAAAGATGACTGCATGAAGAGAACATGCAAATTTCTACAGTCATTGATGATATGGGGCTGCATGTCAGGTAAAGGCACTGGGGAGCTCGTCGGAGGAGGTGATGCATCATGATGAAATAAAGGTTTGTCACCTATTTTCTAATGCCCCCGTGGTTATTGTGCCCCAGTGCTCCTACTTAGACCGCTCTTGTTTATTCCTATTTATCTCTGATGGGGAAGGGGGGTGTTAACCAGGGTTATTCAGGAGTCAGGGCTCCGCTGGCGGTCCAGACCTCACCACCATCAGGAAATCTCTGGAATAAGGGACAGTGCAGGATCTCCTAGTCAGAGGATTAGATAAGGTTTCCCTACTTCTAATGATCGTATCAGACCCCCTGACATCTGCTCTCTAGCATTATCCCTGCTATCTGGAGAAACTGAGAATTACATGTTTTACTTCCTGACAAGTGGTGACTGAGCACATGCAGCTACCTCCTCTTATTATTATTATTATTATATAACACTCCTGTATAAGTGAATGGCAAAACACATATGTACGTCCACTTATCCATTGACAGCAATAGCAAGGTAGATGTTGGTGGAAATCTTGTGCTAGAGAGTGAGCAGGTCCCAAACAGGACTGGCACAAGCACTGGCCACACCTGGGCAAGTGCCTATGGTGCATGGGGAACCCATTCTGCCCATTGGTGTGCACACTACATGTAAGAATGGGCTCAAGAGCTGTGTTATACAGCGGGTGCCAAAGTTTAGCTGATGCAATTGGCACTAACTCTGATCACAGCAGTTTAACCCATTAGATGCCACTATCAACCACGACACAGAGGTTACAAATGGGAGAAGGCGTTTCTTCCAACATCATTTCATGCCAATCCTTCGCCGCAACATGATTATGCGGTGCAAATGGCAGTGTCAGGGCAGCCGGAGGGAGTCTATACAGAGCCCCATGTATGCCATGTTTGTAGGCCTGCCTATATTTGCCTGTGTCTGGGCTTCATAGGTCATAGGTAATTTTTCATTACACTGCAATATTACAGTATCGCAGTGTATTATATAATGAATGAGGGGTCAAGTTCCCTTGGGGAATAAAAAAATGTAAAAAAAAAAAACACAAGAAAAATATATTAAAAAATTAGGAAAAGTTTAAATACGTGCCCCCCTTTTTTCAGGAATATATAAAATACATAAAAAAGGAAATAAAAATGAACCACATAATACGTATTTGATATCGCTGCATGTGTATCTGTCCAAAGTAATAAAATATAATGTTTAAGCAATGCTGAAATGTAATGGGATTGTCAGATTTGTTAGTTTTGGTCACTTTGGCCTCCCAAGAAATGGAATAAAAAATATGACAGTTCGGCCCAGATGTGTGAAGTCTGCAGAGTAGATATGAATATAGACCCCAACTCAGACTGTGAGCCCCACTGGGGCCTGGGACTGTTATGTTATCAAAGATGGGAGGTGAAGGTGGGGGGTCACTGATAAAACCAATGTTATGTTTCGCCCCTTCCCCCAGTGTATGGCAGAGACATCTCCTGTCATACAAACCTCTCCATGTGGACATCTGGCTTGTAATCAGCAGCTGTAACATGAGGGGAGTAAACACTGGGGGAAGGGGCCCAAAGTGAGAGTTATGTGTGGAATTTAGCCCCCTGGGGATATGGTGGCCAGGCCATCTCTGTGCATACATTGTCCTGGCCTATTCGTGTCACTCTTAAATGCAACTCAATAATAATAGTAATCGAAAGTGGCACATTGTGGGCATAGTTAATAATATGTTCCATGCTGAGGATATGTATGTATGTAATGTGCCCCATCCTAAGGGTGTAGTGTATAATGTGCCCCACAGTGAGGGCAGGTATATAATGTGCCCCATCCTGAGGGCAGAGTGTATAATGTGCCCCATCCTGAGGGCAGAGTGTATAATGTGCCCAACACTGAGGGCAGAGTGTATAATGTGCCCCATCCTGAGGGCAGAGTGTATAATGTGCCCCATCCTGAGGGCAGCGTGTATAATGTGCCCCATCCTGAGAGCAAAGTGTATAATGTGCCCCATCCTGAGGGCAGCGTGTATAATGTGCCCAACACTGAGGGCAGCGTGCATAATGTGCCCCATCCTGAGGGCAGCGTGTATAATGTGCCCTATCCTGAGGGCAGCGTGTATAATGTGCCCCATCCTGAGGGCAGAGTGTATAATGTGCCCCATCCTGAGGGCAGAGTGTATAATGTGCCCCATCCTGAGGGCAGAGTGTATAATGTGCCCCATCCTGAGGGCAGCGTGTATAATCTGCCCCATCCTGAGGGCAGCGTGTATAATGTGCCCCATCCTGAGGGCAGAGTGTATAATGTGCCCTATCCTGAGGGCAGAGTGTATAATGTGCCCCATCCTGAGGGCAGCGTGTATAATGTGCCCCATCCTGAGGGCAGCGTGTATAATGTGCCCCATCCTGAGGGCAGCGTGTATAATGTGCCCCATCCTGAGGGCAAAGTGTATAATGTGCCCCATCCTGAGGGCAAAGTGTATAATGTGCCCAACACTGAGGGCAGTGTGTCTAATGTGCCCAACACTGAGGGCAGAGTGTATAATGTGCCCAACACTGAGGGCAGCGTGTCTAATGTGCCCAACACTGAGGGCAGAGTTTATAATCTGCCCCATCCTGAGGGCAGCGTGTATAATGTGCCCCATCCTGAGGGCAGCGTGTATAATGTGCCCCATCCTGAGGGCAGCGTGTCTAATGTGCTCAACACTGAGGGCAGAGTTTATAATGTGCCCCATCCTGAGGGCAGCGTGTATAATGTGCCCCATCCTGAGGGCAGCGTGTATAATGTGCCCCATCCTGAGGGCAGAATGTATAATGTGCCCCATCCTGAAGGCAGTGTGTATAATGTGCCCCATCCTGAGGGAAGCGTGTATAATGTGCCCCATCCTGAGGGCAGCGTGTCTAATGTGCCCCATCCTGAGGGCAGCGTGTCTAATGTGCCCCATCCTGAGGGCAGCGTGTATAATGTGCTCCATCCTGAGGGCAGTGTGTATAATGTGCCCCATCCTGAGGGCAGCGTGTATAATGTGCCCCATCCTGAGGGCAGCGTGTATAATGTGCCCCATCCTGAGGGCAGTGTGTATAATGTGCCCCATCCTGAGGGCAAAGTGTATAATGTGCCCCATCCTGAGGGCAGCGTGTCTAATGTGCCCAACACTGAGGGCAGAGTTTATAATCTGCCCCATCCTGAGGGCAGCGTGTATAATGTGCCCCATCCTGAGGGCAAAGTGTATAATGTGCCCCATCCTGAGGGCAGTGTGTCTAATGTGCCCAACACTGAGGGCAGAGTTTATAATCTGCCCCATCCTGAGGGCAGCGTGTATAATGTGCCCCATCCTGAGGGCAAAGTGTATAATGTGCCCCATCCTGAGGGCAAAGTGTATAATGTGCCCCATCCTGAGGGCAGAGTGTATAATGTGCCCCATCATGAAGGCAGAGTGTATAATGTGCCCCATCCTGAAGGCAGAGTGTATAATGTGCCCCATCCTGAGGGCAGTGTGTATAATGTGCCCCATCCTGAGGGCAGTGTGTATAATGTGCCCCATCCTGAGGGCAGCGTGTATAATGTGCCCCATCCTGAGGGCAAAGTGTATAATGTGCCCCATCCTGAGGGCAGTGTGTATAATGTGCCCCATCCTGAAGGCAGAGTGTATAATGTGCCCCATCCTGAAGGCAGCGTGTATAATGTGCCTCATCATGAGGGCAGTGTGTATAATGTGCCCCATCCTGAGGGCAGCGTGTATAATGTGCCCCATCCTGAGGGCAGCGTGTATAATGTGCCCCATCCTGAGGGCAGAGTGTATAATGTGCCCCATCCTGAGGGCAGAGTGTATAATGTGCCCCATCCTGAAGGCAAAGTGTATAATGTGCCCCATCCTGAGGGCAGTGTGTATGATGTGCCCCATCCTGAGGGCAGCGTGTATAATGTGCCCCATCCTGAGGGCAGCGTGTATAATGTGCCCCATCCTGAGGGCAGAGTGTATAATGTGCCCCATCCTGAGGGCAGCGTGTATAATGTGCCCCATCCTGAGGGCAGTGTGTATAATGTCCTCCATCCTAATGGTGAAATGATGCTGGGACTCTCTGGGGCGGTGGTTGCCATAGGCTAGTGCTGTGATTGATCCACCCTAGCACTCTGCATTGAACTGTGAGTCCCTCATGTGAGTGGGTGCAGATGATCTAACTTGTAGGGCCTTTAGTCCAGTCCGGTCACACTCCTTACCCAGTCCCCAAGTGTGCCAGGGAGGGACGAGAGACATTTGTAAAAACATCAGTAGGCAGTACTCTTCTTATCTTTTGGGTAACACAGAGGCACAATCTTAATGGTTACTGCCGACAACATGTACTTATGAACATTTTTTTGCAAGTTAGGTGAATTAGGCCAACTTCACATACATATACCACCATGGACAGTGATTTCTTGCATGAGGATGCTCAACACGGCTCTTCCCTCCCTTTTTGCGTCAATCGGGCAGCACTCTATCTTCTTCTTGGTCCTCCAAGCCTGACCACCTCACTTGACTCGCTGGACCTGACCTCTGTCTCATACTCACCTTCTGGCAGTTTAACCTTTTTCCAGCATGGCTCCGGTCAGTCTGCATAGATTTGTGACCTGGCAGTAGCTCCAGAATTTCATAGAGGTCACTTTTCAATGCAATTCTATTGGAGCCTCATTATGGCCTCGATATGGCCTTATAGAATTCCATTTAGCTCCTGTGATGTGACTTTTGACTTCCGGCCAGTCATGGGTTACAGGCACAGGATGGCGCTGTGGGACCGGAGTGGAGTCGGTAAGAGATGACTGGGAAGGTAAGTATATGACTGGGGGCAGGGGAATTAAAGAATTAGATTTAAAGTGCCACTACAGCGGTCGGCAAAAAAACACCTGCTGGAGTGGAGCTAAATCCAGTACCAACCGATGTAGAGGATCCAGTTCCTGCCCCTCCCACAACAGGAAAGGCAATTGAAACGGACGGTTCTGATCTCGATGAAGAAGAAGTTATGGATTGGCATGATGTATTACCTGATCCAGACCAATCTGAAGGTCAGCCGCACTGGCTGAGCCAGATTTAGAGGATCTGGTAAGAGATCCGTCATTATCTAAAGAAAAGTCAGAACTGCTAGATTCTAGACTTCAAGATATTTCTACAACGAGGCATCAGAACTTCACGCTTTCGTCATTGACACCAAGTTACCTCCATACCATGCAATGGAAAGGGATGTCTGTTTCTCTACTGATGTGAATGGTCTTATGATGGTGTTAGATGGTACATGTTCTCAATGAATGGAGGCAATTCATAGACTCTAGCAAAACCAGTTTGAAAGCCGTTTTGTTGCACAATGGTAACGAAAATACATGTGTTTCGTTGGCTGTTACGGTTGGAATAAGAGACCAATGCTTCTATGGAGATAACTTTGAAAATGGTCAAATACTCAAAAGATAAATGGAACATTTGTACTGACCTGAAAGAGGTGGCACTGCTGCTTGGCCTCCAGTTAGGATACACGAAACGTGTGTTTCTTGGACAAATGCAACAGTTGTGATGACAGCAATCATTACAAAGTGAGACAGTGTCCTCTCAGAGTCCAGCACACAGTTGGTCGGTACAATATACAACACAAATCACTGGCCGGTACACTTCAAGGTTATCTTCCTCCACTTCACATTAAACTTGGTTTAATAAGAAATGTTCTACTTGCAATTGATCATGATGGAAATGGATTCCAGTACGTGAAGGAGATGTTTTACCCCAGACCTCGTCTTAGCCACTCATACAGCCAGATGAGATCCCATACACTGCACTGATGAGGGGCCATCACCCCGAAATGTAGCGTCTGCATATTGAGATTCTGATCTGGCACAAATCCGAAGTCATATTGAAGGACTTGTTAAAGAGTTGACTTTTAGGATTGTTACCTTCAATAGGTGGCACTAAAGTTTGTCTACTTCCTTCCCGAAGTGACTATTTGCAAATAGTTTGGCACACTGAAAACTGAGGCTAAAATGAAGTCCGGAATTTTCATTGGCCCCAAAATCAACAAACCAATACAGGATTCAGAACAAAACTCAAGCCTCAGGAGCTTGCAGCTTGGGATGCATTTGTGATGGTAGTGCAGAACCTCCTTGAGAACAGACAAGCTGAAAACCCTGCATGCTTAAAGCGTATGGACAACCTGGCTCCTGAATGTCATTGACAAATACAACCCCTGGCAAACATTATGTAATCCCCTGGCTCGGAGGATGTTCATTCAGTTGTTTAATGTTGTACAAAAAAAGCAGATCACAGACATGACACAAAACTAAAGTCATTTCAAATGGCAACTTTATGGCTTTAAACACTAAAAGAAATCAAGATTAAAAATGTGGTAGTCAGTAAGGGAATTCTGAGGAAAAAATGATGGAATCACCCTGTAAATTCCCAAAACTAACACCTGCAACAAATAAGATCTGCTCGTTAGTCTGCATTTAAAAAGGAGTGATCACACCTTGGAGAGCTTGGAGAGATTATCCAACTCTTAAAAAGCAGGTAAATCAACACGCAATGTTGCAAAAGATGTTGGTTGTTCGCAGTCAGCTGTGTCTAAAATCTGGACCAAATACAAACAACATGGGAAGGTTATTAAAGGGAAACATACTGGTAGACCAAGGAACACATGAAAGCATCAAGACCGGAAACTTAAAGCAATATGTCTCCAAAACAGGAAATGCACAACAACAAATGAGGAACGAATGGGAGGAAACTGGAGTCAATGTCTGTGACCGAACTGTAAGAAACCACCTAAAAGAAATGGGATTTACATTCAGGAAATATAAACATAAGCCAACATTAACACCTAAACAGAAAAAACAAGGTTATAATGGGCTAAGGAAAAGCAATCGTGGACTGTGGATAACTGGATGAAAGTCATATTCAGTGATGAATCGCAAATCTGCATTGGGCAAGGTGATGAAGCTGGAACTTTAGTTTGGGGTCGTTCCAATGAGATTTATGAAGATGACTGCCTGAAGAGAACATGCAAATTTCCACAGTCATTGATGATATGGGGCTGCATGTCAGGTAAAGGCACTGGGGAGATGGCTGTCATTACATCTTCAATAAATGCTCAAGTTTACATTGATATTTTGGACACTTTTCTTATTCCATCAATTGAAAGGATGTTTGGGGATGATGAAATCATTTATCAAGATGATAATGCATCCTGCCATAGAGCAAAAACTGTGAAAACATTCCTTAAAAGAAGACACATAAGGTCAATGTCATGGCCTGCAAACAGTCAGGATCTCAATCCAATTGAAAATCTTTGGTGGAAGTTGAAGAGAATGGTCCATGACAAGGCTCCAACCTGCAAAGCTGATCTGGCAACAGCAATCAGACAAAGTTGGAGCCAGATTGATGAGTACTGTTTGTCACTCATTAAGTCTATGCCTCAGAGACTGTAAGCTGTTATTAAAGCCAGAGGTGGTGCAACAAAATGCTAGTGATGTATTGGAGTGTTGTTTTGTTTGTTTATTTTTCATGATTCCATAATTTTTTCCTCATAATTGAGTGATTCCATAATTTTTTCCTCATAATTGAGTGATTCCATAATTTTTCCCCTCTGCTTGGTCTGAAAAAAATTACCCTTATTGACTACCACATTTTTTATCTTGATTTCTTTTAGTGCTTCTTAAAGCCATAAAGTTGCCATTTGATATGACTTTAGTTTTGTGCCAGGTCTGTGATCTGCTTTTTTTGTACAACATTAAACAACTGAATGAACATCCTCCGAGCCAGGGGATTCCAGAATTTTTGCCAGGGGTTGTACATTTCTTACATTCCCATCTTGACATATTTCCACCCAATTTGGGACAAACATGGAGAGAGGTTCCATAAAGATATTTCTACAATGGAGAAGAGATATCAAGGTCGCTGGAATCCTAACATGATGGGGGACTATTGCTGGTTTTGCAACAGGCAAATATGAACACTCACAAGCGCAAAAGCAGATGTAGAAGCTGGAGAACTTCTAACAGTACTGGACCCTTACTCAAGTAAGACTTTTAAACTGGAATACAAGACTTTTTGGAATGTTGTTATTCCATTGTTATTATTTAACGGCCTTCAGCTGGATCTCGACCGAAGTAGACTTCATGAATGCATGCTTTGTAGGAAGATTGATCTTGTGCAGCCTAGATAGCTCCACAAAGGTCTTTTCCAATCCTAGGTAGGTTGACTAGGGTCTTCTCCAAGCCTAGTTAGGTCCACCAGGGTCTACTCCAAGCCTAGATATTTCCACCGGGCTCTTCTCTAAGCCTAGATATGTCTACCAGAATCTTCTCCAAGCCTATATAGGTCCACCAGGGTCTTCTCCAAGCCTAGATGGGACTACCAGGGTCTTTTCCAAGCCTAGATAGGTCCACCAGGGTCTTCTCCAAGCCTAGTTAGGCTCACCAGGGTCTTCTCCAAGGCTTGATAGAGCCACCATGGTCTTCTCCAAGCCTAGTTAGGTCCACCAGGGTCTTCTCCAAGCCTAGATATTTCCACCGGGCTCTTCTCTAAGCCTAGATATGTCTACCAGAATCTTCTCCAAGCCTAGATAGGTCCACCAGGGTCTTCTCCAAGCCTAGATGGGTCTACCAGGGTCTTTTCCAAGCCTAGATAGGTTCACCAGGGTCTTCTCCAAGCCTAGTTAGGCTCATCAGGGTCTTCTCCAAGCCTTGATAGGGCCACCAGGGTCTTCTCCAAACCTAGATAGGTCCTCCAGGGTCTTCTCCAAGCCTAGATAGGTTCACCAGGGTCTTCTCCAAGCCTTCATAGGGCCACCAGGGTCTTCTCCAAGCTTATATAGGTCTACTAGGGTCTTCTCCAAGCTTAGATAGGTCCACCAGGGTCTTCTCCATTGTCATCTTGATAGTATCAAGCCATCGGGTTGCTGGTCTTCCTCTTTGCCTTGTTCCTTCTATTCTTCCGACCATGATGTCCTTCTCCAGTGATTTCTCTGTATGTATGATGTGTAGACAAGTCGTAGCTTGGTGATATTTGCTTCCAGTGACATGTCTGGCTTGATTTGTTCCAAAATTGATTTATTTCTTCTTCTTGCCATCCAAGGTATTGATAACATCGTTCTCCAGCATCACCCATTTTCCTATACTGTTTACTATGAATACTTTGATGTAGATCAGGTAATTGTTGAGGTAAAACTCATTCTGTTAAAAATGCTTTCTAAGTGCTTAATTTATTTGGGCAAACTTATGCATAGCAAAATATCCTGACATGTTATAACAATTCTGACTACGGATTTGGAACATGCACATTCGATTTAGTCTAGGACACATGGTTTTTGCCCAGAAGCAGCTGAAAAATGTTTTGAGGTTGTACTGTGAATGTGCCCCATTCTGAGGGCATAACCTTCCCTTCCCTTTGCCAACCTCCAGTTCAGCGTTGTCTCCAGAACCAGGACAGTGCAGTCAAGCCTCTTTTGCTGTCTCTGTCTCTCTTACTGGGTGTCTCTTTCTCTGGTGGTTTCTCAGCGCTATAAGCTAGTCTCTCCGCTCCTCTCAATGCCTCCGCACACAGAGCTCAGGTACCAACAGCCACAGGTGCTCAGTTGTACCACTCCCCGGTACTGCTCCCTAGTTTGTCCACCTTCTCCAAGTTGTGTCGGGTGTCCGGCCACAGCTCCCATTAGGAACTCTGGGCCTCCAGTTTCAACGGTTCGGAATTACAGCTTGTGAGCCTTGTTCAGGGCCGGTTCCCTGTGTTGTCCACCAGCCGCTCTGTACTCTCTGGGATCTATGTCTCGTTCCATGCCCCAAGGGCTCTGCCTTTCCTCCACACTCGCTGGTCTTTCCCTCCCGGGGCGAGTGTGGTCGTGCCCAAGCCCACGGAAGCCAACACCGCTTAGCTCCTGACTCTGAATCCTTCCTCTCCTTCTCCTTTTTTCCTACTACTACAACTACTCCTTTTTTCCTTCCTGGCTACGCTTGGGTCCTCCCTCTGGGTCCACCCACCATCCCGGGGTCCCTAAGTGTTGTGTGTGTGGTGTGTGTGTGTGTGTGTGTGTGTGAAGCTCTACTGCGCCATCCCAGCACCTGGAGAGCAGTGGCACAACTCTCCCTCTAATGGAAGAGTGCAGTACCTCTGTTGGTGGCAGCCTGCCCGATGAGGCGCGACAAGTGAGACAGGGGAGTCCCCAGTATGAGAGAAAGGACTGGAACTATGGACAATGTACTAATTCAGCCTTTGCCTCTGATCCTTGCAGATGAAGTACATAAACGTTGGTGTGGACCTGATGGAACGGGTCAATACTGTTCTGGCAGAATTGGAACAGTGTCCTAAAAAGCAACCCCTATCGTCTATGCAAGCAGGCCCCTACGGGCAGCATCGGGTTGGAGCTAATCAGGACTTAGTGGGTGCGCAGCCAGTGGCTGGAATGCCGAACATAGCTGGTGTAAGGTACTGAAAGGTGGAGAGTGGTCTGCACCAAAGAGAAAACCGAAATAATCTCAAGACTGTAACGTTTAAAGATTGTTTCCATGTTTCAAGAGACTGTTTGAGTAAAGAACTCTTGTTTGATATGATTGTCTCTTTGTGCGCTTTGCCCCTCATCTAGGGTAACAACAAACTAAACCTTTCAACCGGGGAGACGGCACGCGATGCTGCGGATGTGATGGGGATGATCCGTGGCCTACACCCATATTTGAACCTGACTACCAGACCCCTGGGATGTAGACCCCTCAACACTTATTTGACCCTATTTGGAGATATTGGATGTCTGCCTTCTAAAGTAAAAGAATATATTTGACTGGGTGACCATACTTGATCCCAGGAAATCATTAAAAGAAATCTGGTTTAGACAACCTACTGTCCAGAGCCTCCTTAGGATCCCCCCATTTGGATTTCCAAGCCATTCATTAGAGCAGAGAGGGACTACCGTAATCCCTCAATCTGGAGGACTTGTTTTATCCTTGCATAACAAACAATACCTTTTATGCCAGACCTGGCATGTCACTCTCTATAAGGAGAAATGACCTGCCCCAGGGTATGGGGTACTCGGAACCGGGCTATCATACAGTTCCACAGAGTCACAGGGGTCTAAACCCAGTTCTGTGGCCCTGGGGGCAGCTGTAAAAGGGCGGTTCTGGCTTGGTAGGGAAAGTGGTGATGGATAAGGGAGTTATTTGTGACGCCCCGCATGGTATGTAGCTATAGGTGGCCACCACTGCTGCAGAACTTCCGGGGATGATGGACGGGCAGCTGGGATGGAGCAGCTCCCACGGGCGGCGCGGATCCCTGGGGCACTGGAAGTAGTAAAGGTGTAGGGTGCAGGATGGCAGGAGCAAAGCAACAGACAGACTCACGGTTGGTTGGTTCCTCAGTCCTTTTACTGGTGTAACAGTAGTACTGGCAGTTGGAAAGCTTAGTCCATACACCTGAGACCAACTTGGGGTAATCCTCACCTGACCGTTTCTGAGGCCTCCTTGCTGCGCTTGGATGCGGGTGCCTGCTGCTGCATAAGCTAGGTTGCTAGCCCTCTCTCTCTCCTGCTTGGTGCTGGTATGGCAGGCAACTCGAGTCCTTTATTAGCCCCTTGGTTCGGGCAGCTGTCCCGGGCTCTGTACACTGCTTTGTCCCCGGGTACAGTGTGCCTGGGGAACTTGGAATCCCCACCTTCTGGTAATGGCTGCTGGGTCGTTAGACCCTGAAAGCCTCGGACTCCGGTGTCCGTTCTTGGCGCTATTCCTCTGGGCTGAGCACGACACCACTCCACTCCTTAGGTGTTTCTACATTTCCTCAGACTCCTGTCTTGACTCCTCACGCTGAGTTAGCTGCCCTGGGACGAGCTTAGTGCAGCTACCAGTCCACAGGATGTCTTCCTCAGTCCTCCTAAAACTGAACTAACTCTACCCCAGACCTGAATTTATAGGGGAGCTCACTCTGAAGCCGGGTCTTGGTCTCCCCCTTCAGGCCTGGAGGCAGAAAGGTGTTGTGTGCTGTTACAGTCTGGTGTGGATACCCTTCTGTTGCTCTCAAGCGTGACACTACTACTCGGGGCAGTAATGACACTGTGGCACTTGGACCCTGGGGTGCCACAGAAACCTTATCCCTTTGATTTCAATGGGCCCTCTTGAAGACTGATTAGGCTGCTATCCTGAAGAAGAGACCAGAGTTGTCTCGAGAGCTTGCTTTCCTTTTTCTTACCATTTTTTCAGTTCGTCATTAAAAGGTATCAACCACTGAGGACTCTCAGCTTCTAATATTTTTCTATCTACTGGCTAACACCTTATCAATAGGCATTGTGTAATACCTTGTTTGCCCACTGGTGGCACTGGAGGGAATGTGCACGCTTGATACCAGATCCAGTTGATCCTTGAAGATCCCAGCATCTGGAATCCTATCATGAGCTCATTATTCTGGGACCCTTCTAAGAAAATGGGAACTCTGAGCAATGGATGGAAGTAACACAAACACAGCGCCACCCCTGTGTACAGGTTGTGTGTGATATTGCAGATAATCTCCATTTAAGTGAATGGGCCTATGCTGTAATACCACATGTGACCTGTAAACAGGGGTGGCGCTGTTTTTGAAAGACTGCAGTAAAATTTTATTAATCCTGGATATTCCCTTTAAGAACATAACAATTGATCAGTTTATGAAAGGTCACACATTTTCCAGTATTGAATACACAGTCAAATCCTGAATGTATCCAGCTTGGACATGAGATATTTGCAAGCTATGTTGATTCATTTATTTTACTTATCATTTTTTTATCATTACTTTACATATCATTTTACAATTTATGTTTTCTTGTTTTTAATTAATCTCTTGTTTTTCATTTATATTAGTTTAGATTTTTTTTATTCTATTTGGTCTATTTTTTATTATTATTATTACTATTATTATTATTATTATTTACTTTCTATAAAAAAAATTTATAACATTTTCATTATTTTTTTTTATATTTTTTATATTTCCTATTTAATTTTTTGTTATTTTTTCAATATGTTTTTATTTTTTTTATGTTATTTTACATAGTTTGTTTGGTAGACTTATTTTATTTTTATTAGTGGACTTCATAGCGCTAGATAAGTCATCAAAAAAAAGAAAGTATTAAATGATTTTCTATTTTTTTTATCTAATATTGTATTTGTTTACTTTTATGTTTTTATTATTTTTTTCTCTTGTTTTTTTTTCTTTCTAGGTTTTCATCACCTTTTGGTATATTATTCTACTGAAGGAAAATAGCCCTACATGTGTAACTAGCTGGGTGCCCGATGCACATGCATCGGGATTCTAGCAGAGCGAGTCTCTGACTCGCAATGGCCGCTTCGCGGCCAATGCTTCGCGCTGCTAAGGCGACTCGCCATGCCCGCTGCGCGGGCATAGCGAGTCGCCTTAGAACTGCTCGCAATGGCCGCTGCGCGGCCAATGCTTCGGGCGTATCCACATGACCACGCTGACTCGCAGCGTGAGCGGACTCAAAAGGGGCAAAAAAAACCATTCGTGATTATGTAATAGATTTGTGCTGATTTGTGTGTGTCTGGCAGGAGGAACCTTATGTGCCCAGAGGAGGAGGTGGAGGAGGATGAAGAAGAGGAGGAGGGCGGGGGAGAACACAGAGGTTGGACTGTGAGGGGTGGAAGAATCACAGACACATGAGGTCCAGGAATGTGCTAAACCGAAGACCAAGGAAAGCAAGAGAGTGTCAACTAAAACCAGCCTGCCACTCTACGAGACACAGCCTGAACACAGGTAAGTCGTCTTTGGACCTATATGATAAGGAGGTCATCATCACTATAGGTTTATACAGTGGTGTAACTTGAATCTCATGGGCCCTGATGCGAAAGCTCCAACAGGGCCCCCAATTATTGCAAATCTTTAATAGCAAGTCTTTTGCTATAGACCAAAGGGAGCATTGGGCCACCCTTATGGCGGGTTTACACGTTGCGATATCGGAGTCCAATTCCAATGAAAAGTCACGTGGTTCGATCGTTGGAGCCGATATCGTTCCTGCGTTGTATGGTGTGAACGTCCAATACGATGCAGGAACGATGTCAATGCGATATCGGGGATTGAATGAGCGTGCAATTCAATGCTCCGATATTGAATGGAGATTGGAGCCGGATTGTGCTGTGTGACAGCCCAATTCCGATGTGAAGTTCTACGTCACCCATTCACTCCCATGTTAAATGGTCGTTCCTGGGTTGGGGGGCGTAGACATCGCACAGACGTTGGATTCAGAAATCGCAACGTCTAAACCTCCGATGCGATGCGGGAGAAACGAACACTAAATGCGCGCTCCCGCGCCATTGAATTGCGATATCGCAACGATATTGAAACGTGTAAACCCACCTTTAGTTTCCAGGGCCCCGGTTCAGTTACAACCCCTGCACCTGTTGTAATTACGCCTTTGGGTTTATATTAGGCAATCGCATAGAAAACAACTCCCTAATATAAAGAAAATTATATTGGGAAACTAAAACTCTCAGCATGCCTTGATGGCCACTTTTCACAGTCCAGGACGTTCATCCATCAGAGCCGGGTTTAAAAGGATTATTACGAGAGAGCTGCGCTGTGCTTGTACCTCTCAGAGCAGGGTTGGATATATCATTGGTGCAACCAGGGCCCTAAAGGTTATGCGACCCACATCCATCTTTAAAATAGGGGCGTAACTACAACAGGTGCAGGGGTGACAATCCCACCTGGGCTCTGGAGCCTAGGGGGCCCCAAAAGTCCTTACAAAAAGACTAATGCTATTAAAGATTAGCAATATTTGGGGGCCTTATTGGAGCTTTTGCATCAGCGCTGATGAGCTTCAAGTTAGGCCACATGCACATGTTCAGTATTTGATGAGTTTTTTACCTCAGGATTTATTGCCAAAACCAGGAGTGGAGCAATCAGAGGAAAAGTATAATAGAAACACATCACCACTTCTGTATTTATCACCCACTGCTGGTTTTGGCTACAAATCCTGAGGTAAAAAACTCATCAAATACTGAACATGTGCATGTGGCCTTACACCACTGGGTATAATTGTGCATTATTACGAGCTATTGGACTGCAAAGGGCCCAATTCCCGTTCTAGCACAGGGAGCAGGTCCGCCATTGTCTCATAGGTTTAATATTCAGAGCTGGGTGCGCAGCCAAAAAGTGTAAGGGTGTGAATGGACCCCTATATTCAACACGTGTATAAAACGGGGAGTGGTACAAACCCCAGGCTCTATTAGTGTTCTATGATAAAAATGGGATTTTAAGGTTTATGAAAATAGGCTGTATTCACTATAGAAAGAAAAGTTTGCAGTTTTAGGATATACCGGGGGTTCAATTTTTCAACGTTATTAAAGATGCTGTTAAACTCCAGATATGGGTTATTCTGCAGGTTAGAGACAGGAAAAGACACACATTGGTTTTGAAGCCTGCATGGTTTTTGAAAGAATGAGTATGTCAATTCTTTGCTGCTTTTTTGCCTCAGTTTTGTGATGTGACAACTTTAAAATCAATGAAGAAGTGTAAAACGCACAAAAATAACACACCAAAAAACGCAGCAAAAACGCACTGTGTGAACACAGTCTAAGGGTATGTTCCCACACCTAAGGGTTTACTGCAGCATAAAACGCAGCAAAACCTGTGGATTTGTCACTTTCTGCAAAGAAATAAAACCAATGTGTGAGAACATTTTATCCCTGAACTACATAGGTTTTGCTGGGAAAAAAAACCCAGGGTTAGCATAAACGCAGGAAAACCTTACCTGTGTAAACAGAGCCTTACTAGAAATGCCTATGTTCACACAGGTAAGGTTTTCCTGTGTTTTTAGGGTCAGGTTTTGCCTTGGTTTTATGATAATCTAATCATGCGTTTTTGGGTCAGGTTTTGCTTGGTTTATGATAACCTAATCTGCTTTTGGTTTCCAGCAAATCCTAAATGATCAGGAAAAAGCTGTCCAGACACATTGGTTTTTATTCTCTGCAGAAAGTGTCAACATCCCAGGTTTTGCTGCAAATTTGCCAAAGAAACTATAGCAAAAACGCAGAAAAGAATTGACGTTCGTTCTTTCAATAATGCAGCAAAACCTGTGGTGTTTCCACTTTCTGCAGACAACAAATACCAACGTGTATGGACAGCTTTTCCCTGATCACATAGGATTTGCTGGAAACTGAAAACGTGGGATAGGATTAGCATAAGGCCAAGGGAAAAGCTGACCCCCAAAGCACAGCAAAACCTTACATGTGTGATCAGAGCCACAGTTCATTTCCTCCTGGCAGGGCGGTTTAATGTGGAGGCATCGTGCAGGTTCAGAAGGCTATCATCCTGCTGATTAACCCATATCTGCAGGGTTACTAGCATTTTTTTTCATGTGACAGATTCTACAAATGATGATAGGTTGATGGTTGACACATTTTACCTGCACCGATACATTGTAACAAACTATCAGGACTAAAGAGAGAATAGTATCACTGATGTACGTTGCTGAGAGAGACTTGCTTCGATGGACTACAAGTGTAACAAACCCACAGCTGTGAGTGGTTTCTGGCCATTACATAGATTGAGCCTTTCAATATGAGCAAGAATGTTCCTGTTCAAGTACAGCAAGCAGAAATCTTGTACTCAGGGGGTAACTACAATAGGTGCGGGGGTTGCAATCACACCCACACCTTGGAGCTTAGGGGTTCAAAAGTCCCTTTGGCCTATAGAAAAATACTAATGTTTTTAATATTAAAGATTTGCAATTATTGGGGACCCCTGTTGGAGCTCTCGCTTCGGGGCCCATGAGCTTCAAGTTACGCCACTGCCTGCAATAGAGATTAATTGGTACAAATGATGTAATAATGTAGAACCTCATTTTTCACATGATATTTCTATTCACTGACAGCAAGCAGAGATCTGCCCTGTACACAATACACTTGGTAAAGATAAAGCCTTCTTCATAAACTTATATAATCTTCAAACCCCAGGATCCCTGAGAATCACACATTCCATTTGGCTCAGCTCCCGGTGGTGTCATGTTCTTAGCAGGGCCCCTGGGAGAATAACCTGGGGCCCCATTCACTTCCCTACATATGAGGTTATTCTGGTTTTTCTCAGAAGGTAAATGACACAAAGTAGAGATCAGGGGGTAGAGGGATTCTTTGAATTTCTGTAAGTCGCGTCATATGATCACAGCTCTCCTGACCCAAACATGCAGACTTAGGGTGCTTTCAGACTACGATTTTTAGGAGCGATGCTGTCCGATATAAATCGGACACATCGGCTCCTTCTGATGAATGGAATCGGGTGCCAAATAGGCACCGATTCCGGCATAAAATCGTAGCCGGAGGCTGAAAAAAAGGAAAAAAAAAAAAGTTCATGCTCACCTGCCCGAGCCCGCGGTCTCCAGCCGTCTTCCTTAAGGCTCCAGGTGCTCCGCAGGCTGCGGTGTCTGCAGAGGTCTTCTACTGCAGTACACAGACCTGCGGTGATGTCACAGTCATGTGACGCGGGTTACCATGGTGAACTCTGCAGACACCGGCAGCCTGCGGGAGCCACCGGGAGCCTTAAGGAAGACGGTTGGAGACGGCGGGGGCTCGGGGGCAGGTGAGCATGAACTTTTTTTTTTTTTTTAACCCTGCGCTCTAGTTGAACAGTTTTACTGTACTGAGCATGCTCAGTACAGTAAAATCGGTCGAGGAGACATCAGATGTTTCCTCGGACCCTTCCCTAGGGCCCATGTTAGGGATCGGGTCAGATCGATGTGCACTAAATGCCATCCGATTTGGTCCGATCCGATTCTGTCAGATTTGTAATCGGATGAAAAATCGTTGCAGGCAACGATTTTTTTCACCGGTACAAAATCGCAAAATCGGACAGATCGGATCGGACCAAATCGATGGCATTTAGTGCACATCCGATCTGACCCGATCCCATAGGATGCATGGGTCGAAAATCGGTCCGATGCTGTCGATTTTTATCGGACAGCATCGGAAATGATAAATCGTAGTGTGAAAGCACCCTTATATGTATCCAAAACATCGCAGTACTAAGATGATGTCACAGCACTGGGACAAAGCCTACAGTGACATCACAGCACAGGGATGAAGCTCGCGGTGAGGTCACGGCGCGGGGATGAAGCTCGCGGTGAGGTCACGCGCGGGATGAGCTCGCGGTGAGGTCACGGCGCGGGGATGAAGCTCGCGGTGAGGTCACGGTTACATTTCTAGCATTCGCCATCAGGAGGAATATCCAAATGCTGTTTCCTATTAAGCTTGCAGGAAGAAGTCTTCCCGGGATGTGAGGATAATCTGTTAGTGAGAAAATCTTTCATCTTTGCTAATAACATTTTGCACGCAACAACAAACAGGGAGAGCCGGAGGCTGCGGACCACCATTATCCAACCTCATGTTTTCAGTACGTCAAAAACATAGCGTCTTACCTCTCCAGCAAAGTGGGTGGATTTATAGAAATCTCCTGCCCTCTGCGCTTCTTTTTTGACTGCTGAAACTTTCCATGGATGATCATCATCCATCCACCATCATCGCAAAGGCATCCACAGTCAGCAGCATCTATTAGGAATATTATAAACACCAATGTTTAATTACTCTTTTATCTATTCCTTATACTGTGCAACAAACATATATGGGCTTAAAACTACCTTTCCATTATCTATCTCTCACATGTCTGTGTATTTATGTATCTGTCTATGGCGCCGTCAACGCTACACATATCGTTCACATCGCTGGTGGATGTCACACCGACTAGTCTCACCAGCGATGTGAGCAGCGAGATCGCTGGTAACTATGGTTACACATCCGGGTTACTAGGCCCCGCGACGCTTGGGTAACCCGACGTTTACCATAGATACCATCTCCCAGCATGGCTCTGCCACTGGGAGATGTTCATCGTGATGTCACCACACTCCATGAGCAGATTGAACAAGCTGTTTAGTCGCTTGATTGAGCTCGGTCTCTCACATCTGCGATTGTCACGATCAAGCGATTTTACATTGTAAAATCACCTGATTACACGCAGCGATGCACAAACAATAGCGCTTAAGCGATCAAAAAGCAGATCACTTAAGCGATATCGTGCAGGACATTGAAGCGTGTGACGGCCGCCTATAGGCCACTTCACACACACAGATATCTGAGTCCAATATCTGAACAGATCTCTGGTTGCAGTGAAATCATGGACACATTGTTCCATTTTGTGGCTGTGTACAACATGGAGCAATGTATCCATGATTTCACTGCAACCAGAGATCTGTTCAGATATTGGACTCAGATATCTGTGTGTGTGAAGTGGCCTTATCATATATCTCGTGTATTTATCTATCTATTTGACACCACTCGTGATGTTTGGCCATTGGTGGCCAACGCTGCGGTGCGGGACCTCTTTATGTTCCTTTCTCTCACGGGTTACTTTCCCAGCGCTGACTGTCCGCCTCTCTCCTGCTTGCGCCTCCGCACACAGAGCCCCAATCCAGCAGGCATAGGTCCAGTTGGGCGACCGGTACCAAGTTCCTTGACCCTAGTATGGCTGCCTTCTCGGTGGATGTGTCGGGTGTCGGCCACAGCTCCTGTAGACCTTGTGGCCTCCAGTTCTGTGGTTGGAGTCTGGAATCTCCTCACCACCTTCAGGGCTGGTCCCCTCGTTCCCAACCAGCCCTTCCGTCCAACTCTGGTTCACTCTACCTCTGCCCGTTTCCCTAGGGCTCCCTCTGCCTCGCTTACTCTCTGCTGTTTCGCAACCCAGGACGAGCTCCTCACTGCTCAAGTCCTCGGGTCTCCCTCCCTTGGAGGCTCCTCTCACTCCTCTCTCCCCGGCTTCCTACTACACACTCTCTTTTCTAACTTTCCACCTCACACTTCTCTTCCACCCCATTTTCCCACCCGACTGAGCCTCCCTCTATCGGGTCCGCCCACGTCCCTGAGAATGGGTGTGTTGGGTGTTTGGTAGGTGTCTCAGACTCACTCTCCCGTTTCCCTGAGGTCAGGGATACCACACCTGTGGAATGGGTGCAATACCCTTGTGGCGATCAGACCACAGGGGCTTCACATATTTGATTTATATCTATCTATTCGATTTGTATCTGCTTAGATATAGATAGATATTTATGGGGTTTGTCTGAATCCCATTTTAGACAAATTAAGGTTAACAGGGCTAAGGATGGTAAATCAGGAGCTGGATTGTAGTATAAGCATAGGACTGACAGCCACCCCCCCTACCACGCCCCCTCCCTATACAGACGTGTGAGGGGGCCTGGAATGTAGGATGATCCTTCAGCCCTCAGGGCCCACGCCCCTGACACACCTCCTGCTTTCTGCTGCTGCATGAAGCTGCCAGGCTGAAGATTCTAGGTCCCCTGAGAACAGAGGAGCAGATATGATTTTTATTGATTTATAAGAGATCTATAGATCCTAGAACTGTAGTGTACGGCTCTGCTTCATCATGTAGGAGGGCATTAACTGTACTATAAAGTTTTCTCTCCCTAGAGTTCCCCTTTAAAGAGATTCTCTGGACTGAACATACATTTCTATGCACTGTCAGTATTCCCACCTGTTGTTGGCTCGAGCAGCCATCACAAGTGTGCAAATACATGATTTGTATAATAATGGTCACGTACAAGCAAGTGACCATATATTACCGTCAGATAGTGATCGAATAATACTGAAAAATCACAGTACTAATGATAAAGCTATACAATGACCGTCTGGTGCAAGGAATCATTGCATACAGTGCACTACTTGGACAACTCCTTCTTATTCACCATTTACACCCCCATAAAAATAAAAAAAGCCTATACTCACCTCCGGTGCTGTCACGGTTCCAGCAGTGTCAGAACTCATTTTCCCAGGGCTCATGTGAACATTATGACAGGTGAGCCCTGTGACCAATTGAGTGCCATTTTCCTTCTCCCTGCCTTTGGACACATGAACAATTAGCAGGAAGTGAGCGCTGCCTCTGCCACTCCCTTCCTGTTAATTACTTAACGTCTGAAGGTGGGGAGAAGGAAGGTGATGGGTTGCAGCGCTCACGTATCATGAGTGTCACGTATGCCTGGGTACGTAAGTTCTGCACCGGAGGTGATATAGGCTTTTTTATTTTTATGGGGGCATAAATGGGGAATGAGAAGGGGTTTTCTAAGTAGTAACAACCCCATTAATTTTCAATCTTTTTCTCCTCACCCAGCGCAGACCTCTGTGGCATCTCCCAGCCAGGACTCGACTCTGCATGTGCAGGTATAGCACGCACGCGCCCGTGTACATCGCAGTACACATTAAGAGCTTATTTTTTTTTATCAGTTGCATAGTATGTTACGATGTTATGTAAAGTGCAGGTTTGCTTTTCTGGTGTTCGATAATTCCAGGATGTGATGGGTAGTGATCAGAAGGTGCCACTCTCGGCACAATGTGTTACTTTTACTTTACGATGTTTGCACAGTCAAGATGAATCTCACACATAAAGAAAAGAAACATTCAGTCTGACAGTCACATCTCAGAATATATGTGCATATTGCATGTACAGCTATACAGAGGTCCTGGGTTGAGGGGAAGGTGGACTTACCGGAAAGTCTGAGGTGTTGTGTGCCCCCTTGTAACTTACTGTCTTTCTCCTTCCATCACTAATTAGCAAGGTTCACATGGGCAACCTGTACTAGATATATGACTAAAATGACTAGGACACATATCCATAATGCATTTGGATCATCAAGTGAAGATGTCAAAGGCTAGTACACCATTACACGGGACTAGGAGGCCATCCTGCGGGACAGTGGGGACTAGGATGTCAGGATTTTTTGGATAACAGCATAATTCATGGTTCCATATACCACAGCAAGTCTTCCAAGTCCTGAAGCAGCAAATGTGCCCCAGACCATCACACTACCACCACCATATTTTACTGTTGGCGTGATGTTCCTTTTCTGAAATGATGTGTAACTTCTACGCCAGATGTAATAGGATATTCACCTGCTAAAAAGTTCACCATTTGTCTTGACAGTCCAGAGTATTCTCCAAAAAGCCTTGGGGATCATGAAGATGTTTTTGGGCAAAACTAAGATGAGCCTTTGTTCTTTTTGCAAAGCAGTGGCTTTTGTCTTGGATCTCTGCCATGTGGCCATTTTTGCGCTGTCTCTTGCGGTGGAGTGATGAACACTGACCTTAACTGAGACAAGTGAGACCTGCAGATCTTTGGAAGTTCTTGTAGGGTCTTTTATGACCACTTGGACAAGTTGTCATTGTGCTCTTGGGGTAATTTTGATCAGCCAGCCACTCCTGGGAAGGTGAACCATGGTTTCATGTTTTCCCTATTTGTGGATAATGGCACTTGCTGTGGTTTGCTGGATTCCCAAAGCTATAAAAAATGGCTTCATAACCTTTTACATACTAAAAGATCTCAGTTGGTTTGTTTCTCATTTGTTCCTGAATTTCTTTGGATTGCTTCATGAGGTCTAGTTTTTGAGGATCTTTTGGTCTACTTCACTTTGTCAGGCAGGTCCTATAAAAGTAATTTCTTGATTGAGAACAGGTGTGGTAGTAATCATAAAAATGTAAGAAAGACGGCACTCACCAGGTCAGCAGGTAACGGGATCTTTATTTCGGGAGCATACAAATTGCAGGGAGGGGGCAACGAGGTGACGACGGGTCCGTTTCGGGCAAAGGCCCTTCTACCGGTCACGGTTGAGCCGTGACCGGTAGAAGGGCCTTTGCCCGAAACGGACCCGTCGTCACCTCGGTGCCCCTCTCCTGCAATTTGTATGCTCCCGAAATAAAGATCCCGTTACCTGCTGACCTGGTGAGTGCCGTCTTTCTTACATTTTTATGACGTTTTGTTCCACTATACTGGCACCACTAGTTGCACTAGTGCTTCCCGCCTCACATGCTTATTCCACTGCCTGAGAAGGATGCTGGTCGTAGTGGTGCCCCTTTTCGTTTCTGTTGGATTTTTCTGTGGTAGTAATCAGGCCTGGGCATGTCTAGTGAAATTGAACTCCGCTTCCCAAAGATGCGATAAACGAGTTAGTTTGTGTTAAAGGAGGGGGCGATCACTTTTTCACACAGGGCCCTATAGGTTTGGATTTTTTTCCCTTAACAATAAAGACCTTCACTTATAAACTGCATTCTGTGATTACTTGTGTTATATTTGTCTAATATTTACATTTATTTGGTGATCTGAAATATTTAAATGTGACAAACATGCAAAAGAATAAGAAATCAGAAAGGCGGCAAACACTTTTTACACCACTGTACATACTGTATAATCACACATTGGATTTTTCATTCACTATATATCAGTATTTAGTACATCTTCTGCTAGGATGTTTTGTTTTTAATGCTGTTGTTTTTTATGTGTATGTAAGGAATCTTTATTAATTTGATGATTTATGTTTCACCCTTTGTTTTTTTGCAGGCCTCGATACCCCGGAGACCATTGATATATGGATCCCCCCAGGTGTAACATCTCCTACTCCCACGTCCAGATTAACTACCTTGCTCCAGTCTACGGGGTGGAGTTTTTTCTAGCTTTACTCGGAAATGCATTTGCCATCTGGTTACTGGTGCCTCGAGGATCCAAAAAAAGCCATGCGGGCATCGTCTTCTCTCTGAACCTTGCAGTGAGTGATCTGGCCTACGCATTGTCCTTGCCTCTTTTAATCGCCTACTATGCTATGGGCAAAAACTGGATCTTTGGCCTGGCCCTGTGTAAAGTGGAGCGGTTCCTTTTCAATTGCAACCTCTATGGAAGTATCTTCTTCATAACTTGTATCAGCGTTAACCGCTGCCTTGGTATAGTGTACCCATTCTACGCCCGAGGTAAGGTAGAGAGTAAACATTGCAAGGTGGCCAGCGTGATTGTATGGGTGATTGTAGCCACCATTTCAGCCCCCGTCTTTAAATTTGCGACCACCAAGGAAGACCAACATGTGACGGAGTGCATAGGAACGGCCATCGATAGCATGTTGCCCTCTTACATGCCTTACAGCTTGTTTCTTGCCGGATTCGGATGTGGCCTCCCATTTGTGATCACCCTTTTTTCATACATTGGCATCGCGAGAGCCGTATGTAAAAGTCACGGGCTTGAGTCGAGAAATAAGAGGAAGGTGGTCTTTATGGTCTGCATTGTGGTGGCCCTTTACTCCATCTCATTTTTGCCTTATCACATTCTGAGGAACCTCAACCTCGCGAACAGACTGAAGCCGCCATCCTGTGCGCGGTCGTCCAACATCCACTCGGGTTTCCAGTTATCCAGAGCTCTGGTGGCCTTGAACCCTTGTATTCATCCATTGTTGTACACGTCAGTCATGGACAACGTGAGGGCGAGGCTCGGTTGCGGCCAAGAACATGTAGAGAAAAAACCAGAGGAAATCAGACTATGATATGAATCTGCTTAGAGAACCTTAATTCTTCTAAGGTGAAAGAAACAAGAAATCGACCTCAAGCCTTGGAGATACAAAGATGGATCAACCGGTGGAGAAGGAACATGGGTGTGGGGAAGACGAAAAAGTTACGGGATTGATTGTACTTGAGGATGTCCAGATAAACACAACTCCAGAAAGTCCTCCTCGGTAGGACAAAGTCGAGCAACCAATGTCTATAGGAGGCTTGTAAAGCCAGGGTATTTTTGTATGTGTTTTTTTTTGTAAATTAGTTCTGCAACATCTTAGGCTAAAGGTGTAACCCAGCTCCGATCACTCCCGCTTCGTCTGGTGATGTCATAGAATAGGACAGATGTGCAATGCCGACCGTTTGCAGTCATGAGCCAGAAGACATCTGTAGATGTAACCTCACCAGCCGAAGTGGTAGATCTGAATTACAGTACTCCTTTTAAGGGGTTTTTTCATCATTAGAATAAACAGAACTTTTTTTTTTTTTTATTATAAAAACAGCGCCACCCCTGCCCATAGGTTGTGTCTGTTATTGCAGCCGAGCTCCATAAAGAGAGGACTACCAAAAGCATACACAACCCAGGATAGGTGTGGAGCTGCCATGTTAGACAACCACTTTATCATCTCGTTTTATGTGGTTGAGATCTAAACCTTTGTTGTGATTAGTGACGGCTACAGTGAATTTTAATGCAAACTTTAACCTGTGTTAAACCATTTATGATGTCTGTAAAGTGCTGTGAAAATTAATAGCCTTATTTAAGTCAATAAAATATTTACTTTTTTTGTGAGTCAAAACTTTTTTGTAAGCTGCGGTATCATCGGGCTGGAGCCACTCGGATCTTTCTGACCTTCCTGCAAACTAGTCACAGACAATTGTACAGTTGTCAGAGGTTTCCTGAGTCTGCTGGGCACATAATTGATGGGTTCACATCCGGTGTTATATGAGAATCACCCATTGTTTAAATCTTTATTATTTTTTTAAATTTAAATGTAATATATATAATTGCACGCTGCACTGTATAATGATATATCTGTGTTATCTGTGCTGCAATGCAGTTTAGCTGAATCTTCATCCTCAGATCAGACGCACATCCAGCTGAAGCAGGTGCTAGGGTTGGCGAGCAGTGGGCCCTTGTACCCACGGGCATCATCATGACTGTAATCATTACACCTAAGGTAATACCTCTGTATACAGTAGATAACACAGGATCCACCATTCACAGTAGGTGATATCACAGCTCACCTCCTCCTCCTGTACAATGACTGATGACACCTCTATATACAGTAGATAACACAGGATCCACCATTCACAATAGGTGATATCACAGCTCACCTCCTCCTCCTGTACAATGACTGATGACACCTCTATATACAGTAGATAACACAGGATCCACCATTCACAATAGGTGATATCACAGCTCACCTCCTCCTCCTGTACAATGACTGATAACACCTCTATATACCGTAGATCAGTGTTTCCCAACTCCAGTCCTCATGGCACACCAACAGGTCATGTTTTCAGGATTTCCTTAGGATTGCATAGGTGATAATTTAATCACTTGCACAGGGGATAATTCCATCATCTGTCTAATGATAAGGAAATCCTGAAAACATGACCTGTTGGTGTGCCTTGAGGACTGGAGTTGGGAAACACTGCCGTAGATAACACAGGATCCCCCATTCACAATAGGTGATATCACAGCTCACCTCCTCCTCCTGTACAATGACTGATAACACCTCTATATACTGTAGATAACACAGGATCCCCATTCACAATAGGTGATATCACAGCTCACCTCCTCCTGTACAATGACTGATAACACCTCTGTATACAGTAGATACCACAAGATCCACCATTCACACTAGGTGATATCACAGCTCGCCTCCTCCTCCTGTACAATGACTGATAACACCTCTATATACAGTAGATAACACAGGATCCACCATTCACAATAGGTGATATTACAGCTCACCTCCTCCTCCTGTACAATGACTGATAACACCTCTATATACAGTAGATAACACAGGATCCACCATTCACAATAGGTGATGTCACAGCTCACCTCCTCCTGTACAATGACTGATAACATCTCTATATACAGTAGATAACACAGGATCCACCATTCACAATAGATGATATCACAGCTCACCTCCTCCTTCTGTACAATGACTGATAACATCTCTATATACAGTATATAACACAGGATCCACCATTCACAATAGGTGATATCACAGCTTACCTCCTCCTCCTGTACAATGACTGATAACACCTCTATATACAGTAGATAACACAGGATCCACCATTCACAATAGGTGACATCACAGCTCACCTCCTCCTGTACAATGACTGATAACACCTCTATATACAGTGGATAACACAGGATCCACCATTCACAATAGGTGACATCACAGCTCACCTCCTCCTGTACAATGACTTTTGCTCTGATCTGCGCAGAACATACTTCTAAACTCGTCAAAGAACGGGCAGTACAAGTCTAAAGTAAATGCTGCAAGATTGTTTCTGTTTATATAAATGATTCATAGTAATATGTAGAATAGCAAAAAAATCTAAAAATATTAACAAAAATTAATTACAAAAATAGACTGTTTTAACAGGACTTTCATATTTGCAGCTTTAGTACAGAGACATTACCGGCAGGCTCTTTCATCGATCGACCCTCAGATTGGTGCCATGGCTTCCCAAAAGTAAACCGTGGCCGCAACACAGATGTGCAGAGCTTTCCTCTGAGCTCCCCACTGTCCATGTGGAAGGAAAGATCATAGTATAAAGGAAGGAAAAAAAGCATCCTTGCAGCAACTCTGCACAGAATTTTCTAGTGTAATTATGTACTCACCTAGTGGTGTCCGTCATCAACTTCTGAGGCGATGTCCATGAAATCCACAAATCCATTGCGCCGCCGGAAGCCGTGCTATATCAGCACACCCAAGTGATAGGTGTGCCAATATGGCACTTGCTGGTGGCAGCACACACCAGATGGTACTTTAGCCACCTGCCGCACCCCGTCCACCTCCCTCCGACTTACCAGACGGATAAAGGACCTGTTTTATTGTCACTTTCATGTAATGGAGTCAGGAGACCAGGTGGGTTCACGTGACAGATGCTTTGCTCAGCGCTGCATGGGGGGAGGAGAGACCACACACAGGGAAGACCGCGCACAGGGGAGAGACAGGCACAGAGAGGGGAGACTGCGTACAGGGGAGAGACAGGCACAGAGAGGGGAGAGACAGGCACAAAAAGGAGAGACCGCGTACAGGGGAGAGACAGGCACAGAGAGGGGAGACCGCGTACAGGGGAGAGACAGGCACAGAGAGGGGAGACCGCGTACAGGGGAGAGACAGGCACAGAGAGGGGAGACCGCGTACAGGGGAGAGACAGGCACAGAGAGGGGAGACCGCGTACAGGGGAGAGACAGGCACAGAGAGGGGAGACCGCGTACAGGGGAGAGACAGGCACAGAGAGGGGAGACCGCGCACAGGGGAGAGACAGGCACAAAAAGGAGAGACCGTGCACAGGGGAGATTGCACACAGGGGAGAGACAGGCACAGAGAGGGGAGACCGCACACAAAGACCAGCCTCCAGATGTGGTAGCATTGGGCCCACATGTAGTATACACATATTAGACACACAGAAAATTTCCCTTATTCTAACATCCAATGATCCAGAAAGTCTGATTATCCAGTGCAGCACGAAGATGACGTTCATGCTAAAAAGAAATGTTTGTTTGATTTTCTGTTGCATTACATTTGTTTGTATTGGAACCATGTTAATATAAAGTGGAAGACTCAACGTCCATAGGAAACTTGTAAGGCTTTACTATATTTGTACAGGGAGTGACACTAAATCTTGAGAACCTTTGGCAGAAAAAACTAAATAATGTTTCTCTTCAATTTAGTTTTGATCATTGACCTGTTTCACATCTTCTAGATTCCAGATTCTAGGTACGGATTCATTTTTCTTGTATCGGAGAAGCAGTGACTCCATGCGGAAATGCCAAACCTTTACAAATGCGATTAACTGTTTTAGGATAGGGACACACTTCAGTTTTCTTGATCAGTGTTCATCAGTTTGTGTGCCAAACCCAGGAGTGACTCCAAAACCCACCACAGGTGTCAATCTTTCAATTATACTTTTTCTCTGCAAGGTTCACTCCTGGTTTTGGCACACAAACTGAAGAAAACTGATCAGGAAAACTGATCAGGAATTGAAGTGTGTCCCTACTCTTAGGTCCAGAATGGGTTGGACCGCACCTCCCTTCTTGGGTACTACGAAAAGATTTGAGTAGAACCCCTTTAAGCGTTCGGCTGGTGGCACTGGTATGATGACACCTGTCTTCAAAAGGGAATCTACCGCCTGAAAAAAAGCGCGAGCCTTGGATGGATGAGTAGGTGGAATCGACAGGAAAAAATTTTGGAGGTTGGGATTTGAATTCTAAAGTGTATCTAGAAGACACTAAGGTTTTTACCCAATTGTCGTCGATTGTAACGAGCCAGACCTGACAAAAGCGTGAAAGTTGGCCGCCAACTTGAAGAGTGTCGTCAGGGAGAAGAGAACCTGCTGGATTTTGAGCCCTTAGATCTTGATTAGCGAGAATGAGACTGCCAGTTTGCACCGGACTTATGCGTTGTCTGGGGGCGCTCCTTACGGTGGAGGCACACTGGCGTGAGACTCGCGCGAGTCTGTCGGAGGAGCCTCGCAAGGAGCAGGAGCTGTGACCCGGAACGGCCTCTTTCTGTCAGGACAGGGAGTGTAGAGCTGCACAAACACACAATCAGCTGACAGCCCCGTCCTGACAGAAAGAGGCCGTTCCGGGTCACAGCTCCTGCTCCTTGCGAGGCTCCTCCGACAGACTCGCATGTCTGTCGGACAAGTGTGCCTCCACCGTTATGCTGGGACCGGTTGCCCGCCGGCGGAGGCTTCAAGACTGACCAACCGAAGGAGTTCCGATAGGACCGGAAAAAAGAGTCTGTTGACGACGATTGAAGGGTCGTTTAATCTTTCGTTGAGGAAGTGAGGTACTTTTACCACCGGTGGTGTCTGAAATTAATTGATCCAGTTTTTCCCTAAATAAACGCCCACCAATGTATGGGAGACATGTGAGCGACTTTTTAGACGCTGCATCTGCCTTCCACTCCCTCAGCCAGAGGGCTCGTCTGATCGTTATGGCACTGGAAGCTGCAGCCACAGCGCAGTTGGCCGAGCCTAAAGCGGCATGCATTACTCAGCGGTAACCGATATTTGAGCTACCTTGTCCAACAAGGCTGGATCAACCTGTGAGGACCGTAGAGATGAGTGTAAGACCATGCCCTTGTCATAATAGCTTTTGACGCCCAAACTGAAGCAAAGGCTGGACCTAGAGAAGAACCTGAAGCTTCAAAGATGGACTTCGCCATCTGCTCTACCTGACTGGTCAGTGGCGTCCTTAATGGACGAATTGTCTGGTAAGGACAGAAGCATCTTGGTAGCAAGATGAGATATAGGAGAATCCACCTGTGTCGGATATGTCCAATCTTGGGTGACCTTAGGGTGCAGTCAGACATAACGATCGCTCCAACGATCCCGACAGCGATAACAACCTGCCGGGATCGCTGGAGCATCGTTACCTGATCGCTGGGGAGCTGTCAAACAGGCAGATCTCCCCAGCGATCAGGCCAAGGGAGCCACCTCCCATATCGCTCCCTGCTTAGCGCTGCGGCAGCGCTAAGCAAGGAGAACGCAGGTAACTATGATAAACAGCGCGTATCCAGGCAGTGCGCGCTGCCTGGATACGCGCTGTTTATCATAGTTACCAGCGTTCTCCATGCTTACAGGCAGTGCTAAGCAGGGAGGACGCTGGTAACCATGGTAAATGCCGGGTATCTAGGCAGCGCGCGCTGCCTGGATACCCGGTGTTTACCATAGTAACCAGCCCTGTGAGGTCACAGATCGCTGGTGTCTCGCGGTCACACGCAGCGATGCGTGCTGACCAGCGGGAAACCAACGATCAAAAAATGACCCACAGCACTTTGCAGCGATCACCGACCTCACAGCAGGGGCCGGATCGCTGCAAAGTGTCACACATAACGACATCGCTGGAGAGATCGTTGTAACGTCACAGTTACAACGATCTCGCTAACAATATCGTTATGTGTGACTCGGGCTTTAGGCAGGAAAGGATAACGTGTTTCCAGGGCCTTACAGTTACCAAACCTCTTTTCAGGATGTAACCTGTTTTTTGAGAATCTCCTGAAACTCTGGATGATCCGAAAAATATTGATGTGGCCTTTTGGCCCTCTTAAAGGACACCTTATGCTCCGGAACATCCGTCGGAGGGTCTGACACATCCAGAACTTGGTCATGGACGTAATCAAATCCTCAACCAGAGCCACCGTATCGGTTGCATCTAGATCTAGAGACGTATCTAAATCGCCATCTGAGTCCGAAGTATAGAGACCTTCGGACTCCTGTGAGTCTTCCTGACGTCTGCGAGATGGAGAGGCTCTAGAGCCGCCAGGGGATTCTGGCGTTGGAGACCTCTGCGTTCTCTTACGCCCAGATTCAGTCACTGAAAGGGCAGAGTCAGTAGCCTGTCATGGGTCCGACACCTCTTTCTGAGACACAGCGGCCTGAATGGCGGTCTCAGGTGGCGAACGGACTTGCATATACTTAAGCAATGTTAAAGACAAGCTGTCAATGGACTGCGTCATATTCTGAGACATAACCGTGGCCCATGCTGGGGTAGGGTCAGGAGCACTGGGAGAAGCCCGTGTAGTGGGGGTCTCCGTAGCCACAGCCTGTGTGCAGCTCTGGCAATGTGGAGAGATGCATCCCGCAGGAAGGGAAGCCTTGCAAGCAGTGCAGGTAGCATAATAAGTGTTGGCTGCCTTGGAGCTTTTCTTGCACCTATTGCCAGACATTGCTGATACAAGCCTTTCTGTAGGGAAGTAGAGGGAATGCCCAGTGGCACTGTGTGCCTATACAGTGCCTGCTGCAGGTGAGAGCGCAGAAGTATAAAGGGAGAATGAAACCTCTGCAGAGAAATTCCCTGCAGAGGTCTTGCCAGCGCACTCCTAGCAGAGGCTCCCAGATCCTGTGTCCCCCCGGATGGCTAAGGTGCAGGGTCCCCATGTGCGGCGCAATGGCGGCGGTGGATGAGGAAGAGGCGGAGCTTAGCGAACGGGCTTCCAGCAGAAGAGCGCGCACTTTGCAAGCTCCGCCCGTTGTATGACGCGCATCAGCGTCATCCGGAGGGGCAGGACGGGGGCAGCACAGAGGAGGCTGCTTCCGTGCCAGGCCTGAAGCCGGGGCCTCAATTAGTTAAAGGCCCCGAAAGTAGTGACGGGCCGGCGTGGAAGTATAGAGAAACGCAGCAGAGGGGCCCAGAAACATTCAGTATGTAAGAGAATGGGCCCTTGGCGGTACCAAACCGCCATCACAGTAAATGGCAGTACACACACGTGTTTGTGAGCCTGCGCTCCTGCAAGCAGCCATGTAGAATCCCAGCCCAGAGCGCAGCTTGTGCTGCTGATACCTATGGTGCCTCAGGATAAACACCCAAAGGGTGATTAGGGGGACGTCATCTGGCAGATAGGCCAGCTCTGACTTCAACTCAGGGCCCCGAGGGAGATAGGAAGGAGGGTGTTATGCTGGGTTGTCAACTTTAACCCAGCAACCAAACAGTGGGAGGCTGAGAAAGGAGCATGCCGGGGGCCACGCCGGACCCACTTTTCTTCATTGGAAGAAAAAAATTATGAAGATGATGATGAAAAATCACCGAGAAGTAAAAATGGTCGTGTGCCTCCTACGACACTAAGCAAAAAACTGGGGAGGCAGTGCCTGCTCCAGGGCTGTATACTGCAGAGAAGGAGCCACTGTTACTCTTTTGCAGATTCTGCTTAGTGTCGCCTCCTAGTGGACAGCAGCATAACACCCATGGTCCTGTGTCCCCCAATGAGGCGAAGGAGAAAACATAAGGATCCTGGCTGGACACGTTCCTTAGGGTGCCGTTGATCGCTGGAACATCGCTGTGTTTCTGACAACGATCAGGATCGCTGAAACATCACTGTGTGGCCGCTGGGGAGCTGTCAAACAGGCAGATCTCCTCAGCGACCAGGGAGCCGACCTCCACACCACTGGAAGAGGGAGGACGCTGGTAACCATGATAAACAGCGGGTATCTAGGCAGCGCGCGCTGCTTAGTTACCCGGTGTTTATCATAGTTACCAGCCTCTGAAGTCACTGATCGCTTTTTTTTCGCTGTCACATGGAGCAATGCGGGAGACCAAAAAATGGTCCTGAAGGATGTGCAGCGATCTCACAGCAGGGTCCTGATTGCCGCTACATGTGTCACACAGCAGATTTCAGCGATATCGCTGTGTGATGTACCCCTTACTCATCGTCTTATACATCACTTTAAAACCATTCTGTATAAAGACACCTCACTATGTTTGTAATATGCAAATTGTCACTTCAGTGAGGAAGTGGACGAACGCTAATGTCACCTAATAAAGGTAGTAATCCTCAGTCATAATTGACTCTTTAACAAGCTTTATATGACTTCTGATCTGGCACAAATCCTAACTCCAAACTGCAGAAGCTGCATTTCGGGGTGATTGCCCCTCATCAGTGCAGTGTGTGGGATTCTGATCTGGCTGTATGAGAGGCTAAGACGAGGTCTGGGGAATAGCTATTCCCTTTCTCCTTATCGAGAGGAATCTACCTGCCGGCATAAGGAGACTGATGAGACTTATAGCTGCAATGCTCCTCTGGGAAATATGCAAATTGTCACTTCAATGAGGAAGTGGATGAACTCTAGCACCACCCAATAGAGTCAATTACTACTTTTGGGGTTGCTGCCCTTATAGGGTGGCGCTAGAGTTCGTCCACTTCCTCATTGAAGTGACAATGTGCATATTTCCCAGAGGAGCATTGCAGCTATGATGGTGGGGTTACACGTAGCGATATCGTCCCGGTATCGCATACAACGGCGCGGGAGCGCGCATTTTGGGAGCACTTTTCCCGATATCGCATCGGCGGTTTACACGCTGCGATATCGGGAAACAACGTCCCGACGATGTGTACGCCCACCAACGACCATTCAACATGGGAGTTAATGGGTGAGGTGCGAGTACAGATCGGAGTTGGGCTGTCACACGCTGCGATGCTGGTACAACGGCCATGCGATATCGGGGAGTTGAATAGCTCGGCTATTCAACTCCGATATCGTTTTGGCATCGTTCCAGCATCGCATTGTACGCTCAAACCGTACAACGCGCACACGATATCGGATCCAACTCGCGACCCACGTGACTTTTTGTCGGAGTTTGGTCGGTGTAAACCCACCATAAGTCTCCTTATCAGCTTATCTGTCTCCTTATGCCGGAAGGCAGATCCCTCTCCAGAAGGAGAATAGCTAGTCCCCCAGTCCTATGTTTGTAACACTGATGCATACTTTGATTTGAGTTGTCTGGACCAGAGAGCAATTAGAATGGAAATGACGATGACTGAGGGCGCCTTTATATCGAATGGTTATAAAGTGATGTATAAGCCGATGAGTAAGACTAGTTTCCGAAACGCGTCCGGCCAGGATGCTTATGTTTTTATGTGGAATCTAATAAAGGACCCCTAAACTCTACGGACACGCTGCCCTGGCTCTCCTTTTTTGATTTTTTTTTAATAAATGCTTTTAAAAGCCCACGTGCACACATTGAGTATTTGGTGTTTTTTTACCTCAGAATTTGTAGACAAAACCATGAGAGGAACAATCAGAGGAAAAGTATAATATAAACACATCACCACTCCTGTATTTATCACCCACTCCTCCTGGTTTTGGCTACAAAAAACTCAACGAATAAGTCCCCATTATACAAAGTGTTTAAAATGTTGCCGATTGCTGGGTCTCCCCATGGTCCGGGTTTGAGCATACGGAGAGCAGGACTCCACAACCCCGTTATGGTGAATGGTGCGGAGATGAGCATGCAGTGTTTACCATTCATTGTCTGTAGGTCTAGCCAAGTGCTGTACTCATCAGTCCCATAGACAATAAAAGGAACCGAGGCCACACACACCTCCACTCCATAGAGAATGAGACTGCAGAACCTCAGTACTAAAGCCCTGATCTCAGTTACACGGAGGATCCCAGAAACCAGACGCCTAACCATCAGGAAGTGCATTTTTGTGCCATGTGACTTATTTTCTCACATTTTTCTGTGCTCTTTTAACAACTGAATTTTATGGCTCTGTGTGCGTAGCTAGCAACTGATAGGGAGCAGTTTAATGTGACAGCAGAGATCCTGACTGAGCTGTGTGGAGCCAGATGACAGATCAGAAGCTTGTGCCAAGAAGAGAGGAGTGTGCACCGATCCTGACATTGCTTCGCAACTGTGCTGTGCTGAAGTAATCTTGATACATGGTCACCTCACCAGCTCCAGCCAGCAGCGTGGACGAGGTGTAGGCCACACCCCTTTTCCCTTATATGGTTCTATGTCTGTATTCAGGGCAAACAGTCTAACTGATAATGAACATATGTCCACTTCACACACAGTAGTGGGGACATCTTGTGGAAGGTTTATGAATAGTTTTCAACCAGAATTTTCTAATGAAGTATTTTTGAAAGTTTATGAAAATCACTTGCTCTACATGATTATTAAATTAAAATTTAAACAGCAGTTACGCTTTAAAGTTGAAATTCAGCTCTTCATTGCATGACCATGATGCTGATATGTTTTGAAAACATTGATGCGGCTCCCTTATTCTACAGCTGAGGGGTGTCCTCTTTCCTATGTGTAGATAGTGAGATATTTGTCAACATAGTCAATGTGTGAGGCTCCTCCACTATGAAACCAATGATCTAGTTTGGAGTTTTGCCATGGGATCAGTGTATAGGAGCTTCCACTGACTGACGGTGGCGGAAGCACAACTACAGCTGTATATTTACTACCCATGCATCTGACTGAGGACAACCAAGAAAGCAGAACTGGAAACTGCAGGAATAAATGACTTGTCAGACTCCTCGGTGTGCAACTGATTTATTAGCATCAAGCGACAGACAAGACAAGCTTCCTGTCCTCTGACCGCATGCGCCAGTTTCTGCTCAGTTGGTCGATGGTCTGTGGGTAAAGAAGAGAAATGCAGATTAATTACAAAGCCTTGAGGAAACATCATCTCAGTGATAACATAAGTAGGGCTTGTACTCTAGGATAGAACTTGGTAGATATAATGCAAATCCATTTGCAGAAGCACGGTCCAGAGCCCATGTGTAATCTGTGCATACACAGCTCCTCTTCTCATTGGTTGACATGGGCTGAGCGTCATCACGTGACATTGTGTCAGGTGATTGGAAGAAGGACCAGAAGGAACATCTCTACAACTCGATCCCATAGGAGTGAACAGGGCTGAGCTGCCATACCAGATGCAGCACATGGAAGAGGCAGCCATGTTTGTTTTTTCCTCCAGCAAACAGGCTACGACAACGTATGGCACATTTGCACTGTAATTTTTGGAGGAAAAGTGGGGGTGCCACTGTCTTTAGTCTGGTCGTACCTGGCTGTATAGGGGGAGGCTGCAGCGAGGGCAGCATGGAGGGTCACAAGAGGTAAGAGCAGAGCTGGGGCAGCCACATGTGCCTGATGTTTAGTGACATTCACTGCTGTCCACGCCCATAACCTCTTGCTCACCACTCTGCACTGAAGCTGTGCCGGGAGGTGGCCAGGATTATGGGGCGGGAAGCAGTGAATGTGTATATCCCTAATCAGCGGGCACATTTCATTGAAGGCAGTCTTTACAATCCACAAGTGCTTTCCAAAATGCTGCTGGCTGCAGCCATGAGTGATTGCATCTTAAAGTGTAAGACTAGACTAGACTAGACTTTAAGATTCAACTGCTCGTGCACTGCGGCCGCCACCATTTTAGGATCCTACAGACAGAAGGATAGCTCCATTTTATTGAAGATCGCAGAAGACAAAGCTAATCCTCTGCTCCACACTCCTATAATTCCACACGAAAGTGGAAAATGTCCCTGCAGCTGATGTCTGTGTCCTTTGCCGGCGTCAGAAGGGACACAGTACACCAGGAAAGCAGAGGAAAGGTGAGTAGAATAAGTTATCTTTCTTATGTGTGAGGCAGGATTGCAACCATCTATACCAGGAAGGGACAAGGATGGAGGCCATCTATACCAGGAAGGGACAAGGATGGAGGCCATCTATACCAGGATGGGACAAGGATGGAGGCCATCTATACCAGGAAGGGACAAGGATGGAGGCCATCTATACCAGGATGGGACAAGGATGGAGGCCATCTATACCAGGAAGGGACAAGGATGGAGGCCATCTATACCAGGAGGGACAAGGATGGAGGCCATCTATACCAGGATGGGACAAGGATGGAGGCCATCTATACCAGGAAGGGACAAGGATGGAGGCCATCTATACCAGGAAGGGACAAGGATGGAGGCCATCTATACCAGGAAGGGACAAGGATGGAGGCCATCTATACCAGGATGGGACAAGGATGGAGGCCATCTATACCAGGAGGGACAAGGATGGAGGCCATCTATACCAGGAAGGGACAAGGATGGGGCCATATACATCAGGATGGGACATAGATGGAGGCACCTATATCAGATGGGACAAGGATGGAGGCACATAGATGGAGGCCATTATACCAGGATGGGACAAGGGTGGAGGCCATATATACCAGGATGGGACAAGGATGGAGGCCATCTATACCAGGATAGGACAAGAATGGTGGCCATATATATCTAGTATATACCTAGAAGGGGCCCAGGATGGGGGACATTAGTACAGAATTGGGGGACAATACCCTATAACAGTGTCAGCAGCAGATCCCCCATAACATTGCATCATGACCACATTTTTCTTCTATTTTCTTCCTCTAAAACCTGGGTGCGTCTTATGGTCCAATGCATTTTATAGTCCAAAAAATCCAGTATATTGTGCCCCACAGGCGAGTCCCAGGCACTGATACCCTATACTGAAATCTGGATTATTTTTTTTAATTTCTTAAAATAATCATACACCAATAACCTCTCCTTATTGAAGGCAGATTAAAGCCAACATTTTCTATGAAGGGAATATCTGAAGTCCGTCCTTGTGGCTGCCCTACTGATATTTGCACCAATGTTTGATAAATCGATTTTCCACTTTTTACCCCGCTACCTTGCTATCAGGGATAGTTTCAGCTTCTCAAAAAATTTGTTTCTTCCTAAACCCTAAAACTGCACCCGTATTATCCCCACTTATTAAAAGCGCCTGTATCACTACAAAATAGCAAAGTCTGCAGATTGTGCTCTCACTTACTTGGCCCATTCCACATTGAGAATTAGATGGTCGTAACCAAATCCAGAAACGCCAGCGATGGCGCGAGCCGCGTCCTCTCTGCGGTGGAAACTGATGAAGGCAAAACCCTGGAGGTGAAGCGGGGAAAACACGAGTTATGTGGGAAAGAAAGTGCATTGTACAATGTCACCATGGGAGGGCGCTGTATGACCTGGAATTATCACATCTTCAGGCCCTGCACGGTATCTGTTTTATACAATTATAATCCCCCCACGTGTCCCTTCCAGCCCCAGACAGAATGAATGAAGTTCATCTTGTGTTTTGGATCATGACGAGGGGGAGGGGGTCTTCAACAAAGATTATTATCCCTTAAATATCTCTGAAAATCAGATTTAAGAATCAGTTACCTTTGACTGTCCGGTAGTTTTGTCCTTAGCCAGGTAGATACGAGAGATGGATCCAAAAGGCCTGAAGAGCTCCTGGAGGTCGGTCTCCCTGGTGTCTTCAGATAAGTTGGTAACACGGATAGTAGCATTGTCATCAGCTATGGAGAGAACATGGACATTTGCAGGAGGTTACCTCAGATCCATAAAGAATGTGTGCGGACCCTAGTTTATACTGGGCCCTCCATCATGAGGGAAGGGCGCGGGCGGCCGGTGGTCACCAGGGAAGGGCGCGGGCGGCCGCCAGGGAAGGGCGCGGGCGGCCGCCAGGGAAGGGCGCGGGCGGCCGCCAGGGAAGGGCGCGGGCGGCCGCCAGGGAAGGGCGCGGGCGGCCGCCAGGGAAGGGCGCGGGCGGGCGGCCGGTGGTCGCCAGGGAAGGCGCGGGCGGCCGGTGGTCGCCAGGGAAGGGCGCGGGCGGCCGGTGGTCGCCAGGGAAGGGCGCGGGCGGCCGGTGGTCGCCAGGGAAGGGCGCGGGCGGCCGGTGGTCGCCAGGGAAGGGCGCGGGCGGCCGGTGGTCGCCAGGGAAGGGCGCGGGCGGCCGGTGGTCGCCAGGGAAGGGCGCGGGCGGCCGGTGGTCGCCAGGGAAGGGCGCGGGCGGCCGGTGGTCGCCAGGGAAGGGCGCGGGCGGCCGTGGTCGCCAGGGAAGGGCGCGGGCGGCCGGTGGTCGCCAGGGAAGGGCGCGGGTGGCCGGTGGTCGCCAGGGAAGGGCGCGGGCGGCCGGTGGTCGCCAGGGAAGGGCGCGGGCGGCCGGTGGTCGCCAGGGAAGGGCGCGGGCGGCAGGGATCATCAGAGTTCAGGTAGTCAGGGTGGTATTGAGGAATGTGAGGGTTAATGTAGTCAGGGTAGTAGTCACCAGTGCCAGAAGGACAAATGTGCATGCCATATCAAAGGGATAGTATCTATACCTCTGCGGTTGGGCTGCATGGACTCTCCTCTCCGGGTTGCTCCGTCTCTCAAACTGGGTGGAACGTACTTTCCTGTCTTGCTCACTGGAGCCTGTGCTGGTTCTGGTTCTGTGTAAAAGGCAAAAACATAAAGATTACAATTATTAGTGGTGTTCCCCAACAGACAACCCCCCGTACATGTGCTGGTGACACCAGCCTGCAACTGGGCAGGTTGTGATCCTACATTTTTTTCTTCCGGGTCCGCACCATCTGGGGTCAGGAGATGCCCACAACACTTACCAGCCCCCGGCGCCTTCTCCTTGTCCGCGGTGGACAGACCCAGCTGCTCGGCCAGTTCCTTCTGCATGGGACCCAGCGTGTCTTTGTAGGGACATCTTGTGGTCCAATGGTCGCCTTTGCAGATCCTACAGGAGACAATTTTCTGGCCCTTTAGCTTGTTCATTGGGTCTTCCTCCTCCTGATTGTTCAGATCCTATAAAAGGCAGACAATATAAACATAGAATACGACTAAACTCCAAACAAGTGTCGGAGACCAAGCACATTGAGGGCATTCAGAGCCTGGAAAGAGGGCAGAACATGATATTATATGGCCAACACAAAGGGTCATCCTCTGAATGGAGCTGCAGGTCCATTAACATCTACCCGGATACCAGTGATGTACGAGATCTCTGTATGTTGCAAGCGGCTACCATCACAAGCCACAGATCCTGCTGTGGTGGACTCCATCACAATCACCCATTATGGGGGATCCCAGCCCCGTGATCTAGGCTCCCGGCTCTCACCTCTTTACTGGTGATGAAGGTCATCAGGACGTCATCACTGACGGTGGTGGTGGCTACATTTGGTCCAGGTGGGTCGAATTCAGAGTTTCCAAACTTCTTCCAGTTCTGATGGGAAAAAAAAAAAAAGTTGATTAATGGGGGTCTTCCCATCGTGCCCTCACTTAATGACCTGCGGAGGTCCCAGCAATCCTGGAATCAAGGAGTACAGCGTAAATTTTCAATATGTCCCCTACATTGATTTCCTGCGGCTCAGATCTATGGGATCCACTGCCTGCACAGTTCGGAGACTAGAGTAACAGTGAAAGGTAGTATCAGGGCAGCCCCTTCCTCTGTATCCCGTAATGTTAGACCCCTTTATAGAGAGGTCACATGATCCTCTTCTCGGGGGGTGCCTGTACGTCCCTCTACACTCACCTTCCTGCGAGCCACCACTTTGGATGCTTTACGGGTTTCAATTTTGAAGGTGCGAATAATCTGAAAGGAAAAAAAATGGAGACATAAAGATCAATCTGGACTGTACACGATGTGTGGGGTGTGACGTGAGCCCCTGTACTGCATACACACCCTCCTCTCACTCACCACCCAAAGTGTTCACATCCATAAACAACAGCACCAGTAAACCCATCACACATCTCCTCCATTCATGGTGGGTACCGGCTTAGCGCCTGACTCTACCTCTACATATCTCTGATTGCCGCTGTTTGAATACCGCTGTGAAATCTCTAAATGACATTCACATGGAGCGATTGTGGCCGTCCTGGCACATTCTCCTCCCCACAGTGTGATTGGAGGGTGTACACCGTTTGCCATAGGGGTTGCCCACTACTGCTATTGTTTTAACCCTATGAAGACTGAGGATAGTTAGCGATCATTTTTTTCTATTTATGTCAATACTGTATGGAGTACTGCAGCATTTACAACAAGCAGGGCCCAAAAGGATGGGACTTAAAACTAATAAAATAAAATAGTTAAAAAAAATTAAAATACAACAATAGACTAATTATTAGATACACTGCTGGAATTGTGAACTGGACAGAAAAATAAGAAAACCGATGACAATCCGCTCCTCGTTGCATCTATGTAGTGACGTGGACAGACTTTTCCTGCCAAGAACATCAGGAGGTAGAGGACTATTGTAAGTGAAGCAAACTGTAGAAGAAGAGAGCCCTGCACTGGCAGATTATGTGAATGATAGCGGAGAACAAGCCTTGATGGAGGTTAACAGAAAACTGCTTAAAATACCATAAAAACCAGAACAAAGCAGAAGAGAAAAGTGGCAGAAGAAAGCTCTGCATGGACAATTTCTAGAGACAATCCACAATCGACAAGGAAAAGACCGGGCTGTGGCTTTACTAATGGAACATTGAGAAGGAGACAGAGCTTAATTCTGGCAGCCCAAGAGCAAGCGATAAAGCCAGAACTGAAAAATAAACTACTGACTCCAAATGTCGACTGTGCAAGGAAGCAGATGAGACAATGGATCATATACTGAGCTGCTGCAGGAAGATCCCCCAGACAGATTACAAGCAAAAGACATAATACAGCCGCTCAGATGATTCACTGGAACGTGTGCCACAATTACCATCCGCCGCTCACAAAGAACTGGTGGATCATAAACCTGAAAAGGGTATGGAGAATGAACATGCAAAACTACTATGGGACTTCCGAATTCAGACTGATGAAGTCTTGGAACACAATACTCCGGACCTTACTATTGTAATAAGAAAGGAAGTGTGGATCGTGGATGTGGCAATACCAGGCGACTGCAGGATTGTAGAGAAGCAACTGGAAAAACAGAAGATATGAGGATTAAGGGCCACTTTACACACACCAACTTATCTGTCCAACTTCTGACCAACTTACTGGTTGTAGTGAAATCATGGACACATTGCTCCATTTTGTGACTGTGTACAATGGAACAATGTGTCCATGATTTCACTGCAACCAGTAAGTTGTTCAGAAGTTGGACAGATAAGTTGGTGTGTGTAAACTGGCCATTAAAGATCTAACTGCAAAGACTCTGGCACAAGCCAGTGAAGGTGGTCCCAGTGATGATCGGCACAAGCCAGTGAAGGTGGTCCCAGTGATGATCGGCACAAGCCAGTGAAGGTGGTCCCAGTGATGATCGGCACAAGCCAGTGAAGGTGGTCCCAGTGATGATCAGCACAAGCCAGTGAAGGTGGTCCCAGTGATGATCAGCACAAGCCAGTGAAGGTGGTCCCAGTGATGATCGGCACAAGCCAGTGAAGGTGGTCCCAGTGGTGATCGGCACAAGCCAGTGAAGGTGGTCCCAGTGGTGATCGGCACAAGCCAGTAAAGGTGGTCCCAGTGGTGATCGGCACAAGCCAGTGAAGGTGGTCCCAGTGATGATTGGCACAAGCCAGTGAAGGTGGTGATAATTGGCACAAGCCAGTGAAGGTGGTCCCAGTGATGATCAGCACAAGCCAGTGAAGGTGGTCCCAGTGATGATCAGCACAAGCCAGTGAAGGTGGTCCCAGTGGTGATCGGCACACGCCAGTGAAGGTGGTCCCAGTGGTGATCGGCACACGCCAGTGAAGGTGGTCCCAGTGATGATCGGCACAAGCCAGTGAAGGTGGTCCCAGTGATGATCGGCACAAGCCGGTGAAGGTGGTCCCAGTGATGATCGGCACAAGCCGGTGAAGGTGGTCCCAGTGATGATCGGCACAAGCCAGTGAAGGTGGTCCCAGTGATGATCAGCACAAGCCAGTGAAGGTGGTCCCAGTGATGATCGGCACAAGCCAGTGAAGGTGGTCCCAGTGATGATCGGCACAAGCCAGTGAATGTGGTGATGATTGGCACAAGCCAGTGAAGGTGGTCCCAGTGATGATCAGCACAAGCCAGTGAAGATGGTCCCAGTGATGATCAGCACAAGCCAGTGAAGGTGGTCCCAGTGATGATCGGCACAAGCCAGTGAAGATGGTCCCAGTGATGATCAGCACAAGCCAGTGAATGTGGTGATGATTGGCACAAGCCAGTGAAGGTGGTCCCAGTGGTGATCAGCACAAGCCAGTGAATGTGGTGATGATAGGCACAAGCCAGTGAAGGTGGTCCCAGTGATGATCGGCACACTGGGTGCTGTGCCTATAAACCTTGGTCAGCACTTGAAAACAATTGGAGTTGACAAAATAACAATCTGTCAGCTGCAAAAGGCCCCTACTGGGCTCTGCACGCATCATTCGCCGATATATCACGCAGTCCTAGACGCTTGGGAAGTGTCCGACTACTGATTTAATACAAAAGCTAGCATAGTGATCTTATTTACGGTGTGTAACTGCTGTAAATGTATAATAATTAAAATAATAAAATTGACAAAAAAAAAAAAAGCGAACTATGCAAATAGTCTGTTGAGAAGAAAGAGGACTTGATCTCTGGCGCCATCTATTGGATGTAACAATTCTGAACTCTCAATATGGACCTTGGTTGGTTAAAGGGAACCTGACCCCTAAATAAATCAGCCTCCAGCCTGTTTACACCTCTCCCTGCACCACCAGTGTAGCATTGTAGGCATCCCTTTTGTGTCAAAAATGGCTATTTGTAAAGTTTATAAAACTGCTCTTTTTCCCTTCAGATCTGCGGCTTCTCAGTTCTTGAGCAGTCACACAGGGCGTTCCCTGTGGCTTCTTAGCGCCGCCTGCACATTAATTATTCACGCCCAGATGGGCGTGCTAAGGCATTGTGATCTCCCTTGCCTCCTCCATGGGCGGTACAGCCGGTATGACGCTATTCGCGTCATATCCGGCTATAGTGACGTCGTACACACATTTGGGTGTATTGAGGACAATGCGCATCACGATGTCCTCCCTATAGAGGAGCATTGCCCGGTCTATAAGTCTCCTTACATGCTCCACTAGGAGAAACACCCCACCTATAAAGATTAAAAAGTCTGATTCACTCTTTTTTTTAGCTCAATAATAAAGAAAAAATAAACATTTGTAATCGATGTGTCCTTGCATGTCTGATCTATTAAGCTACTACATTATCCAAATTATGTACAGAAAACAAATCTCCAGAACTAGTATTTATTTTTTAAGTGGTGCTGTGTTCTTCCCCCAAGATTCATTAGACAGGAGAGCAAATCCGTCATATGTTCCCCACAATGGGAGCTAAAAACATCGGCTTGGAAAAATACACAAGACATCGCTCAGCTGTACAGGGCAAAATGATGATTTGTAATGAGGCAACAAAGCGCCCTCTGGTGGCTGCAGGGGATGGCACCACTCATGTAGATGTATCTTTTATTAGTGCTACCCTCTGGTGGCTGCCAGGAATTACACCACTCATGTAGATGTATCTTATATTAACGCTGCCCTCTGGTGGCTGCCAGGGATGACCACTCATGTAGATGTATCTTGTATTAGTGCTACCCTCTGGTGGCTGCCAGGAATTACACCACTCATGTAGATGTATCTTATATTAGTGCTGCCCTCTGGTGGCTGCAGGGGATGGCACCGCTCATGTAGATGTATCTTATATTAGTGCTGCAGAGGATGGCACCACTCATGTAGATGTATCTTATATTAGTGCTGCCCTCTGGTGGCTGCAGGAGATGGCACCACTCATGTAGATGTATCTTATATTAGTGCTGCCCTCTGGTAGCTACCAGGAATGACACCACTCATGTAGATATATCTTATATTAGTGCTGCCCTCTAGTGGCTGCAGGGGATGGCACCGCTCATTTAGATGTATCTTATATTAGTGCTGCCCCCTGGTGGCTGCGGGGATGGCACCACTCATGTAGATGTATCCTATATTAGTGTTGCCCTCTGGTGGCTGCAGGGGATGGCACCACTCGATGTATCTTATATTAGTGCTGCCCTCTGGTGGCTGCAGGAGTGGTATCGGGAGACCATGTCACAGGTGTATGGAGGGGACAGGTTGTGAATGGCTTTTTATGTCATGGTTAGGGTTTTAAACTGGGATCTCTGAGAAGTTGGGAGCCAGTGAAGGGTTTGGCAGAGGGGCGAGACGGAGGAGAAGCTGGGAGACAGGTGGATTAGTCGGGTAGCGGAGTTTAGGATAGATTGGAGATGAGCAAGGAATTCTTATCACTGCTGCCCTCTGGTGGCTGCTGGGAATGCCACCACTCATGTAGACATATCTTATATTAGTGCTGCCCTCTGGTGGCTTCTGAAAATGACACCACTCATGTAGACATATCTTATATTAGTGCTGCCCTCTGGTGGCTGCGGGATGGCACCACTCATGTAGCTGTATCTTAGATTATTGCCGCCCTCTGTATACACATCTCCACTCTCCACAGCATAAGGGTCTGCAGTCCTGCATGGCGGGGCCACACACTGAATCCCTCCTTCCATACTGCCCTCCTCAGCACATCTGCACCACACACACCCGTCTGCAGAGCTGACTCTCTCCCTCCCCTCTGTCCTCAAAGATAACGCCACACCCACCTTAATCTTCTTGTCGTTCTCATCCAGCTTGTACTCGGTGATTGTCTTTATGTTCCCATTGATGACCTCTCGCGGGGTGTCCAGGACATCTGTGGGGATCACAGGTTATACTGCAGAGCTATGCCTGAGGGGGGCGCTCATAGGTCAGGCAGGAGGCACTTGGCTACAGTGGATGGAAAAGTTCAGCTGTTCCCATAGTCTGTGTGTGACGGGGATTAGAGAGAAACCTCCAAAGTGATCACAATATAGCAGAGAACAGTCTGAGCTCTCATCAAAAAGGATGTGAGGGGAGTGCTCCCTACTGGCAGAAGTCAGAATTACACCCTCACACCTCCATGTGATGGCGGACTACCCCCTCATACACAAGGCTGGTAGTTCCTTATCACTCACATCTATGTTGGAGCCACAGCAGTGGACAGACACTAGGACACAGACCTGTAATCCCCAACTACAGCCAATGGGTCTGATGTCAGTAATACGACAACTGTGGATGACAGCAAAACCATGGGGAAAACTGGATAAACACAAACAACTTTGCTTCCCCAGACCACTAGGGACCGATATCCTGGCATTAGCCCCACCCCAACAATACTGACATTAACCTCATCCCCTAGCACACAAGGAATCTTGACAATGACTGCATCCCCAGGCCCACCGAGAATTCTGACAGCGACCCTGTCCCCCTCGGAGACCTGACAGCGACCCCGTCCCCCTCGGAGACCCGACGGCAACCCCGCCCCCCTCGGAGACCCGACGGCGACCCCGTCCCCCTCGGAGACCCGACGGTGACCTCGTCACCCTAGGAGACCCGACAGCGACCCCGTCACCCTAGGAGACCCGACAGTGACCCCGTTCCCCCTAGGAGACCTGACAGTGACCCTGTACCGCAGTTATTCTGATATTAGCCTTGTTCACTGAGCCAGCAAAGAATCTTGCCATTAACCTCATCTCATAGCCAGCTAGGAATCCTGACACTGAACCTGGCCCACTAGGAATCCAGACAATAAAACTGTCCAAAAACTCACTAGAAACCCTGACATTCACCCTGTCCCCAAGCCTACCAGGTACAGTTAGGGCCAGAAATATTTGGACAGTGACACAATTTCCGCGAGTTGGGCTCTGCATGCCACCACATTGGATTTGAAATGAAACCTCTACAACAGAATTCAAGTGCAGATTGTAACGTTTAATTTGAAGGGTTGAACAAAAATATCTGACAGAAAATGTAGGAATTGTACACATTTCTTTACAAACACTCCACATTTTAGGAGGTCAAAAGTAATTGGACAATTAAACATAACCCAAACAAAATATTTTTATTTTCAATATTTTGTTGCGTATCCTTTGGAGGCAATCACTGCCTTAAGTCTGGAACCCATGGACATCACCAAACGCTGGGTTTCCTCCTTCTTAATGCTTTGCCAGGCCTTTACAGCCGCAGCCTTCAGGTCTTGCTTGTTTGTGGGTCTTTCCGTCTTAAGTCTGGATTTGAGCAAGTGAAATGCATGCTCAATTGGGTTAAGATCTGGTGATTGACTTGGCCATTGCAGAATGTTCCACTTTTTTGCACTCATGAACTCCTGGGTAGCTTTGGCTGTATGCTTGGGGTCATTGTCCATCTGTACTATGAAGCGCCGTCCAATCAACTTTGCAGCATTTGGCTGAATCTGGGCTGAAAGTATATCCCGGTACACTTCAGAATTCATCCGGCTACTCTTGTCTGCTGTTATGTCATCAATAAACACAAGTGACCCAGTGCCATTGAAAGCCATGCATGCCCATGCCATCACGTTGCCTCCACCATGTTTTACAGAGGATGTGGTGTGCCTTGGATCATGTGCCGTTCCCTTTCTTCTCCAAACTTTTTTCTTCCCATCATTCTGGTACAGGTTGATCTTTGTCTCATCTGTCCATAGAATACTTTTCCAGAACTGAGCTGGCTTCTTGAGGTGTTTTTCAGCAAATTTAACTCTGGCCTGTCTATTTTTGGAATTGATGAATGGTTTGCATCTAGATGTGAACCCTTTGTATTTACTGTCATGGAGTCTTCTCTTTACTGTTGACTTGGAGACAGATACACCTACTTCACTGAGAGTGTTCTGGACTTCAGTTGATGTTGTGAACGGGTTCTTCTTCACCAAATAAAGTATGCGGCGATCATCCACCACTGTTGTCATCCGTGGACGCCCAGGCCTTTTACAGTTCCCAAGCTCACCAGTCAATTCCTTTTTTCTCAGAATGTACCCAACTGTTGATTTTGCTACTCCAAGCATGTCTGCTATCTCTCTGATGGATTTTTTCTTTTTTTTCAGCCTCAGGATGTTCTGCTTCACCTCAATTGAGAGTTCCTTTGACCGCATGTTGTCTGGTCACAGCAACAGCTTCCAAATGCAAAACCACACACCTGGAATCCACCCCTGACCTTTTAACTACTTCATTGATTACAGGTTAACGAGGGAGACGCCTTCAGAGTTCATTGTCCAATTACTTTTGGTCCCTTGAAAAAGAGGAGGCTATGCATTACAGAGCTATAATTCCTAAACCCTTTCTCCGATTTGGATGTGGAAACTCTCATATTGCAGCTGGGAGTGTGCACTTTCAGCCCATATTATATATATATAATTGTATTTCTGAACATGTTTTTGTAAACAGCTAAAATAACAAAACTTGTGTCACTGTCCAAATATTTCTGGCCCTAACTGTATATAGACATTAATTCTGCCCACTGAGCCAGCAAAGAACTCTGACAATAACCCCTTACCCTAAAGCCACCAGCAAATAACCCCATTTATATCCAAGACCCCAATACTGCTGAAATTAGTGGCCGCTTTACACGTCCTGATATTGGATACAGCGGCACGGGAGCGTGGACATTTTTGGCAGTAATCCAAGATCGCATAGGAGCTGTCACACAGGGAGATATCGGCAGGCAACACAACTGCGATGTGTACGCCGACTTGTACGAGCGACCCAGGAAACAACCATTTAACATGGGAGAGAATAGGGGAAGTTGTGCTCCACATCGTAGTAGCGCTGTCACACAGCCCGATCCTGCCAGATCGTCCATCCAATATCGGGCAGTTGGAGATCCTGCTCAATTCCTCAACGATATCATTTTGGCATTGTTCTTGCATCGAATTGGTCATTTACACCACACAACGCACGAACGATATCAGGGCCACCGCACGAACCATGTGACTTTTTATCGTTGTTGGACAACGATATCGGGACGTGTAAAGTGGCCATAACACTCTCACCAGTTCCACCATAGATTCTACCATTAACCCCTTCTCTTCAGAAAACCAAACATGCCAACAATGACCGATTCTTTGCCCTACACTACCAGGGTCCATGGGCTTCAGCTATAAGTTCGACCTACATTGGATCCGCTGGCCGCCATGCTGGTTACTACCTCCTGTAACTCTTGCCCAATACTAACGCTGCTTCCCATGATGCACTGGGCTGAGGGTGACACTGCGGGGTGGGTGATCACGGTTATACTCACAGTCATGGTCCTTCTCGACGACCGGACTTAAAGGCTCCACATCTTCTTCTCCTTCTTCCTCCACCTGGTCGGCCCAGCTGGGCTTGGAGCTGTAACACAGGACACAAGCGTCTTACACCAGCAGAATAGTGAGTGCAGCTCTGGGGTATAATACAGGAGGTAACTCAGGATCAGTAATGTAATGTATGTACACAGGGACTGCACCAGCAGAATAGTGAGTGCAGCTCTGGAGTATAATACAGGAGGTAACTCAGGATCAGTAATGTAATGTATGTACACAGTGACTGCACCAGCGGAATAGTGAGTGCAGCTCTGGAGTATAATACAGGAGGTAACTCAGGATCAGTAATGTAATGTATGTACACAGTGACTGCACCAGCAGAATAGTGAGTGCAGCTCTGGAGTATAATACAGGAGGTAACTCAGGATCAGTACAGGATCAGTAATGTAATGTATGTACACAGTGACTGCACCAGCAGAATAGTGAGTGCAGCTCTGGAGTATAATACAGGAGGTAACTCAGGATCAGTAATGTAATGTATGTACACAGTGACTGCACCAGCAGAATAGTGAGTGCAGCTCTGGAGTATAATACAGGAGGTAACTCAGGATCAGTACAGGATCAGTAATGTATGTACACTGTGACTGCACCAGCAGAATAGTGAGTGCAGATCTGGAGTATAATACAGGAGGTAACTCAGGATCAGTAATGTAATGTATGTACACAGTGACTGCACCAGCAAAATAGTGAGTGCAGCTCTGGAGTATAATACAGGAGGTAACTCAGGATCAGTAATGTATGTACACAGTGACTGCACCAGCAGAATAGTGAGTGCAGCTCTGGAGTATAATACAGGAGGTAACTCAGGATCAGTACAGGATCAGTAATGTATGTACACTGTGACTGCACCAGCAGAATAGTGAGTGCAGATCTGGAGTATAATACAGGAGGTAACTCAGGATCAGTAATGTAATGTATGTACACAGAGACTGCACCAGCAAAATAGTGAGTGCAGCTCTGGAGTATAATACAGGAGGTAACTCAGGATCAGTAATGTAATGTATATACACAGTGACTGCACCAGCAGAATAGTGAGTGCAGCTCTGGAGTATAATACAGGAGGTAACTCAGGATCAGTAATGTAATGTATGTACACAGTGACTGCACCAGCAGAATAGTGAGTGCAGCTCTGGAATATAATACAGGAGGTAACTCAGGATCAGTAATGTATGTACACAGTGACTGCACCAGCAGAATAGTGAGTGCAGCTCTAGAGTATAATACAGGAGGTAACTGAGGATCAGTAATGTAATGTATATACACAGTGACTGCACCAGCAGAATAGTGAGTGCAGCTCTGGAGTATAATACAGGAGGTAACTCAGGATCAGTAATGTAATGTATGTACACAGTGACTGCACCAGCAAAATAGTGAGTGCAGCTCTGGAGTATAATACAGGAGGTAACTCAGGATCAGTAATGTAATGTATATACACAGTGACTGCACCAGCAGAATAGTGAGTGCAGCTCTGGAGTATAATACAGAAGGTAACTCAGGATCAGTAATGTAATGTATGTACACAGTGACTGCACCAGCAAAATAGTGAGTGCAGCTCTGGAGTATAATACAGGAGGTAACTCAGGATCAGTAATGTAATGTATATACACAGTGACTGCACCAGCAGAATAGTGAGTGCAGCTCTGGAGTATAATACAGGAGGTAACTCAGGATCAGTAATGTAATGTATGTACACAGTGACTGCACCAGCAGAATAGTGAGTGCAGCTCTGGAATATAATACAGGAGGTAACTCAGGATCAGTAATGTATGTACACAGTGACTGCACCAGCAGAATAGTGAGTGCAGCTCTAGAGTATAATACAGGAGGTAACTGAGGATCAGTAATGTAATGTATATACACAGTGACTGCACCAGCAGAATAGTGAGTGCAGCTCTGGAGTATAATACAGGAGGTAACTCAGGATCAGTAATGTAATGTATGTACACAGTGACTGCACCAGCAAAATAGTGAGTGCAGCTCTGGAGTATAATACAGGAGGTAACTCAGGATCAGTAATGTAATGTATATACACAGTGACTGCACCAGCAGAATAGTGAGTGCAGCTCTGGAGTATAATACAGAAGGTAACTCAGGATCAGTAATGTATGTACACAGTGACTGCACCAGCAGAATAGTGAGTGCAGCTCTGGAGTATAATACAGGAGGTAACTCAGGATCAGTAATGTAATGTATTTACACAGTGATTGCACCAGCAGAATAGTGACTGCAGCTCTGGAGTATATAATACAGGAGGTAACTCAGGATCAGTAATGTAATGTATGTACACAGTGACTGCACCAGCAGAATAGTGAGTGCAGCTCTGGAGTATAATACAGGAGGTAACTCCGGATCAGTAATGTAATGTATGTACACAGTGACTGCACCAGCAGAATAGTGAGTGCAGCTCTGGAGTATAATACAGGAGGTAACTCAGGATCAGTAATGTAATGTATGTACACAGTGACTGCACCAGCAGAATAGTGAGTGCAGCTCTGGAGGATAATACAGGATTAGAGCCGTGTATATTAGTTTGGTTTCCTCTCTCTTCCAGGCTGGTGACACATTGCTGCTCTTCTCCTTCCTGCTGTTTCCTCCTCCCGCCTCTGCCCCCATTATTGCCCCCGCTTCTCTCATCCCCTGTGTCTCCCCCAGCCCCCCTCTCCCCAGGCGGCTCCGGCCTCCCCTCTCCGGTCACTCACTCGTAGTCCCCGGTCGGCATGGCTCAGGCTTCTTCTGCCTTTATGGCGGCGCCGGAAGTTGAAAAGAAAGAGAGACGCAGCAGAGCCGCAGTGTGCAGGGCAAGAGAGCACTTCCGGTGCCGCTCTAGATACGTCTCTGTGCCCGTGGAGGACTGGTCACATGACAGGCAGAGCGTGCCCTGGTCACGTGCTAAGTAGTGGACTATCCCAGGGAATGCTGGGGATTGTAGTTCCATGCATTGACCTTACTGTACACAGCCTTAGGCAGATATAGTGTGATTGACAGTGTGTTCCCAGTGTTCCCTCACACTACATGTGTCAGGAGGTGCAGCCCCTTTAAAAGCATTCATGACCACCTAAAAGACATACTTATACCTGTGCCTACCTTCAGCTGGTGGACAGCCATTTCTAGCTTCCAAACAGGACCAACTCCAGGTTTCCCTGGGCCTCCATGGCCCCTCTAACACATCAAACAATTCATGATTATAATATAGAGGCTGTGGAATATATATTTATATATGTAAGTATATATAAACTGTCCTCGTGCACTCTCCCCCCATGCACTGTCACCCCCCTCCCCATGCTCTCTCCTCTCTCCCCCACTGTGCACTCTTTTCTCCCTATTGTACGCTCTCCCCCCATTCCCCCATGCTCTCTCTTCTCCCCCACTGTGCACTCTTTTCTCCCTATTGTACGCTCTCCCCCCATTCCCCCCATGCTCTCTCTTCTCCCCCACTGTGCACTCTTTTCTCCCCATTGTACGCTCTCCCCCCATTCCCCCATGCTCTCTCTTCTCCCCCACTGTGCACTCTTTTCTCCCCATTGTACGCTCTCTCCCCATGCTACGCTCTCTCCCCATGCTCTCTCTTCTCCCCCACTGTGCACTCTTTTCTCCCCATTGTACGCTCTCTCCCCATGCTACGCTCTCTCCCCATGCTCTCTCTTCTCCCCCACTGTGCACTCTTTTCTCCCCATTGTACGCTCTCTCCCTATGCTCTCTTCTCCCCCACTGTGCACTCTTTTCTCCCCATTGTACGCTCTCTCCCCATGCTCTTTTCTCCCCATTGTACGCTCTCTCCCCATGCTCTCTCTTCTCCCCCACTGTGCACTCTTTTCTCCCTATTGTACGCTCTCCCCCCATTCCCCCCATGCTCTCTCTTCTCCCCCACTGTGCACTCTTTTCTCCCCATTGTACGCTCTCCCCCCATTCCCCCCATGCTCTCTCTTCTCCCCCACTGTGCACTCTTTTCTCCCCATTGTACGCTCTCTCCCCATGCTACGCTCTCTCCCCATGCTCTCTCTTCTCCCCATGCTCTCTCTTCTCCCCCACTGTGCACTCTTTTCTCCCCATTGTACGCTCTCTCCCTATGCTCTCTTCTCCCCCACTGTGCACTCTTTTCTCCCCATTGTACGCTCTCTCCCCATGCTCTTTTCTCCCCATTGTACGCTCTCTCCCCATGCTCTCCCTTCTCCCCCACTGTGCACTCTTTTCTCCCCATTGTACGCTCTCTCCTTATCCCTCTCTTCTCCCCCACTGTGCACTCTTTTCTCCCTATTGTACGCTCTCCCCCCATTCCCCCCATGCTCTCTCTTCTCCCCCACTGTGCACTCTTTTCTCCCTATTGTACGCTCTCCCCCCATGCTCTCTCTTCTTCGCTGTGCACTCTTTTCACCCCATTGTGAACCCCCATAACTCAAATACCCCAACCCCCCGTGTGTGATGTCTTCTCCATGCTTTCCCTTTTCCCGCCTACCTTTCCCCATATGCTTTCTCTCCCTATGCACTATGCTGCACTGTGCGCTTGCCTGGCTGCACCGGGTGCTGACACCGGTCCTGCTTCCAAGGTAGTTTGTCATAAACATGAAGACGACTTGGGCTATAATTGATAGATCAGCCCGAGACCTCAGTGCCAGAGCTTTCCCTTTAAAGAGCCTGTGTAACACATCGGCAGCCGTCCACACTGAACCATCATGCCTACATTTGCTGCAAGGATGTGGGTTTGTTGCCCTAGAACAGCTCTTGCTCTTCTACATGATCTTGGAGGCATCTGTGGGGAGTATTCAGCATTTGGGAGGTCAAACTCTGATGTTAGGTGAGGTTGGGCTCATAATCTCTGGTCTAGGACGGTGCGAAGGACCAGTTGGGCATGTTCTTCCATCAAACTCCCCCAACTCTGTATGGAGCTTGTGCACTGGGCAGTCATGGGAACCCAAAAGGTCTTTCCTCATACCATTTCCACAAAGCTGGAGGTTAGGGTGCCTTAACATTTCAGGACGTTTGCGCCGCCGACGGTGCGGCTCTGTGTCCCGAAATCCGCATGCGGATTGCGCACCTATCTTTAACATGGGATGCGCAGTCATCCGCACATAGCCACATTCGTTCGCGTTCAGCTGCGTAACTATACCCATGCGGATGGAGAAGAAGATTTTATGCCGCCAGGGAACGCGGATTGTAGCATTTTTCGGCGCGTCCAAAAAAATGCAAGTGTCCACATGCGCACGCTGCGGATACAATTAACATTAGCCCCCTATGAGACTGTACGCATGCGGATGGTTTTGCGCACAGCACACCTGCGGATGAAAAGCATGCGGACACCTTAGTGCGCATGCTCAAAAAGAGTTTTTGGCGTCCAGCATAATCTCCGCCCATGAGTTTAGCGAACGCATGCAGATGGAAAACGTATGCGCAAGGCTCAAAACGCAGACAAACGCATGTGAACGTTGCGGACCTGCGTGCGCAAAGCTATGCGCATGCGTATGTAAAATGCAACGTTTACACGCGTTCGCATGCGTTTTCACCTGCGGCTGCGCATGTGCATGGGACGCAACGTAACCGTCCTGAAATGTGAAGCTAGACTTACAATTACATGAAATACCTTTATACAAAAGGACTAACATCATCCTCTACGGGGACAAGTCACAGAAAATAAGCCCTCTTCCTCCATGTAATTACATCTGGCACACTTTTTCTTTCTCCTAATTCTGCATAGTGGGCGCAGCCATCCACTTATCTGTGGTCGCTCTTGGTCACCACATGCATCCTGATTAAAAAACGACTCTACCTTCTAGAATTGAGTAAACGAAGAATGAACTGATGGGGCTTGAAGATCACTTGACGCTGCGTGCTGAGGTCACCAGAATGATAGCTTTTATTGTAATCTTAATTTCAGCTGAATCCATTGGCTTGAAGGGAAAGTTTATTAGTATTATGAGCACCAGATTCAGATCCCAAGAAGGCAGTTTTGAGCTTACCTTTTTGAATCATGAAACCCAACAATTATTTGCAACATCAGAGTCGCAAAGGGCACCTTGAGACGATACCTGGACCTTAAGTGTACTTGTAGACAGTCCTTGTTCTAATCCATGCTGGAGAAATTCTAGAATGGTTCAAACTGGTGCGCCATCTTCCTCACTTGCACCTGAGCTGAATGGAGATTTCTTCCATGTCCTGCCGTAGATCCTTGTTATCTCCTTTCTATTTTGCTGTAACGTTGAGATCAAATTGGGTGGAAAACCTTCTAGCAGCCTATTTTCAAATTCCTTGCTATCATATGCAGGTTGGACATTTGAGGATGTCGCATTAGACCTTGAAATTATAGATCTGGAGTCTCTCGTAAGATCCACGGATCAGATACTGACATTACTCTCATCCATGAACACCATGGTCGGTTAAGCCAAATTAGCGCTACTAGGACTACCCAAGCCTCATTTTTAGAACTGCTGGAATCAGGGGCTGGCTGGAGCCTCCATCCCTGGGTGGCAGATTTGCCCTGCCGGCCCTGCCTTGAGAAGCGGGGGGGGGGGGGGGGGGTGCTGTCAGGTCTGACTTGAGAAGCGGGGGGGGGTGCTGTCAGGTCTGACTTGAGAAGCGGGGGGGGGGTTGGGGGGGGTGCTGTCAGGTCTGACTTGAGAAGCGGGAAGGGGGGTGCTGTCAGGTCTGACTTGAGAAGCGGGGGGGGGGGGGGGGCGTCACAGAGCAACTCCCGCGGCCGGGCCGTCTCGCGTCATGTGCCGGCCGCAAAGCGACGCCCGCGGCCGGCCCGTTTCTGTAGGGGGCGGCCCTAGATGTGGAATATACCACCAGCCCAGGGGGCACTTGCCCCCCTGCCACCTGGGCCAGCCCGCCCCTGGCTGGAATCAATGCCATATGGAGAAACGCAAAAGCAGATCAAAATCCCATTTGCTGGCATCTCCTGTAATTCAGCAAACACAACCTTGTTATCTAACCCTCTGTCTGGGAGCCCCCATAGGTTCATAATTTGATTGAACACTTTGATTCAAAGCCCATTTCCCTTGCTTTAGTTGAATGTGACTTAGAACATCTGCCTTACAATTTTCTTTTCCTGATATGTGAAGCACTGTCAGGGACAAGAAGTGAGACTCCACCACCCGAAAGATCTGATCGGACTCAGTCATTACTGATCTGCACCTTGTTGCCTCTTGATGATTTATGTAGAGCACAGTTTCTTGTCTGGCTGGATTCTAATACAGTGGCCTTGAATAGACGGAAGAAGCTTTTGTAGTGCCTGCCTTACTTACGAAAGCTCCTTCAGGGTGGAGAAACTGGACCTTTCTTCTAGTCATTGGCCCTGGAACAGGAGACCCCCTGTTTGTGCACCCCTACCCTGGATGATCCTCTCTGTTGTAATAGTTTGAGATATCTGATTCATCCAGGAAACCCCTCTGGACAGGTTTTTTTTGTATCTAGTCACCAAAGGAGAGAATGAATCGTTGGAGAAAAGATTAGTTTGGCGGCTAACCGCTCTTTCGGCGCATTGCCCATTATCAGGGTATTCCACTGTAATCTCGATTGTGTACTTGAGCTCATGTTACTGCCTGGAATTGAATGTTTTAGGTCCCCAACACCGACATTGCCTTCCTCAGTTGTGACCGGATTGCCTACTAATTTTTTATATCTGCCATAACACCCTCTATCCTCTGAAATAAACCAGCTCTGATTTATTGAATCCAGGATGAGTCCCAGAAAATAAACCTGTAGTTTTTTTGTGGGCTCTAACCTTGATTTTTTTTTTTTTTTATATATTTACAATACAGCCCAAACTTGTCAGGGTAAGCCTCAGAGTCCTGCACAGCATGTGGGATCTCCCCACAAAAAAAACAAATCATAAAGATAAGGTATCACCAGTGTATTCTGCTCCCAAAGGCAAGAGGTCATGTAGCATCCCAGGGTCCGGTTGCCACAATACTGTGCTTGGTAGCAAGGGAAGATACCCACATCAGGTGAAACACACACACACAACACCTTCTCCACTCCAGGCCAGAAGGGGGAGCTCTAAACCCGAGTTCGGGGAGATCCCCTATAAATTCTGGTCTGGGGGCAGGTTACGCAGTTCTGCTCCTAGGAGGACTGTAGAAGACATCCTGCGGACGGGAGCCGTATCAGGCCCATCCGAGGATACTGACTAGCCAGTGTTAGTGACCCATAGGTAAGGGTCTGGGGAAGTGGAGAGGTAGGTGTGGGGAGTGGAACCAGTGCAAGCTCGCCACAGCACCGAGCGCAGGAATGGACACCGGAGTCCGAGGTTGTGAGGGACTTTATGCCCAGTAACCAACACCGGGGGTGGGTGATTCCAAGTTGCTCGCCCACAACAAGGCCAGGAGACACAGCAGCACCAAAGAGCTCATGGAGACGCAGTCAGAAGAGAGTAAGGTAAAAAGAGCTCAAGCCACCTGTCATACAGGTCAGGACAGAACAAGAGAGGAAAGGGTCACAGCATAGCTTCAAGCAGCCAGGGCCCACCGAGAGCAGCGCAATAGTGCTCTGCATAAACCTGACCCATCATAATATGCATCCTTTAAATCCAGAACTACCATGTAGCAATCTGGATAGAGCTTTATTTTGAATGTTATGGTAGATTTGATTCCATCTGAAAGTATTTTTTTTTAGAAAGAAAGCAAAGTAGAACCCCCTTCTTGACTTGAGATTTCTATCAGGGCCATTTTTTATTTTCAAGCTCCACAACTAATCATTGTAAAGAAGGCTACGTTCACACATTTGCGTATTTTGCTGCGCTTTTTTGCGCGCGCTTTTTGCTGCGTTTTTCGGCCGCGCAAAAAAGCGCAGCAAAATACGCAGGGGCTTTCACACACTGCGCTTTCTTCCCCCAGAAAGCGCAGTGATGTCACAGAGGGGAGGAAGAATCCTGCTTCCTCCTCCCCTCTGTGACATGTGTGACCGCCCCATTAGATTCCACAGTGTGTTAATACACACTGTGAAATCTACATTAAACAAAAGCAAGTTAATGAAAAATAAAAAAGAATCAATACTTCACCTCTCCGACGCCTTCTCCCGGTGTGCGATCTCCGATTCCAAGTGAGCTCTCTTCTGACAGGACCAGTGATGACGTCAGAGGGGGGGGGCGTTCCTGGGGCGGTCCCATCGCTGATTGGCTGCTCGCGGTCACATGACCGCGAGTGCCCGGGAACGCCCCCCCTCTGACATCACCACAGGTCTTGTCAGAAGAGATCTGACTTACAACCGGGGATCGCACAGCGGGAGAAGGCGTCGGAGAGTTGAAGTATTGATTCTTTTTTATTTTTCACACACTTGCTTTTGTTTAATTTAGATTTCACAGTGTATATTAACACACTGTGGAATCTAATGGGCGGCCACAGCTGTCACAGAGGGGAGGAGGAAGCAGGATTCTTCCTCCCCTCTGGGAGAATACGCAGTAGTAGCTGCGTAAACAATTGACATATCAATTGTTTACGGAGCTGCGTTTTCTCCCGGAAAACGCACTGCGTATTTTTACGCAATGTCTGCACTGCAAAGTGAATTTACCATTCACTTTGCAGGCAGACAAAAGGCACATTGCGTATTTTGAAAAGCGCGCGTAAAAAAACGCGGCAAAATACGCAATGTGTGAACGCAGCCGAAAGCTGTTTTCCCCAGAGAATTTTGGGCTTTTGTCACCAGAAGATTAGTTGCAAACTACCGTGTTTCCCCCAAAAATAAGACCGTGTCTTATATTTTTTTGGGCGCCAAAAGTGGCACCCTGTCTTATTTTCGGGGGGGGAGTCTTATATTGGCAGCCCCAGCCTCCCATCCACACTGCAGCTTCCCATCACACACACCCATACACACACACACATACACATACACACACACACACACAAATTGCTTCCTACCTTTGTCCCCCGCTGTCCGGTGCTGTCCTGTGTGGTGTCCCCGGTGCTCCTCCGGCCTCCTCTGTGATGCCCCGGTCTGCGGTGTGGTGAGGTCCGGTCCGGTTCCCTGTTGATCGGTGCTGCCCCGGGCCACTTCCTGCTTTACCCAGAATCCCCACCCAGGTCAGGCCCTGCGCCAATGAGAGCGCAGGACCCATAATGTCACATGGGCGTCACTGGGCTGTGATTGACTCAGGACCCGTGAGCCAATCACAGCCCAGCGGCGACCATGTGACATCACGGGTCCTGCACTCTCATTGGTGCAGGGCCTGACCTGGGCGGGGATTCTGGGTAAAGCAGGAAGTGGCCCGGGGCAGCACCGATCAACAGGGAACCGGACCGCACTACACCAAGGGGGAAGCCGGAGGAGCACCGGGGACACCACACAGGACGGCACCGGACAACGGAAGGCAAAGGGTAAGGCCTTATATTGGCAGGCCCTCCCCCCAGGCGGACTTATATTCGGGGGGGACTTATAATAATAAGCATTGACTGCTCATATGTACTGTACCTGTCGTTGTTACCCCCACTTCTTATGTAAAGCGCCATGGAACCAATGGCGCTATATATATACATAAATAATAATAATAATAATAATAATAATAATATTTGGGGAAACAAGGTAATTAGCCAGAAACTAACATGAGACCTGAATCCATGATGTTGAGAGTCCAATAGTTTGAAGAAATCTGTGCCAAGCTAGAAGACAAGAAAACATACCATTCCCCCTACCAGGTATACAGCATCGCTGTGCAGACTTTATCGTTCTCAGAAGAGGGACCTCTGGACGTGAAGCCTCTGCTTTTTTCTGGTCCTGCATTTGTCCTAGTTAGTGATGAGCGGATAGTGAAATACTCGATTTCCGGAGATTCGTAGCAAGTAGCTTTCAATACCCGCATATTCGTCTGAATATCAAGTTTAACCCCTTCATGACCCATGGCGTAAAGGGACTTCATGGGTTGTGTCGAGCCCTTTGATGTGAGCTCCGACATCTCAGATGATCTCATGAGCTCAGATGTGGGGCTAACAGCACCAATCGGATCCGCGATCGGATCGGTGCTGTTAACCCTTTGGATTGTGCTGTCATTCACTGACAGCGCAATCCAAAGGCGCCACACCGATGCCCGCACTGTTCCCCACCTGCATTGGAGATTTCCATGCATCACGTGATAGCTTAGTGTCCTGCAGTGACCCCGGATGCTATCAGGGATCACTTCCTGTGAGTGGTTGGCAAGCGCTGCCAATCACACACAGTGACAGTTTGTGCTATGTCCTGAGGTGCTGCAGCTCTTCAGGACAAGGCACAAGCGTTTGGACCCTGAAAACGAAAATGGAAAACAACGAAAAATCGTCGGGCGATGAAGGGGTTAATGTTAGTCAATTAGTGATAGGTTCAACCAACACATCACCGGCCATAAACGAGTCTTTCCAGTATAGAGCGGGATAGTGGGCTTTTTTATATTTCTACTGCATAAAACACCTTGCTGTGCCCCCAGAGAGATCCTAACATTCAATCTAATCTCACTGAGGTGCCAACTCCCATTGTTTACTGAAGGGATCTGGCAATATGTGTTGGATCAATATTGATGGACACATCATGAGCACCAGTGATACTCGCCGAGAAACGAGTATTGCTAATAGCATACTATCTGGGCGAGGAGTGAATAGTAACGATTACACTCGCTCATTGTGGCACCCTGGCACCTGTTGGGCACCACAGAAATCCTTAAAGCACAAATGGAGTAAGTAACAGCACAGCAAAACCCACAAACACAACAACACTTAGAACACCTGGTTTCACCCCGAGCCTCTAGGGGGAGCTCCACTGGTCACTTTGAGCCAGTTCCCCCTATAAATAGAGTCTTGGAGGGAGAAACTGCAGAGTGTGGTAGACGCTACAAGAGCTGCCAGCCTGTGTGAAACCTCCACCCTATGAGGAACACACTAGGCCCAACCAGCCTGTTAGCCAGTGGAGATCCCTGCAATTGGGATAATAGGAAGAAGGAGATCACCTCTCAGGAAAACAGAGTTAATCCGACTCTTTCCAAATCAACCGGTTACTGGAACCGAAGCTGTGAGAGCTACCCAGCCACCACAGAGAACCAGCACCATTAACAGGAGGTTTAGCCACCTATTACACCTGATGCACCCATCCACGAGAGCCCAGGGAAGAGTACTGATCCTGCTCAGACCCTTTTACAGTGCCCTCAGTGCTGATAACCAGGTGAAGCAAGTTCCATTGAACAAACTGCCCGGTCCGGCTGGATTCCACATCCACCCGACCTTAGCACCAGAACTAGAGAAAGGAAGCCTAACACTGCTTGCTGTGAAACTCCAGAAGTGCCAACTTCACTATCCCGGTCCGAGTGTACCTGACTACCATCCAGTAAAGGTACCTAAAAGAGACTTTGTGTGGTTGTACATTACTCCTGGATTCAGCGCGCAGCATCCCGCAGCTGCCTCACAACATCTTGCGCAGCTCCCGGCTCCGGGGATTCCCGCTCATCCTGTGGGGAGCGTTCCATCTCGCTGTATAAACATCCCCCGGAGACCCGAACAGCGCTGGTAAGGTTACCAGAACACCCGCAGGTGGCGTCACGAAGACAAATCACCCCTACTGTTCCGCCATTCCCCTATTGATCTGGACCACCGGGCCTACACCACCGCAGGCGCAGTTCCGTGACTGGAGGAGAAACAACGCCCGCTACGTGTACCCCCGGCTACGGTGAGTCATCATCACTAGTCCTGGTCTATTACTATTGTATCTTCTCCCAAAGGACCTTTTACAGCAACCCCAAATTAAGGATCTCCGTATTGTCTCCTGCCTTCTCTAAGAGATTAACTAATACAGGACAAAGGCATTCACCCTGACAAGGTATAAAGCAAAGCCTAGTTTTGGATTGGATATCCCCTGACCAAATCTGGTCTTTTCTGTAGTAAAATACAGTGTTGGCCAAAAGTATTGACACTCCTGCAATTCTGTCAGATAATACTCAGTTTCTTCCTGAAAATGATTGCAATCACAAATTCTTTGGTATTATTATCTTCATTTAATTTGTCTTCAATAAAAAAAAACACAAAAAGAATTGTCCTAAAGCCAAACTGGATATAGTTCCACACCAAACACAAAAAAGGGGGTGGACAAAAGTATTGACACTGTTAGAAAAATCATGTAAGGCTTCTCTAATTTGTGTAATTAACAGCACCCGTAACTTACCTGTGGCACCTAACAGGTGTTGGTAATAACTAAATCACATTTGCAGCCAGTTGACATGGATTAAAGTTGACTCAACCTCTGTCCTGTGTCCTTGTGTGTACCACATTGAGCATGGAGAAAAGAAAGAAGACCAAAGAACTGTCTGAGGACTTGAGAAACCAAATTGTGAGGAAGCATGAGCAATCTCAAGGCTACAAGTCCATCTCCAAAGACTTGAATGTGTCTACCGTGCGCAGTGTCATCAAGAAGTTTAAAGCCCATGGCACTGTGGATAACCTCCCTAGATGTGGACGGAAAAGAAAAATTGACAAGAGATTTCAACGCAAGATTGTGCGGCTGGTGAATAAAGAACCTCGACTAACATCCAAACAAGTTCAAGCTGTCCTGCAGTCCGAGTGTACAACAGTGTCAACCCGTATTATCTGTCGGCGTCTCAATGAAAAGGGACTGTATGGTAGGAGACCCAGGAAGACCCCACTTCTTACCCCAAGAAATAAAAAATCCAGGCTGGAGTTTGCCAAAACTTACCTGAGAAAGCCTAAAACGTTTTGGTAGAATGTTCTCTCTTTTTGGGCAAAGGCATCAACATAGAGTTTACAGGAGAAAAAAATAGGTCTTCAAAGAAAAGAACACGGTCCCTACAGTCAAACATGGCGGAGGTTCCCTGATGTTTTGGTGTTGCTTTGCTGCCTCTGGCACTGGACTGCTTGACCGTGTGCATGGCATTATGAAGTCTGAAGACTACCAACACTTTGTGCAGCATAATGTAGGGCCCAATGTGAGAAAACTGGGTCTCCCTCAGAGGTCATGGGTCTTCCAGTAGGACAATGACCCAAAACACACTTCAAAAAGCACTAGAAAATGGTTTGAGAGAAAGCACTGGAGACTTCTAAGGTGGCAGCAATGAGTCCAGACCTGAATCCCATAGAACACCTGTGGAGAGATCTAAAAATGGCAGTTTGGAGAAGGCACCCTTCAAATATCAGGGACCTGGAGCAGTTTGCCAAAGAAGAATGGTCTAAAATTCTAGCAGAGCATTGTAAGAAACTCATTGATGGTTACCGGAAGCGGTTGATCGCAGTTATATTGGCTAAAGGTTGTGCAACCAAGTATTAGGCTGAGGGTGCCAATACTTTTGTCCGGCCCATTTTTGGAGTTTTGTGTGAAATGATCAATGTTTTGCTTTTTGCTTCATTCTCTTTTTTGTGTTTTTTCATTGAAGACAAATTAAATGAAGATAATAATACCAAAGAATTTGTGAGTGCAATCATTCCAGGAAGAAACTGAGTATTATCTGACAGAATTGCAGGGGTGTCAATACTTTTGGCCAACACTGTAGTTGTGAAACCTTGACAATAAAAGGAACAAGACAGAAGAGGAATCTGGTGCTAGAGGAGGATCTTATCAATATTATGGATGTCAAGAACAACAATCAAATCAATTTTGGGACAAATCAAGCCAGACATGTCACTGGAAGCAAGGATCACCAAACTATGACTTGCCTATTTTGGACACATCATACAATGAGAGCAATCACTGGAGGTCATGGTCGGAAGAATAGAAGAATCAAGGCAAAGAGGAGACTAGCAACCTGATGGGTTGATACAGTCAATAAAACGGTGAAGACCCGGGTGGACCTACCTAGGTTCACGCAAGATAGATCTTCCTACAGATCGTTCATCTATCAAGTCGCCATGCTGCAGATCGAACTGAAGGCTGTTTAAAAAAACGAAAAAATCCTGACCAACACTTTAACCATAGAGCAGTGGATCTGACTGTGAACAGATCTACAGTTAGGGCCAGAAATATTTGGACAGTGACACAAGTTTTGTTATTTTAGCTGTTTACAAAAACATGTTCAGAAATACAATTATATATATAATATGGGCTGAAAGTGCACACTCCCAGCTGCAATATGAGAGTTTCCACATCCAAATCGGAGAAAGGGTTTAGGAATCATAGCTCTGTAATGCATAGCCTCCTCTTTTTCAAGGGACCAAAAGTAATTGGACAATGGACTCTAAGGGCTGCAATTAACTCTGAAGGCGTCTCCCTCGTTAACCTGTAATCAATGAAGTAGTTAAAAGGTTAGGGGTGGATTCCAGGTGTGTGGTTTTGCATTTGGAAGCTGTTGCTGTGACCAGACAACATGCGGTCAAAGGAACTCTCAATTGAGGTGAAGCAGAACATCCTGAGGCTGAAAAAAAAGAAAAAATCCATCAGAGAGATAGCAGACATGCTTGGAGTAGCAAAATCAACAGTTGGGTACATTCTGAGAAAAATGGAATTGACTGGTGAGCTTGGGAACTCTAAAAGGCCTGGGCATCCACGGATGACAACAGTGGTGGATGATCGCCGCATACTTTATTTGGTGAAGAAGAACCCGTTCACAACATCAACTGAAGTCCAGAACACTCTCAGTGAAGTAGGTGTATCTGTCTCTAAGTCAATAGTAAAGAGAAGACTCCATGACAGTAAATACAAAGGGTTCACATCTAGATGCAAACCATTCATCAATTCCAAAAATAGACAGGTCAGAGTTAAATTTGCTGAAAAACACCTCAAGAAGCCAGCTCAGTTCTGGAAAAGTATTCTATGGACAGATGAGACAAAGATCAACCTGTACCAGAATGATGGGAAGAAAAAAGTTTGGAGAAGAAAGGGGACGGCACATGATCCAAGGCACACCACATCCTCTGTAAAACATGGTGGAGACAACGTGATGGCATGGGCATGCATGGCTTTCAATGGCACTGAGTTACTTGTGTTTATTGATGACATAACAGCAGACAAGAGTAGCCGGATGAATTCTGAAGTGTACCGGGATATACTTTCAGCCCAGATTCAACCAAATGCTGCAAAGTTGATTGGACGGCGCTTCATAGTACAGATGGACAATGACCCCAAGCATACAGCCAAAGCTACCCAGGAGTTCATGAGTGCAAAAAAGTGGAACATTCTGCAATGGCCAAGTCAATCACCAGATCTTAACCCAATTGAGCATGCATTTCACTTGCTGAAATCCAGACTTAAGACGGAAAGACCCACAAACAAGCAAGACCTGAAGGCTGCGGCTGTAAAGGCCTGGCAAAGCATTAAGAAGAAGGAAACCCAGCGTTTGGTGATGTCCATGGGTTCCAGACTTAAGGCAGTGATTGCCTCCAAAGGATTCGCAACAAAATATTGAAAATAAAAATATTTTGTTTGGGTTATGTTTATTTGTCCAATTACTTTTGACCTCCTAAAATGTGGAGTGTTTGTAAAGAAATGTGTACAATTCCTACATTTTCTATCAGATATTTTTGTTCAACCCTTCAAATTAAACGTTACAATCTGCACTTGAATTCTGCTGTAGAGGTTTCATTTCAAATCCAATGTGGTGGCATGCAGAGCCCAACTCGCCAAAATTGTGTCACTGTCCAAATATTTCTGGCCCTAACTGTATGTCTGCAGAGGCATCTGCCCAAAAATGTCACCGTCCTTTAGGAAAATGAGATATTTTCTCTAACCGTCTTGTTACCGAGATGGCAACATTGTTTGGCGCTTTATCCCAGATTGCTGAAGTATCTTCCTTGAAGGGGTATTTACACTTTGAAGTTAGTGGTAAGAACCCTTTACGCACCTTCCATTTAATGAAAATCTGTCAAGCTAAAAATCCATATGTAACTACTATAATTTTCTAATTCCTCTCTCTAAGCTCTCTCTATTCATGTATTTCCTTTATTTGTACTTCCCTCCAATCCTCTGTAAACTTCAAAATAAAAGATCCATAATGCACTCGGGCCGATCACGTGACCGGCCCCATAATGCACCACGCCGGATGTGACGTCCGGCCGGTGCATAGAAGTACAAAGAGGGCGGGAGATTCAAAATCCAGGGGGCAGAGAGGACCCAGAATAATGCCGCCCAGCGGGGCGTGCATTTTACCACGGAGGTGTGAGGAAGTTAGCGTGGGCACGCCTGCCCAGTCCCCCAACTACGGGGACTGCAGTAAGTTTATATTTCTTTTACACATGTTTCATATGGCCACTTTAGATAAGAAAGAGATAGATAGGGAGCTGCTAGGAAGGTGTAGGGATAGCTAAAGATAGTGTAGGGGCTTAAAATCAGGTGACAGGTTCCCTTTAATCAGTGTCATAAATTGGAAAGTGTGAACACCCTGCCATCTCCTTCATCGGAAGATGCATATTCCCTTTGATATGACTAGCGCTTCCAACCCTGAAGATGCAGCTCTGGTCTTTAACTGCTTTGGTGAATTAGGATTTTAGGGAACTTTTAGCTTCTGCTTTAAAAGTGCTAATATCTGAGGCAAAGCCAGGGGATTGTGCACAAAGTTTTTTTTACAGGACCGAGTCTCCTCCCATGGACATGGTCACTTCCCTTTGCATAGTGCACATGCTTAGTTTTAATCACAGGGTTTGTTTGTTTAAAAAAAAAAAAAAAAAAACACGCAAAAAACTCCCCCCATTACAAGGTTCACAGTCACTTGGGAGTTTTCCCCTTTGGAAGCTGTAGGCTCATCTATTCTAGGTCAATTCCACATATGTAGGCTGACCATCAATGCTGAACATTGCAGCTTGTAGGCTGGACACTGCCGTTATGGTGGAACTATCGAGGCATATTGGGGATAAATGCTGTTGATCAGTACTACCGTCTTTCAAATCAGCTGCCTACCTGGCATGCCCAGGATGTCAACCACGCCCAGTGCTCTGGATGTGATGAGGATGCATCTGCATTTTCCTGCTCGCCCGGTGCAGATTCTGGATCGTACGGTGGCCAGTGAGCTTCAAAAAAGCACTTCCACCACCTCACCAGCTATTCTTTCCCAGTGGAAGCGCTGCAGCACCTCCAATTGCCCAGCCGCAGCTGTACCCGACTGCTTTCAATGGTGACTGGTCCAGGATCTGGAAATTTAACTGATCCCATGACAATCTTCTTTCTGGACAGACTCCAGGGTCTAGATTACCTCCTCAAGGACAATAATCTGGTGTTTGGAGAGGTTTCACACTTACTCTACGTTTCCAGGCCTTGAAGGATTGATCCTCCCTAGAACAGAAAAACTAACATTTGTAAGAAATACCATTGTGGACATAGAAGACATTAGCAAGCAGTTATCTACAGAAGTCAACTGCAGTCCTCAGCAAATCCCCCCCCCCCGGTCAGCACCGCCTGCTCCTATCCTTTACAGTCTGCCACAGGAGGCAGACTTACCTCAGTTGACAGGTCTAGCTTCCATTGCTTTGTGTGTTCACATGCTTCAGTCCCTCACCTTACTCTACTACATACTGTAAACTCATCCCCCATCTCAGAAGCAGGAAGTCTCCCATAGCCATCAATGTGGCGACACAGGAGAGAGCCTACTTCTGCCTTCCTTAATAGTCCAGATCAGAGGGACAGGACACCCAAAGAAAACCTTACACTTCATGACACTTTCCCGGAGCTGGTAGATCTTCTTTAAAGTGTCTGAGATGAGGTCCTCAAACCTTAAAGGGCTTTTCCCATGAACAAAGTTTATTTAAAAGTTAATTTGAATCAATACATCTTGGAATAATAATAATTTTCACAATTGGATGTGTTTAAAAAATACGTTCCTGTGTTGAGATAATCTTATATATGTGTCCCTGCTATGTACAGTTTCATTTTTGTTTCTGACCGTGCACAAAGCATTGGTTTGATCCTGGGCAGGGAAGGATGAAATAGAGTATTAGACTAGATTACTTAATGGTAATCGTGTTTTATGGAGTCCACAACAGCACCTACTTGAGAGAGGGGATCTGCCCATAGGGACAGGAAACCTTCAGATAAAAAGGGGTGGACCCCCTCGCCTCCTCAGTTTGTTTTATAGAACATGAGAGGAACCACATAGTTAAAAGAATCGTCATAACATTAATCAATATATCATTATACAACCACCACTAATCGTGAAGAGAAGCAAGCACACTAGAATCCGTGCAAAGAGAGGGAAGTGAGGGTGTCATGTCGTGGACTCCATAAAACATGATTACCGGTAAGTAATCTAGTCTTTTCTTCTCGCAACAACAGCACCCACTTGAGAGATTTGTAGAGAATTAACACCTGGGAGGGACCACCGTATTGAGGACATCTCCTGAAAACCAAGTCAGAGTCAGAAGACAAGTCCAGGCTATGGTGGTTGTAAATAGTAGATGGAGAAGTCCAAGTTGCTGCCTTACATATCAAGTCGCTTGAGATGTCTGCCCTCTAGGCCAGGGGTGGGGAACCTTTTCTCTGCAAAGGGCCATTTGGAAATTTAGAATATCATTCGCGGGCCGTATAAATTCGCGCACCGGTACAAGGTGGCCAGAGGCGCACGGGTACATGGGGGCCAGAGGCACACGACACACGTGTACACGGGGGGCCAGCCTCCCTGTCTCCCCCACAGCCTCCCTGTCTCCCCCACAGCCTCCCTGTCTCCCCCACAGCCTCCCTGTCTCCCCCACAGCCTTCCTGTCTCCCCCACAGTCTCCCTGTCTCCCCCACAGCCTCTCTGTCTCCCCCACAGCCTCCCTGTCTCCCCACAGCCTCCCTGTCTCCCCCACAGCCTTCCTGTCTCCCCCACAGCCTCCCTGTCTCCCCCACAGCCTCCCTGTCTCCCCCACAGCCTTCCTGTCTCCCCCACAGCCTCCCTGTCTCCCCCACAGCCTTCCTGTCTCCCCCACAGCCTCCTGTCTCCCCCACAGCCTCCAGCATAACTTACCATTGGGGGGAGCTGTGGATGTGGAGCAGGGGTGCCGGAGCCCGGAGGGCACATCTGCAGGACGCTGCCTGCGAGGAGTAGCTGCGGGCCTGCGGCAGCTAGCGGTGGGCGCCGCCATGTTCTTTGTGGCCGGCGCCCACTAACAATACAGCCGGTCGGTGGAAGCTGAGACTTCAACAAAATGGCCGCGGCTAATCGGAGACCGCGGCCATTGTGTAGAGGTCTCAACCTCTATTGACCGGCTGTACAGTTAGTGGGCGCCAGCCACAAAGAACATGGCGGCGCCCACCGCTCCCTGCCGCAGCTTCTCCCCGCAACTCCAGGGCCGGGCGGCGGTCGATCGCCTAGCTGTCGTCCCGGCCCTGGCGGGCCGGATCAGATAACATGGCGGGCCGGATCCGCCGGACGTTCCCCACCACTGCTCTAGGCTCAGGAGGAAGCCATGGCCTGTGCTGAATGGGCTCTCATGCCTTCTGGGAGGCTTTGTCCTGTCGCCGAGTAGGCCAGACATACGGCATCTCTGAGACAGGGTGCTCTTTGTAACTGCAGACCCCTTCCTGTCACCTTAAAAGGACACGAACAGAGCCCTACTCTGCCTCCAAGACTGGGTTCTAGCAATCTAGTGTAAAACTAATCTTCTAATGTCTAAAGTATGGAACGTTCGTTCTTCAGGAGTGGAAGGGTCGGAAAAAAAGGAAGATTTCCTGACTTCTATGAAACCTGGTAGCAACTTTAGGGAGGTAGGATGGATCAGGTTTTTAGGGTTATTCTATCTGGAAAAATTGATAGAAAAGGAGTATAGATAGACAAAGCCTGAATATCACTAACTCTCCTGGCAGGAGTTAGTGCTACAAGCATAACTGTTTTGAGGGATAAACATTTGAGAGAGGCTGACTCTAAAGGCTCAAATGGTGGACCTATGAGGGCCTCAAGGACCAGATTTAAATCCCACAGGGGTAACCGAGCAATGTGGACAGGGTTGCTATGCTCACATGCTGTGATGATCCCCTGCAACATTATAACCATATAATGCCTCTAGAGCCGATAAGTGAACCTTCAGGTTGATAAATGACAGCCCCAAGTCTTGGCCATTCTGAAGAAACTCTAGGATAGTCGGATTTGGCACCTCATTGGAAAAAGGGGCAGTATGAAAATCCAGGAACTTTCTCCATACTCTGCAATATATTCTGGTCGTGAACCCTTTTCTACTTTGGAGTAGGGTATTTATAAGGTTATCTGAAAACCCTCTTAATTTTAACAACTGCCTTTCAAGTTCCACGCCGTCAAGTGGAAATCTCTCACCCAAGGGTGACGGCATGGACCCTGAGATAGCAGGCCCGGATCTGATGGTAGAATCCAGGGGTCTGATATAGACATAGCTCTGAGCCATGAAAACCATGTTCTTTAGAGCCAAAAGGGAGCGATGAGGATTATTCTCTCTCTCTCCTCCCTGATCTTCCTGATCACTACAGGAAGCATGTTCATTGGAGGGAATGCATAAGTGGGACAGAAGGCCCAAGGGTACTGGAGAGAGTCAATCAACTCTGGATGGTCCGTCACATTCAAGAAGGCAAACCTCTCGACCTGCCTGTTGGCTCTGGTATCAAACAGATCAACCTCGGGAAGCCCCCACAAGGCCACTATCTTGTTGAAGGTCCGGTGACAGAAGACCTATTCGCCTTGATGCAGAGTATAGTGACTCAGGAAGTCTGCGCTGGTATTGTCTACACCCGATGTGGAGGGCTGAGAGGGAAAGGAGCTGGGCTTCGGCCACTTCGAGTATTTCTACTACAGTAGACATCAGAGTCCTTGATCGATCGAGTTCCGCCTTGTCGGTTAATGTAGCAGACTGAAGTGGTCTTGTCTGACACAACTCTGACGTGAGACCCTCGCAGCAAAGCATGTTTGATGGCCTTCAATTCTCGTAAGTTTGAGGAATCATTTATTTCAGCCAAGGACCATTGGCCCTGGACTAAACGGTCACCCAGGTGGGCTCCCCGTCCCTCAGGGCTAGCATCTGTCACTATAACCTGAGAAGGTCTAATTACCCATGGGACCCCCTAGAAAGATTATCCAGGTCCAACCACCAGGACAGTGATCTAAGTACTTCTAGGGATAAGGTCAGGTGACCATTAAGTCGACCTTGCAGTAACTCTTCTGCATATATAATCTCCTGCTGTAAACATTGAGTATGAAATTGCAACCAGTGAATTGCTGGGATGCAAGATGAAAGGGACCCCAATAGGGACATAGCGTCTCTTACGGACATAGGACTTTAGCCATGATGTTCGTTTTTTTCTTCTGGAAGGCGACACAGCTGACTTACGGAATCTAGGTGAAGACCCAGAAACATCTGTCATCTTCTCCAGGTTGATGATTCAGCCCAGAGCCTGCAAGGATGAGATTGTATTAGACATGGGAGTCCTGCATTGTGTGGAAGAGCTGCCAATGATTAAAAACTCATCCAGGGGGGGCGTGTCCTGCTGGGAACGATGCTGGACGCATAGTCAGAGAGCTCCACCAGCGATCTCCATATCCTGAGGGATTAGCGGCTCCTAACTAACTGAATCTGGCCCCTCTGTGAAGGTAATTATTCCTTAAACCTTTGTGATGCCGCGGACGGGCTCCAGGAATCGTAGCACCGTGCAGAAGGTGTCAGATTTCTTTTCCCCTGAACGCCCCGGGGCCGCAGCTCTGAAAACAAACATGGCGCCGGCAGGAGAAGATAACTCCCGCTCTCCTAATTCTCCCCGCTCACAAAGCTCACGCGCAAGCTCTCATGGAGGCTTAAGCAGCAGCTCTCCCAGAGAGAAACATGAGGACTCAACAGTGATCACATATGGCTCCCTCAAAGGTCTGCTGAGCGACCTCCGTGCCTCAATACAAGGGGACATACGGAGTATAGTGGGAGAGATCAGGACAGACATGGCAGCCATGAATAACCGGACTGGCATATTAGAAGAAAAAATGGCAGAATTTGCAGGTGCCCATAATGAACTTGCAGACAGCTACCAGGATTTGGCATTTGATCTCAGAAACACTAAGGCGAAATTATGGGACTTAGAAGATAAACTGAGAAGAGCTAATATTAAAGTCAGAGGAGTAGCTGAATCAGGGGATGCAGAAGACCTAACTGCAATAGTGAAACCTTTCCTGAGGATCATTCTCCCCTCAGCTGCCCCAGCAGACCTAGATATAAGAGAAAGCATATCGACTTCCCCGTTCACAGAAAGCTCCTTCTGATGTTCCTAGAGATATCATGGTTCATCTAACGACGCCGAAACTGAGAGATTCTTTACTGCATGCTCTGAGAAAGAACCCAATTTCAGACGCTCCATATGCTACATGGTCCTTATTTCCAGATCTATCACCGGGTACTCTCGCCAGACGGAGAGATTTTGCCCCATATTGTGCAGTCCTAAGAGAACGAGGAATTAATTATGCATGGGGTTCACCAGTCAGCGTATCTTTCCGATACAAAGGATCAAGACAGTACTTTGCTTCCCCTACTAAGATGAAAACTGCTTTGATTGACTGGCGTTTGATGACGAAGACCGGCTCACCGTCCAACAGTCCAGGCAACCGCAGCAACCGACCGAATGCTTCTCCTTCCAGCAGTTCGGGTCTGAAGTGACTTTATATCCCTGAGGATTGGATCCCATCGCTGGTATGACTATTGTCAAATTCTCTGCCACACTTTCAGACCTTGGTGTATGATTGCACAGTCTGGGAGTGTGTATTGGGCCTTACATTGCCCTCTACCCCCCCACAAGAGTGCCCAACATCTTCCTTATGTATTAAGTGTTAATTAATACGGACATTTGGGCCTGAGAAGTGCTTTTAGAAGCGCTCATATAAAGAGTTATTTTTATTTGTTGTATTGGTATCAATCTATGGATTAGAAAGTGAGAGTGCGTTACATTCTCCTTCTAATTTCTTAATCTTCCCCTTCACACTTCTTCTCTTTCCTTTATCCCTCTTTTTCTTCTTCCCTTTCTTCCGCTCTGAAACAACGCTGGCCTGTGGCCCTCTAATCTATATCCTTTCTTCTCTCTTTTCTACTAGAATCCTTTTTCTAACATCATTCTTCCTCATACACCTCTAAATTACTCTCTCTTTCATTCTCTACTATACAGAGCTCCTTCTACCAACTTGTATTTCTTGTGCTCACCTTAACCCATCTTCGCTTCCTTCTACCTATTCTTCAGATCTCATTCTTCCTAGTTTATAATTATACATCATTACAGTTAGTTTCTTCCAGGACTTCCAGAAGAAGTGATCCCTGAAGTTGACATACAGGATATCATACACGTGATACTTCTTAATTGGTGTTATTTTTATCTCCTTCCTTTGCCCCCCCTTGATCTGTCCTACCTTCGCTACCCCTCCCCCTCCCCAACACCACTGATCTCTGCATTATATACGTTTTTTAGACGCATACTAAACTGTTTGATACATGATAAGGTAAACGTATCTCTAATTGATACGAACTTAAGTCCTTTCTTAAACGTGAAAAAGTCTGTTAAGTGATAAGTTCAATAGACCATCATGAGTTTTCATTGCGCATCAATTAATGTGAACGGGCTAAATTCCCCAAAAAAGAGAACATTGGTATGGCAACAACTCACCAAACTTAAAGCTGACATTTTATTCATACAGGAAACTCACCTCCTAGAGGTGGACAACTTTAGGATGAAATCGACTCGATTTCCCCTCCAGTTCTTTGCTAACGCCTCCAATAAGACTTCTGGAGTAGCTATCTTTGTTCACAAAGCGTTGGCATTTAAGCTGGTGGAGAAAATAGCAGATCCGTCTGGTCGCTTCCTAGTGGTTAAAGCCTTGATAAACGGGAAACCATACACCCTAGTTTCGGTCTATGGACCAAATACAGGCCAAATCAAATTTGCTCGGTCCCTATTCACTACATTGGACTCTCTGGCTAGGGGGTTTCTCCTTTTGGCTGGAGACTTCAATATCCCGGTGAACAAACACCTTGACTGCTCGTCACCCTCGATGTGCCGGGGTGAACTGGGTGGGCTGTTACATAGCCATCAACTTCACGATATCTGGCGCTATACCCATGGTGAAGAGAGAGATTATACTTTTCTGTCCCCTAGACATCAAACGTATAGTCGAATAGACTACTTCCTGGTTGGTGACTCCCTTCTCCCAAAATGCCAAAAGACCACAATTGGACACATTACTTGGTCCGACCATGCCCCAATTCTTATCCAGATAGCTGATGAACTACAAGTCTCTTCTTCTCCGACTTGGTCACTAAATGAATACCTCTTAAGCCTTCCTGACAACATAACACACATTGACTCCCAACTTGATCAATACTTTGCGCTTAACCACTCTCGAGATACTGACCCGGAAATATTGTGGTATGCACATAAGGCAGTTTTGAGAGGCCAATTTATTCAAATGGCAGCTCGAGATAAGCGCAAACGTGATGAGCAACGTCAGGAGCTCATTGACAAATTAGCAGCTCTGGAAAAACAATATAAAAAGTCCCAAACTCCACAAACGCGAACAGACCTTGAAGCTACCCGAAGGGATCTTAAATCCCTTTTACTACATAAAGTAGAACATAACCTTAAAAAACTTAGAGCCAACTTCTACTGCATGGGAGATAAAGCAGGTAAACTTCTAGCAAAACGTGTACAGAAACAAAGAACATCCACAAAAATTGAACATATCTTAAATTCCTCAGGAGAGAAAATCAGAAACCCCTTAGACATCGCGGCCCAGTTCAGAGACTATTATACTTCCCTTTATAACTTAAAAGACGATCCCAACATCCCACAACCAAACGATGAAACAATTGAGTCCTTTTTATCCCAAGCACATTTGCCAAAAATATCAGATTCACAACTCGCTTCATTAAACGCAGATTTCACGAAAGAGGAGATAATGTCAGTAATTAATTCAATGAAGAAATCCTCGGCCCCAGGCCCAGATGGGTTTTCCTACAAATATTACTCGACCTTTATATCTCATCTGCTGCCTCACATGCTTGCCCTTTTCTCCTTCTGGAGACACAAGGGTCAGATTCGTCCTGAAGGGCTGGAGGCGAGGATCTCCACAATCCCGAAGCCGGGAAAACCCCCAGATTCCCCACCAAACTTTCGCCCAATTGCCCTCCTGAATGGTGATGTAAAAGTTTTTGCAAAAGTTCTAGCACAACGCTTAGCTAGGGTATTGCCTGATCTAATAGGCTTGGAACAGGTGGGATTTATCCCGGGACGACAAGCGTCCGATAGCACACGCCGTGTGATTGAACTGCTTGAGGTGCTGGAACGAAGAGGGGCCCCCAGTGCACTCCTGTCCCTAGATGCTGAAAAAGCCTTTGATAGGGTGCACTGGGGGTACCTGGAAGCAGTATTGGAAAGGTTTGGACTGGTGGGCAACATTAAAACAGCTATACTTGCCCTCTACTCCTCCCCCACAGCCAGGGTCAAAGCTTCGGGATTCCTTTCAGACTCCCTTTTGATTACAAATGGCACAAGACAAGGGTGTCCTTTGTCTCCTCTGATCTTTGCTCTAATTATGGAGCCATTAGCAGCCAGAGTGAGACAAGACCCACTGATCTCTGGTCCATGTGTGGGAGGAGTGGAACATAAAATAGGATTATACGCAGATGATGTGATCTTCATCTGCACGCATCTCACGTCCACTATCCCCAGAATAATGACTTTATTGTCCGAATTCTCAGCGGCTTCATATTATAAGCTGAATGTAACTAAATCGCTATTCTTCCCAATTCGGATACCACCTGACCTGGCAGATTCGCTGAAAGCAAATTTCCCATTTCATTGGTCACCTAAAGGTATTCAGTATTTAGGGATAACGATTTCTCATACCGGGGGTATACTTCGCCTAAACTATGAATCGCTACTCCGATCAATAAGGGAAGGCCTTTCGACTCACAAACAATTGATTCTTTCATGGATCGCCAGAATTAATATTATAAAGATGATTTATCTCCCTAAAATTCTCTATGTATTTCGCTGCTTGCCATTAATGTTCCCAAAACGCCTAATGGTTATCTTACAGTCCACTCTTAACGATTTTATTTGGGACCACAAACGCCATCGGGTAGGCATGAAAATTCTTTCTTTACCAGTTCAACTGGGAGGTATGGGGGTCCCTAATTTGGCACGTTACTATGCTGCAACGCATCTAGCGACGGCAAGCTACTGGTGGGTAGATGCCCCCAGCCCATTATGGATGGCAATTGAGAGACATTATGCTCCTCAACAATCTACTAAACTTTTATTAGAAACTAACCTCTTAAAGCTATCGGAGGGATCGACCTTACTCAAACCAATGCTGACTTTGTTACGTATCTGGAGACAACATGCCCATTCCCTGTTAGCTTTCCTATTTAAATCAATAACTATCCAAGCTGCTGAAACGTTGATAGGATCTCTCTCTCTTCATCATTGGAAATCTAGGGGTATCACACACATTCATCAGGTTCTTGACATCACCACCATGAAACCCTTCACTGAGTTGGTAGACAGATACTCCATCCCCAAATCCACGTTTTATCAGTATCTGCAACTGCGCCACTTTCTGTGCTCCGTGCACTGGCCAATTGTTGATCTGTCAAAGATTGATGGAGTTACACAAACATTTTTTAAAGCTGCTCCCTGGGGCTCTCACGGAGTATCTGTTCTATATGGAGCGCTGGCTCGGCTGAACGCTTTAGACAAATTACCCTACATGATTAAGTGGGAAACAGCTTTACAGGAGGAGTTCACACTAACTCAGTGGCAGGAAGCATCGGTGAGAAGCTCAAAATATACAAGCTGTATAAACCACCTTGAACAAATCAAAAAAGTACATTACGAGTGGTATGTCACCCCATCTGTATTAGCGAGATATAAAGGAAAAAACTCTGGCCCTACTCAGACTTGCTGGAGAGGTTGCGATGCGGTGGGAACTTCACTACACATGTGGTGGAGTTGTGATACGCTGCGAGGATTCTGGGAAGAAGTGTCCAATCTTCTCTTGTCCATAACAGGAGTGTCTTTCCACTTGGGGCCCTCCTTAGCTATACTGAGTTTGGGATTAGAGGATTGGCCTACTCCGTTGAGACCTATAGTTACGAATGTACTACTGGGAGCTAGACTGTGTATCTCTAGAGTCTGGAAATCACAGACTCTTCCGACTTTACACGACCTACAAGATACTCTTAATCTACATTTTCAACATGAATATATGCTAGCTCATGACGTCTCCAAACGTCACAAGGTGCTCTCCTGGTGGGATACATGGAGGTCGTCTCCATACAATAATGTTCAAATTCCCTTATAGATACTTGTCTTTCCCATCAGCTGAAAAGTTACCAGAGTATAGCGTCTAATGTTGCATAGAACAAAGAATGGAGACCTCTGGACGCAGAGATCATTTTCCTCCCCCCTCTTACCCCTTCCCCACTTTCCTAGACATCTGTTATCCCATTCCCCCGTTTTATGGTTTCACTTTATTTACTTCTTTATATTACTATATGATGTTAGTTACAAGAAGACAGTGAAACTACTGTATATTGTATTACCTCACAAACTTGTTATTCACTATGTACCCTTAAATGTTTAAATGGAATCTGGATGAACTCCAGAAGGTCTTTATGTTAGTTCTTACACTTTTGGTTATATTATTTTGCAAAAATTTAATAAAAACTATTGAAACAAAAAAAAAACTCATCCAGGTAAGGCACAATGAGCGTGTCCTGCTGATGTAAATAGGCCATCACCTCTGATATCAGCTTGATGAAGACACGGGGAGCCATAGAGAAGCCAAATGGAATTGCTGTGAATTGAAAATGGTGTGTACGTCCATCCATGATGATTGCCACTCTGAGATATCGTTGTTGGTCGACATATATGGCCGGATGGTAATAAGCATGCTTTAGGTCTAGGACAGCCATGAAGCATCTAGGAAATAAAAGCTTATTTGTAGATGTTATAGATTCCATTTTAAAAGTATGGGAATGAAGAAAAGAATTTAACTTCTTCAAATTTATAATAGTTCTACAAGAACCATCCGCGGCTTAGAGACCAGAAACAAAGGGGAATAAAATCCCCTTCCTTCCTGGTCCACTGGAAGTTCTTCAACACCCTGCAAAAATTATGGAATCACCTGGCTCGTAGAATGTTCATTCAGTTGTTTAATTTTGTAGAAAAAAAGCAGATCACAGACAGGGCACAAAACTAAAGTCATTACAAATGGCAACTTTATGGCTTTAAAAAAGACTAAAAGAAATCAAGATACAAAATGTGGTAGTTAATAAGTATAATTTTTTTCAGACCAAGCAGAGGGAAAAAGTTATGGAATCACCCTGTAAATTTTCATTCCCAAAACTAACACCTGCATCAAATTAGATCTGCTCATTAGTCTGCATCTAAAAAGGAGTGATCACACCTTGGAGAGCTGTTGCACCAAGTGGACTAACATGAATCATGGCTCCAACACGAGAGATGTCAATTGAAACAAAGGAGAGGATTATCAAACTCTTAAAATAGGGTAAATCAACACGCAATGTTTCAAAAGATGTTGGTTGTTCACAGTCAGCTGTGTCTAAAATCTGGTCCAAATACAAACAACCTGGGAAGGTTGTTAAAGGGAAACTTTCTGGTAGACCAAGGAAGACATCAAAGCGTCAAGACTGGAAACTTAAAGCAATATGTCTCCAAAACAGGAAATGCAGAACAAAACAAATGAGGAACGAATGGGAGAGAACTGGAGTCAATGTCTGTGACCGAACTGTAAGAAACCGCCTAAAGGAAATGGGATTTACATACAGAAAAGCTAAACATAAGCCATCATTAACACCTAAACAGAAAAAAACAAGGCTACAATGGGCTAAGGAAAAGCAATCGTGGACTGTGGATGACTGGATGAAAGTCATATTCAGTGATGAATCGCGAATCTGCATTGAGCAAGGTGATGATGCTGGAACTTTTGTTTGGTGTTATTCCAATGAGATTCATAAAGATGACTGCATGAAGAGAACATGCAAATTTCCACAATCATTGATGATATGGGGCTGCATATCAGGTAAAGGCACTGGGGAGATGGCTGTCATTACATCTTCAATAAATGCCCAAGTTTACATTGATATTATTTAACCCATCAATTGAAAGGATGTTTGGGGATGATGAAATCATTTTCCAAGATGATAATGCATCCTGCATATAGCAAAAACTGTGAAAACATTCCTTGAAAGAAGACACATGAGGTCAATGTCATGGCCTGCAAATAATCCGGATCTCAATCCAATTGAAAATCATTGGTGGAAGTTGAAGAAAATGGTCCATGACAAGGCTCCAACCTGCAAAGCTGATCTGGCAACAGCAATCAGAGAAAGTTGGAGCCAGATTGATGATGACTACTGTTTGTCACTCATTAAGTCCATGCCTCAGTGACTGCAAGCTGTTATAAAAGCCAAAGGTGGTGCAACAAAATACTAGTGATGTATTGGAGTTTTCTGTTGTTTGTTTGTTTTTCATGATTCCATAATTTGTTTCCTCAGAATTGAGTGATTCCATAATTTTTTCCCCTGCTTGGTCTGAAAAAAATTACACTTATTGACTACCACATTTTTTTATCTTAATTTATTTTAGTATTTCTTAACCCATTCATGACCTTGGAATTTTTCATTTTTCATTTTCGTTTTTTGCTCCCCTGTTTCCAAGAGCCATAACTTTTTTATTTTTCCGTCAATATAGACATATGACGGCTTGTTGTTTTTTGTGGGACGAGTTGTACTTTCATATGCAATAATTTATTTTACCATATAGTGTATAGGGAAATTGCAAAAAAAATTGTAAATGCAGTGAAATTGTAAAAAAAAAGTGCAATATCACGTTTGTTTTGTGGGTATTTTAGACGCCATGTTCACTATATGGTAAAACCGACATGACGGGGTGATGCCTCGGGTCGGTACGAGTTCGTCCCGACGTCACCATGACCAGATGTGATGCAAATAGCGTCACACCGGCTATTACGCCCATACAGCATGGCGAGGAGGAGTAGGATTATTTATCACGCCCATCGGGGCATGATAATGAGCGGCTCAGGCGGGCTTAGGATCGCACAGGGAGCGCCCTGTGCGACTTATTCAGGGAGAAGTTGCAGAATTGTAAGTGTGTAATGGTCTTTTTGTCAATGTCACCCCACTCATTTTTTACACAAAAGGACCGATAGAAAGGATGTCTGAGGGTGCAGGGACAGGTATTCATAGGGTTGGGGTTATTTGGAGGGGTCAGGTTCCCTTTAAGTATCCAGGTATTGCATGTAATTTTACACCATTGATGGGCAAAAACATCAGCCCGCCACCCACCAGAAGATCAGGTCTAGCAGAATGAATTTTTTACAGCTCTTTGAGGAAGTGCCTCCAAACAGGGCACCTTTTGGCTTGGTCTCCTACCGGTCACAGTATGACTTTCTCTGGTTGAACTGACGCCTCTTGAAGGCCCTCCTGTAGGATGGACAGATGGATTAGGGAACCCCTTCTTTCTTTCTGCTGCTTTGGTCAGAATTTCTTCCAGTACCTTGCCAAATAGGTACTCACCTTGGAATGGCAGTGCGCACAATTTGGACTTTGACCGTGCGTCGCTCTTCCACCCATTGAGCCAAAGAGCACGTCGAGTAGAATTTGTAAGGCCTGCTGATCTGGCCGCCAGTCGCAAGGAGTCCGCCAAAGCATCTGCTAGGTACGCTGAAGCACCTCAAATTAATGGGAAAGAGGACAACAACTTCTCTCTAGGAACCCCCCTTCTTAATCTGGTCTTCTACTTGACCTAATTTTCAGCAAAGGTATCACTTCTAAAATATAACTTTTAATGGTTTCTTCTAAAAATAACGGGAACGATCAGTCCCAACTTATACAATCGAGCATTAGATACAAGCAGAAGGGGAAAGGGGGAAACAATGACCCTGTTCCTTCCCTGGCTTGCCCTGCCTGTCAACAGAGTTTTCAACATGTAAAAACCCCCCTAAAAGGTGTCCCCGTACCATGACGGCTATCCCTGCTGTCCCTTATGGTGATTGGGTGTGGGTCATATTAATCTTTCTGGACTCCCCCGTTAACCAATATACTTAGTGGGTCCATGAAAATATACATGAAGGGTTAATCCCAGCAAGTCCGGGTCCATCCCTTAGGGCCACTTTACACACACCCACTTATCTGTCCAACTTCTGACCAACTTACTGGTTGCAGTGAAATCATGGACACATTGCTCCATTTTGTGACTGTGTACAATGGAACAATGTGTCCATGATTTCACTGCAACCAGTAAGTTGGTCAGAAGTTGGATAGATAAGTGGGTGTGTGTAAAGTGGCCATTAGACTCAGTGGTGATAAAAAAAATACCACTTTAGGAATTATCAACCCAAAAAAATGGTGACATTTCCTATAAGTTCCTGTGGGGAGGCGTTTTGTGCTGTGGTGAGTTACTGGGTCCCAGGTAATGTATAAGGATACCCCTCTCCACCTGGTATATGTAGCATCACCACATATAACATCACCCTACCTATACAGTTATTCACCATACACTAAATTCAATCAATTCCTAAACAGATGGATGGCCTGGAGCTAGGATACAAATTAATGCCCCTCTTCCCTAAATCACTTAAGGTCATACAGGACCTATGACATGCAAGACATGTTACACTTCAGTCATCTAAGGATCACAAATGTACTCATCTTATCCTGACGTGCGACACTCAACGCGTTTCCCCCATCAGAGATATGAAGATGGGTTTATCAGGAGTGAATGACTATTGTGGGGCCTGGTCTTATGCCCCAGGTCAGGGTGCTGATAATCCCCCTCTCACCCCTCTTTACAATGGATGGCGGTTGATCGTTCCCATTATTTTTTAGAAGAAATCATTAAAAGTTATATTTTAGAAGTAATCTTTGCTATACTAGGATTACTTATATGTGTTATTCAGTAAGCCTCTTCTAGTTGACCTACCCAGTCCAACATGGATCTTGCCATACAAGTGGCAGATATGGCAGGTTTAAAGGCCCCTGTGCAAGATTCCCAGGAGCGTTTAAGCAGCATCTCTGCTTTAGGATCTAATTGATCCGACAGCAGGTCCGAGTCTTCAACAGGCAGGGTGGAATGCTTGGAAGTGGAGGCCACATCAGCGGCAACCTTAGGAATCACGGACCAGGTCATCAAATCCTCATCATTGAAGGGGTATCTTCGCTTGGATGAGAAAGGCAGGGAACGTCTTTCCTTTGACCGATACCCTACAGACCAGATCTTTAATGGCTGCAATCACAGGGAATGGTCATCTCTTTTTCTCAGAGTCCTGCAAACATATCTTGCATGGATTTGGACTCCTTAGTGTCCGTCACCCATATAGTAATTCTTAAAGACTTTTTTTTTAATCAGATATATTTTATTAATGAAAAAGCACAAATAACAAATTATTCATACAAAACATACACATTTTCTATATATATCAGGTCCCGGCCCCCCTCCCTCCCTCCTTTTTTGAATCAGAAAAATATTATTCATATGAAATTAATAACATACAACTGTATAACCGCAATTGTCCATTTTTGATAATATAAAGAAATCCCTTTCCCTCACCACCCACCCCTCTTTACAGACAGCAACATTTATTTCTGAACAATATATGCAAGATATGATCAATAATTACCCTAAAATTCTGATGACCCTTTACACACCATTAGTCATGTGTCTCTGCCGGACCTTCCTTTCCAATCTCAGCCCTCACACCTTCCACGCTGCCCACAAGTTATCACATAATTTAGCATTTTTACGTTTATGGTAGATTTTTTCCTCCATCCGTACCACATAGTCTACTTGACTTATATATTCCTGTTTAGTAGGAGGCTCCATTCGTACCCAATATCTAGCTATGACTTTTCTAGCAGCATACAAGAGTCTGGCAACTGCTAGTTTCGCAATATCAGTGCCCACCACCTCTTCCACATATCCCAACAAGCAGACCACCGGGTCTCTAGGGATTACACAATGATAGCGATTACCAATGAGGGCAGCCACCTCAGACCAGAAACCCAAAATATGCGGACACCCCCACATGACGTGTAGGATACCAGCGGCTTCAGCTCTGCATCTCGTACATTCCGAGGTCTCCCGCACCCCTATTTTATACAAAAATTCAGGTGATCTGTATGCCCTATGTACGAGAAATAGTTGGGACATTCTAGCCGGTTCATTTAATGACAATTTGGGAATATACCCTAAGATGAACTCCCATTTGACATCCTCTATATTACCAACGTCTGCCTCCCATCTTTCCTTCGCCGCAACAGGGTATTTCAGCAAAAAGGTGTGAAGCAGAGCGGCATAAATCTCAGATATAACCCCTTTAGTACTCCCCTCTTTGCAGATGTAGTCGAGGATAATATCTTTCTGGATAACCATGGTCCCCTTTCTCCTCTATTGAAGGAATGCGTGTTTAACCTGCATATACTGGTAACCGTGTTTGTCTGACAAGTGAAATTCCTCCTTCAGCATTGCTAGGGTTTTGAGAGCTTGATCATTCATCAGTTGATAGGCAAACTGCACTCCCTTTGTCTTCCAGTCTTTTAGGTCACCCATCCTATAGAATTCGCCTAGATGTTCGTTATCCCATATCGGAGTGTACATTGTCAGACCCGTCAATCCTCTAACCTTCTTCACTCTCATCCATACTTTATAAACTAATTCACATGTCGGGTATTTTTTACCCATCCGTCTAAACAGCCCTGACTCTAAACCTGTTACCAAAGGGCGTGTTTTAAGAGGTCACTCCAAGACTTCCTGAATAGTTCCCTTTATTGCCCTTTGTGCCCACCCTCTAATATGCTGGGACTGTGCCGCCAAAAAATATATCCATGAATTTGGTAATGCCAAACCTCCCTCCTCCTTTGGCCTTTGAAGAGTCTCCAGTTTGATCCTTGGCTGTCCCCCGCCCCACACCAAATCTCTAAAGATAGCATTGACACGTTGGAATATCGGCTGAGGAATCCACACCGGGGAATTATGTAGTACATATAACAACTTGGGCATGAGCACCATTTTAAAGTAAGTTGGTACATCCCACCACCAAGAGGCGCATTTTACTCCACGTAGACGCTTTATCCTTTAATTTGCCAAGTATCGGGTTTATGTTCAATTGCAGATAGCACTACCAGTGAGGGACTATGTTGATACCAAGATATTTGAATTCCCTTACTAGTTTGCGTTGCGTACGTTCTACCTGCTCAACATCTGAACCATCTAGGGCATCCACTCCCAGGATGTGAGATTTGTCCCAGTTAATTTGCAACCCAGACAGTAAACCAAATCTATTAATTATATCTATCGCACCCTGCAATGAATCCTGAGGGTCTTGTAAAAACAAGAGAATATCAGCGTATAATGCCACCTTTTCTTCCACCACACCATATCGGAACCCCTTCACCGCCCCCCACCGCCTCAGCACAGCAGCTAATGGCTCTATGGCCATGGCAAACAGCAGCGGAGAAAGGGGACAACCCTGCCTCGTTCCCCTGTACATGTTGAATATATCTGGACATTCCCCATTAACTCTCGGTCTAGCCACTGGGTGTTTGTATAATAATTTCAGCCATGCCATAAAGAGTAATTCTTAAAGACTTCACTAAATTATCCATGCTTTCAATTGGAAAGTAGGATTTTCCCTTTTCATCAGACTATGATGGCGATTTCGAGGGGCTATGAGATCTAGCCTGGTTGCTTTCTAAGGAAGAGGCACAGGGGAAAACTGCCTTTTTAGACTTAAAGTCTTAAGTTTGAGAGGACAAACCACATCCCTTAAGGAATGGAGATCCTCTCTAATCATGGCACGTAAATCCATAGCTGTAACTGAGAACTCCTCCTGTAGGGTCTGGTTTATACACAGCTGACAGTCGCTTAACAAACATCAGGAAGGGACTGCAAGCATAGAGCTTAATCTTTTTGGTTTTCTTAGCCTAAAGAAGGGGCATCAGCTTAATAGGAGAGACCCAAACACCACCCAGTAAAGCATTGTGAAAATGGTACCAGTTCTGGAGGTGGCAGCACAGCATCAGATGAAGAGTGACCAGGTTTTCTCCGCTCACTCCTGACATTGGAGCCGCCCTCTCTGGAGCACCCGCTGCTGCTCTTAGTCTTTGCCAGCACATCAATCTGCACATCCACCTCAGGTAGATGCACCTCTGAAGCCCCTGGAGAGGACATCTTCGCAGGCACCGTCACTCACAGCCAGACACTGTTTTATCTGGCAGGCCGCCCATCCACCACCCCACACCGGGGCACACCTTCCCGACCCACCTGAAATTTTAAGCAACTACTTCCAGGTAAGGAACGCTAACCACCACTACACATGCGCCTGCCCTGAAAACCAGAAGTCCCAACCACTGGAGGCACAGGGCAGTCGATTCACACACCTCACACTTCACCAAACCGCAACAGCGGCGGGGCAGCAAACACTGGCGCCAGAAACCGCATCCATGCTACTGTGGCAGCTCCTGGAGTTGCAGGGCAGCTGAAACAGTCAGCCCCCCTTCCGGATGAATGCAGCCTGTTCCTTCCTCTGCACCGGGTTCAGAGTCAGGGTGGCCCACCCGACCGCTGACCTCGTGACATCCATCCAGACGAGGGAAGAGGCTGCAGGCAGGGCTCTCCCGAAGCTGCTTCTGGAATCCCAGACCCCATGTTCCTAGAGACCGACACAGAGGCCGATTGGACCCAGGTAAGCCTTCTTGCTGCAGGGTCCCATAAGGACAGGAAACCAAACTAAGGAGGCGAGTGGGTCCGCCCCCATTTATCTGCAGGTTTCCTGTCCTTATAGGCGGATCCCCTCTCTCAAGTGGGTGCTGTCATGGCAAAGCAGACAGACACTACAGCATGAGGTCACAAATAATTCTCTTTGCAGTAAAACATTTACAAACAGGCAGAGAAAGGTTTTACTTCATCCAAAAAAATTCTGTGATCCCATGTTGTAATGTATATTCTCTTTACTTCCCCCCCCCCCCCTGCACAGGAGATTGGGTATGATCAGACTGTGTTCCATGTACGGTCAGAAGTGAAAATGAAACTGTACATAGCAGAGACACGTATATAAGATTATCTCAGCCCAGGAGATGTGGTATGATCAGACCGTGTCCCTGTACGGTCAGACACATCCATTACACAGTACATAGCAGGGACACTTCTATTAAGATTCTCAGCACAGGAACGTTTTTTTTTTTTAAACATCCAATTGCAAGTTATTATTCCAAGATCTATGGATTAAAATGAACTTTATTCATGGGAAAACACCTTTAATAGTGTGGTACTTTGCCTCGTCACCTGCTGGGAATTGTAGCTTTGCCAAATGCACTGGGTTATCAGACCTTTGGCAGTTTATGGAGAGTTTTCTGCATCAGGACGTCACTTGACATTAAGTAGTTGGATCCCAACTCTGTCTCTAGTGTGGAATCCTTTAGCATCTACTCAAGTAGATTAGAGACTTCAGTAAAAGTTTTTTCTTTTTTATTTGAAATATTACAACATATAAAAACCTACGTAATAGATTTCCACAGATACAAAGAGGAATAAAATGCAGCACAGCAAATAAAAGTTGATGGTTTAGAATAAAAACATTTTATCAAAAAAAACACTTCGGTTCAGTTAAAAAGGCCAGATAAGGCAACGAGAGGCGCTGGACCGAACGATGTCTGCAGTGCGCACACACGTAAAAAGTAAGATACAGGATGACAAGTGCGGTAGAGGTAGCAGGCCGGACACAGGGTTAATCCATCTCCATCTTCTCTTGCTTTACAACATCTACAAAACACAAGATGGTGAAGAGTTAAGTGTAGAACATATACTGTGCAAAGAAATCTGCCAGAATACAGCAACTAAGGATATTACAAAACTGTAAGGCATTACCCAAATGATTTAAGAGCCTGTGCCCCAGCTGGCAATTGTCTACCTGCAGCAGTAAGAGCCAAATGATTGCTGTAGCTCAACCCCTAACATACTGCTGTCAATAGAGACTGTGGCATCCAAGTAGTTTCATTGGATGTCACCATGTCAGGAAACCAGAGTTGGGGCTATTAAAATGAGCAGCCTTTTGCAAGATATGCAGAAAACGGGGCTGGTTTAGCTACTTGAGTAGTTGCCTCTAGGATTTGAAAAGCCATAGTTTAGGGATTATGGGGCATTACGTTTCTTCTAATCTAGACAGCTCTTAAGGTGGGTAGAGTTCCCTGAATGGCTGACTCACCAGGCATAATCCCCTATGTCCGGGTTATCCAGAGAGATACCAGGCAATTAATACACACCTGTTTCTTTCTCTTTCAGGTTTGCCACAACACAAGCCTTTATCTCCAAACCAATTGCTTTGGACAGCGGGGGTGGCACGGCATTACCCACCTGGTGGAAGATAAAGGCCAACATAAGCAAAAAAATGGAGGATTACTTAACCCACCTGTGTCTACAGCCATCTTGTCACATGTACCTGTCTGTGTTTGTCCAATACATTGCCGAACAGTCTGTAGGTGTCTGGGAAGCCTTGAGATCGGGCACATTCTCGGACGCTCACCACACGGTGCTGCTCTGGATGAAGGACACGACCCTGAGGAAAGCAAGAGGAGAGAGAGCGCCCTAGTGAGGTGATGTATGGGAACACCAAGTTGTTTCAATTTAGTGATGTGCAATCTATGGTACCCCCCATAGATCAAGACAAGGTGCAGTGCTCTTAATGTAGCACTGCAGCTTCTTTACCGTTACAAAATGCACATTTTTGTAAGCAGATTAGAAGTGAGGCTCACATACCTGTTTGCCCATAGGCTCGGGGTTAGTGACTGTTGTGCTGAAGAAGCCGTCCCACTCCAACCTGCCATACAAGCCTGCCCAGTGATTGTGCCTGTTGCCCGTGTGTGGCAGACACCAGGGAATGAGAGTGTTGAACTGACGGTCTGCAGGGTCACACTGTTTCCCTGAATGAGCGTAAAGAAGAAACGAAAAAAAAAAAAAAAAAAAAAAAAAAAAAGCGTTAGGATTACCCTGAGGTCAAAGAATCTTCCTCAATAAAAAGCTGTAATGAAGAAGCCATGTTGGTACCTTCAGCACAGGAACAGACGCCCCGTAGTGCACCAGTGTTGCTGCTCCGTCCATTCTTTTTGTCAATGTGTGTGTATCGCAGCTTGCGGGTGGGTGTGCCATCGGATAGGCGAACCTCGATGTTGGGTAGGTCTCGCCAGTCCGAACCAGGTGCAAGAGGTATATGTCTCATTCTGGCAGCTACCAGGGCACTCATATCCTGAAAAGACCAGATACTGTAATTAAGCATCCAAGAAGAATGATCAAATGCTCGGCGTTCACCTATACAGCCTCCCCAGTGCCATGTCTGCAGCGTGAGCTCATCTCCCCAAAAAGAAGTTAACCTATGTCAAGAGCAGACGCACCAATCATGAGAAATCTACCATCGCGGCCATATACAAAATTATGCTGCAAGTACGCTGGGGCATGGCACTGCATTACAAAGGGACAGCACTAGGGCATTGTTATGATCCTATTGCACTTTCAGCCCAATTTACATGTGGCTTCCATGCTAGGATTTATGGCCAACCTCAGAGCCAGAAACCAGCTACTTTCTTCCTAGAAATAGTTTGAGAATGGAGGAATTAACTTTGTAGTGTGCTAGGTTACCAGCCACTGCTGCAGTCTCAGAGATCGTCCCTTATGAAAAAGTGCAGCCCTTAAACCATTGTCTTAGGAGTCTGTAGTCAGCTTCCCTGCCCCTGTAGTACACAGATCAGGCTGGCAGCTCAGCCATGCCACTGGTCCAAACACATAGAAAGCTGGGGGGGGGGGGGGGGGGGGGGGGGAAAGAGAGGACTACCATCAGATTGTGAATAGGTCACTTTCATATGACCAGTTCTCCCTCCTGCCTCTGCATTAGAAGAAGTCCAAGCATTCAGACAGGAAAGTATATTGGGTGGAGCATTCTCTCCTCAATATTCACCTTGCAGATGTGATCCCTGAGAATTGGTTGATACTGTGAGCCTCGGATTTGCCTCTGGAACCACGACTGAGGCTCGCCATTGTAAGAGATTTCAAGGGCAGAGGCTCCATTCCGGATCTCCGGCAGGTCAGACATTGTATCCCGCACAGTTATTGTCCTGAACAGGCTGGCGTTTGTCCTAGGTAAAGTCAAAAATGGTGACCGTGAGTTCCCAAGAGGAGGAGATGTTCACAGGTGTACATTTCTCTCCACCCAGGCACCACGCTGTATGGCATCATCACCTTGTAATGTTGCTCACGTATTTCTTTTCATCCACCACAACATTCAGCTGGCAGGCCCGGGGTGCAAACACATGCAAAGGCTCAGGGAACATGGGCAACTTCTCTCCTGGGGCAGCAGCAAGGACGATTGCTCTTCTTCGAGTCTGTGCCACACCATACTGACCAGCCTGAAGCGAAAAATCACACATGACAGGACCTTTTCTTAGGTCATCACCCTGCCTTACATTATAGATAGGTAGCTTACCTGCAGGACGCCAAATGTGCACTGGTATCCCATCCGGACGAGACAGCGCAGGGTCAGTTTCAGCACCATGGAGCTCTTGAATGACACAAAGTTCCTTACATTTTCCAGCAGGAAGAACTTGGGTCGGTAATAGTCACAGTAACTGAAATAAAGACATTGGCTTGAGATTATGTGATGGGTAACATTTAGTCTATGTTTATATCTTTACTGATTTACTCTATCATTCTGTGTATTCCCAGACCTGCCTAGAGTCTTAGGGTACCGTTACACATCGCTACATTGCATGCAGTTTCACTGGCAATTTGCTGGTTGCAGTGAAATCATGGACACATTTGTTGCTGTGTACAAATGTAACAAATAGAACAATGTGTCCATGATTTCACTGCAACCAGCAAATTGCAAGTGAAATTGCATGCAATGTTGCGACGTGTAACGGTACCCTTAGGCTAAATGCCCACTGTGCTTATTTTTTGTGCACAATCACAGCAAAGGCCCCCCCCCACCGCAATACCTAGTAATTCTGCCTTCATGATGTTGCGGGAGATGCCTGTATCTACCTGCCAGGACCTTGCACCAAGTGCTGCAGCCTGTCACATGGTGCAAAGTCCTGGCAGGTAAATAAAAAGGTAGAGTGATGGTAGAGATACCCTTAGGTCCCACTGCTGGGTGTGAACGGAGGAAGAATCACTGGTAGGGCGACTCTTGGCGAGTGCGCTTTGGAATTATATCCCGACTGTCCATTATTAATGTCCCTCTGTTCTGTAAATCACACCCTGTAGCACCGATTGCTAAGGCACCAACCTGTCTGCCCCTGGATATAAAGGAGGGCCGGAAAAAAAAAAAAAAAAAAAAAGTGTCCAGCACACTGATAAGGCCAGCTCCTTTAAAGGGATCCTGTCACCCCAAAACGCATGTAAACCTATTAAAACCTGTCCCTAGAGCATATTAACACTATCCCTACACTCTTTTTACCTCCTAAAAGCATTAAGTGACATTGAATAAAAACGTTTTATAAGTACCTGATTACTGATGATAATGAGTGACTATGCTATTCATAGTCACTCATCAAGACTGCCCCTCTGCTTCATAGCACGCCTGAATAGGCGTGATCTACATCCAGGATTCAAATTCGTGCCTCCCCGCTGTGCCCTGTGTCATAGGAGGCTGCAGTGTGGCTGGTGACGCGATCCGCGTCATTCCCGGCGCCTGGTGACGTATTTAGACCGGCGCCGCGCTGTTAGCTTCAAAATGCGCACTGCGCATGCGCATTGGGCATGCGCAGTGCGCATTTTGAAGCTAACAGCGCGGCGCCGGTCTAAATACGTCGCCGGGAATGACGCGGATCGCGTCACCAGCCACACTGCAGCCTCCTACGACACAGGGCACAGCGGGGAGGCACGATTTTGAATCCTGGATGTAGATCACGCCTATTCAGGCGTGCTATGAAGCAGAGGGGCAGTCTTGATGAGTGACTATGAATAGCATAGTCACTCATTATCAGCACTAATCAGGTACTTATAAAACGTTTTTATTCAATGTCACTTAATGCTTTTAGGAGGTAAAAAGAGTGTAGGGATAGTGTTAATATGCTCTAGGGACAGGTTTTAATAGGTTTACATGCGTTTTGGGGGTGACAGGATCCCTTTAAGAGACCCCAATTACCCTGACACTGCTGGAGGAGCCTTAGGCTGGCTTCACACTGCAGTCAGATCAGGTCAAGTCAGGTTTTGTGTTCCAAAACCAGAAATGACTCCAAAACCTAGAACAGGTATCAATCTTTAAATTATACCTTTTCTCTGCAAGTTCCTCTCCTGGTTTTGGAACACAAAACCTGACCTGATCTGACCGCAGTGTGAAGCCAGCCTCACACAGAAGTATCTGGATCCCTCCTGTTTTAAGCCAAGGATTGCGACTCATCTCCCAGTGCATTTATCCTTTTAAAGAACTAGATCAGTGTTCCTGGACTATTTTATCCTGTGTGTGGTGGATTGTTTTATGGACTCTTTGGTTTGCATGTAATAAAAAGATTTTAGGGCTGTTCACTCTGTTGATTATGTGATACCATAGTAGGACCCCATGACAGGCTTACAAGTTTCCGAATAGATAAGGACTGGGCAAAACGTGGCCACGAATACAGTCCATACAAGTACCTCACCTGAGATATGAAACCACCAAAGAGTTCTTGAACTTTGAGTATGTTCTGGAGTTGAAGCGGTTCATCCCGCTGAAGCCTTGACAGGGCGGGCCACCACACAACATCTCCACGTCACCCTTCTGAGGCAGCCGCTGGCCCAGAGAGTTGGTCTTCTCCCCAGCCATGACCAACTTCAGCAGAATGTTGCAGTCTTCTGTAAACACTGTTGTCCCGGATTGTTCAGCCTGAAGGCTTGTGCGGCGGGTCCCACATCTCTATGGCCCATTTTGTCTCGCATATTCCTGAGACGACAATTCAAGGTTAAGCATTATACAAGTTTGAGGATGAAAACTCTTAAGACTTTGCAGGAGAGGAAAATCTGTTCACCTGCTTGGTGGAAGCCTTCGGAGAGACCACCGCAGCCCGAGAACACATCCAGAGTGCGAAGTTTAGGGACATTATCCTCTGGGCGCTTCTCGTCCTCAGACTGGGCAGACGATTTTCCCTTTCCTGCAATTATAAAGAGGGGTCGGGTCAGTAACACGAAAGCCCTCAGATCACAGTAATACATGCCAAATAGGCAGCCATACCTTTTCCTTTGCCCTTCCCCTTCCCTTTGTTCATAGCACTACGAGCATGGTTAGGAGGGTCCTCAAAGCTCTTGGTTTTTGCACTATATGCCTGAAAAGAAGAAAGGAAATAAAGAGCTGTTCTAGTACAGGGACTGATCTATTTAGATCAGGTAGTATCAACATCACCTTGCTGAGAGATGCAGCCATGGAGAGGGTTTGCTTTAGTATTTAAGCTGTTAGGGATTTAAAATAGGGCCGAGCTTTACCTATATGTTGCTCTAGCCAGACATGTTTTTGAAGAGCCTCTGACGCTTTCAAATGTGTTGTATGAATTATGATGTTATATGCCATCTCTGAACGTGGCAGTGTGACATCTGGGACAGTTTTAGCAACAATACAAGGGGCGAGTCACATGCTACTTTTCCCCGTCTCTTCATATGCACAGGTAGGTAGAGCGCTATCGATCTAGGGCAGTGGGCGAGAAGTCACTTGGGACCTGTTTGTCAGAATAGTCTAAACAGGGCGGCCTCTGTCACTGGCAGCCTTTAAAGTAGGTCCTTTCCCGAAATACCGACATGTTGCAAAGTCAAACATACAATCAATGCCTGCTCCCAGATGACCAAAACATTGAGCAACATGTAATCAACCGTCAGATCCTATCTAGATGGTTAAACCTTTGGTTGCAACCATTAGACAGATGCTGGCAATTTGTCATTTATGGTGCTCGCCATGAATGGGGACCCTGCATTACATAAGCTTAATGCTAGTGTCATATGCTGAGGTCCAGATGAACCGCTCATGTTTATAGTAAAATATAGATCAGACCAAATATATTCTTTATAATCAACTATTTTAAAGCCTGAATCTGCTTTTACAGGAGCTTGATGTAATCATCCACCACCCATCTACCTCCAAAAAGTAGAAGCGGTCCGCTCCCCAGCTGAATAATCCTGAATTGGCTCGGACAGATCTTCGCCGTATTCGATGGTGCAGCGGCCCTGAACGTCTTTTAAGTCCACAGTCGCCTCCTCGTCGCTCCAGTACAACAAGTTGATGTCTGCGTGGTAACTTGCCTTTACACCCTTGTGTGTATTCTCAGGTCTGCAGAGGACAAGAGAGATTTTCAGCTGTTATTGCTATAAGCTCCACCTTAAGCTAAAAAGAGCCGACCTCATAGCCCATAGCAAGTGATGCAACTTCTTAAGTTACTGGTGGCCAGAGAGGACAGGCCCTGCCCTGATGACCGCTCAGCAGGTACCTGTAGAACTTGTACACCCGCAGTTTGATATCGGCTTCATTGGGTTTCCCGTTGCTTCTCTTGTTGCAGTAGATTTCCTTGATGCGGCCGAGTCTGAATGGCTCTGGGGCGTCCAGATTGCTGCCCTTGATGTAGTCTGATGACTTGCGGTAATACTCAGGGTACAGCTCCTCATCCACATCCTCTTTCTTATGAGATCTCTTGATGGGGCTGCCAAGTCTGACACTAAGAAAAGGAAGGAAAAATACTGTTTAAGTATAAACAGTTATGTCAAACTTATGAAATGGTTAGATGTGACAGACTGGGTCTGATGGGATCTTGCACCCAATGACTGAGCAATCCTGTGCTGGAGACATCATGGCCAGCATTTAGGGAAGTCTAAGGACACTACTGTGCTGCCGTATGTCCCACATCACCACTTCTTTGAGCAGGGGGTTGTACCAGATGACCCAGGAGGTCCCTTCCAACTCTACTATTCCAAGGTGATTATAGTAGTGCTTTGAGTCCCTAGATATCATCCATGTACAGAAGCCCAAAAGCATTGAGTGGCATCAACAGCCATGACTTTTTTGGCTTGGAGCAAATTGTACTTTAGTACTTGTGGGGTTTTTGTACCTGAAGCTGAAAGCATCAGGCAGGAGCAAGACTCCATCGCCAATCTTGTATTGGGCACCGTTCTTTGTAGCCATACTGTAGCAGACTTTTCCATCAAATTCGTCAGCAATGTCAAAAACCTTGGGCATCTCCCTTTGCCTAATTTCTGCCAGTCTGGCACAGCTGGTACAAAACCTGAAAAACATAACATTTACATTACTATACACACTAAGGGAATGCGTCATGTTTTGCCATAAACTGCCCCAATGCGTTTTAAATTATGCAATGTGCATCACTAACATTATAGAAACCAAACTATGTATCTGATAAAGACAATGCTGAGGTGAATGCACATGTCTGGCGTCAGCCATAAGGGAGGTGATTGCACACACCTGCCTCTAGTCAGGAGAGGCAATTTTGCTCACTTTCACTCAAGATTACTGATGTTTACCCCCACTCACACACAACTTTGTAATTAGAAGGTAAAAACTATAAGCGGTCTAATTGGAGGCGCTCAGGCACAAAAGCAGCAGGCACTGGGATGGTTTTTCAACAGACCTTTATTCAGGCTCCCCTCCTACTCCACAACATGTTTCGATAGAGAATCTATCTTCCTCAGGTGGCCACCTGAGGAAGATAGATTCTCTATCGAAACATGTTGTGGAGTAGGAGGGGAGCCTGAATAAAGGTCTGTTGAAAAACCATCCCAGTGACTGCTGCTTTTGTGCCTGAGCGCCTCCAATTAGACCGCTTATAGTTTTTACCTTCTAATATAAATCCCTCTCTGATGGTAGGTTTACACACACCAATCATTGTATCCAATCTCTGAACCAATCTCTGGTTACAGTGAAATCATGGACACATAGTTCCATTTTGTGGCTGTGTACAACATGGAGCAATCTGTCCATGATTTCATTGCAACCAGAGATTGGTTCAGAGATTGGATACAATGATTGGTGTGTGTAAACCCACCATTAGGGTAAAGCGGCGGGGAGCAGCTAGGTGCAGAGTGCAGCTTAACGTGAGGACCTAGCGTCGCCTGGCAACAGGAGCTTTAACTTAAGGACCTGCGGTGACGTGACCGGATGCTCGGAGCCCCCGGAGCACGCGGTGTGCGGATGAGCTAGAGCCTGTGAAGGGCGCCTTATCAAATGTATTACCGGGTTGTGCGGGGACAGCACAACCCGCTAAGATGAGTGGCCACCTATTAGTACGCCACGCTAAAAAAAGCCCCCTGGTAACCGCACTATTGCGCCCCTCTTTCTTTTCTCTTGCACAACTTTGTAATTGACTGACATCACTGAAGGACCTGTGGCGCTGTCACGATCATGTGACCGTAAGGGGTGGAGCCAAGCAGTCCTGAAGTGAGTCCTTTTGGGCTTGCTTAGCTCCACCCCTTATGGTCACATGATCATGACCTCACCATAGGTTCTGGAAGTGATGTCAGTCAATTAGAATGTTTGGGACGGAAGTCATAAATTAACTTAGTGAGAATAAGCAAAAGCACCTCCCCCATGACTGAAGCCAGGTATGGGTGTGCAGTCACCTCAGCACATAAAGGCATATTTAAAAAAAAAAAAAAAAAAAAAAAATATCCACTTAGAACCAAGTTAGGCCCCATTCACATCAGCGGTTTTGGCGATTTGCGACAGATCCGGCAGATTTACTGCATCTGCCGCATAACGGCTGCACTTATGGCACACTTGCACCACAAATCAACAAAAACCCTGATGTGAAAGGGGCCTTAGGGATACATATTGCAATGTTTAAAAACACATTGCAGGCTGTTTAATCTCACAAAAGACATGACAGGTTCCCTTTAAGCAATGGCTCCACTTCTGCACCGTGATCACTTACTTGTGCTTGTTGTCCTCTGCCGGTTGCACTTTCGGTGGAGACTCAAATCGAGCATATTCTGGATCATACCACAGCTGGTAGAAGTAGGACTTCCCATCATCTTCCACCTCATTGTTGTCTTGGTCCACACCACCCTATGATCACACAAGAAAGGCTTATGAAGTTATGAAATTGTGAGTATGACCATGTACAATAGGTTCATAACTTACCTCCATGAACCAGTCTTCGGAAGGAGCTTTGTAGACCACCACAACCTTGCCGTGAATGTAGGACAGTTGCATGTCTTCACATTCATCCACAAGGAACAGCTCTAGAGGATCAGATGTGGCTCCCAGGACGGTGTCTGTCCCCAGGCAGAACCAGTGAGCATGGAACATAGGGCCATTAGAGTCCTCCCACATGGAAGTAATCCTAAAGAAAGTACAAAAACAAATTGGGGATGTTCATGAGTGAGCCTGCCTCACAACATGCATGATCCTGACTCTTCATCCAGATGCCATCAAAACTGATCTGATGCAAAGGCTGAGCTGACCAACCCTAAAAAGCAGTCAATAGGTATATATGGTGTCTAGGTGTCAAGGTCAGAGTCACATCAGTATGCAAAGAGGCTCGTCAATTAGTCCGGTACTTACCTTGCCAAATACAGTGGCTCCGTGGGGTTATCAGGACTCACAGATACGCAGTCACCAACTTCAAGGATTTCATCATCTATAGACACCTTCAGATAATATTCCTTCTTCCCTTCAACCTGAAGACAGCATCAGGTTAATATTTCCATCAGACATTTCTTATATTATTAGGAGGCTCATGACCTTCAGGACCTCTTACCTTCACTGGGTCTCCTCGCCAAGAGATTCTGTTCTTTTTCTCCTGTTTCTTCTTACGCCCTGGAGGATCTTCTTAGGAGATGGCATCTCAGGGATATTGTCATCCAGCTCCTCATCTTCATCGGCCTCCTTTACAGCCAAGTTTGGACACCTGATAATGGGTCAGTGTACAGTCAGGTGGTGTCCTCTAATGGGTCACAACATAAAAAGGCAAGTAGGTATTGTGACGTTACCTCCTCTGCAGACAAGCCTGCTTATTGCGGCCAGTGCCTCCAAACTTCACCATGTCTTGGCAGGCTTTACATTTGCCGCAGTCTGGCTGTTGGCAGACCTGCATGCAGAAAGGCCCCGGTTAGCCAACAGAGTGGCATTACAAGCGATAAGGAAACCATTATAGAGCTCTTCAGAGCCAGCTCCTACCTCACAGACCCCACAACGCCTGCGCTTTGCGTTCTCCTTATCCTCATTGTTCTCAATTTGATCAGAAAAGAATGTGTCGAAGATCTGATACACCAGTCTGGTTGTGGTGGCCTTTGTGGGGCCCTTATCCTTCACAATCTTTGTGGGGTGTCTAATCGCTTGTCTCCTCACAGCCCGTCTACACAAGAAACAAAAACTTATGATAGATAAATTTTGCACACATTTTGAACAGTCACATTGCAAACATTGGAAATTTTGCAGTTTTAAATACTGACATGGCAATTAAGCTCCTGTAACACACAACAGATGGTGGCTGTGTCACACAGCTGGTATCTGCCTTTATCAGCAGCTGCCAAAGCAAATAGAAACAGCGCTAAGTTATTTTATTAGGTTAAATGCATTATGCAACAGTTCATTAGACTTAAGGTCCAGTCACACACACCACGACGCTCCAGCGATAGCCATCTGCCGGGATCGCTGGAGCGTCGTTACGTGGTCGCTGGGGAGCTGTCAAACAGGCAGATGTCCCCAGTCACCAGGGACCTGGGAGCCATCTCCCACATCGCTGGAAGGGATGTTACCAGCATCCTTCCTGCTTAGCTCAGCCTGTAAGCAGGGAGGAAGCTGGTAACTATGATAAACAGCGGGTATCTAAGCAGTGCGCGCTGCCTAGATACCTGGTGTTTACCATGATAACTAGCCTATGAGGTTGCTGATCTCTCGGTCACACCCAGCGATGTGTGCTGACCAGTGAGAGACCAACGACCAAAAAAAAATGGTCCTGAGCCCTTTGCAGCGATCAGCAACCTCACAGCAGGGGCCTAATTGCTGCTAAATATCACACATCACTGGAGAGATCGGTGTAAGGTCACAGTTACAACCTTTTCGCTAATGATCTCATTATGTGTGACTGGGACTTTAGAGAAGTAAACTATGCCTAGTCACTCACCTCTTTCCTAGTGTGACCCCAGCCAGTTTGATCAGGTCCCTCATACAGGGGGTAATAATGACTGGCTGCTCATCACTGTCGGCAGCATCATCGTAGCTCTCCACCTGCTCAACCACAAACTGTGCGTGTCTCAGCAGAGAGTCCTCAGTAAAGCGATTGAAGTTGAGCCCAGATGGAGGGACGGTCGTCTAAAAGGAGAGGATTGAGGCAAGTTCACACCTCTGTCCTGCCGGCACATGAACCGGCGAGAGGTCTCCACATCCTCCGCTCACCTCTATCTTGTTCAGCAGATCCTCATAACCAACATCTGGATTGTTCTGCAGAAACTCCACCACTATTTTACTCATGTAAATCTTCTCTTGCATCACAGCAAAGATCTGACTGTACTCCTCGCTGGGGTCCATCAGGAAATAGTCAGCAAATGCTGGAGTGAACAAGATGCAGATAAGGGATAGCTGGTAGTGGAGAAAGTCAAGTTAGGGGAGGAAAAGATAAGAATCCTCACCAGTCGTAAACCCGATCAGAGCCCTTTCTCCTCCATCAAAGCCAGTGATCCACCAAGCATTAATAGGGCCCAGCTTCTTCGCCCTCACTCCACCTGTAAGCCAAAATAAGGGTGAATATACATCAATTTACTCAAGTGGGTCAAAATGAACACCCTGTACAGCTCTCTAAACTAGAGTCAGCTGTCTGCCAGCAGCCGCCCTGGAGGACCTTACAGCACAACATCCCTGCCCCTCTTAGTATGGGGATAAAGTAGAGATTTAAGGCCTGGTATGCAATTTGGACAACATATCTGACTTTGGGTCAGAGATCATGACATCTACAACATACACTTCCTGCTACTGAAGTTATGTTAATCTTTATTACCAGAACTCTAGTTAGGCTAGCTTTAATTTTGTGGATACTACATGCTGGCATAGGGACAGATCAGCAGCCCCAAAAGAAGTGAATTAGAGAAACGTGGGTTGGGGGTGGAAGGACCCAGCACATGGCTCTATCAGTGAGTCTTAATCATCTTGATATTCTGTGATGCAACAACTACTGAGGATATACATGTTATATTGCATAGTTGTAGTCATGCGGATTGGTATTGCAGTCTATATTTTCAGCTATGTATGCACTTGCCTCTACATGGCAACTGTCCCCCCCATTATGAATTAATTTGAGTTGCTGTTACCTACAGTGAAGCACCTAGTGAGATATTTTTCACAAATTTGAGTTATGCCGGCATAGGGAGTCTTACAGGCCAAGCAAAATCAGGATGGGTGATGGGGCAATCTTTTCTGGTGGAGATCCAATTTGCACGTTGTCAGCCCAACTGTAGGTTTTGTACACTAACTGCAGATAGACGAGGTGGGATACATTCTAGCAAACTTACATGTCGCTCCACGACTTCAGAACATTTTTGTTGGACACAACAGATGAACGATGCACTCTTAGATCAAACCAGCATCAGTCCCCAAAGATGTGACAGAGTGATCACTCACCATCCAGAGCTGGACTGTCATCATAGATCGGCTTCACGACACCGCTGAAGTACAATTCTACGTTCTTCTCAATCAAGCCAGAATCGAAAGGACAGAGATGTCCCTTCTTGTCATAAATACTGCAGGAGAGAAATTTATAAGGGATTTAGAGAAATGGAGACCAACTAGGAAGCAGCAGAGCAGAGAACCAGACACACACCTGAAGCAGGTGACCTTGTGTTGGGGAAGATCCTCATAGCTCTCAAAGCCGTCTTCATTGGCATCAAACAGTGATAGGCGCTCATCTGTTAACATTTCAGGTTCCTCCAGCTAACACAAAATAAAAATGTTTAACTCTGTTCTCACAGGAGAGGCAGCCATTTATTCTCCCCCAGTCAATGCAAGCTCCAAAGTTAGACTGCACTCACCGCATCGTCCGGGTCCCCCTGGAAGTACTTGAGATCAGGGTCATCTAGATACTGGCGGCAGTCACCACACTTTGGAGGTGGGGTCTGTAAGGAAAAGAAGAAGAGGTGCAATTGAGGTACAAGTCCCAATCCTCATATCCTGGGGCATCAGACGTGAAGAGGGCTTTACCTTTGGTGCCTGAACAGTTTTAACCTTTGGGGTTTCTTCTTTGACAGGCCTAAGAAAAAAAAAACAAAAAGTGTAATTAGCTGCGAAATCAAAGGTCAGGATGACCTAGCAAACACTTGGCACTGATCATCCTTACCCATCTTCCTCCTTGGGTTCCACTTTTGGTTTTTTCTCAACTTGTTCCTTAAAATAAAAAACAAATTCTACCATGAATGAAAGGTCAATGGATCTGAATCCACTTACAAAGCCTGAAAGATGATACAAGCGGACAGAAGCATAACAAATGGCTACACATTTAAATGGGGGCTTGCCCCAGATACATAAAAAACACAAAACAAAAAAACCATTGCCGCCTCTATTGAGAAGGTTGTGTACAGCATTATAGCTGTGATACTTGACAAGCCATAGACATGTGGAGCAGCCTCATATTTTGCGGGACGGTAGCAAGATCAAATCTTTCTGGAAGATAGTGTTCTTGAATTACTACTTGAATACTAGCAATCGTGGAGAACCCTCAGATCACTATTCTACCTTGCTCAGTAGGGTATCAAAAGAAAGATATCCTGTGCTTTTGCCCAATGGCTGTTCACATAGGCACATACTACAGTGGATGTGTACAGCGAGACGATTAATACTTGCAAGATGGAGGAACTTTGTTTATGCAAAGTTCTGGGGTCTCATAAGTTTGAGGATGTGGAGTGTTGCACTGTGTATCAGGATGCTTCAGATTTTCATAGATTGAGAGACTCATGGGTTTTGTTGTGGTAGACATGGATCAGATAAGGAGTTATCTCCCTCCGTCCCCCTTTGAGAGCTTTCCACTTTCTTCGCATTATATGAATGCACATTGGTCTAACAAGTCAATTGAATAGCTACCTTAGCAGGTATATATTTATACTAGATGGTGGCCCGATTCTAACGCATCGGATATTCTAGAATATGTATGTAGCGATTTATTTATCCATGAAGATTTAAGAATGCAATGAATACACAGGATTTTCAGGGTAAAATATATACATCATTTAAATCCCGTGCCAATATTGCTGATTGGTCACGGTCACCCCTTTAAGATGTGGCGACCAATCAGCGACGCAGGATTTCCGTGACAGACAGAATCAGGCGATTATATAGTAGATACCGTATATACTCGCGTATAAGCCGAGTCTTTCAGCCCAAAAATTGGGCTGAAAAGTCTCCCCCCTCGGCTTATACGCGAGTCACCTCGGTTTTTGCTGAGGGGGGGCTGTGACCGGTGGCTGGAGGAGGCAGGAGGGGGCCGCGGTGACCGGGACGGTCACGTGGGGCCGCCTCATTAGTGTAATGAATATGCACGGCATCCCCACGTCCATCAGCAGCGGGGGGATGCCGTGCATATTACACTACACTGGCCCCCAGCAATAATACACAGCCCCCCCTCCTTAGTATGTCCCCCCAGGCTGCAGCACCTGTTAAAATAACAAACGTTTCATACATCACCTTTACGGCGCAGCTCCTCCGGTCCCGGCTTCTTCCTTCTTGTGCCGGTGTCATGTGACCGGGCGCAGGAGATGATGTCATTTCCTGGGCGCGGTCACAGCGCCGGCACAAGAAGGAAGAAGCCGGGACCGGAGGAGCTGCGCCGGAAAGGTGATGTAGGAAACGTTTGTTATTTTAACAGGTGCCGCAGCCTGGTGGGGGGGGGGGGGGGCATACTAAAGAGGGGGGCCAATATACCACTGCCACAGGGGGCCTGTATACCACTGCCACAGGGGGCCTGTATACCAGTGACGGGGGGCTATATAATAGGATGGGGGTCTGCTGCATTTCATACCCTAGGCTTATACGCGAGTCAATAACTTACCAGCTTTTGGGGGCAAAAGTAGGGGGGGGGGGGGGGGGGGTGTGTCGGCTTATACACGAGTATATATGGTACTTTTTATGTAGCAACATTCATAGCTTCCGATTTAAGGTCTTACATGACCGTTTGTTACATTGTATGAACAATGATATTTTGCATAGTTGTAGAACATGTTTTTCTCAATAAGGAGATTGCACTTTTTTACATTATAAAATCCACTGGCCGACATACCTCTTCTGTGTCCTCTTCCTGGGAGACTTCAACCTCAGTTTTCACTTCACCATTGACATCGTTGGACTTGCGTTTGCCAGGACTAAGGTTAAAAAGGGAGGGCAAATAAAAAACAAAATGCAGTTTAATATAATGCAACATTATAGGGGGTATAGGCTGAAACTACAAGCACTTATAATGAAGGATTAATAGTTTGCAGCGTGAAAGCCTGGTCAATGCTAGAATGGTGTACAGAGCCCATGCTTGTGTCTGGGGCATAGATGTATGTTGGTGGACGAAGCACAGAAGACCAAAAATCTGTGAAGCTCCAATTTGTAGAACACAAGGTGGTAAAACTCACTAAATAACCCAGTCCTACAGTGTAAACGACTCTCGGCAGTATCCCACAGAAGATATTTCCCCACATACTAACCCTTTGGCGAACATAGACAGGATTGTGGGCTGTTTGCTTCCATTTTTAGCAGATCGTCCTCGACCAGAAGATTCTGCAGATGAAAAGCAGATTTACCATGTGAACAACCAGAGAAAAAAAAAAAAAAAAAAAAAAAAAAAAAAAAAAAAATATGAACAGCTTAAAACAGATTAAGTTGCAGTACAGCAATGATCTTGATCAAATGCCAGCCATTATGCCTAGGGGTGTCCAACACCCAATTCTTCCCCCATGTTGGGAAACCAAGCTTGTATAATGTGACCGAGCCACACCATGACAGAACTGGGTTCTTATCCCTCCCATAGACCCTTTATTTTGTAGTAAATCTTACTCTTGTTCTCTCCGTTGCTCTTGCTCTTCCTTCCCTTACGACTCTTAGATGCCGGTGTGGCAGCTTCCTCCATCTCTTCATCATCGCTGCCACAAGTGCCGTTGGGAGAGCAGCCATTTGTCTCTCCGTTCAGTGTGCCGTTTTCAATGTTTATTTCCTTCCCGAGCAGAGTCTTCACCTTTTTCAGATAAAGTTCCTGGAAAGAATTTTAATAAAACGGAGTTCACTCAGAGACCAAATAAGGGAAACCTGTCAAGTTGTCAATGCAGTTGACCCTGTGGCCAGCACAAAAAAAGAAGGATGAAAAAAATAAATAAAATAAAAAAATTAAATGACAACTTATTTTATTCATTGAAATCCATGGCGTTTGTAAGAGTCCAGTGGGCGCACCCAATGCAGATAACGATCATACAGGTGAAACTTACTGACTAGTTCCACCCACTGGTCTCCTATGCATCCAAGCAAAGGATTAAAATACAAGGTTAACATACAAGTCCATATGACCCGGGACACTCCACACATTAAAGGTACCGTCACACGCGGCAATTTTGCAAGCAATTTCACTGGCAATTTGCTGGTTGCAGTGAAATCATGGATACATGGTTCTGTTTTGTTGCTGTGTAGAAATGGAACCATGTATCCATGATTTTACTGCAACCAGCTAATTGCCAGTGAAATTGCCACGTGTGACGGTACCTTTAGGGTTTTTCCCCATATTGGACACGTTTGGATTACGAGTTTGCCCCTGCAGTTCTCATAGCTCTTAAGACTGGAAATGCTGTTAAAGTATTTCCTAGACTTGGATTCAGTGCATGTACGTGCTTATTGGGATGGTGTAAGTATCCATCAGCTGATTGATGGGACCAATCAACGTTTAGCAAGTACACTTCTGTACATTTGTAGTCGGATGCCCACGTGACATCTATGGTCAATTATAAGGCTAGGGTTAACACACACAGGATTTACATATATTGAAGTATATTCTCTGCATCACTCAAAGTAGTGCTTATTTGATACAACCCTAAAGGTTGGAAAAGCTGCAATGAATTACAAGGCACAAAACTTATTGAACCCAGTGAACAAAAAGAATCGCAGAAAAATGCAACGCTCCAGCAACACAGAGCCTTCGTCAAGCCATTACAAAGTGTACCAATTGCTTGATAAAAACCCTGTGATGAAAATGTTCCGACATTTTTCTTCAATTTGTACACTGGATTCAATAAAGCTTTTCTGTGAAGGAGGGTTTTTCAATACCTTGAAATTCTCACAGGAGGGTTTTTAAACAAAATTTTTTATATTTTCAGATTGATACACGCTGGCACAGGCTGTTAGCAAGACAGTCTCTGGCCATGATGCCACTGGACAGACTCATAATACCAAACATGGCCACCCACTTTCGGGGCAGGAACATGTCAGCTGAATGTAACTCTATACAGAGACACATGCGACTCCCGCTAGTGGGACAGATTCCTCTTACGAACACAATCAGAGTAAGCAAAAATAAGAACAAATCCAGAGCAGAGAGAAGACCTCTGGAAGACAAGTGAAGGCCACACAGAAAAACCACAATAGGCTCATGGTCACTAGTAAATCATCTATACACCTCACATAAGGCCATACCTCCGAGAGTTCCTCACTGTTCAGCTTGGTCTCCAGGTCAGTCAGCTTCTCCTTCACATCCACCTCTAGGTACTCCAGGACCAGACTCAGCTTCTGCTCCACACATTCCTACCGAGGGGGTCCAAGAGGTTAATAAACAGGTCTAAGGAACTAGAACCAATATTTTTTTTTTTTTTTAATATATTTAAGGGTCACTGACAATTGGTGCAGAAAACAAATCCCATAAAAACAGTTTTACAAAGAAAATATTAGACCAGGATACAGTAAAGAGTATAGACTATGGCATGACTATTGCCTGGTGTCAAATAGAAGTATTCTGGAGCAGTGCCCCTCTAGGGCAGAGGTTGTGTCTATTATTACAGCCCCAGCACAGTCAGGAAGCTGGGCCAGACTGCAAATCCCTCTAACAAGTACACAAAGCTGCTCCTGTGCCAGACATAACTCAGTGTGATGCCCGTACCTTCTCTGACAGTCCATCATGGTCCTTATCCAAAGCTTTCAGCCTAGAAGAGATAGAAGACCCCTTTAATATGGTAGAGAGAAAAGGACATCCACATGTGCAGAACCACAGAAAGTTATCCCCCTCTAGGAAATATGCAAATTTGCACTTCAGTTATTCCACTTCCTTACTGAAGTGCAAATTTGTATATATTATTTATACACACAGAAAAAATAATCTGCATTTAGTTAATATATATCTAAAGAAATCAATAAACATCAATATTTGGTGAACTCAGCTTTTGAAGTAGAATCCCTTCTTGGCAGGGCTGTGGAGCCGGAGTCTGCCCATTTTGGTGGAGTCGGTAGAAAATGGACCAACAGTGTCTCCTAAAATCTACTATATAATTGCCTAAGACGTTTTCGTGTCGGACCCCGACAACGTGCCGTGGATATGTCACACTCTGTGACGTCATCACGGCGAAGCATTGGCCGCGTAGCGGCCATTGCGAGCCGCTGACGTCACCACGCACGAGCAATGGCCGCGAAGCGGCCATTGCGAGTCGGTGGCCGAAAATAGAACCAGAGGCTCGGCCACAAATTTAGCGATGTACCGCTGAGGTAGCGCGAGCAATGGCCGCGAGGCCATTGCGAGTCGCTACCTCAGCCGCCCTGTGCCCCTGTGCCCCTGTGCCTCAGTGCCTCAGTGTGCCCCTCTGACTCCCGCTCCGAACCTGTGACCCTGTGCCCCAATGCCCCTGTGCCCAAGTGCCCCTGTGCCCCTGTCACCCCCGCCATCCCCTGTGCCTCAGTGCCCCTGTGCCTCCCGCTCCGAAGCAGCTGCTGTCAGCACATGCTGATACAGTGCTCCGGAGCCTGTGCCCCTGTGCCCCAATGCCCCTGTGCCCCTGTCACCCCCGCCATCCCCTGTGCCCCTGTGCCCCTGTGCCTCTGTGGCCCTGTGCCCCTGTGCCCCTGTGCCCCTGTGCCCCTGTGCCCCTGTGCCCCATTGCCCTGTGGATTACCGCAACCGCGCCGCATATTAACTCGCTGGCTCAGTGCGAGCACTTGCGGCGCGGTTGCGGTAAAACCCATAAGGATTACCGCAACCGCGCCGCATTGCGAGTCGCTGGCTGAGTGCGAGCACTTGCGGCGCGGTTGCGGTAAAACCCATAAGGATTACCGCAACCGCGCCGCATTGCGAGTCGCTGGCTGAGTGCGAGCACTTGCGGCGCGGTTGCGGTCAAACCCATAAGGATTACCGCAATTGCGCCGCAAGTGCCAGTTGCGGCGCGGTTGCGGTAATCCCCATAGAAAGTATAGGGGCACTTGCGGCAGGTGCGGCAAGTGCGGTTTTGCCGCACCTGCCGCAAGTCCCCCTATACTTTCTATGGGGATAACCGCACCGCAGATGCGGTTTTTTAATAAAATAACATAATTTTAATACAAAAAAAATACAAAATAATAAATAAATTTAATAATAATAATCGTAAAAAAAATAATAAAAATAAATAATAAAATAATAATACAAAAAAAAAAAAATTACATTAAGATATTAATTACATTAATTTATTAAAATATAAGTATTGGACCCCCCCAAAAGTATTGGACCCCCCCAAAAAAATTATGTGACCCCCCCAAAAATCCCCATAGAAAGTATAGGGGGACTTGCGGCAGGTGCGGCAAGTGCGGTTTTGCCGCACCTGCCGCAAGTCCCCCTATACTTTGTATGGGGATTACCGCAACCGCACCGCAGATGCGGTTTTTTAATAAAATAACAATTTGAATACAAAAAAAGTCACTTAAAATACAAAATAATAAATAAATTTAATAATAATAATCGTAAAAAAAATAATATAAATAAATAATAAAATAAAAAATAATAATAATAAAAAAAAAAAAAAAATTACATTAAGATATTAATTACATTAATTTATTAAAATATAAGTATTGGACCCCCCCAAAAGTATTGGACCCCCCCAAAAAAAGTATGTGACCCCCCAAAAAAAGTATCTGACACCCCCAAAAAAGTATGTGACCCCCCCCAAAAAAATATGTCACCCCCCAAAAAAATGATGTGACCCCCCAAAAAAATTATGTCACCCCCAAAAAAAAATATTGGACCCCCCCAAAAAAGTATGTCACCCCCCCAAAAAAGTATGTCACCCCCCAAAAAAGTATGTGACCCACCCAAAAAAGTATGTGACCCCCCAAAAACTATTCACACCCCCCCGAAAAGTCCTCACACCAGCTATAACTACTATAATCAAATTAATGCACATTCTAGACACCCGATGCATTTGCATCGGGCTCACAGCTAGTATCTAATAAACTGGGTACAGTAGTTCAGTACATAATGTGCTGAACATTATTATGCATCATTATGTTCTAGCTAAATATCTTGATTATTTTTATCATAATAATGATTAAAGCCTGATGTTACCATTGCCCTACAATAAATTTATCACTACAAAATAAGCAGTGTATGAAGGAGTCTGACTGAGGGAAATTCAGGAGTTGAGGGTTTGGCTTACGACTCCACAGCCCTGCTTTTTGGTACACTTGTATACAGATTTCCTGTTGGATTCAGGTCTGGGCTATGCCAAAAGTTTAGTCTTCTAGAGAAGCCATTCTTTGGAGAAATGCCTAGTCTTTGTTTTGCTGAAATCCATCTTTAGCAGAGGCCTGAAAGTTGACTGATCTTTAGAATTGTTCATAATTCCCCCCCACCTTCACCAAAGCCCCAGTTCCAGCTGCTAAATGACAAGGCCAAATTATAATGCCTCCTCCACCATGCCACACTGTGGGGATGGTGTGCTGTAGATGCTCAGTGTTTGCTTTGCAATAAAGTTTTGTAATTTGGCCACGTTTTACACAAAGGCTCCACTAGTGTAATATGTTGAAATGTGCTTTGATTACTAGTGCTGCAGAGGCAGTAATAGCATTTAGGGCCCCATTACATTTAGCGACGCACCAGCGATCCTGACAATCCGACCGGGATCGCTGGTGCGTCGCTATGTGGTCGCTGGGAAGATGTCAAACAGTTAGATCTCATCAGCGACGCAGCAACGATACAGCAGTCGTTGGGAACCTGTCACTCTCGGGCGTAGTATTGAGATAGTTGGTCGTTGTCCCTGTCAAACAGCGATGCACACTGCCTAGTGGGACTGCGACAACAAAAAAACAAACAAAAAAAAACTGTTCTGAACGGTTTGTAACGATCAGCAATCTCACAGCGTGGGTCTGGTAACTGCAACATGTCACACATAGCAAGATCGCTGGCGAGGTCACTGTTACGTCACAAAACCTGTGACAAACAGCGATACCGTGTGTAAAGTACCCCTAAGATGTTTTCACTCTATTTTTGCACCAAGTGCAACAGCTCCACGTCTCCCGTTGCAGTGCACTGCTATGGAAGCACAGACAGATAAAAGGGGGCATTAGTCTTAGGCTGGATTCCAGCACCAAATCTTGGTCCCAGAGATTCTGTTGATGTAGCACCTGTAACTCAGATTGCAGTTTGTTACAGGTATACTGATGGATTGGAAACAGTGCCATTTAAAATGTGACCCATCATTGATTACAGCTACAACTGTCTTGGGACTCCAACACTAAATTCTGGTGTCAAAAGCATTATTGATATAGCACCTGTACCCAGATTTGATTTGACACACGTACACTGCTTGATGCATATTTAAGGAAAACATTGCTGGCTAAACAGATATAGAAACTATAGCCAGTTTATTTCGTGACCACTGTTGCATTTGATAAGAGTATAAGGGATAGACCTGTACTTTGTTAAATGGTGGTTTGTCATAGTTTTTTTTCTTTTGATAAACCAGAGGATAGATGTCAGTTTTCTTTGATTGTCCCATAAGGATTAAATCAGTGCATCAGAGGCCAGCCGCTGTGGTACAGAGACACTATAGATATATATTTTTTTAGGTGTTGAAAAGTCTGTTGTCGGGCAGGTTGATAATAGGGAGAGCACAGGGCTATTGTTATACCTGTCTCCCTTTTCAAAAGTGTTGATGTGCATTCATAGACTAGGACATATGAGTCAAAATTTTTAAAACAAAAATATTAAAAAAGTTAGATCACAGAGTGGTTACAGATGGCTCCTGCTGGGGATAAAAATGGCTTCTAAGCAGTGGCTTCTTTTCCGCTCTGTAGATAGGGCAGGATAGCCAACATCATGCTGATCGGTAGCAGGCAGCTTGGCTGTCAGTAAACATGTCTGCTGTGATGCCTGTCAGAGTAGAGAAGCCACCCTTCAGCTGATGTGACATCAGTGGAGGCTGCAGAATTGCTGGCAGGAGCAGTCCTTGACCACTCCGTGTCTGAAGAACAACGCCAAGAACAGGCTGGTTGGTAGCAACTACTTGCCTGTCAGTGCTTAAGACTTTCGTAAAACCCCAGATATACCCATAAAAAAAAAAAAAAAAAAGAGTGAAGCCATCAAAGTTACCCATTATTTAAGAGGGTAACCAGCCACCAGGATTTTAACATATAAAGTAAAAGCAGCACCACACAGGCACTAAGATGGTGAATAAGAACAGTCATGTTTGATTGCAGAAATAAGAGACTCTTCCCCTCTTGGCTTGCCCCCTTTCCTTATGTAACATTGTGTGATCACCACCACCACACAATCAGAAAAATGAAGGTGCGATTTATTTAGTGTCTAAGCACTAACAAACAGGTAGCTGGCACCTACGTGCCTGGTACCATTCACCGCCGAGATGGAGCAGTCTTATACCACTCTGGTTGGTGATCTTGCAGCTTCTGTCGACATCACACTGATGGAGCCCACTGTCAATGTGACGGCAGCTGCTCTGCCCACTTCCATTGAGAAGAAAAGCCACCTCTGCTTGGTTTGCTCTCCTGTAGGGGACAGCATGGTGGAGTAATTTGTGACCTCTCTGTGCAGGGGAAGGGGGGGGGGGGGAACTGGTACTGGGTACAACAGACAGTTAGGTGGCAACTACCACCGGTACTTTTTTTTTTTTTTTTTACTAAAAATCCTAAAAATATCTCCCTTAAGTAAGCAGTGGGAGCCACTTGTCAGGCAACATGTCAGCAGTCACCGTCCACAGACAGAGCAGGAAACACAGAGCAGCTGTCAGAATCAGGCCTGTAGAGTCGGAGTCAAAGTTGTATTAAGGAAAATTGAAAAGTCAAAAGGTGTGACTTACTGGCTGCACCACAGAGCTGTGGAGTTGGATTCAGGGAAATTTAGGAGTCAGATTTGGCTAAGGCTGGCTTCACACTGCGGTCAGGTCCAATACGGGGCTGTCAGGGGTGAACCCGATAGCCTCGGAGCAGATTTGGACACAAAACTGGAGGGCAAATGCGCCGTCCGGTCTGGTGTGCAGCCGGATGCTGCAGAGCTCAGCTGTCCCCTGTGAAGTGGTGCTGAACCGCTTCACAGGGGACAGCTCCCTGGTGCTGAAGTTCAGCATAGCTCACACTGAACTTCAGCCGCAGGTGTCCGATTCCCGGATCGGGTCAATCCGACCCCATAGAGTCACATGTTAGGGAGCGACAGATTGCCCCGGATCCGGGAGAATCCGATTTGGGGAAATTTTTCTCCCAGGACACAAATGTAGCATGCTCCGATTTTGTGTCCGAGACAGCCCCGGATCGGACCGCAGTGTGAAGCCAGCCTTAAGGTATCGTTACACGCTTCAATGTCATCAAGATCTCACTGGAGCGCGGTCATTAGGACATCTTTCTGGGATCATTGGAGAGATGTCACGTCTAGATATATAGTGGACAACGCACCAACGATGTTGCGAGCAGCTATCATTCGCACAACCCAGCGAACCATACTTGCTCACTGATGTGAATAGGCGAAGTCATTAACATAGTTATCGCGGTGTCATACACAACGATGCAGTGGGTTGGCTGATCTTGGATCGTTTGATTTGAGAACATGTCAAATCTGCGATCAGCGATTTATCGTAGTTGTATGTCACACGCAACAACGTCCTAACGATGTCGTTTGAACTACTCCAAACCTGTGACATTTGAGAGATATCGTTCACAATATTGTACAGTCTAATGGTACCTTTACCGACACCACAGACCTGGTCAACATTACAGGAATGGGAGAATCACACAAGGAGGTAGCACCTACATGCCTATAAGGGCACAGGCTGCAATTTTTTTAAGTATATTTCCAGCCAGTGGCCCAATTACTACAAATCGTTAATAGCTAGTCTGTTTATAGGCCAAAGGGACAATAGGGTCCACCTAGGCTCCAGGGCCCTGGTGCAACTGCAACCCCTGCACCTGTTGTAGCGACACTCCTGTTCCAAGGTAACCATTACCCTTCAGTGTGAACAGTTTGAAGATCAGGTCAAGTCACATAAGCATAGTGCTCATTCATCAGGTGATGTGACATGGTCACAGCACGTGGTGCACACAGGACTCGTGCTGCCGACAATCACAGACTTGGACACATTTACATGTGTGACCAGAAGCTGATCTGTGAAGGATCTGCGCCATAGCACAGCCCCAAGGACGTAGAAAGTGAAGCCTCAGTCTGCGCCATCCTGCGTTAACCAACATGTCTGGAGACACCCCCATAGGGGGTAACACTGCAAGTTTTCACCCCCGTCTTGTGACACTGACCACCTGCAAGCAGCAATCCTGAAAGTAGACAGGACCAATCCGTGACTTGTAGTTCTCCACGCACATACCCATCACAGGCTCAGGACACATGCGCAGACAGGTCATTATCTGCAGATGTGTGATACAGAACAAGAGCACATGCAGGCAATAGTGCACCAACCACCACCCATGCCCAGATACAGGGAGAACTACAACCTCCAGCTAGCCCAGGTATCGAGCTACTTGTACAGAACACCCAGACAGCACATTATCTGCATACAGAGCACATGCAGGAAGTTGTAGTGCACCAGGCAGCACCCATGGCCACATATAGGAAGAACTACAACTCCCAGCAGACAACAAGCTACACGAAGCAGCAGCTTTACAGAGCCCCCACTAAGACATAGGGCAAACCCTGACATGTGACACTGACCCCCTGCAGGGCTCCACAGCACGATCACTGATCCTGGAGCTATACTAGGACATCACTGCAGCTGGGACTTGTAGTCCACCCCCCCCCCCATTACAGGCTCTCAGGGCAGCACATGCAGGTAGTTGTAGTGCACCAGCCAGCACCCATGGCCACATATAGGGAGAACTACAACTCCCAGCAGGCCCAGAGGTGTAGAAGCCACAGACAGTAGGTTTGCAAGGCTTCCAGGAAGCCCAGGGGCCATGCTGAGACCTGTAGTACTCCCATATGGTTGATAGACCTGCGTGACATCATGCACCCCTCCGGGTGACGTCATACCCCACTCACCTCTTCCTGACGTCAGCAGGCAGGGCGGCGGGGGCACAGGCCGGGGCGGGCATCATCCGGGACACACACCGACCACACACAACAGCCGAAATACAGCGGAGGAGGAAACAACGCGGGAAAAGCCGCAAACACAGGAGCCGAGGAGGACGGGTACGGGCAGGCCCAGCGGCTCTACACACAGGACACAGACCGAGCACCGGGACACCACACACACCGGCAGCACCGCACTGTGCAGCTTTTCAAATGGCCCCGGGATCACGTGACTCCGCCCCTCAGCGCTCACACTCTCTCTCTCCCGCGCTTTGTGTTTACGCGCGAAACCCGGCCGTGACGTCGAGGGTTTAAAGGTCAACGTGGCGGGAAGAGCGCGCCTGCGCAGTGCTCAAGGGGAAGGCCGAGGTGGTGACGTCACAGGGGGGCGGGTTGCCATGACGCCGCTGAGCCTCTCCTCGGTCGGGCTCCGTTCTCACAGCGCTGTGACGCCATCAGCGTTATTTTAGCCATTATGTTTCTCCAGAAAACGTTCTGTTATCGTCCAGCCTGATGATAGAGGGGCTTTGTGCCTCAGATATGTAATGTAACCCCTTCACCCCCTTCACCTGTCTGACCAGCGTCACTTCATGAGGTAATAAGTAATGAGCGCGTACCGTCATTGCGTGTGGGCGGTGCCAGTGAACAGCTAATGCCGTTGATCGGTGCGTTACCCGGGCTATGTAACTCGCTGTACGAGGCTATACTCTTCTCCGCCATTTTCGCGTTTTTCGGCGCACTGCGGGTTAGTGAGCTTGTCCCGAAGTCCCCTAGAGGCCCGGGGGGGGGGTTTCCGATGACGTCGTGGAGGGTCGGGATGGTTTACGGGTAAGGATAAGAAAGTCGAAAACCGATCGGGCCGGTCTCGGGTGTTGGTTCCCGTTATTTGACATTTCCGAGTGAATTTTGCCCCGTGCGTTTACTTCGTGCCTACGTGGCTGTTCAAAACCCTGCGGAACGCTTCTTCGTGCACCGCGACGGGGTCCCGGTAACTACTTTCCAATTTCAGGCTGTGCTCCACAGCGCGTTGGCGGCGTTAGGTTCTTACCCGTTTGAATACGGTACGCAGTCATTTACGATCGGCGTAGCTACCGAAGCGGCACGGGTGGGCGAGAGCATCATGAGAGTGGGAGGTGAAAATCGGATTGTTTTAGGCGGTACGTTAGGCCGGATTTGGTATGATGGTCCTTGAGGTGAATGGCGGTTGGACTGCAGTTGTGTTTTGGTGTTTTAGTTTTTTCTTTTCAGATGAGGCTCGGCCCAGTATCTTGATCCTGGGCCACTCGTATATCTTTTGGGCAGCCCAACGGGCGGAGACGCGCCATGGTGGTCGGTCCCTTGGTTTCTATGACTTCAGCGTGAATTGGAGAGGCATAAGTGGACTAACGTGGTCACAGGTTCTTCCTGAAGTGGTACGGATCTCCAGGGTGGTGTCAGGCCCGGTGGTTCTTGTCATACACGCTGTTGGCAACGATCTTGTTGGTTTACGGCTTGCTGAGCTGCTAAACCTGATCCGATCGGACTTAGGCGGCCGTCACACGCATCAATGTTGAGAGCGATATTGTTAGCGATCTCATGCACGCGTGATCGCTAACAATATCGTTCACATCGTTGGTGAGCTGTCACACAGACAGACTCACCAGCGATGTGGAGCAGCGAGATCGCTGGTAACTATGGTACACATCGGGTTACTAGGCGCCGCGCGGCGCTTAGTAGCCCGACGTTTACCATAGATACCATCTCCCAGCATAGGCTCTGCCGCTGGGAGATCGTTCATCGTGGTGTCACACACCACGATGATGCAGATTGAACAAGCGTTTATCGCTTGATATGAGCTCCGGCTCACAAATCTGCGATCAAACAAGCGATTTTACATTGTAAAATCGCTTGATTACACGCAGCGATGCCCAAACGATATCGCTTAAGCGATCAAAAAGCAGATCACTTAAGCGATATCGTGCAGGAAATTGAAGCGTGTGACGGCCACCTTAGACAGATTTCACAGTTTCTTTTATGAGCGCAGGTTGATTTGGTCCGAGGTTGTCCCTCGGGTTGTGTGGCGGCGTGCCCGGGAAGGGGCTGCACTAGAGAGGTCCCGTAGGACCCTGAACAACAGGATATCGCGTTTTGTGGTCTTTAAAGGGGCATTTCTATCAGGCATTTTCAGCTGGAGACGGATACCAGGAGGCTAATGCTACAGGATGGTGTCCATTTGAATGATATCGGCCTAGACATTTTTGTCCAGTCTGCAAGATGGGATAGAACAAGCATTAAGGTCTTTTGGGTTGGGGGGGTCGCAGCTCAGGTCAAGACCTTCGCTTCTCCTTGGCGCTGGAAGGAGTGGCCCGGTGAGGGCAAGCCTGCACTGGGCGGCCAGTGGTAGAGTGCCCTTTTCACTCACAATTATAGGCGGGTTTGTGCCTAATATTTGCTGTGGCCAATAAATAAAATTTCCATCAAAGAAGTTTTGAAAAAGAATGTTAGGCTGGTATTACGTTGGTGCCTCCCAAATAAAGTAATTGAGAAACTGATTGATGTGTTATTACTCGGCATGGGATAATTGGGACGGGGTCTTTGTTAATTTGTTGGGCACTGCGGCGTTGCCTCCGCTGCCCCCTGACTCACAAGCCCCTTTGAAAGGGTTAAATTTGGTGCTGAGTAATAAAACCCCCTCCCCTTCCCCTTTTGATAGCCTATCCATTGGAACCTTTGCTTTATTGTATCTTCCCATTAGTTAGACATGCCCTCGTAGGTATTTATGGGGCTGTTTTGGGGGCCATTTTACCTTTCCCTCTTGTCAGCACCCGGAGCTGTTATCGCCCACCCTCCCTCCCTGTTTTCAGGAATTTCTGCTGTCGCAGCGCTGGAAGGAGTGGCCTGGTGAGGGTTAGGCGGGTTTGTGCCTAATATTTGCTGTGGCCAATAAATAAATTTCTATCAAAGATGTTTTGAAAAAGAATGTTGGGCCGGTATAACATTGGTGCCTCCCAAACAAAGTAATTGAAAAATTGATTGATGTTGTTGTGTTATTACTCGGCATGGGATAATTGGGACGGGGTCTTTGTTAGTCTGCCTGGTGGTTTCAGGACAATGTCCTGCGATATTGCTCAGGCGATCTGCCTGAATCGCCCTGTCTGACACCGCAACAGCGATGTTGCAAGCAACTTCCCCCACTGAGTCCAATGTTAAGGATCGCTGCCAGGGTTGAACTTAACCCTGTCAGCGATAGTTGCTTTCAACATCGCCGCTGCGTTGCTGGTGATGTCTCCTCATCTGACAGCTCAGCAGCAATTTTGGCCAGCGGCCAAAAACGTGCGCGTTCCAGGCAGTTGCTGGCGATGTTGCCGGAGATGTTTCCCCGTGTAACTGGGCCTTTACTCCACAGGTGTGGTGTCACCGTTCTCAGGTGATCCCAAAACACAATAATGCACATAACATCTTCCCAAATCCAGGCTGGGAGGGATTCGGGCGGACCCCTTTTAGGGAGGGCCCCATCACCTGGCTGGAGAAGGGGTTAGCAGGAGAGAGTGGAGTAGGAGTTTGGACGTGGAGCGGGCAGGACGTCCGCTGTGGAGTGAGGGAGTCCTAGGGGGCACAGGAGTGGAGGAACCACCCGTGGCTCTCAAATCCACTGCCAGTCGCTGGTGCATGGAGGGACTGGGTCTCAGAAGGGGACCGGTCCCAAACTGGTGGGAGTGATGCACGCCTCAGCCAGTAAAACTGGAGGCCATTGTGTCTGCAGGAAATTTTAGGAGATAGTGTTGTTTTGGTCCATGCAGCTGCTACAAAAACATGACTCCAAAGACAATGCTTCCCCGTATATCCCTTTATTCCACCGATGCGTTTCGGTGCAGTCCCTGCACCTTCCTCAGGGTTACATTACATGTGCTACAAAATGCCAGCATTTTGTAGCACATGTAATGTAACCCTGAGAAAGGTGCAGGGACTGCACCGAAACACATCGGTGGAATAAAGGGATATACGGGGAAGCATTGTCTTCGGAGTGATATTTTTGTAGCTGCTGCGTGGACCAAAACAACACTATCTCCTAGGATTTTCTTCTGGATTAAAGTCACCACGATACACGTAGAAGTGTGGGTCCTGCGGCAGTTGTTTCCTAAGCAAGCATACTAGCTGTGGGTGTCACAACTTATCCAGGTGAGCAGACTATTTTGCGTTCTTCTCTTATCTTAAACGATAAGACACCATTGCGCCTTTTTGTCTCCCTGTATTGTTTATAGATTGTGTCTGCAGGAACAGTGGCCACAAACCGTGGATACTTGCCGAGAAGGTGGCCAGACCTAGGGCCAGGGAATTCTGAGCATCGCCCGACAAGGCTCGCGGCCACTGGATTGGGTCACTGTCCACGTAGACACAGGCAGGAGAGGAGGATAGCCAGCGTGGTGAGACAGCCTGAATAGACTTTTGAGTGGTGTCTTGGAGGAGCAACCCTAATCACCTGGGGGACTAACCTGGCTGGGTGGACTTGAATGATCATCAAGTAAAGGTAAAGCAACTGCAATTCTGGTCTCCAGTTAATCCCTGCGCCTTTCTGCACCGTTATACAGACCCCATCACCATCATTCTAAACTGTAATACGATCCCTGGGGCCACGCTCTACCTGTGGCGAGCGATACCACCAAGGCTGCCATTCCATCGGCCCCAGAGGTTTCACCGCAGCACTGGTCACCCAGACCAGAATAACCACAAGTGGAGTCACTAACTGTAAATAATCCTCTTTAGTGCACGCACAGGGCCATGGAGCTGGGTCACTGCCACACTGACCTTCCCACAGAACTGACCGGCCTGGTTCCAAGTAACCCACGGCCCTGACAAGCATCGCATAATAATCACATACTCATTCCAAATAGCGAGTACAATGTACTGTAAGTCAATGTGAAACATGAGTAATTTTCTGTTGGACCCTACAAAGGGGTCTGAGGCCCGAGGAAAATGGGTGGGAAAGTGATGGATCAGAATGAGAAGAGCCTGGAGAATATGTCTGTATGCATTTCTGACTCATATATGGTTTGTGGGAATAACTTTGTCGCAGGATTATGCCACTGTTACAGATACACAAAAACAACTACCAAACCAGGGAGGGCCCTGACGTATACATTTTGTATGTCCCTGTGTCATACATTTTTATTACAATGTAAGCTACAAAGTGCCCATTGGTATGTTGGGCTTTACCCTCCTCCAACACCACCTCCATGTCACTCTGGCTCTCAGTTCAAATTTTTGGAGGGCCTGCAGGTGTAAGGAAACCTGGTGAGTTTGGTGAGGACCTCCGGTAGCCCTGTACTATATGTTTGGGAGGGCCCTCCTCTATACATGAAGCAGCAACAGGCTCGGCTTGTATGCATGTTGAGTGACAGGCAATACTCTAGCACCTGCGCAGTGGCGCAAGTCACATGCTCCATTGAAGCTGCATAGTGCCCGAAGTCTCACGAGATTTGTGAAGTCTCGCACCTGTGCAGTAGAATCTCGCGAGACTTCGGGAACTGTGTGTGTTCAATGGAGCACACTGACCCATGCCACTGCGCAGGTGTGAGAGCATTGCCTTTCACTCAACATGCATACACAGGAGGGTGGTGGTTTCAATAGAGCTGTGCGGGTTTTGCAGGCAGCAGGGCAGCGAGGAGCACAGATAGCAAATCTCCAGGACCATTTAAGGAGTCATTTACATACAGCGCAGGAGAGAATAAAAGTTAATTTCCAAGGTATGCAGGGGGACGTCTGGGCATATAGCAGGGTTACAGGAACCCCAATTACATCATGTTACAGCTGGTGGGCAAAGTTTAGAACGCCCAAAGGGGGTGACAGATTCCCTTTAAACTGATATCTACCTCACTTGATAAACTGTACACCTTACCAATGATGTCCACAGCTAACCTCGCCCATCACTTAAGTTTGGCAGGGTCATGAGCCGGCCTTCAACCTGAATTTTTAGAGGGCGATCAGGTGGTCAGCATTGGTGAGTTTAAATTGCTATTGAATATGTATCCCCTGTAGCAGTAACAATGTAGGACAACCCAGGAATGTTTGTTGGTCATCAGCAACCTTCAGTGAAGTCAACTGAGGCTTTGTGTATGCGTGTTATTCATCAAGGCGTATTGCAGATGAGGCAATTTCAAAACTGTAACTACGAATCCAGGCGTCAAGGGCAGCTCTGTTACGTGTTCCACTGGCTGCCACCTGAATAGGTCTGCGGAGTGTATTACCCCAATAATAGTGAGTGGTACAGACCTAAGCTACAGTAAATGTCCCAGCGTACAAATGGACGTGTTCCAATACATTTAAGGTTGCAACCTGAATAGATCTGCTGAGCATGTTAGCCTAATAATAGTGAGTGGTACAGATTTAAGCCAAACGGCCCAGTGTGGGAATGGAAGTATTCGAATACATGTAAGCCTGCGACCTGAATAGGTGTGCAGATCGTATTACCTAAATAATAGTGAGTGGTACAGGTCTAAGCGAAACGGTACAGACTGGGAAAGGACATATTCCAATCCATGTAAGGCTGCGACCTGAATAGGTCTGCGAAGCGTATTACCCCTATTTCTCAGTCATACAAGAAATGTCAGCAACCACCAACATTTTGGACTACATTTAAAGGAAACCTGTCACCCAAAATCACGTTCCTAAGCTCTTAATACCTGTCCCTGCAGCCTTACACTACTATCTAAGCCATCCCTGTCTGACCTTTTTTAGTAATATAGGAGTAGAATAAAGTAGTTTGCAAACTTACAAAATCCAGGATGCAGGGGCGTTCCTCGTGGCGTCTGGGACGGGTAGGCGGGTCGCCTGTGCCGCGCTACCCCCACCTCGCTGCTCTATTACGCCCTAATGGGCATCATTCCAGCCTACATAGCGCGGGCACGATTTAAAGGGAACCTGTCACCTGGATCTAAGCCCCTACACTATCACTACCTGTCCCTGCAGCTTCCTAGCTGCTCCCTATCTATCCCTCTCTGAGCTAAATCCGCCCTATAAAACAGCAGAAAAATAACTTATAACTTACTGAAGTCCCTGAGGCTGGGGACTGAAAAGGCGGCCCCAGGCTCCATTCTGCCCCTCCTCGATGCAGCAGCACACGCCCTGCTGGGCGGCATTATTCTTTCTTCATCGCCGCCTCCTCCATTTGGAATCTCCTATCATGTTGTGGTGATGCAAACTCGATGTGTCCCCTGACCGGGACACAGCATATGGGAGATTGTATCTTCTGCTCGGTAGCAGCACACACAGGGTTAGCTGCTACTGGAGCTGAGTGCTGATTGAAAGCACTGACACCCAGGTGTGCGGGTGAATAGGAGATGATATGAGCTGCCCTGGGCTGTGGGGAGGGGGTGGAGTGTGTCAGGACAGCAGCAGGAGCTGCTGTGTAGAGAAAGTAGGACTACTCTAGTAGTTGGGCCAGAGCAGAATATGCATCGGTTTTAAAAAAATTATCCCTGGGGGCTGTGTCAAACACGCAGGAGGAGCAAAACAAGGGCCGCCAATGAGAAACATTAATGAATGTAGCATTGTTTGAATGTTCTTAACCTTGAAGTACATGTAGCAGAAGCAGGAGGAGTAGGATTTTAATTTAAGATGAATGAAATAGGCTTGTATGGGAAGGGATGGCACCAGATTCCTGCCCTGCTGTTTGAATAAAGCATAAAGCAGGGCGGGCTCTGCCTCTGATGTCACACAATGCCGCTCTATGCGGCAGCTTGACTGACAGAGCAGGGCAGAACAGGAGTTGGCGGCATTCACATAGAGGGTGAGAAACAAACACGGAGGAGGCTTGAGGACTGTGCCAGCGGCAAAGAGCTGGTAATAGGATCCCACCCATTACACTAGTTATCTTTAAGCTTTCTAAGGTGTATTTCTCAGGGTACAGGGGGGCTAGAGCCATGGGGGACCCCTTCCCTGAATGCAGCATACATGCTGCATTCAGTGCTGCATTTTCTTTGCCATGCAGCAGGGGGTCACTGGTCCTCTTTAATTCTATAGCACTTTCATACATATGCAATAATGTCCCCATTGGAGCTCACAATCTTAACATCCTATCAGTATGTCTTTGAAATGTGGGAGGAAGTGCCTGGAGGAAACCCATGCAAACATGAGGAGAACATACAAACTCCTTGCAGATGTTGTCCTTGGTTGGAATTGAACACAAGGTCCAGCACCATAAGGGTACCTTTACACGCGGCTACATTTCTTGGGTGGCTACAGGTAACTTACTGGTTGCAGTGAAATCATGGAGAGATTATTCCATTTGTACACAGCAACAAGATAGAACCTTGTCTCCATGATTTCACTGCAACCAGTAAGTTACCTGTAGCCACCCTAGAAATGTAGCCGCGTGTAGGGGTACCCTAAGGTTGCAGGGCTACAACTGAGCCACCATTCTGCAACAGGGCAGGCTAGCACTTCCAAGGCGTATAAGGAGTCAGGTTTCAGCTTGGACACCCAATAATAAAAGGATCTGAAGCACCAGGAAGGATGAAGGTATGGTAACTTAAGAAAGGGCATGCTGCCTACCAAGATGCTTTTAATTTTAATGTTGTGATTTTCACTAAATAAAAGCAAGTTTGTTCATTGGAGCAGGTGCCAGCTCTTATTTCATTCATGTGACTTAAGTACTGCTTTACCATGTTGGTCAATTTCTCTCTCCTTGTCATTGTTACACCCCACAGATAGCCCTTGCTGATGTGACGGTTTATTGAAACTGGCCCAGTTTTTGCACATTTTACCCCCACCTCTGTTGCACCTGGTGTGTGTGTCCCTCCCTTGTAATCCTTGGTTTTGAAAAGAAGCGGTACCTCTGCTGCCAGTGTTGTCTCAGGTTGATCTTTTCATCAACTGATCTACAACGGCCCTCTTGAATGATTCCATTGTGCAACCTTTTTCTGACTCCGAAATGAAAGAAGAAAATTTCTCCTTGTACCGTGGGTCGAGAAAGTTGGGCAACCAGTATTTGTTGGTGGCCAAAATGTCTATCACACGAAGATCTTGGGAAAGAAAGTTGGACATGAACTGTGCCATGTAGGGGAAACTACAAAGAGCCAAAGGTTCTGTGTCCCCACTATGTACAGTAACCATCCTCTCTTCCTCACGCTGTCTCGCCTCCTACTCCACCTCCTCTTTTTCAGGCAATCCATGCTGGTCAGACATGAAGCTTGGCTTGGGAGTCCCCTGTGTAGCACAGAAAAACAAGTCCTGTTCTTCCTAATCCTCTTCCTCATCATCACCCAATGTTGGCCGAGAATATTGGCTGGACTGGGTCCCCAACAGGGGTCCCCAACTCCAGGCCTCGAGGGCCGCCAAAAGTGCATGTTTTCAGGATCTCCTTAGTATTGCTCAGGGGTTGGAATCATTACCTCTTAATTTATCACATTAACACCTGTTGCAATACTAAGGAAATCCTGAAATCCTGCACTGTTGGTGGCCCTCGAGGCCTGGAGTTGGGGACCTCTGTATTACCCATTGGAAAATCTTGCTCCATAGCTACCTGCTGGGCAATCAAAGCTTCCTCTTTGAGATTGTCAAGTGAGAGTTTCAATAGAGTAGCAGGATGATTATGCTCATAATAGCCTCATCACTGCTCACGATCTTGGTGCAGTACTCAGTTTTCAAGAGCCTCATAAATATCAGCGATCCACACCCACTCGACAGTTGTTGTATGTGGTGGGTGAGGGTCAGTCTGACTGGCATGTTGAAGCTGGTACTCAGCTACTGCCGTCTGCTGCTCACTAATCTTTGCCAACGTATGATATGTTGAGTTCCAGCATGTGGGCAAGTCGCAAATAACTGACTAGGCAAATTTAAGCGCTTTTGCAGCACTGCAAAAGTGAAAGAGGACTTTTGGAAGTGGGCACTAACATGCCATACTTTGCTAAGTCGGTATGGCAAGTCAGGGTATGTTTTTAGAAACTGCTTGCAATGTACTGTAGGATTACTCAGTGATCTAATAGTAGATAAGAGCACAGACAGACTGAAAGCAATTTAAAGGTGAACAAGACTGTATTAAACACATGTGACAGTTAATAAACATGAGATGCAGCACTTGAGCAAGTTTATCAAATAATAACAAACAGGAAACTCTCTTTAGAAGCAATTCTCATCAGACACAGTCTATGAGTTTGGTAACTTCCAGGAAGGCTAGGGAAGGTAGTCACTAGAGCAAGTCCTGAACTTGAAACCGGGTAGTGTAATTTAAGTAAAGTCCCACAAAGTTCAGCAAAAGCCTATATACAGTAGATAACACAGGATCCACCATTCACAATAGGTGACATCACAGCTCGCCTCCTCCTCCTGTATAATGACTGATAACACCTCTATATACAGTAGATAACACAGGATCCACCATTCACAATAGGTGATATCACAGCTCGCCTCCTCCTCCTGTACAATGACTGATAACACATCTATATACAGTAGATAACACAGGATCCACCATTCACAATAGGTGATATCACAGCTCACCTCCTGTACAATGACTGATAACACCTCTATATACAGTAGATAACACAGGATCCACCATTAACAATAGGTGATGTCACAGTTCACCACCTCCTCCTGTACAATGACTGATAACACCTCTATATACATTAGATAACCCAGGATCCACCATTCACAATAGGTGATGTCACAGCTCACCTCCTCCTCCTGTACAATGACTGATAACACCTCTATATACAGTAGATAACACAGGATCCACCATTCACAATAGGCGATGTCACAGCTCACCACCTCCTCCTGTACAATGACTGATAACACACCTATATACAGTAGATAACACCGGATCCACCATTCACAATAGGTGATATCACAGCTCACCTCTTCCTGTACAATGACTGATAACCCCTCTATATACAATAGATAACACAGGATCCACCATTCACAATAGGCGATGTCACAGCTCACCTCCTCCTCCTGTACAATGACTGATAACACCTTTATATACAGTAGATAACACAGGATCCACCATTCACAATAGGTGATATCACAGCTCACCTCCTCCTCCTGTACAATGACTGGTGATGATAAAACCTCTATATCCAGGAGATGACACTGGATCCACATTTCACTATAGGGGGCAGGGCCATATGCATCCATGATGAGGGCGGGGCTATGTGTGCACATAGGCTAACATTCTATTAGGACATCACAATAATAAAGGGGGTGGAGCCATATGCATCCATAAAGGGGCAGGGATATAAAGGGGCAGAGATGTGAACAAATGAAGTGGAGCAATGAAGAGGCGGTGCTTGTAGAGGGGGTGGAATTTATAATGAATTTGGGGGAGACGTCAGGGGAGGATGCTATTAGGGACATCTTATCGATTACAGGTGGAAGAGTACGCTATATGCAGAGTCTGAAAAGGGATGGCTCTACTCTATGGATGGATCGTGTATTGTGCCTGATTAAAAGGTTTGTCAAATACCATCATGTAGTTGTATTGAAAAGCGCTGCCCAAACAGGGACTTGAACCTTGGACCCACAGATTTAAAGTCTGACGCTCTAACAACTGAGGCATCTGTGCTCTGTGAAGGGGTAACTATATGATGACTTTCTCCTGCAACAGTCTGACATGTGATTTTCCCTTCTGCTTACTCTGTATCATCACCTGTGCAAACTCACTTATGTAAGGGCTTTTGGTGACAGCTTTCTGCCATCTTACTGCTCTGCCTTTCTGATTACATAATATCACCACTTAGAAACTAATGGACAGTACATATAGTATTATGTACTGTCCATTAGTTTCTATGTCCTTTAAGGGAACCTTCACTTAAGTATTCCAACCTTGTCAAGCAATGCAAAGATGATCCCATAAGATTTTAACGTTTGAATTGGGGAGAGGATGCCATCAGTGACTTATAATAAAATGAGGGGTTGAGAAGGACACCATTATTGTTATATATACTGTTTTGACAGCCTGCATATTTATCAGGTGACCTATAACTTGCTATATATGGAAGAGAACAAAATGGTGATGTCACAATATACATCATTATTGTTCTATTGCCTTTTGTTTGCAATACAGACACTGCGTAACAATATGCTGCGCTTTTATAGGAAAAAGCGCCTGCGTAAAAAGAATTACCGTGTCAATTCTTCATGCAGCAGCGCCAGCGCTTTTTCCTATAAGGGCGGGCGCTGTTGCATCCGATGTCACAGAGTGGAGGAAGAATCCTGCTTCCTCCTCCCCTCTGTGACATACGTGACTGCCCCCATTAGGTTTTGCAGTGTATTAATATACACTGCGAAATCAAATTTAAATAAAGGCAAATGTATGAAAAATAATAAAGAATGAAATACTTACCCTCCGACGGGTGTCCGGGAGCCACAGCAGGAATTGACCTGCTAGGACCTGCCGTGATGTCAGAGTGATGTTCCGGGCGCTGATTGGCCGCTCGCGGACATGTGATATGTATCACATGACCGTGAGTGCGGACATGTGATATGTATCACATGACCGCGAGTGGCCAATCAGCGCCCGGAACATCCTCTGACACCACGGCAGGTCCTAGAAGATCATTTCCTGCTGCGGCTCCCGGCTCTAGGACACCCGAACAACCGTCGGAGGGTAAGTATTTCATTCTTTATTATTTTATTATGTCTTTATTTAACTTTGATTTCGCAGTGTATATAACAATGTGTCCATGATTTCACTGCAACCAGCAAATTGCCAGTAATGTTGCGACATGTAACGGTACCCTTATGATGTTTGGCGGGATTCCACTGCCCTATGGATGGACGGTGTGTCCATATTGTGCCTGACTAAATGATTTGCCAATGGCATCATGGAGTTTTATTGAAAGGCTCCACCTGAACAGGGACTTGAACCCTGGCCCCTCAGATTAAAAGTCTGATTTTCCCTTTTGCTTACACGGTATCATCACCTGTACAAACTCACTGATGTAAAGGCTTTTGGTGACAACTTTTTGCTATCTGACTGCTCTTCCTTTCTGATTACATAATATCATCACTTAATACTATATGTACTGTCTATTAGTTCTATGTCCTGGAAGGGAACCTTCACTTATGTATTCTAACCTTGTCAAGAAATGCAAAGATGATACCATAAGACTTAACGTTTGTTTTTGTCAAGAGGATGCCATCAGTGACTTATAAAGAAATAGGGCTTGAAAAGGACACCATTATTGTTATATATCCTGTTATATATACTGTTTTGACAGTTAGCCTGCATATTTATCAGGTGACCTATAATTTACCATATATGGAAGAGAACAAAACAGTGATGTCACAATAGAATGTTAGCCTAAAACATTCCTAGTCATGTCATTGTATTTGTGTCGTAATTGTGTCTAGGGTCACATTTGCGGTGGGGTTTGCAGATCCTGATTCAGTTTTGAGCTTTACTATTTTGTGAATGACAGCCGGCGGCTCCTCGCTGTAAGGAGGAGTTACAGTATGCAATGTGCGTAAGCACAGTGCAGGGCAGCATCCTCAATAAGGAGTTGACCCTGCTGCTTACACAAATTGCGTACTATACATGCTGCTATCCATGGTGCTGAAAGATTTAACATTAGTTCTGTGGGCAGCGCATCGCCATAGAACTAATGTTAAAGCTTTCAGCACCATGGATAGCAGCATGACCAGTATGCAATTTGCGTAAGCAGCAGGGTCAACTCCTTATTGAGGATGCTGCCCTGTACTGTGCTTATGCGTACTGTAACTCCTCCTTACAATGAGGAGCCGCCGGCTGTTATTGACAAAATAGTAAAAGCCAGCAATACTGTACTAAAGCAATTTAACCCCATACATGCCGCACTATGTGGACAACATGTCTCTAGGGAGGGTGGACATTACCTGGAGACTTGTTGCCCACATATAATATTAACCCTTTGTTCATCCCCGCAGTTGCAGGGATGAACAAAGCAACTGAATTGCACATTATGAGCAATCCGGTTACTGTATGCGGGTTTAGGGACACATATTAAAGCCAAAATGTGTCTGAAGGCTCATGAGATTACTGCATCCGGATCTGGATGCGGTAATTGCAATGTGCCTTCTAAGTGTGACCCTGGCCTGTGTCTCCTGAGTTCTACTTGTGGATTTGCATTTGATCCATTCTATTGAACATCACTGTCTTGTTCTCTTCCATATATGGTAAGTTATAGAAGTTGTAGAACCCAGCATTGCCCGAGATGGTGACTTAAGGTACCGTCACACGCCGCAATTTTGCTAGCAATTTCCCTGGCAATTTGCTGGTTGCAGTGAAATCATGGACACATTGTTCCATTTGTACACAGCAACAAAATAGAACAATGTGTCCATGATTTCACTGCAACCAGCAAATTGCCAGTGAAATTGCTAGCAAAATTGCCGCATGTAAAGGTGCCTTTAGGCATTTTTAGATGTTAAAGGATGTCAATTCTTTTAGTGCTTTTGCTGCAGATTTCATTCTCATGAATAGACAAAATCTGCACTAAGTTCGCGCTGAAAAAAAAGCACCGAAAAAATGTGTAAAAATGTGCGTTTTTCCTGCCAAGAGATGTAGAAATGGAGCAACAATTTCTGCACCAACTGCACCAACTGTGTGCATTGGCTCTTAATTACTTCACCCACTAGGGGTCGCTCTTGTAGAAGAATTGATCCCTGGTTTAGGGATGGAAATATCATCTTTAAGATCATCTTTAAGGCTTTATTAGATTAACAGGCGGTCAGGAAACTGCAGAGATTAAGTAATAAAAACTAATTATATTCCTTAGTAACACAGGACATTTAATGCAAAAACAAGAAGGGTGTTTTTATTTTTTTTAAACAAATGCTATTGTTTAATCACTGCCCGGATTGAATAATTCCTGATTTGTGAAATTGCATTAAATGTTTAACTGGATGAAATCACAATTTATCCAAAAATTATTCCAGTGAGAAACGATCAAACTTCCATAATCCTGCAAATTAAAACTGACATGATTGAATTTGATCCAGTCTCCGGCTCCTGGTCCTCATTATACACGTGGCAGTGGTGTCCTGATAAACTTTTTCTCATTGAGCTTTTAGGGTACCGTCACACCTACGATTTCGGCGGCGATTTTATAGGTGATGCTGGGGCGTGGCCTATCGCTGCCGACATCGCTGATGCGTCGCCTAATGTGAATAGGTGAGGGCGACGCATTTGAGTGGTCGCCTGGTTTCACAGCAGCGCTCTGAAACCAGGCGACCACTCTGGGGCGATGTGTATACATCGCCCCATGTAAATGGGGGACGGCGATCTCACAGGCGATGGGAGCCATAGGCTCCCATGTTACGGCATCGCCGCTGGGGTTTTTAGACACCCCAGCGTTCCCGCCGCCTGTAAGATCGCCGGTGCATCGCCGGAGGTGTCACCGCATGTAAACATGCGACGCTGGCGGGGCGCCAAAAACGTGTGCGCTCCCGCCCATCGCCGCCGACATCTCCGTCGACGTCACCTGGTATGACGGTACCCTTAGTGGCTCACAGTTTATAATCATTCCATACCATCTACAACCCCTGTGTTTTGCACGCCAAGTCCTGCACTCCCAACGGCCTGCTACCCAATAGACTCTAATGGGGACGTCACACACGTCAATATCGCTTGCAATATCGCTGCTGCACATGACGTTGCAGCGATATTGACGTGTGTGACAGGGCGCATCAACCAGCGATAAATCGCTGGTTGATGGTCATCAGGTTTTAGAACCTGCTCTAAAACCTGGCAACGGTCGCCCGGTGGACACGCAGCATCGCTGTGTGTGACACCGGGAGACGAGCGAGAAGCCAGCTCCCAGCGCCTCTCAGCAAGCGCTGGGAGCTGGTATCCATGGTAAACAGTGGGTAACTAAGCACCGCACGGCGCTTAGTTACCCGCTTGTTTACATGGTTAACAGCTATCTCGCTGGTACTGATCTGCCTGTGTGACAGCTCACCAGCGATCAGCCTTCAATGTCGCCAGCGATGAGATCGCTGGCGACATTGATGTGTGTGACGGCCTCTTTACGGTTGCCCAAGGGACCCGCTCCTCCCGTGAGGAGCTAAACCATCACAGCTGCAACTCCACCATCCACAGAGGTCCTGCATAGCAGCAGCGGCCCCTACCAGCCGCCTTCCACGGGTGGCGTCATGGTAAACTCTTTTTATTTTTTTATTTTTACTTTCCTTTTTACCCCTTTTCAAAACCCCTTTTAACTGACCGCCCAATAGGGGAACCCGGACCGGGTCACACCACCGTGACAGGATCCCACAGCCCCGACGATGTTGAGAGGGCCCGGTTCCGAGTACCCCATGCATCCCGCTGGGATGAGTCAGACGCAGTTGTCCACTCCCCCAGCCTTTAAATAAACCCATAACTCATCATTCGTTCTTGTTGAAAGAGTTCACTCTATACTCTGACCGTGAGCTGTTTGGGTGCTGTGCAGACCTGCTGAAGCCTTCCAGAAGCATATACCTTTGATAGTTATCTTGTGGGGAGTTGCTGTTTTTATCCTGGGTGGAGGTAAAGGGGTGTTAGCCCAGGGCTAGTTAGGAGCAGTGCAAGCGAGGCAGACCAGACATCCTAACTTTTAGAGATAGTTTTGGGAACAGGGTCAGCAAGGGAACCCCAGTCTACAGGGTCAGACTAGCTAGCCAGGTTACCCAGATTATCACTGCTATAACTCCCCTTGTCCACTTCTGCCACCCCTGACAGTAGGGAGCTATAGGGACCATCATACAGTATATATGGAGCGGTAGGGACCATTGTATAGTGTATAGAGAGCTGTAGGGACCATCATGTCATATATGCAGAGTTGTAGAGATTATGTTACAGTGTATAGGAAGCTATACTGTATATAGGTATTTGTAGCATCATACTGTATATAGAGAGCTGTAGGAACCATCATACAGTGTATAGAGAGCTGTAGGGACCAACATCTAATATATAATCACCAATAGTGTTGTTACAGACTTCCGGGGCTTATGTCGATATCCCACAATGCACCGCGGTGCCATTGTGGGATAGTGACACAGGCTCCAGGAGAAAGTGACACCGGCACCACCGCTACTGTCGGGAGATCAGCGGCACGACCCGCTGATCTCCCAGCGGTAGCCGCCGGTCACCTCCTGTGCCTTGGACCGCGCCGCCGATGCAGCCGGGAGATGAGCACCATGCGCGGCGCTCATCTCCCGGCTGCATGGAGCGGAGGTACCCCGACCGCCATATTGGAACACCCAAGTTACGGGTATTCCTATATGGTCAAATATTATATAATATTATATAATATTAACAGGTATTCCTATATGGACAAAGCTGGAGTCACGCGCCTAGAGCGCTGATTGGTCGCCACCAGTGGCTCTTGGCGCATGATTTGAATCCCGCTCCGCTCAGCCAATGAGCGGAGCGAGATTCAAATCTCCCGCCAAGCTGCGAGGCGCCTCCCTGATTGGTCGGCGCGCACTCAGCGGCCACGAATCAGAGAGCCACGATTTAAGTCAAGCGCTGAGAGCGCTGATTGGTCGCCGCCACCGACGCCGACCAATCAGCGCCCTTGGCGCGTGATTTAAATCGCTTCTTGCGCCTTGGCAGGACATTTGAATCCCGCTCCGCTCAGCCAATGAGCGCAGCGGGATTCAAATCTCCCGCCAAGCCGTGAGGCGCCTCCCTGATTGGTCACCCCGCGGTCACCGGCGACCAATCAACGAGGCAAAGCGGTATTGGCGGGAGATTTAAGTCTGCCCGCCAATACCGCTCAGCTGATTGGTCGCGCGCTACCCTGCTCTCGACCAATTAGCTGAGGGCACATTTAAATCGCCCGTCAATACCGCACTGCTCAGCGGTATTGGCAGGAGATTTAAAGCTGCCTCAGTAGTTAGCACTGTGTGGTGGCTCAGTGGTTAGCACTGTGTGGTGGCTTAGTGGTTAGCACTGTGTGGTGGCTCAGTGGTTAGCACTGTATGGTGGCTCAGTGGTTATCACTGTATGGTGGCTCAGTGGTTATCACTGTGTGGTGGCTCAGTGGTTAGCACTGTATGGTGGCTCAGTGGTTATCATTGTATGGTGGCTCAGTGTTTAGCATTGTATGGTGGCTCAGTGGTTAGCACTGTATATGGTGGCTCAGTGGTAGCATTGTATACGGTGGCTCAGTGGTTAGCACTGTATGTTGGCTCAGTAATTAGCACTGTATGCTGGCTCAGTGATTATCACTGTATGGTGGCTCAGTGGATAGCACTGTATGGTGACTCAGTGGTTATCACTGTGGTAGCTCAGTGGTTAGCACTGTATGGTGGCTCAGTGGTTAACATTGATTGGTGGCTCAGTGGTTAGCATTGTATGGTGGCTCAGTGGTTAGCACTGTATATGGTGGCTCAGTGGTAGCATTGTATACGGTGGCTCAGTGGTTAGCACTGTATGTTGGCTCAGTGGTTAGCACTGTATGCTGGCTCAGTGATTATCACTGTATGGTGGCTCAGTGGATAGCACTGTATATGGTGGCTCAGTAGTTAGCATTATATATGGTGGCTCAGTGGTTAGCACTGTATATGGTAGCTCAGTGGCTAGCACTGTATATGGTGGCTCAGTGGTTAGCACTGTATATGGTGGCTCAGTGGTTAGCACTGTATATGGCGGCTCAGTGGCTAGCACTGTATATGGTGGCTCAGTGGTTAGCACTGTATATGGTGGCTCAGTGGTGAGCATTGTATGGTGGCTCAGTGATGGGAGGCAGGCACACGGGACGCAGGAGGCACAGTGGAGCCAGGGCACAGGGGAGGGAGAAGGCACAGGGGAGACAGAGGCACAGGGGGAGGCAGAGTCATAGGGAGAGACAGCGCACACAGGGAAAGACAGCGTACACAGGGGCTGAGACACACAGAATGGAGAGAAAGGCACAAGTAACACAGCAAATTGGGGAAGAGACAGCACAGACAGGAGAGAGCACAAGGGGACACAGGCACATGAGCTGCCCTCCCTATGCAATAGCATCGGCCTATTTCTGGTACTACATATAGGGAGCTGTAGGGACAATTATACAATGTACTAGCTGTGAGCCCGATTCTAAAGAATCGGGTAGTCTAGAATGCATATATAGTTTATTTACTAATATTTAGGGGAGTGCGGTGAAATTAATTGTGTGTATACAGGTGGCTCAGTGGTTAGCACTGTATATGGTGGCTCAGTGGTTAGCACTGTATATGGCGGCTCAGTGGGTAGCAGAGTATACGGTGGCTGAGTGGTTAGCACTGTATACGGTGGCTCAGTGGTTAGCACTGTATATGGTGGCTCAGTGGTTAGCACTATACGGTGGCTCAGTGGTTAGCACTGTATACGGTGGCTCAGTGGTTAGCATTGTATACGGTGGCTCAGTGGTTAGCACTGTATACGGTGGCTCAGTGGTTAGCAGTGTATACGGTGGCTCAGTGGTTAGCACTGTATACGGTGGCTCAGTGGTTAGCACTGTATATGGTGGCTCAGTGGTTAGCACTGCGCGGTGGCTCAGTGGTTAGCACTGCGCGGTGGCTCAGTGGTTAGCACTGCGCGGTGGCTCAGTGGTTAGCACTGCGCGGTGGCTCAGTGGTTAGCACTGCGCAGTGCCTCAGTGGTTAGCACTGCGCGGTGGCTCAGTGGTTAGCACTGCGCGGTGGCTCAGTTGTTAGCACTGCGCGGTGGCTCAGTGGTTAGCACTGCACGGTGGCTCAGTGGTTAGCACTTTAGCACTGCGCGGTGGCTCAGTGGTTAGCACTTTAGCACTGCGCGGTGGCTCAGTGGTTAGTAGTGCGCGGTGGCTCAGTGGTTAGCAGGAGTATGGTGGCTCAGTGGTTAGCAGTGAGTGGGGTGGGCAGAGTGGTCAGCGCAGTGTGGCGGGCAGAGTGGTCAGCGCAGTGCGGCGGGCAGAGTGGTCAGCAGAGGACAGAGGCACTCTGCCTGTCATACTTACCAGCGGGTCATCGTCTTCCCCGCCACGGCATTTTCACTCCGCCGTCGCCAGCATGTTGGCTCCACTCATGCAGAGCATTGCTCCTGTGCCGGCTCCTCTCTGCTGAGTATTGCTCCTGTGCAGCCTCCTCTCTGCAGAGCATTGCTCCTGTGCAGCCTCCTCCTCTCTGCAGAGCATTGCTCCTGTGCAGCCTCCCCTCATGCAGAGCAATGCTCCTGTGCAGCCTCCTCTGTGCAGAGCATTGCTCCTGTGCAGCCTCCTCTCTGCAGAGCATTGCTCCTGTGAAGCCTCCTTACTGTAGAGCATTGCTCCTGTGCAGCCTCCTCTCTGCAGAGTATTGCAGAGGCACTCTGACTGTCATACTTACCAGCGGGTCATCGTCTTCCCCGCCACGGCATTTTCACTCCGCCGTCGCCAGCATGTTGGCTCCACTCATGCAGAGCATTGCTCTTGTGCAGGCTCCTCTCTGCTGAGTATTGCTCCTGTGCAGCCTCGTTTCTGCAGAGCATTGCTCCTGTGCAGCCTCCTCCTCTCTGCAGAGTATTGCTCCTGTGCAGCCTCCTCTCTGCAGAGCATTGCTCCTGTGCAGCCTCCTCTCTGCAGAGCAATGCTCCTGTGCAGCCTACTTTCTGCAGAGCATTGCTCCTGTGCAGCCTCCGCTCTGCAGAGCATTGCTCCTGTGCAGCCTCCTCTGTGCAGAGCATTGCTCCTGTGCAGCCTCCTCTCTGCAGAGCAATGCTCCTGTGCAGCCTCCTTTCTGCAGAGCATTGCTCCTGTGCAGCCTCCGCTCTGCAGAGCATTGCTCCTGTGCAGCCTCCTCTGTGCAGAGCATTGCTCCTGTGCAGCCTCCTCTCTGCAGAACAATGCTCCTGTGCAGCCTCCTTTCTGCAGAGCATTGCTCCTGTGCAGCCTCCTCTCTGCAGAGCATTGCTCCTGTGCAGCCTCCTTTCTGCAGAGCAATGCTCCTGTGCAGCCTCCTCTCTGCAGAGCATTGCTCCTGTGCAGCCTCCTCTCTGCAGAGCAATGCTCCTGTGCAGCCTCCTCTCTGCAGAGCATTGCTCCTGTGCAGCCTCCTCTCTGCAGAGCATTGCTCCTGTGCAGCCTCCTCTCTGCAGAGCATTGCTCCTGTGCAGCCTCCTCTTTGCAGAGCATTGCTCCTGTGCAGCCTCCTCTCTGCAGAGCATTGCTCCTGTGCAGCCTCCTCTCTGCAGAGCAATGCTCCTGTGCAGCCTCCTCTCTGCAGAACATTGCTCCTGTGCAGCCTCTTCTCTGCAGAGCATTGGTCCTGTGCAGCCTCCTCTCGGCAGAGCAATGCTCCTGTGCAACCTCCTCTCTGCAGAGCATTACTCCTGTGCAGCCTCCCCTCTGCAGAGCATTGCTCCTGTGCAGCCTCCTTTCTGCAGAGCAATGCTCCTGTGCAGCCTCCTCTCTGCAGAGCATTGCTCCTGTGCAGCCTCCTCCCTGCAGAGCATTGCTCCTGTGCAGCCTCCTCTCTGCAGAGCATTGCTCCTGTGTAGCCTCCTCTCTGCAGAGCAATGCTCCTGTGCAGCCTCCTCTCTGCAGAGCATTGCTCCTGTGCAGCCTCCTCCCTGCAGAGCATTGCTCCTGTGCAGCCTCCTCTCTGCAGAGCATTGCTCCTGTGTAGCCTCCTCTCTGCAGAGCAATGCTCCTGTGCAGCCTCCTCTCTGCAGAACATTGCTCCTGTGCAGCCTCCTCTCTGCAGAGCAATGCTCCTGTGCAGCCTCCTCTCTGCAGAACATTGCTCCTGTGCAGCCTCCTCTCTGCATAACATTGCTCCTGTGCAGCCTCTTCTCTGCAGAGCAATGCTCCTGTGCAGCTTCCTCTCTGCAGAACATTGCTCCTGTGCAGCCTCCTCTCTGCAGAACATTGCTCCTGAGCAGCCTCATCTCTGCAGAGCATTGTTCCTGTGCAGCCTCCCCTCTGCAGAGCAATGCTCCTGTGCAGCCTGTGCAGCCTGCTCTCTGCAGAGCATTACTCCTGTGCAGCCTCCCCTCTGCAGAGCATTGCTCCTGTGCAGGCTGCTCACTGCAGAGCGTTGCTCCTGTGCAGCCTCCTCTCACCTGTATCCTGGAGATCAGCTCTTGGGGCTCAGTCCGGGTCCTCTGTCAGCTGTATGTTCCCTTGTGATCGCAGGATGTCAGAGGCAGAGAATCAGTGATGAGGACACGTCTGATGTGAGACAGCGGCATGATGTCTCCTGTGCTGACTGCAGCAATGAAAGTGCCTGTGATGATGTCACAGTCATGTGATATAGCCCCGCCCATACCAGTGACATCATCTCAGGTCCTGAGAGTGAGAGACTGTGCATGGACTCGCAAAGACATTGCGAGTGTGGCAGGAGAGAGAGAGAGACTCAGCAAGGACTCGCAAAGGCATTGCGAGTGAGGAGAGACTCTGGAAGGACTCGCAAAGGCATTGCGAGTGTGGCAGCCACGCATACGACGACGGAAACACTGCCGAATATGACGGAAGTGGCCTTAGGGTAATTATATATTAGATAGCTGCAAGGACCATCATACAGTGTATAAGGACCTGTTGGGAACATTATACTACATATAGGGTCTGTAGGGACCATCATATTGTATAAGTAGCTCTAGGGACCATCACATAGTATTTAGAGAGCTGTAGGGATGATCATACTGTATATAGGGAGCTGTAGGGACCATCCTACTGTATATAGAGAACTGCAGGGGCCATCATACAGCATATAGACAGCTGTAGGGATCATCATACAGCATATAGAGAGATGTAGGGACCATGCTACTGTATATAGGGAGCTGTAGGGACCATTCTGTATATAGGGAGCTGTAGGGATCATCATACAGTATATAGGGAGCTGTAGGCACCATCATACTGTATATAGGGAGATCTAGAGACCATATTCATATATATCCAATCTCTGTATATATATAATATATATACATATACATGCACATATATGCACAATCTGGCTAGTGGCTGGAACCTTTCTCTTTTAGTCTATAGATTATTCTTGGTCTCGGTGTCTATTAAAAACATAGTGTATTGGTATAACCCTTTGTCGGAAATTTTATTGAACTTCTTTTAAAACAAATAATCACATCTTAAAACAATGATATTTATAAAGTTTTTTTTTTTTTTAAACTAGATTTTTGGGTTATGAGGGATCTTGATACATTATTATGAGCCCCTCCTTCTGGTGCTTCCTCCCGTTGTCCCTCTCTGTAAGCCTGTAATATAAATATAAGTGTATTACTGTTGTACCCCTTGATTTTTTTGGCTTCCAGTATATGATAATTTATTTACCTTTGTTATATTGCTGGGGTTCTTTCCTTTTGTAATGATCGTCTTCCTTTGTTACTTCAGCGTCAACCTGCAATTATTCAATTAGTAATTTACCCTACTTTTTACCAGGATTTGGAATTATTCCTCTGTGTTCTCAACACAACAAGTGCCAACACCTGTTAGGTGCCACAGGTAAGTTACAGGTGCTGTTAATTACACTAATTAGAGAAGCATCACATGATTTTTCTAACAGTGCCAATACTTCTGTCCACCCCCTTTTTTATGTTTGGTGTGGAATTATATCCAATTTGGCTTTAGGACAATTCTTTTTGTGTTTTTTTCATTGAAGACAAATTACATGAAGATAATAATACCAAAGAATTTGTGATTGCAATCATTTTCAGGAAGAAACTGAGTATTATCTGACAGAATTGCAGGGGTGTCAATACTTTTGGCCAACGCTGTATATACAGAGATTGGATATATATGAATACGGTTTTAACAAGTAAAGGGTATACAGACACACGGCATCACCCGGGGCGGACTGCTGCCAATCATAATAAGGGAGCTCCAGTGTTTAAGGTGTAGATACACAATTATCAGATCTAGAGACCATTCCACAGTGGGACTATGATACAGTATATATGGGGCCCGTGGGGGCACTGCGGACAGTATTGTAAATTAGTGCATTATTTCTTTTTACTGTGGCTTTCAGCGGGTATTATTATTTCTAGGAGAGGGCATTTTTACTTGACTGGGATACTCAGGGGTATTTGCTGCTTGGAGGTGGCACTTGTGATATAACTTTCAAATGAGCATGTTGTGCAGTATTACTTGCTAGGTAGCACGGTGGGAGCATTACTACTTTCTATGGGACATGATTATTTTTAGGGCCCCCTCTATCTGCCGCACTGTCTTTGTAGCATTGATTGGTGGAGGGATTGCCGAGCCCACTGGGACGGGGTACTCGGTACCGGACCGGGTTTGCTGCTTGGGATGTCATGGAGGGCCTGGTGCGGACCGTGTCCCGGGTCCTGGCAAGTAAAAGGGTGATATTTACAGGGGATTATAGTTTGTCGTGACGCCACCCACGGTGTGTGGTCAGTAAGGGGGACCACCGCTGCTGCAGAGCCTTCTGGGATGATGTTAGGCAGCTTAGATGGTACTGCTCTCCGTAGGTAGAGGCGAAGTCCCCGGGGCAGTGGTTGTTATAGTCTATGATAGAGGTTATAATAAGGGGTGGATAGTGGAGACAGGTTGAAGGAACACACACTCACGTTTCTGTAGTTTCCAAAGCTTTACTGCGATATTGTTGCAGGTTATAGTCCACGGAGTCTGTACTGGGGCCGGGTTGCTCCCACCTGTCTGGGTCCTCACCTTCCTCGTGCTGCACTGTGTGTATGTGGCCCTGCTGCTGCTTCTAGCTGAGCTGCTGGCACTGTCTCACTCTCTCTCTCTCTGCTGGTACCACTTGACTAGGCAACTTGAGTCTTCTGTGTACTGCTGACCCCGCCATGTTGCTTTGCTCTGGTACTGTGGTGATTTAGAAACTCCACTACTCCTGGATTGACTGTGCTGTGTGTGTCAGTCACAGTCTCGGATCCGGTGTCCGTTCTGTACGCTCCTCTGGGGCGAGTGGTGATGACACTCAAGCTCCCAGATGTGGTTCTCTGTCCTTAGTTCTCCTTTCCCTCAGACCCTGGCTAGGCCTGGAATCGATGAGCAGGCTGTAGAGAAGCCTCACGTAACTCCTTTACACTACAGCCTCCCTCAGTTCTCCCAGAAACTGAAACTAAACTCTTCACAGTACTGCCTCGTACTGAACTAACTACTTCCTCTTGAGCTGGAGTATATAAGGGAGCTGGTTAGCTCCCCCTCCTGGCCCAGAGGTGCTAGTGTAGGTCAGTGTGTTGTGGGGAGGGAACCCGTGTGATGTTACTGTGGCACATTAACCCCTGGGGTGCCACAGGATCATCATAGTAATGACATCATTGTTGACGTTTTGGGGGTCACTGTTCCACGGCCGGAGGAGCAGCATGGTGGGGAGTCTGGGCAGATTGGAAATAGATGGGGACGGTGTGGAAATGTGAGAAGTCATATGTGTCTGTTGTCAGCTTTGTAGATGAGTCCTGGCTGGAGGAGGTCGTCGTGTCTGGACCAGATGAAAAAGACCGATTCCATCAGAAAGAATATCAGCTACGGTATACTCTATATATCTTCTATATGGTTGGCAGTAGTGGTATATACCACAATATGGTCACCTAATGGCGGTAATATCAGTGTTGTTAATAGCACTTTTGTTTTCCTTCTTTTATTTTAGTTCATTTCATTCATTATGCAGTGTTCGGTAAATGATGGGATTATTGGTCTTTGTATAATGTGTGGCTTTGTAGAGGTGATGGTCATAGTATAATATTATGTGCTCAATGTGTAGTGGTAATGGTACTGTACATTGTGTTGCAGTATTATTTTGGCCTTGTAAGTAGTAATTTGGGTAATATTGGTCTTCATATAGTTTGTTTTAGTATTAGCAACAGTGGTATACTGTAATAATATAAATATAGATATTATACGTATGGGGAGATAGCAGCGCCCCTGGTGCACATAGGGTTAACTTGTACTGCATATGTGGATATTTGTGGAGGCGTTCCTGAGTATTGCACACTTTTTTATGTGAATACCAGGCGTTATTTGGGTAGATCTGTCATCCAGATCGGGGGAGGCCGCCTGCTGCATTTTTCTGTGGGACTCCTGATCAGGAAGTCTGCGGTGCATAGGCTGATACTTCCCCCACTGTCACATTCATATCTCAAACACCCACAGTTCTGATAAACCCGTAGACCTTTACTTGTGTACGTCTTCATGTCATTTATTAGTAACTATCTCTATATGACTGTGATGTGTACATGTGTTGGAGCCAGTCTGTCTGATATCATGTTAATCGTGGCTTCCCCCCGGTGATAACTAATTACATGGATCTTGATAGACCAGACCAGCAGAAATTAGCTTATAACTTGCTGCTTATCAAAAAAAGCAACACTTTTTCGGTCTATTAGATGCATCAGACGATACGGTGCACCTAGGTTTCAGAGCAGGAAAATTGTTCAGGATGCGAAGAAAAACCCACAAATACAGGACTCACTGAAAGCTAGCGGTGTGGCTGTTTCAAGATGAACAATAAGGAGGCACTTGAAGAGAAATGGTCTGAATGGTCGAGTCGGCAGAAGAAAGCCATTACTGTGCAAATGCCACAATGTATCTCACCTACAATACGCCAAACAGCCCAGAGACAAGCCTCCAAACTTCTGGAACAAGAAAATTTGGAGTGATGTGACCAAAATCTAACTTTTTAGCCACAACCATAAACATTACATTTGGAGAGATGTCAACAAGGCTTATGATGAAAGGAACACCATTCCTACTGTAAAGCATGGAGGTGGATCGCTGATGATGTGGGGATGTGTGAGCATCAAAGGCACATCATACCTGGTCAAAGTTGAAGGACAGATGAATGCAGCACATTGTCAGCAAATGCTGGAGGCAAATGTACACTCATCAGCTCGGAAACTGCGCATGCAACATACTTGGACGATCCAACATGACAATGGTCCAAAACACAAGGCCAAGTTGATCTGTCATTTGCTACAGCAGAACAAAGGGAAGGTTCTGGAGTGGCCATCTCAGTCTCCTGACCTCAATATCATTAAGCCACTCTGGGGAGAAATCAAGCGCTGAGTTCCTGCAAGAAAGCCCAGGAATTTACAGGAACTGGAGGCCTTTTGCCAAGAAGAATGGGCAGCTTTACCATCTGAGAAAATAAAGAGCCTCATCCACAACTACCACAAAAGACTTCAAGCTGTCATTGATGTTAGATGGGGCTATACACAGTATTAAGAACTGCGGTATGTGAACTTTTGATCAGGGTCATTTGGATGTTTTTAGTTGTCATTATGATTTAAAAAGAGAAAACACAGTAATTTGACAATAAATGGCTTCACCCAACCACTAACTATGGGTGGAAAAAAGATTTTTGTGTTACCCTTGGCCTAGAACAATTCATAAAGTCTCATGACTTCCAGTATCACATGTACAAAATTTTGGGAAGCAAGGTGTGTAACAGTCTCAGATCCCTGAGGAAGGTGCATGGAACTGCACCGAAATGTGTAGGAAATAAAGAAGAATACTGCTACAAGATATATCTTGCATTCCTTGTGTTTCCTGTGGACTCAGCAGCGCGGACTGTTACACACCTTGCTTCCCAAAATTTTGTGACGCTTTTTTCACGTGCGAGTGGTCGGTGGAGGTCCTGCAGCAGCTGACATTACTTTCATGCCTTCAAACCAGTTGTGGGTCACACAACTGGAATAGGTGAGTGGAATCTATATACACTACCCATACTGTCAGTGTCACTTTTGATAGGGCACTATTGCGCCTCTTGTTCCCCCATTTTTATTAGTATCAGATGTACACTGACGACACTCAGATCTACCTCTCTGGCCCAGATGTCAACTCTCTGCTGGCCAGAGTCCCGGAGTGTCTGTCAGCCAAATCCTTCTTCACCTCCTGCTTCCTAAAACTCAGTGTAGACAAAATTGAAGTCATCATCTTTCCCCCATCTCACGTATCTTCCCTATATAGTAAATGGTATCATGCTCTCTCCCGCATCTAAAATCCGCTGCGTCAGAGTGACCCTCGACTCTGCCCTATCCTTCAAACTACACATCCAAAATCTTGCCACCTCCTGTCGCCTCCAGCTCATATATATTTCCAGAATCCATCCTTTCCTTAGCCCTCAATCTACTAAAACTCTTGAACATGGCCTCATCATCTCCCGCCTCTATTACTCCAACATCCTCCTTTGTGGCCTCCCTGCTAACACTCTTGCACCAGTTTGTCCTCAACTCTGCTGCCCGACTAATCCACCTCTCTCCTCGCTACTCTCCTGTTTCTCCCTTCTGCAAATCTCTTCAGTGGCTCCCAATTCTCCAACGAATCCAGTTCAAACCATTAAAACTTACCTACAAAACTGTCCCCTCCCTATATTTCTGAACTAACATCTTCACTCATGTAATCTTCGATCCTCACAAGACCTCCTCCTCCCTCCTCACTTATTTGTTCCTCACCCAACAGCCTACAAGGTTTCTCCCGAATATCCCCCATCCTCTGGAATTCTGGGTCCCAACACGTCCGATTATCCACTATGCTCACATCCTTCAGATGGAACCTGAAAACCCATCTCTTCAGGAAAGCTTACAGCCTGCAATGATCATGCTGCCACCTCACCATCATTGGAGCTTCTACCTCACCACCACCGGAACTGCCACCTTGCCATCAGCACCAACAGAGCGGCCACCTCACCACCAACAGAGATGCTGACCCACCATCACAGGATCTGCTGCACCTCTGACTTACTTACTAGATTGTACGCCCACAAGGGCAGGGTTCTCTCCCTTCTGTACCTGTCTGTCATTGTTAATTTGTTTACTGTAAACTAGATCTGTAATTTTGTATGTAACTCCTTCTGATGTACAGCACCATGGAATTCATGGTGGTATATTGGATTGCTCCATAAGCTTTTGCGTGGAGCAACATGGCCACACAAACCCTGACAGAAAACTTTCAGGGAACTGTCAGTGGCTAAAGTGCAGACCAATCAGGGATAGATTACATCTGACCCTATCAGGAGTACAGATACCTTGGCAGTTGCTGTATGACCTTGGCAACTGCCAAGGGTTTACCTGGTGACATTCCCTGATTGGTCACCTGGGTTGGGGCCAATGAGAGGGGGGTATATATACTGAGGTCATCCTGTCAGGTCATCAGAATCTGACAGGACTTCAAACTATGGAGGACCTTGTGGCTGACCTGTTGTTGAGGGCTTCTCAGGAAGGTGGGGAGACTTGGCTGAGGGCTTGCCTGGCTTCTCCCACTCCAGCTTTGGAATTGCCGGGACCCTCTGCTGTGCCCCCTCATACCGGATTGGCGGTCGGTGTACCTGCTGTGCTCCCATCGCCTGTACCTGCTCTGCCACCTTCATTGTTGTCTCCAGACTGTGGATCCCGCTCTCGTGTGAAGGCTGCTGCTACTCGCAGTCTCCGGTCGAAGAAAGGGAAGAGGGATCGTTATTCTCCTTCTCCGCCTCGCCGTTCCAGGGCCCCTTCCCGCCGCACTTCTACTCCGGTCCCAGCAGCTTCATCTGGCAACCGTAGGAAGCCTCGCGAGACACAGCAAGTATCGCGAGAGGCGGCGCTTCCGCGGGAATCTCGCCGGTCGGCCAGAGCTCTTCCGGGCTCTGCTTTCCGGCCTCAGGTGTCCGGCGGGACGTTTGAACTGCCATCGGATCCGGCGAGAGCTGTCAGAGTTCCCACTGGTGCAGCCGTTTCTCCGGACTATTTGGCTGCGCATATTGCAGCCCTCCATGCTGCTGGTCAGGTAGCTCCTGAGGATCTTTCCCCTGCGCAGCCCCCTTCTGGACTCTCTGCAGCTGCACTTTTTTCTACCAAGGACAACAACACTGACCGGACTCCTGCTGCCCCTGCGTATCAACCTGGACCGGAACCAGCTCTTCAGGCCTGGATGTCGTCGGGGACCTCTTCTGATGATGACGCCACAGGGACTGCGTACCATCCATCCTACCACCCGGATCCTGCATCATCCTGCCGTCGCTCTGTACATCCAGCTGATAATAATGAACGTGGTGAGACTGTACATTACTCTGTTCCGCCTTCTAGCTCTTCCTTATCTAAGGGTTTAGTGACTGGGATTGTGAACAGGGTAGTGGAGGAGGTCTTGTCACGAGGGGCTTTAGAGGGATCTGTAGATCTCTATCATAAAAGGGACCCCATAGAACCAGAAAGTGTGTTTAAGGAAGCTTTAGTTTGTGAGATTTCTCCTCTGGGTTTTCACTTGCTTCCTGCTGTTAAGGAACGGATCTGGAAGCAGGAGTACATTGATATTTTTTCATTGCTACCTGTTTCTAGAGACCCCATTCCTAGGCAGGACAAAAAGGACGAGAAGCCGGAGGGTGATGGGGAGCGCCGGCGGCCGAATAGGTCCTTTCATAGTTGGGTTCAGGCTTTCTCCATCTATTCTTCAGTGCTGGGAGAGAGATCACCGCATCTTTGTAGTGGCCTTTTCCAGCATCTGGACGTTATAATGGAAGCATACAAAAATTTTGGTGGTTTAGCTTGGCTTCACTACGATGAAGCTTTCAGGCAGAAAATGTCGGTTCACCCGTCTATCCGGTGGGGTGTAAAGGATGTGGGCCTATGGGAGTCTGCTTCGCTTTCCACGAGTCATCTTGTAAGTGGCAAGGCTCCTGTCGTTTTCGACATGAGTGTTCCTTTTGTGGAGGGTCACATCCCGCGTTTAAATGCTTTAGACGCCAGCCCCTGTCTGGTCAGCCCCCTTCCCGGGAGCAGGTTTACAAAAACAATGACTCCAGTGATTCTGGAAAACATGCTCCCGTGGTTAGACAGGTACCCAGACAGGGTGAAGGCCAATCTAATCATTGAAGGCTTTCGGGATGGATTTTTTGTTCCGCAGTTTTCTGGCTCGGGTTGCAAAATAGTCAATAATTTAGCATCTGTTGCTTTTCACCCTGAGGTAGTATCCCGACATTTAATTAAGGAATTGGAGTTGGGCCGTATTGCCGGCCCTTTTTCCTTTTCACCTTTTTCCCATTTTAGGATTTCCCCTTTAGGGGTTGTTCCTAAAAAGGAGGCCGATTCTTTTCGGATTATTCACCATCTTTCCTTTCCGAAAGGCGCGTCGCTGAATGACGAAGTTAACCAATCAGCTACGTCGGTTAATTACGGTTCTTTTGAAGCGACAATTGAGTTGCTCCGCCGTTTCAGCCCGGGGGCGTTCCTTGCTAAAACGGACATAAAATCGGCGTTTAGATTACTCCCTGTTCATCCATCTGGTTTTAATTCCCTGGGTTTTTACTTTAATCATCAATTTTATTTCGATATGTGTTTGCCCATGGGGTTTTCTTTGTCCTGTTTTTACTTTGAGAGTTTTGCTACATTTTTGGAGTGGGTAGTTTCGGTAGATTCAGAGTCGGGAGGTGTGGTACACTACCTCGATGATTTTTTATTCGTTGGCGATTACTCGTCGAACGCTTGCAGAGATCTCCTTTTCAGGTTCATTAATATTATGCATCATTTTGGGGTCCCCTTAGCGGACGAAAAAAACGGTTTTTCCCTGCAATCGTTTGGAATACTTAGGTATTACAATCGACACGGTTCGCTGTGAGTTCAGTCTGTCCCATGAAAAGATTGCAAAACTTCGGGTTTTAATTGCCCGCGTATTGTCAAAAGAAAAATCTACTCTCCGTGATTTGCAATCTTTGTTGGGCAGCTTGAATTTTGCTTTGAGGATTTTACCCATGGGTAGACCATTTTTGCGTCGCTTGTACGATGCCACGAAAGGTTTTTCCTCTCCCCGTAGTCACATCCGGCTTACTGCACCGATTAGGGACGATCTTTTGGTTTGGAATCGCTTTCTATCGGATTTTAACGGGATTTGTTGTTTTCCGTCCCCTTTCGTTGATGTGAACGTTTTAGATTTGCAATTTTCTTTTCCATCTTTTGCGGGAATCGGCTTAGTATTTGTCCACCAGTGGAGTTTTTCCTCACTGCCGTTTTTCAATGTTAATTCAGACATCTTTTCCTTGCTGATGTTTAGGGAAGTTTTTGCTATTTTGTCTATTTTGACCATTTGGGGAGAGCAATTGACGGGTAAACGCTTGTCCTTTTCGGTGATGTCATCAGGTACGGTTTTTGCCTTGAACGCACTTACGTCTAAATTTCCTTTGATTGCTAAACTACTACGTCAGATTGTTTTTTTGTCCTTACATCATAATATTGGGTTACAAGCAGTGCTCTCTGAGCCTTCTGCTAATGGAGCCGCATTTTTTCTTTCACAGCAGCGGTGGGTGGATTTTCACAGGGTGCTTCCTTTGGCCGAACCAGAAGGGACACCTTTTCCGGCTTACCTGTGGGAGAGCCTATCGGATTGATTGAACTCTTTATTCAGAACTCCCTTGCTCGGTCAACATGGGCCTCTTATTCGGCCGCATGGCGGGAGTGGCTGATGTTTTGCGACGAACGGCAAAGCAATTACATCCATGCTGATGTTCAACTCGTTTTATCTTTCTGTAAACTATGTGTTACTCGGGGTTTTACTTACTCCTCTCTGTTCAAGAAATTGTCGGGTAACTCTTTTTTTATGAAGCTGTATGGAGGAACTTCTCTGGTAAGTTTATTCCCAGTTCGTCAGTTTTTAAAGGGCTTAAAAAAGGTGTATTTTCGCCCTGATGACAGGAGACCGATTTCTTTGGATTTGCTAAGCAAACTGTGGTTTATCTTGGATGAGGTTTGCCTTAATAAATTTGAGGTTTTCCTTTTTAGAACCTGTTTTGTCTTTGCATTTTTTGGGGCTTTTCGCGTTAGTGAGCTTATTTCTTACAGCAAGTCACGTTCCTCTGGCCTCATGGTGGACGATGTTAGATTATGTAACCAGTCATTGGTTATTCTTATTCGTTCGTCGAAAACGGATCAACTTGGTAAAGGGTTGCGTATTAGAGTACGTGCTATCCCCGGGTCTGTTCTTTGCCCTTGTGCTAACTTTAAGCAATGGCTAATGTTTCGCCCCTTGCTCCCTGGCTCCTTGTTCATTCATTCGAATGGGGATCCAGTGACCATATTTCAATTCAAGTCTATCTTACGTAAGTGTTTAATTCGTTTGAATTTGGAACATCTCCGCATTTCTTCTCATTCCTTCAGGATCGGAGCTGCAACAGAGGCAGCTAGACTAGGTTTGAGTGGAAAACAGATTCAAAAACTGGGTCGATGGAAGTCTGAAAGGTCACGTTTGTATGTTCGGCCGGATCTTTTACCTGATTTTTAACGTCATTTTTGTCTTTAGGTCCTTTTATTATATGGATAATCGGCCATTCCTTCGTCTATTGGGCTGAACAGAGAGCCAGGATTCGACCGTATTCGACTAATCTGTCCTTCGACCCTGACCGGGTTCGCATTTTCTGGTATGGAGTTAGAGGTATGCGGTTGCATGACCTGTGTGAATGCTTGGCACGCCTTTCGGCTTCTTTCCCTTTTCCTGATGCTATACTTATCCATGTTGGCGGGAATGATCTCGGAAGAATTTCTACTCTGGATTTTTTGTCTAATTTTCGCCGGGATTTTCGGCTGATAAAGGATTTGTTTCCAGGTGTATCTCTCCTTTTTCCGAGATTGTTCCCCGCCTAATTTGGACATCTGTTCATTTGCATTTTCACGAGTGTATCAGAAAAAGGGCGAAATTTTTTCAATCAGAGGGAGATCTGTCTTATAGGCATGTGGATCTTGAAGGTTTTCTACGGGGTCTTTATAGGACGGATGGAGTTCATTTGAGCGAGGTTGGCCTTGATATATTCAATCTTGGTCTGCAGTCGTTGGTTGAGAATTGGCTGTGGCTTCGTTGGGGGGGGTCATGCTAATGCATTCCCCCTTTTGGGTAAAATCGCCCAATTGCATTTGGGCGGATTTTGGCCCATTTGTTGGTATTAAAGGTTTATGGTTTTTTACATGGTATTTATGGATGGTTTTGAAACAGAGTTTTAAGATAATATTTATTATGAATATTTTAATAAAAGAAATTTATACCTTAATAAAGCCACACGGCCAATTTTGATCCAACGAAGCAAGTGTCAGTGTTTAATTATTTAGTGGTGAGTATGACTGTGGGTTTTGTGTTGCCAAGATAATAATAACAATAATAATAATCATTTATAATCTCTGGAAAAAGGCCAAGAAAGCAGAAAATCTGCTGGGGTATGTAAACTGTTGAGCACAACTGTATATGATCCTCATCTTGGTGTATATGTTCCCAGTCCTGGTATATATGTTCCCTATATGTTCCCTATCCTGGAATATATGTTCCCTATCCTGGTATATATGTTCCCTATCCTGGTATATATGTTCCCTATCCTGGTATATATGTTCCCTATCCTGGAATATATGTTCCCCATCCTGGTATATATGTTCCCTATATGTTCCCTATCCTGGAATATATGTTCCCCTTCCTGGTATATATGTCCTCCATCCAAGTATATATGATCCCCATCCTAGGCCAGTCCTGGTATATATGTCCCCATCCTGGTTTATATGTTCCCTATCCTGGTATATATGTTCCTCATCCTGGGATGTACATATGTCCTCCATCCTGGTATATATGTCCCCCATCCTGGTATAGTGTATATGATCCCTATCATGGTATATATTTCTCCATCCTAATATATATGTCCCCATCCTGGTATATATACCCCATCATGTGCCCATCCGGATATATATGCCTCCCGTTGTGCTGCACATATAAATGAAATAAATGATTCTACTCACCTTGTGCACGGCATCCTCTTTTGATGCCGAAAAATGACTTTGACTTGTAAGCAACAGGCAAGCGCATGACATCATTGCCTTGCATCCTCGATCACACACTGACATCAGCTGCTTGCTAGTCCAAAATGAATATTCACAGCTCCCCACGTCCAATATCTCTTGGTGCTGGCTTCAGTACCAAGAGGTGGGAGGGATTATGGGTGTGGGGAGCAGTGAATAGTCATTCTCTTTAATAGTGGACACATGTGTTTGTGTCTTCTTTGAGTGGCGACCCTGCTCCTGCCTCCTGTGATCCGCTACCCCCTCCCTCACAGCAAATCAGGTGTATCCAGACTATAAAATGCAACTCTGCTTTTCTCCTGAATGTTATAGCCAGAAAAACAGAATAATCTTTCAAAGACAAGACGTAAATCATTGCAAGAGCTATCATTGAGACAGGCTATCATAATGAGGAGAACTTGAGGCAAAACTTTGCATAAATGACAGATGAGAAAAGAGGGGGTATGGAGGTCTGCTTTGTTTTTTGTCCAGGATTCTATTCTCCCTAGAATCAGCTTGCTGGTGATTAATTTGTTCAAAATTTGTAATATATTTCATTTCATGTTAATATTCTACCGATCTCAGAGGCCACTGTGACCTGGTAACAAGTACAGATTATACATACTGAAAATAGGGCGCCCCCCGAAAGTAAGGCATGCTTGGGGGGCGCCCTAACTCCTAATATAAGGCACCCCAGATTATAAGGCGTACCTCCTCAGCATGCCACCGATCACAAGACCGGGGCATGCATCTGTGTCTCGCTTCCCGCTATCCCCATTGTTTGGTGCCCGCCACTCTGTACCGCTCTTCTGCAGTGCTGCAGTGCTCATAGAGCCGCCCAGGAGCGCAGCCATGAATCACAGCTCCGGAGCTCTGTGCTGGTGTCCGTCCATGAGCCCTGCGCCAATCACAGGGCAGGAATCATGGGCCAGTTGACGTCAGTAGCCTCTGATTGTTCCTGGGCTGTGATTGGCCCAAGGCTCCTGCGCTGTGATTGGCCCAAGGCTCCTGCGCTGTGATTGGCCCAGGGCTCCTGCGCTCTGATTGGCCCAGGGCTCCTCCACTGTGCACCACCAAAGCAGCACCACAGAGGAAAGAAAGTGAAAAGAAAGAAGTACGGTAATAAAGTAAAAGTGTGTGTGATGTGTGTGTGTGTACACACATGGGAGGCTGCAGTGGGATACGGTACTGGGATGGGAGGCTGCGGTAGTTGGATACAGTACGGTACTGGGATAATGGGAGGCTGCTACAGTGGGATACCAATCAGTACTGGGATAATGGGAGGCTGCTGCAGTGGGATAAGGTACTGGCATGGGAGGCTGCTTTTTTGTCAATTTTTTTTAGCTAATATAAGACACCCCCCCCCTCCCCGAAAATAAGACATGGTGCACCTTTCGGAGCAAAAATTAATATAAGACATTGACTTCTTTTCAGGGAAACACGGTAGTTTGATGCTTTAGTCTCGACCTTTTGCCTTCGATTGTAATGTTTTTCACATTTTCTTAATTCTCACTAATGCCCGATTTGTTATATAGCTTGGCGCATGAAGCTGTGAAACTGATTCACATCTGAGTGTCTTGAGTATGACGCATATGTGGATGGGGCTGAAGCGATAGTTCATGTGAATGAGATCTGTCAACTGATTAGTCCTAATGAAGTCATAATCGTCTCTTATACAGTATTCTATATTTCCTGTTATTTCAACACAGTTGTTAACTAGATTTTTTTCTTCCAAACCTCTCAATCTATCAGCGCTTCCAACAATACAGTGGTGAATGGAAAGTGTATGAAAGTTTGTACCAGGAAAGAAAAAGATAATAAAAAAAATGTTTTTACTCAGTATTATTTCTTCAACAATATGGATAACAGATAATATATAAGTATAGTAAACTTTTTTGCAAACTACAATTCCAATATCAGAACAGCAGATCTTGACCGGCCTTTTAGAAAAATTTGGCGACTGGTAAAGTCCATTTCATGGTGTAAGACTGGAAACACACTGGCGAGTGGAAAAAAACGCTCCAATTCACGGATCCGAGAGTCGGACGAGTGCCATCCGACTTTTACTCCATTTTGCATCCAACTGCTATGCGACTGTCCGACATTTTCTTGGATCACATCCGAGTGCCGTCCGTGTGTTGTCCGTGTGTAATGTGATTTTAACGTGGAAGTTTCTCAAGCTGTATAAAGTGAGAAAAGAGTTGACAGAATAGAGTGATTGAATACAATAGACCGATAAATAGATGCTAGAATAGCTAGATAGGGTTCACCTGTCTCCCGCTGCTACTTCCAGGGCCGCCCATTAAGCTAATTACATATTCACTGCACTGTCAGACAAACAGCCAATCAGAGAAGCTCACACTGTTTGAGAGCAACTGTGATTGGCTTTTGTCGTCAGAGTGCTTTTCCTCAATCTGGCAGTGATTCTGCTTGGTTGCCATACACATTAGTGCACGGCAACCAACCTGGTATTATAGGGTGTGAAATTAATTGATATTAAAAAAAGAAAAAAGCTTGGGGCTTCCCAGCAATTTTAAGTGTAGCCCGATGAAAGCAGACAGCTGTGAGCTGCCACCCTATTTTTCAATGCCAGCTGAGGTAAAACTAGGCAGCTGAGGGCTGGTATTCCCAGCAGGGTGAGGGCCCATTGTTATAGGGCCCACCATGCTAAAGAACAACAGCCCACAGCCGCCCTTGAAAATGGCACATTAATAAGTGCCATTTCCAGGCGCCTTACCAGGCTCTTCCAGCGGCCCTGGTGGCAGTGGCTCACTGGGTAATAAAGGGGTTAATGCCAGCTTTGTTATACAAGCTGGTATTAATCCCGAGATTCTTAATGTCAGGCCAAGTTTGACCCGGCCATTAAGAATCTCCAATAAAAGGGTTAAAAAAAAAACACCACACAGAGAAAAAAGTATTTATTAGAGATAAAGACACAGACACCCTTAGGGACTCCATCTTTATTACTCCCCTTTACAGCTCTCCAGGATCCTGGTCTTCTTTCTTCTCTCTTCTTTCTTCTGTCTTCTTTCTTCTCCACATATTTCGCTCTGCTACATCACAAAGCAGGAGGAGGAAGAACGCTTCCTCCCCCTGCTCTGTGATGACTGAATGAGCAGAATCAGCGGCGACTAAGCAATGACATAATCACTGACACGTTGCCATAGTAAACTACTAAGCAGTTACTATGGCAACGATGGCTGGCGACAGAACAGCAGCTCCTGAATGAGTGGCTCATACAGGAGCCACAGGAATGAAGGCCCTGCTGACCAGTGCTGCTTACCGATAACAGCAGCGCCGGCAAGCAGGGAGTTAACTCTGCTGTCACCACTGCTCCAGTATGAGCAGCTCATAGAGGGCCAGCTGTGGGCTGTTGTACTTTAGCATGGGGGACCCTATAACAATGGGCCCTCACCCTGCTGGGAATACCAGCCCTCAGCTGCCTAGTTTTACCTTGGCTGGCATTGAAAAATAGGGCGAAGCCCACACATTTTTTTTGCCAGCCAAGGGAAAACTAGGCAGCTGAAGGTGGCAGCTCACAGCTGTTTGCTTTTATTGGGCTAGACTTAAAAATTGCTGCGAAGCCCCACATTTTTTTTTTCTTTTTTAATATTTATTAATTTCACACCCTATAACACCAGGTTGATTATCCTACACTAATGTGTATGGAACCAAGCAGAATCACTGTCCAGATTGAGGAAAATCACTCTGACTACAACAGCCAATCACAGAAGCTCTCAGTGTGAGCTTCTCTGATTGGCTGTTTGTCTGACAGTGCAGTGAATATGTAATTAGCTCAATGTAAGTAGCAGCGGGAGTCAGGTGAACCCAATCTAGCTATTCTATCGTATCTATCCTGTCTATTCTTATCTCTGCGAGAAACACTATGTTAAAATCTCTCTTCCTACGCTGTTCCTGTGCTGTGTGCGGTCCGTGATTTTTGTCAGACCCATAGACTTGCATTGGCAGTATCTCATCCGACACTCGTATGAAATCGCAGCATGTTGTGACTGACTCGACATTCGAGTCTCGGACGAAAAAAAAACGTTCGACACTCGGAAAGTGCTCTCGGACATTGAGTAACATTGGTCCGACTGCAATGCGATTTTTGCTCGCATTGCAGTTGTCTGAGTTTCATGCCAGTATGTCCGAGCCCTAAAAGGTATTTTCTTTTAGATGCATTGCTCCTATCTGAGGATCCACAGATATTGCACCTGATACAGTCTGTGTGACAATGTAACATAGTAACATAGTAACATAGTTTTTAAGGTTGAAGGAAGACTTTAAGTCCATCTAGTTCAACCCATAGCCTAACATGTTGATCCAGAGGAAGGCAAAAAAAAAACCATGTGGCAACACTAAGCTCCACATTGGGGGAAAAAATTCCTTCCTGACTCCAGATACGGCAATCAGACTAATTCCCTGGATCAACGCTCTATCAAAGAATCTAGTATGTATAACTGATAATATTATAGTTTTCAAGAAAGGCATCCAGGCCCTTCTTAAATGTTAGTAGTGACTCACTCATTACAACAGCATGTGGCAGAGAGTTCCATAGTCTCACTGCTCTTACAGTAAAGAATCCGCGTCTGTGATTATGATTAAACCTTCTTTCCTCCAGACGTAGAGGATGCCCCCTTGTCCCAGTCTCAGGCCTAAGAATAAAGAGATCATTAGAAAGGTCTCTGTACTGTCCCCTCATATATTTATACATTATTATAAGATCACCCCTAAGCCTTCATTTTTCCAAGCTAAATAACCCCAAGTTTAATAGCCTGTCTTGGTATTGCAGACCCCTTAGTCCTCTAATGACTTTTGTCGCTCTTCTCTGGACCCGTTCTAGTTCAGCTATGTCTTTCTTATACACCGGAGACCAGAATTGTACACAGTATTCTAAGTGTGGTCGCACTAGTGACTTGTATAGAGGTAAAATTATGTTCTCCTCATGAGCATCTATGCCTCTTTTAATGCATCCCATTATTTTATTTGCCTTTGCAGCAGCTGCCTGACACTGGCCACTAAATGTGAGTTTGTCATCTACCTAGGTCTTTTTCAGTGACAGTTTTGCCCAGTGTTTTACGATTACAGTGTTTTACAATGTCTGAATTTACATGGCACAACTGTGGCCAAAAAATGACTGATGATTGTCTACATGCCACTTATTCAGCAGTCATTAAAAGGAATTTGTCAGGTCAAAAATCCATATGTAACTGATATAATTTTCTAATTCCTCTGGTGAAGCTCTCTCTATTCATGTATTTCTTTTATTTATACTCCTCACTATCCTCTGTGAACTGCTAATAAAGAGATTCATTCCACCTGTCAATCACAGTGAGTGATCACTTAGTTCTATGCTGCCCACCCCCAAGAATGAATATTCATGTAGAGACATCACTGCTGTCCTCTGGGCACACAACCAAAGCAGTGGAAATCACTCACATGGGTGGCTCTGTATCCTTTTGTCTGCTTTCCTTGTGAGCAGCAAAACAAATATTCAAATAAACACAGAATATCTCACATACTACACGACTTCTGTTCAGACCAACAAATGGAGCAGTATATAGCTAAGCTGTCAAATAAGGGCCTACTATCTCTCCCTCCCCATCAGAAGCACTATGCAACACAGCAAAATGAAAATGAAACAAGCAGTGAGGCAGAGCACAGGGGGAGGGAGATAATGCCAGCCTGGGAAGGAGTGAATAATAAATGAACATTTACATACTGCAGACTATTCAGAAGTGAAAGTAATTGAGGGGACTAATGCAGCAGCTACCTGCTGGGTCTGAAGGTGCTTATAGCAAGAGAGCACCAGCTCAGGGCTGGCTTTCACAGGAGCACTGAAATGATGGTCACGGGCTCCTCAGCAGACCACCAGCTGTCATGGAAACCCATCGGTACCCCACGATCATGTCACAGGTGCGCTAATGGGCACATATTATGTTGTGCCCTCCTACCAGGGCACATTACATGCGTTTTTGTTTCTTTTTCTTATAACAAACTGCATCCAGCACCAGTGTTTTCTAAATTGGGACACTTTAAGTATCTGTCACACAAAGTTTTTGGACAAACTTCACCTACTGTCATGGTGACATTGGGCTCTGTTTAGATTGTAGATTCTGACATCTCCCCCGAGGGTTTCCCTGGTGTCTGGGATCAACACAGGCAGACTTGGGTGTCGATGTGGCACCCTGTGCAGGTCACCACAGATCCCTTGGGACATGGAAGGATGGTACACAGTAAGCAGACCCCACTAACAAACAACACCTTTCACCCCAGACCTGTAGGGGGACCTCCACTGGTTGCCTTAAGCCAGTTCCCCCTATAAATATGGGTCCTGGAGGGAAAACACCAGAGTGTGCAGTCACTACAGAACTGTAAGCAGCTGAGTGAGCTGACCTGGTACTGGAGCCGTGCTAGGCCCATACCAGAGACACCTGAGCAAGTGGTAGACCCTTAGAATAGGGGTCACAGGAAAAAGGAGAGTAACGAGTACCAAGAAGGGGCAGAGGAGTCATACCGACTCACCCTAATGAGAGTTCCGGTCACTGGGCCCGAGCTACAAGGACACAGTATAGACCTTGCAGAGAAACCAGCACTACAAATAGGGGGTTTATCTCCCCGGACACCCGAAGCACCACCAAATGAGAGCCTGGAGTCTAAGGCCTGACCGGAATCCCACAGAGTGCCCTCAGTGCAGCAAATCCGGGTGTGAAGAGTCACACAGAAAGTGCAGTAGCGGTCTGGTTGGGTGTAATGCATGCCAGCCTCCAGCAGAGTACACACACAAGGAAGCCTACAACCCTGCTTGCTGTGGAAAGTCCTGAAGTGTTTACCTCATCTCCGGTCGAGTGTACCCGTCAACATCAGTAAAGGTACCAAAAGACTATATGTGTGCGTGTCCCTCCTTCCAGTCGCACTACACTGACCGCGCTACCCTATTCCCTTCTAATTCCAATAACTGCCCCGGGGAACCCCGCTCGTCCTGTAGGGAGCGGTTCCATCTAGCTGCCGCACATCACCCCGGAGGCCAAAGCAGCACTGGTGCCATCACCGGACCCCTACAGGTGGCATCACGACAGACATTGTTATTATCATCATCCCCTTTCCCTTTTTCATCTGCATTCCCCCGGGCCCACGGCCTCAGGCACCGCCACCCGTGACTACCTCCCTCAGAGACCTGCGCCTAAGTGACCGAGTACCCCACGGGCCTGGGCTGGACAGATTCTGGCGTCACGAACAGGATTACCGTGCCCAGTGTAACCGGGTACTGTGCGCCATTTATTGACTGTGATTTGTGAACTGTAAAATTTGAACCGCCATTGCTGCGCGGAGAGCGGGAAAAGAAGGGGCGTTACTGTGCAAGGGCGCGAAGATAGGCCCCGCTCTACGCTCTGACGAAATCCGCCAGACGCAGCAACAGGATCCGGAAACTCCCATGGTGCTCCATTCCCCGCCCGCTGAGGTGACTTCCGTTGATTTGAAAGAGACTGGCCGCGATTAACTAGGGGGGAGTGAGTAACCCGGACCCCAGCAACGCGGTAGCACCGCCGGTTGCCCCGCCAGGGGCCCAGAACGTACAGCCCCCAGTCGTTAATCCACCCGGCGGCACCATGCCGCCACTGCCGCCTGCATCGGTGGCCCCGATAATGCCGATATCTCTGCCGTACGTCCCGAATGCAGCCTGGTTACCCAAGTACAGCGGCAAGCCCAGCACCCTAGATGCGTTCCAGAGGAAGATATGCACCGTGCTGGATATGTACGCGATGACCGGTAAGCAAAGAGCGTCAGTAGTTACAATAGAAGGGCAATGGGAAGCCACAGTAAAGGTGGGGAGGGTACAGTTAAAGAACCAGGGCATCATAGTGGTTCAGGACAAACCACATGAACGGGATCCACATGTGATACTGGGTACCAATGTAATGGTTAAATGCCTAGATGAAATGTTGTTTTTGCTCCAACAGAGTGCAGATACCGCTAAGCCCAGCGAGAGAAGAGCTCTTCAGAGAGAGATCCGAGCTCTGGTGTATCAACAGCAGGCAACAATGTCAAATGGTGAAATTGGTAGCGTACGTTTGACAGATCCAATTCGTATTGTAATGCCACCAAGAAGCGAAATGATGATCTGGTGTCGGGCAGCAGTAGGCCTCAGAGGGCAGGACTACCAGGCAGTAGTGGAGCCCGTGATGTCTGACAGTAGTCCTACACTCCTGAGAGTCAGGGGGGGTGGTTGATGTAAGAAAAGGAAGAGTCCCTGTACGTGTACTAAATTATGGTGATGAGGAAGTAAAACTGCCAAGGTATTCCACTGTTGCAAAATTGTACCATGTAGATAACAATGCAATACACAAAGTCAAGTCATTCTCACAGACAGTGTCAGACAAACCACCTCACTCCAAAGATCAGCTTGAGAAATGGTGTCAGGAGCTCAGCATAGGAACTGACAACACATCTTATCACCAGAAAAATGGAGTCTACCGGGTAGTTCGAGAGTATGAACAGGTGTTTAGCAAACATCCACTTGATTTTGGGAGGATCAAAGGGGTACAACATCATATACCCACAGGTGACCATGCACCCATAAAAGAAAGATACAGGCCTATACCACCAGCACACTACCAGAAAGCAAAAGAGATGCTACAGGACATGAAGAAAGCAGGGGTCATCAGAGATAGTTGTAGTCCCTGGGCAGCACCACTGGTCCTGGTCAAAAAGAAAGATGGTAGCATGAGGATGTGCGTAGATTATAGGCAGATCAACAAAGTAACACACAAAGATGCATACTGTTGCCACGCATAGAAGAGTCACTAGCTGCACTAAAGTCTGCCAATTACTTCTCAACCTTGGATCTTACTAGTGGGTACTGGCAGGTCTCCATTGCAGAAGAAGATCGCGAGAAGACAGCCTTCACGACGCCAGTGGGGTTATGCGAGTTCAACAGTATGCCATTCGGGTTATGCAACGCACCAGGAACATTCCAGAGGCTGATGGAGTGTTGCCTAGGCCACAGAAACTTCGAGACCGTGCTGCTGTACCTGGACGATGTCATAGTGTACTCTCAGACCTATGAAGATCACCTGCAACATCTGAGTGAAGTGTTTGAGTCGTTGTCCAAGTATGGTATGAAGCTGAAACCATCAAAATGTCACTTGTTGAAACCCAAAGTCCAGTACCTGGGACATGTGGTCAGTGCAGAAGGCGTAGCACCCGACCCGGACAAGGTTACAGTCATCAAGAACTGGCCAGCACCAACCACCTTCAAAGAGGTACGTCAATTCTTGGGACTGGTCGGGTACTACAGAAGGTTTATTATTATTATTATTATTATTATTATTTATTTATATAGCGCCATTGGTTCCATGGCGCGTTACATAAGAAATCAAAGGCTATACAAAGATACCAGCGCCCATATAAGATCTCCTGGTAGGTCAATCCAAGAAAGGCAAGATCAGAGGTCCCCCGTTCCGGTGGGGATCAGAACAAGAACAGTCTTTCCAGAAGTTGAAAGATGCCTTAACGGGAACAGAGATCCTGACCTATCCTGATTATAATCTACCGCTCCTGTTATACACAGATGCAAGCAATGAAGGTTTAGGAGCAGTCTTGGCACAGAGACAGCAAGGCAAAGAGAAAGTGATAGCCTATGCCAGCAGAAAGCTCCGTCCAACAGAGAGGAACCCTGAAAATTATATCTCTTTCAAGTTGGAGTTCCTCTCCCTGGTCTGGGCAATCACAGAACGTTTCAAGCACTACCTGGCGTCCTTCCCGTTCACAGCTTTCACTGACAATAACCCTCTAACTCACTTAGAGACTGCAAAGCTGGGAGCCTTGGAGCAACGTTGGATGGCAAGATTGTCAAACTACGACTTCACTGTCAAGTACCAGGCAGGTCACAAGAATGGCAACGCTGATGCCCTATCAAGAATGCCTAACCTCCCAGAGGAAGGAGAAGACATAGATGAACTGGAAGAAATAGAATTGCCAGCTTTCCACTGTACAGGTACAGCCTCATGTCATCAGGCAAGTCAAAGACGTAAAGAGAGAACAGTGAACCCATTACCCCACCATGACTGGAAAGAAACTCAAGCCAATGACCCAGATGTTAGCTTGGTCAAAGAGCTGATAACCCAGGAACACTCCAGTCTGAGTTCAGATGCTTCACAAGATGCCAAACTGCTATGGAAAGAAAAGGAAAGTTATTCGTCTTCCAAGGAAAACTATGCAGATGTTACCTGAACCCCAGAACTCATGAACTTACAGTTTTGGCCAAAAGTATTTACACCCCTGCAATTCTGTCAGATAATACTCAGTTTCTTCCTGAAAATGATTGCAATCACAAATTCTTTGGTATTATTATATTCATTTAATTTGTCTTCAATGAAAAAACACAAAAGAGAATGAAGCAAAAAGCAAAACATTGATCATTTCACACAAAACTCCAAAAATGGGCTGGACAAAAGTATTGGCACCCTCAGCCTAATACTTGGTTGCACAACCTTTAGCCAAAATAACTGCGATCAACCGCTTCCGATAACCATCAATGAGTTTCTTACAATGCTCTGCTGGAATTTTAGACCATTCTTCTTTGGCAAACTGCTCCAGGTCCCTGATATTTGAAGGGTGCCTTCTCCAAACTGCCATTTTTAGATCTCTCCACAGGTGTTCAATGGGATTCAGGTCTGGACTCATTGCTGACCACCTTAGAAGTCTCCAGTGCTTTCTCTCAAACCATTTTCTAGTGCTTTTTGAAGTGTGTTTTGGGTCATTGTCCTGCTGGAAGACCCATGACCTCTGAGGGAGACCCAGCTTTCTCACACTGGGCCCTACATTATGCTGCAAAATTTGTTGGTAGTCTTCAGACTTCATAATGCCATGCACATGGTCAAGGAGTACAGTGCCAGAGGCAGCAAAGCAACCCAAAAAAATCAGGGAACCTCCGCCATGTTTGACTGTAGGGACCGTGTTCTTTTCTTTGAATGCCTCTTTTTTTCTCTCCTGTAAACTCTATGTTGATGCCTTTGCCCAAAAAGAGAGAACATTCTTCCAAAACGTTTTAGGCTTTCTCAGGTAAGTTTTGGCAAACTCCAGCCTGGCTTTTTTATGTCTCAGGGTAAGAAGTGGGGTCTTCCTGAGTCTTCTACCATACAGTCCCTTTTCATTCAGACACCGACGGATAGTACGGGTTGACACTGTTGTACCCTTGGACTGCAGGGCAGCTTGAACTTGTTTGGATGTTAGTCGAGGTTCTTTATCCACCATCCGCACAATCTTGCATTGAAATCTCTTGTCAATTTTTCTCTTCCGTCCACATCTAGGGAGGTTAGCCACAGTGCCATGGGATTTAAACTTCTTGATGACACTGCGCACGGTAGACACAGGAACATTCAGGTCTTTGGAGATGGACTTGTAGCCTTGAGATTGCTCGTGCTTCCTCACAATTTGGTTTCTCAAGTCCTCAGACAGTTCTTTGGTCTTCTTTCTTTTCTCCATGCTCAATGTGGTACACACAAGGACACAGGACAGAGGTTGAGTCAACTTTAATCCATGTTAATTGACTGCAAGTGTGATTTAGTTATTGCCAACACCTGTTAGGTGCCACAGGTAAGTTACAGATGCTGTTAATTACACAAATTAGAGAAGCATCACATGATTTTTCTAACAGTAGCAATACTTTTGTCCACCCCCTTTTTATGTTTGGTGTGGAATTATATCCAATTTGGCTGTAGGACAATTCTTTTTGTGTTTTTTTCATTGAAGACAAATTAAATGAAGATAATAATACCAAATAATTTGTGATTGCAATCATTTTCAGGAAGAAACTGAGTATTATCTGACAGAATTGCAGGGGTTTCACTACTTTTGGCCAACACTGTATCTGGCAGATAGTTGTCCCCATTTGGTTTCTGTTTTTGGCATGGATGGTAAGGTTTTTTGATGCTGCTTATTTTCTAGTAGATAGTTGTCCCCAAGAAACATGTCAAGATGATACTAGAAGCTTACCACGATAATGCAGAACACTTTGGTTGGAAGAAACTAGAGATACTGTGAAAGGACCGTTTTTACTGGGTCGGCATGAGAGGTTCCATTGAAAGATGGTGCAAGAACTGTGGACCGTGTCACTTTAGAAGAAAAGACCAGCAAAGTCAGAAGGCTCCGTTACAGCCAATCATTACCAAGAGACCTCTTGAAATAGTTGCTCTAGACCATGTGAAGTTAACACCAAGCAGAACAGGTTACACTTATGCACTCACAATGGTTGATCACTACTCAAGATTCCTTGTAGTAGTACCAGTCAAGGACTTAACTGCAGAAGTAGCAGCTAAAGCATTCCAGAGTTACTTTTGTCACCCGCATGGGTATCCAGATCAAGTGTTGACAGATCAAGGACCAGCATTTGAGTTAGAACTATTCCACGCGTTCTTAGGATTATATGGATGTAAGAAGATAAGGACCACACCGAATCATCCACAAACAAATGGTCTGTGTGAAAAGATGAACAACATCGTCATCGACATGCTGAAGACTTTACCGCTCGATGAGAGAAATCAATGGCCAGAAAAGCTACCTGACCTTGTTGATACCTACAATCATATCCCTGTTGGTTCTACCAGCTACGCACCAGCTTACTTAATGCGAGCAAGACCAGGAAAACGTCCAATTGCCTTAGAGATGGGAACAGTTGAACCAACCCAAGATTCTCCAGATGAAGACTGGAATTACAACCGTCAAGAGCAATACAGAAAAGTCCAAGAGAGTGTTGAAAAGAACTTAACCCAGAGCAGAAGCAAGCAAGAAGATGACTTTAACAAACACGCTTCAGCAGAACCCTTAACACCAGTTGAATTAGTCCTCAAAAGAAAAAGAAAGACAAACAAACTAGATGATCATTGGGAATCAGAACCATACACAGTAATGCAATCTAATTTTGACAATTCCAAAACTTGTGTAGTCAGCAAAGATCAAGGAAGAACAACCACAACTGTATCAAGAGACCATCTAAAGAGATGCCCATATCAATTGAAACCCCAACAAACAGTTTATCCCTCAGTAACAGTTGAATCCAAAGAAGACGTAGTCCACACTGAAATTGGAGATTTACCAGCAGACTGGCCCCAATGCAATGGAGCATTTCTCATGCCAGTTATATTGTTCTATCAGCCTGTAGAAAATCAAGTTCCAATTCAACCAGTTCAAGAAGAACCAGAACCAAGAAGACCAGAAGAACCCGTTCAACTGCAAGAATTGCAGCCTGTTATACTGGAACCTGAGATTCCTAACCAGCTAGTCTTACAGTAAGACCAAGAATTCGCAGACAGCTACCTCCATTACCACCTCAAAGAGAAGTCAGTACACATGCAACACCTAGTCTACGTAGGTCATGTCGCAGTACACAAGGACAGGCCCCATCTAGATATGGAGAGTGGGTTTAAAAAAAATTTGAAGTAACACAGTAGCTAGTAACTAAATAACTAAATATAAACAAGTGACCTTAGTCCGCAAGTGTAAATAGTAGTGTATAGAAGGGTGGAGGAACTGGGCACAGTCCCAAGTATATTAAGTTGGGAACAGAAAGTGCCTGGGGTAGAGAAAGAAGGTTAGACCTGGCCTCCTAAGCAGAGACACCCATAGGGAATTTGTGTAAAGTTTAAAGTGTGTACCCCTAAATGTGTTTAAGCCATCAGAGTCTTTACTGCTGGACTTTACCCTTTTCCCGTTTATTTGAACCCGGACTATGGTCACAGGACTAGTATGACAAAAACTACTTTTCCTTCCCTTTTCCCAGCCTGCGGCAGATGGACTAGTGCCGTAAGGACTGCTTTTCATATTTTTCCTATTTTTCTCTTTCTTTTTCAGTGCTTTTTGTATATTTTCAATTTGAGACTCTGTAAATACCCGTTATTAAATGTATATCTGTATATTATTTGCAAGAGTGCACTGGAGCTAGCAGTTAGCACTTGAGCTGCTGCAGTAGTCTAAAGGCAGTACCGCGTATTTAATCGCCTTATTGTTATTTAAATCAATTATTATCTATTTGTGAGACTATGCGCTAGCTCTTAAAATAATAAATAAATAAATTAAACTATTCCTTCCACTTTCATTACCCTTCCAGGGGATATTTATTAAAAATTATCTGTATAATTACAACTTATGTAATATAGATGCCTACTTATATTTTTATTATTCAATACTAATTATAGCAAAAAACTAAAATATCTATAAACAATCAAAGTAAAAAATGATATATCAATAATTAATCATTTAAGATTAAAACGTAAAAAAAATAAATATTTTGAACAACTTTGATTGTTTATAGATATTTTAGTTTTTTGCTATAATTAGTATTGAATAATAAAAATATAAGTAGGCATCTAAATTACATAAGTTGTAATTATACAGATAATTTTTAATAAATATCCCCTGGAAGGGTAAAGAAAGTGGAAGGAATAAATGTATATCTGTGTTTGAAGTTGTAAACCAAAACTTTTGCTCAGTCCGGGAGAACTGAGGTTAACTAGGGGGGAATGTGGCACCACAGATCCCTTGCTACATGGAAGGATGGTACACAGTAAGCAGACCCCCACTAACAAACACCTTTCACCCCAGACCTGTAGGGGGAGCTCCACTTGTTGCCTTAAGCCAGTTCCTCCTATAAATACGGGTCCTGGAGGGAAAACACCAGAGTGTGCAGTCACTACAGAACTGTAAGCAGCTGAGTGAGCTGACCTGGTACTGGAGCCATGCTAGGCCCATACCAGAGACACCTGATCAAGTGGTAGACCCTTAGAATAGGGGTCACAGGAAAAAGGAGAGTAACGAGTACCAAGAAGGGGCAGAGGAGTCATACCGACTCACCCTAACAGAGTTCCAGTCACTGGGCCCGAGCTACAAGGACACAGTATAGACCTTGCAGAGAAACCAGCACTACAAATAGGCGGTTTAGCTCCCCGGACACCCGAAGCACCACCAAATGAGAGCCCGGAGTCTAAGGCCTGACAGGAATCTCACAGAGTGCCCTCAGTGCAGCAAATCCGGGTGTGAAGAGTCACACAGAAAGTGCAGTAGCGGTCTGGTCGGGTTTCATGCCTGCCAGACTCCAGCAGAGTAGCAGACACAAAGAAGCCTACAACCCTGCTTGCTGTGGAAAGTCCTGAAGTGTTTACCTCATCTCCGGTCGAGTGTACCCGTCAACATCAGTAAAGGTACCAAAAGACTATATGGGTGCGTGTCCCTCTTTCCAGTCGCACTACACCGACCGTGCTACCCTATTCCCTTCTAATTCCAATAACTGCCCCGGGGAACCCCGCTCGTCCTGTAGGGAGCAGTTCCATCTAGCTGCCGCACATCACCCCGGAGGCCAAAGCAGCGTCGGTGCCATCACCGGACCCCTACAGGTGGCGTCACGACAAACATTGTTATTATCATCATCCCCTTTCCCTTTTTCATCTGCATTCCCCCGGGCCCACGGCCTCAGGCACCGCCACCCGTGACTACCTCCCTCAGAGACCTGCGCCTGAGTGACTGAGTACCCCACGGGCCTGGGCTGGACATCGACCTAGGCAAAATAGCAAGAGTTAATCTCTGCTGGTCTGCTTGCTCCTCTTGTCACATGTTGTGGAGTGGCCTATCACAGTGGCTTCCCTCCTATTTATGCTGGTAAAATCCTTCTACCCATGCCAGCTATAGCTTATCCTATATTGGTCTGTGAGGTGGAGTGTCCCAGAATTTGGTGAAAGTTGTTCTATTTGCTTGATGCGCTTGTTGAAGTTCTCCCCTATTGTTTTGTTGTTTCCTACCGGCTTTGGGTTTTCCTTCTGCTACTTTAATTGTCTTTACCTTTGTGTGTGTGTGTGCTTTGTGATTGAGTTTTGGTTTTCCCTTTTCTGTTTTTATCTGTGGGTTTCATTACTCTCATGTCTTAGTGGGAGGAGGAAACAGATCAAGTCTGGTCAGGAGCAGGGCCAAGCTGGAGACTCAGGCCTCCCCATCATTAGGGCACAGAATAGAGCTCTCTATCTTAAGAGACAGATCAGTCACCCCAGTTCCCCATGATCCCATAGTCATTGTGACAGTATCGTCCTCCTTATTGGACCCAAGAAAGGAGAAAATGTAAAAGATATTATAAAGGAGAAACTGATAATTACCATCTCTTTTGTATTCACTCCAGTGTTTTCTGCACCTGTATCTTTATCAATAGGGTTGTTTCCAGGGGCATAACTACACCAGGTACAGGAGTTGCAATCACACCAAGGCCCTGAAACCTATGTGGCCCCCAAAAGTCCCTTTGGCCTTTTGAAAAAGTTTAATGCTATTAAAGATTTCCAACAATTGGGGCCCCGTTGGAGTTTTTGCATTGGGACCCATGAGCGTCAAGTTACCCCACTGGTTGTTTCACTTGCAAAACCTGCAAAGTGTTACCAAAAGAATGAGCAAGGTAACGGACCCTATCGCCTGCGACCTTACCCGTAATTTGACCACATTTGGTCATGCCTCACTGTGAACATGGGAGACAGCAGTGTATGAGGTCTGCAGTTTACACTGAGTAATGAGGGAAGTTAGAAAATCTTAACATTTTGTGGACAATTTTGGCCAATTCTTGCAGTCTTGGCTGCACTGCTGTAGTCTCGATTATATAATAATACCATTGTGGCTTTTCTGTAATTTAGTGATAATAGCACGGTCATGTAGTATGAATTCCAGAGTTACCCAAACCCCGCAGGCAATGTGCCACAGCCTTACATTTTCCGAACACTTTCAAAATGGTAAAATGACTTTTACATGTTTCTTTTTTTTAATTTGCAATTAGAAAAATAATAATTTTTATTTCTACGGTATAGCGCCAACCAATTCCATAGCATTTTACAATTCAGAGGGGACTCATACAAAAAGTTAAGCATTGCAAAATAACATATAGTTTTGCACCTATCAAGAAGCCTGTACAGACAGTTTATAGGATTTAGAAGGTTACAAGGGCCCATACATCTGACCAACATGAAGGTGGGGGGTTGTAAGTTTAAATTTTGCACTGAGGCCCCCGGACTCTAGTTACACCACTACTACCAATCATTTGAATTTAATCTCTTCCATTCTTATATTTTTAAACCATCCATCTTTTTATGTAATATGAGTCAGTATGGAGGGAGCAGTATTAACCCTCTGTCTGCCCCATATGTGTCCATCTTATCAGATCCATATGTGTCCCCCTTAGTCAGCCCCTGTATTTGGTGTCTGGTTTGGCACTTGCCTGTAGGGGTGATGTTCTCGATCTCTGAATGATGTTGCGGGTATAGATAGGCGCGCTTTCCGCACATTGAGTGCACAGGAGCGCAATCACAATGGTGAACAGCAGTCTTAGCATTTTCAACATGGAGCAATTTTGCATGTTGTGTTATCCACAAAGAGTCTGTACAGACAAAGCCTATTCCTGTGTGGTCTCTCAATATAACCAAGAATTGGGTAACATCACAATGAGAACCTGAGTGACATCATCGGGAGCAGCCGGCAGCTACACAAGTGATGTCACAATCGGGCTCAGCCACTAAACTGTCCATCTCTATATAATTCCTAATATTACTAGTCTGGATCAGAATATCACATCAGGAATAAAACATTTATATTGGGACCTTTCTTCAGGCGATAGATACATGTATGTTATACATCAAGAATCTCAAGGTACTTCACAATGTATGTATCAAAAGATTCCCCTATATAATGTACATATCACCTCCTATATATTACCTTCACACTGATGATATCAAAATGTAGTTTTCTAACCAGAGAATATGGGTTAGTAATAAAGTGATTACCTGGATATTGTAACTCCATTGAGCTCAGAATTCTATAGTATTTCCAGTTATAGGATGGGGACATAACTCCATAATGGGGGTAAGTCATATGAGTTTATAGGATTTAGAAGGTTACAAGGGCCCATACATCTGACCAACATGAAGAGGAAGGGGGAGGGGAAGTTTAAATTTTGCACTGAGGCCCCCGGACTCTAGTTACACCACTACTACCAATCATTTGAATTTAATCTCTTCTATTCTTATATTTTTACACCACTCATCTTTTATGTAATGTGAGTCTGTATGGAGGGAGCAGTATTAACCCTCTGTCTGCCCCATATGTGTCCGTCCTATCAAATCAATGTGTGTCCCCCTAAGGGTATGTGCCCACAGGATGTTTTTTGATGAGTTTTTCCTGCAGCAGAAAACCATTGGTTTTATGGTAATTTATGCTAATTTGTTCCTGCAGTTTTGATTCCCAGCAAAACCAATGCATTTCACAGAAACGCTGTGCCCACACATTGGTTTTGCAAGTGTCAAGAACTGTCAAATATCTGCGTTTTTGGTGCGGATGGGAAAGAATTGACTTGTTAATTATTTTCCTGCGTTTTTGCTAAAGTCAATGGAAAAAACGCACACAAAACGCACAAAAAACGCAGACCAGATCATAGCTAATCTCCTGTCAAGGACTCTTGGATCCTCAGGTTTTGCTGCGTTCAGGACTGCTTTAAAAACGTCCTGTGGGCACATACCCTTAGTCAGCCCCTGTATTTGGTGTCCGGTTTGGCACTTGCCTGTAGAGGTGACGTTTTCAATCTCTGAATGATGTCTGTGGGTATAGATAGGCGCGCCTTCCGCACATTGAGCGCACCGGAGCGCAATCACAATGATGAACAGCAGTCTTAGCATTTTCAACATGGAGCAATTTTGCATGTTGTGTTAACCACAAAGAGTCTGTACAGACAAAGCCTATTCCTGTGTGGTCTCTCAATATAACCAAGAACTGGGTGACATCACAATGAGAACCTGAGTGACATCACCGGGAGCAGCCGGCAGCTACACGAGTGATGTCACAATCGGGGCTCAGCCACTAAACTGTCCATCTCTATATAATTCCTAATATTACTAGTCTGGATCAGAATAACACATCAGGAATAAAACATTTTTATTGGGACCTTTCTTCAGGCGATAGATACATGTATGTTATACATCAAGAATCTCAAGGTACTTCACAATGTATGTATCAAAAGATTCCCCTATATAATGTACATATCACCTCCTATATATTACCTTCACACTGATGATATCAAAATGTAGTTTTCTAACCAGAGAATATGGGTTAGTAATAAAGTGATTACCTGGATATTGTAACTCCATTGAGCTTAGAATTCTATAGTATTTCTAGTTATAGGATGGGGACATAACTCCATAATGGGGGTAAGTCATATGAGTTTATAGGATTTTAGAAGGTTACAAGGGCCCATACATCTGACCAACATGAAGGGGAAAACGGAGGATGGATAAGTTAAAATTTTGCACTGAGGACCCCGGACTCTAGTTACACCACTACTACCAAATTTTTGAATTTAATCTCTTCCATTCTTATATTTTTTAAACCATCCATCTTTTATATAATGTTAGTCAGTATGGAGGGAGCAGTATTAACCCTCTGTCTGCCTCATATGTGTCTGTCCCATCAGATTGATATGTGTCCCCCTTAGTCAGCCCCTCTATTTGGTGTCCGGTTTGGCACTTGCCTGTAGGGGTGATGTTCTCGATCCCTGAATGATGTCTGTGGGTATAGATAGGCGCGCCTTCCGCACATTGAGCGCACCGGAGCGCAATCACAATGATGAACAGCAGTCTTAGCATTTTCAACATGGAGCAATTATTCATGTTGTGTTATCCACAAAGAGTCTGTACAGACAAAGCCTATTCCTGTGTGGTCTCTCAATATAACCAAGAATTGGGTAACATCACAATGAGAACCTGAGTGACATCATCGGGAGCAGCCGGCAGCTACACAAGTGATGTCACAATCGGGCTCAGCCACTAAACTGTCCATCTCTATATAATTCCTAATATTACTAGTCTGGATCAGAATATCACATCAGGAATAAAACATTTATATTGGGACCTTTCTTCAGGCGATAGATACATGTATGTTATACATCAAGAATCTCAAGGTACTTCACAATGTATGTATCAAAAGATTCCCTATATAATGTACATATCACCTCCTATATATTACCTTCACACTGATGATATCAAAATGTAGTTTTCTAACCAGAGAATATGGGTTAGTAATAAAGTGATTACCTGGATATTGTAACTCCATTGAGCTCAGAATTCTATAGTATTTCCAGTTATAGGATGGGACATAACTCCATAATGGGGGTAAGTCATATGAGTTTATAGGATTTAGAAGGTTACAAGGGCCCATACATCTGACCAACATGAAGAGGAAGGGGGAGGGGAAGTTTAAATTTTGCACTGAGGCCCCCGGACTCTAGTTTACACCACTACTACCAATCATTTGAATTTAATCTCTTCTATTCTTATATTTTTACACCACTCATCTTTTATGTAATGTGAGTCTGTATGGAGGGAGCAGTATTAACCTCTGTCTGCCCCATATGTGTCCGTCCTATCAAATCAATGTGTGTCCCCTAAGGGTATGTGCCACAGGATGTTTTTTGATGAGTTTTTCCTGCAGCAGAAAACCATTGGTTTTATGGTAATTTATGCTAATTTGTTCCTGCAGTTTTGATTCCCAGCAAAACCAATGCATTTCACAGAAACGCTGTGCCCACACATTGGTTTTGCAAGTGTCAAGAACTGTCAAATATCTGCGTTTTTGGTGCGGATGGGAAAGAATTGACTTGTTAATTATTTTCCTGCGTTTTTGCTAAAGTCAATGGAAAAAAACGCACACAAAACGCACAAAAAACGCAGACCAGATCATAGCTAATCTCCTGTCAAGGACTCTTGGATCCTCAGGTTTTGCTGCGTTGAGGACTGCTTTAAAAACGTCCTGTGGGCACATACCCTTAGTCAGCCCCTGTATTTGGTGTCCGGTTTGGCACTTGCCTGTAGAGGTGACGTTTTCAATCTCTGAATGATGTCTGTGGGTATAGATAGGCGCGCCTTCCGCACATTGAGCGCACCGGAGCGCAATCACAATGATGAACAGCAGTCTTAGCATTTTCAACATGGAGCAATTTTGCATGTTGTGTTAACCACAAAGAGTCTGTACAGACAAAGCCTATTCCTGTGTGGTCTCTCAATATAACCAAGAACTGGGTGACATCACAATGAGAACCTGAGTGACATCACCGGGAGCAGCCGGCAGCTACACGAGTGATGTCACAATCGGGGCTCAGCCACTAAACTGTCCATCTCTATATAATTCCTAATATTACTAGTCTGGATCAGAATAACACATCAGGAATAAAACATTTTTATTGGGACCTTTCTTCAGGCGATAGATACATGTATGTTATACATCAAGAATCTCAAGGTACTTCACAATGTATGTATCAAAAGATTCCCCTATATAATGTACATATCACCTCCTATATATTACCTTCACACTGATGATATCAAAATGTAGTTTTCTAACCAGAGAATATGGGTTAGTAATAAAGTGATTACCTGGATATTGTAACTCCATTGAGCTTAGAATTCTATAGTATTTCTAGTTATAGGATGGGGACATAACTCCATAATGGGGGTAAGTCATATGAGTTTATAGGATTTAGAAGGTTACAAGGGCCCATACATCTGACCAACATGAAGGGGAAAACGGAGGATGGATAAGTTAAAATTTTGCACTGAGGACCCCGGACTCTAGTTACACCACTACTACCAATTATTTGAATTTAATCTCTTCCATTCTTATATTTTTAAACCATCCATCTTTTATATAATGTTAGTCAGTATGGAGGGAGCAGTATTAACCCTCTGTCTGCCTCATATGTGTCTGTCCCATCAGATTGATATGTGTCCCCTTAGTCAGCCCCTCTATTTGGTGTCCGGTTTGGCACTTGCCTGTAGGGGTGATGTTCTCGATCCCTGAATGATGTCTGTGGGTATAGATAGGCGCGCCTTCCGCACATTGAGCGCACCGGAGCGCAATCACAATGATGAACAGCAGTCTTAGCATTTTCAACATGGAGCAATTATTCATGTTGTGTTATCCACAAAGAGTCTGTACAGACAAAGCCTATTCCTGTGTGGTCTCTCAATATAACCAAGAATTGGGTGACATCACAATGAGAACCTGAGTGACATCACCGGGAGCAGCCGGCAGCTACACGAGTGATGTCACAATCGGGATCAGCCACTAAACTGTCCATCTCTATATAATTCCTAATATTACTAGTCTGGATCAGAATAACACATCAGGAATAAAACATTTATATTGGGACCTTTCTTCTGGCGATAGATACATGTATGTTATACATCAAGAATCTCAAGGTACTTCACAATGTATGTATCAAAAGATTCTCCTATATAATGTGCATATCACCTCCTATATATTACCTTCACACTGATGGTATCAAAATGTAGTTTTCTAACCAGAGAATATGGGTTAGTAATAAAGTGATTACCTGGATATTGTAACTCCATTGAGCTCAGAATTCTATAGTATTTCTAGTTATAGGATGGGGACATAACTCCATAATGGGGGTAAGTCATATGAGTTTATATTATTTAGGAGGTTACAAGGGCCCATACATCTGACCAACATGAAGGGGGAGGGAGGCGGGGGGTAAGTTTAAATTTTGCACTGAGGACCCCCGGACTCTAGTTACACCACTACTACCAATCATTTGATCTCTTCCATTCTTATATTTTTACACCATCCATCTTTTATATAATGATAGTCAGTATGGAGGGAGCAGTATTAACCCTCTGTCTGCCCCATATATGTCCGTCCTATCAGACCGATATGTGTCCCACTTAGTCAGCCCCTGTATTTGGTGTCCGGTTTGGCACTTACCTGTAGGGGTGGTGTTCTCGATCTCTGAATGATGTCTGCGGGTGTACATAGGCGCGCCTTCTGCACATTGAGTGCAACGGAGCGCAATCACTGAGGTTCCCGCTCGCATGCTTCAATCTATGAGTAAACAGAGGAATAAAAGGTAAAAAATATAGTACTTGTAATGTTTGGTCCAGCCATCAGTAATACAGTGGGTACGGAAAGTATTCAGACCTCTTTACATTTTTCACTCTTTGTTTCATTGCAGCAATTTGGTAAATTAAAAAAAAAAATTCTCATTAATGAACACTCTGCCCCCCATCCTGACTGAAAAAACAGAAATGTAGATCATTGTGCAAATTTATTTTTAAAGAAAAATTGAAATATCACATGGTCATAAGTATTCAGACCTTTTGCTCAGTATTGAGAAGAAGCACGTTTTGAGCTAGTACAGCCATGAGTCTTCTTGGGAATGATGCAACAAGCTTTTCACCCCTGTTCTGTCAGGTTGGATGGTGAACTTTGGTGGAGCCATTTTCAGGTCTCTCCAGAGATGCTCAGTTGGGTTTAGGTCAGGGCTCTGGCTGGGCCGGTCAGGAATGGTCACAGAGTTGTTCTGAAGTCTGAGGTCCAGAGCACTCTGGAAGAGGTTTTCATCCAGGATATCTCTGTACTTGGCCGCATTCATGTTTCCTTCAATTACAACCAGTCTTCCTGTCCCTGCAGCTGAAAAACACCCCCATAGCATGATGCGGCCACCACCATGCTTCACTGTTGGGATTGTATTGGGCAGGTCATGAGCAGCGCCTGGTTTTCTCCACACATATCACCAAGAATTATCACCAAAAAGCTTTTTCTTCGGCGGACGGAGATTTATCTTCCAACAAGACAATGATCCCAAACATAAAGCAAAATCTACAATGGAATGGATCAAAAATAAACATATCCAGGTGTTAGAATGGCCAAGTCACAGTCCAGACCTGAATCCAATGGAGAATCTGTGGAAAGAGCTGAAAACTGCAGATCACAAACGCCTCAATCCAACCTCACTGAGCTCCAGCTGTTCTGCAAGGAAGAATGGGCAAGAATTTCAGTCTCTCATGTGCAAACTGATAGAGACAAACCCCAAGAGACTGCAGCTGTAATCGCAGCAAGAGGGGGCGCTACAGAGTATTAACTCAAGGGGCTAAATAATATTGCACGCCCCACTTTACAGTTTTTTATTTGTTAAAAAAGTTTAAAATATCCAATAAATTTGGTTCCACTTCACGATTGTGTCCCACTTGTTGTTTCTTCACAAAAAATATTAGAATTTCTATCTTTATGTTTGAAGCCTGAAATGTGGCAAAAGGTTGAAAAGTTCAAGGGGCCAAATACTTTCAGAAAGCACTGTAAGGCTAGGGTCTCACTTGCGTTGTGGATGCGTTTCTCCATGCGTTTTTCACACTTGTATTTTGTGAAAAATGCATGCAAAAACGTATCCATAGGCCCCAATACAAAAAATGCATGCCCCAATGGCAAAAACGCATAATTAAAGTGCCATGCTTTTTTGGAAGCGTTTTTGGCTCAGCACCAAAAAACGCATCATGAGACCTTTTTTGGTGCTTTTTCAAAAACGCATGTGTTTTTTTAACATGGGGCCTTATGGGTCACGCATGTGAAAACGCATGCCACTAAACGGTACCATGCGTTTTCGCATGCGTTTTTTAAGGCTGCTCCTGACCTAAAAGCAAAATCGCAGCCAAAATCGCAGGCTGTCAGGAACAACCTTAAAAAACGCATGCAAGTGTGACCCTAGCCTTATTTTGCATAAATGATTCTGCAGCAGTATTAATATAGGACAATTGGAAAAAATACTATGGCTAGGGTCACATTTGGAATGCAAAATGCGGTTACCACATCCAGTTCCGGATGCGGTAATCTCATGTGCATTCAGACACATTTTGCATTCTAAATGTGTCCCTAAACCTGCATCCGATAACCGGTTTGCTCCTTAATGTGCAATCCAGTTGCCAGATGCTTTGTTCATCCCTGCTGTTGCGGGGATGAACAAAGGGTTAATGTGTTAAATATATGTGGGCAACATGTCCCCAGGGAGTGTCCACCCTCCCTAGAGACATGTTGTCCAAATACACTGGCACGTTAATGGTTAATAGGTTTATTACTATATCGCCGCTATTTGTCGAAAAGCTTATGAATGAAAGCTCCCCTGTGTAGTATCCGTACGTAATGTGCGTAAGCACCAGGGATGGCTCCTTATTGAGGATGCTGTCCTGCAATGTGCTTACGCACATTACGTACTGATACTACACAGGAGCCGCCAGTTTTTATTCATAAGTTTTAAAAGCTGACAAATAGCAGCGATATAGTAATAAACCTATTAACCATTAGCATGCCAATGTATTTGGACAACATGTCTCTAGGGAGGGTGGACCCTCCCTGGGTATATGTTGCTCACATATATTCAACACATTAACCCTTTGTTCATCCCCGCAGTAGCAGGGATGAACAAAGCATCCGGCAACCACAGGCATTCACATGTGCCTTGCGGTAGCCGGAATGGGCTCCCATAGGCGCCCATTATAGCAGCCCTGCTGCGGTTTTCAAACCGCTCCGAAAAACGTTGCCTGCATGATGTTTCACGCAGGCAGCAAAACTGGAATGTGGTAACCGGATTGCATTAAGTGCAATCCGGTTTTATAATGCGCGCCTATGGGCTGCGGATCCTGATCCAGTTTTGAGCATTTTTACAGCTCAAAACCAGATCAGAATCTACAATCACAACCGCAAATGTGACCCTAGCCTATTTAGAAAGAATCTTACTTTTGCATTACTGGAGCAAAAAATCAAATAAGAAAAGTACGGTATGTGCAAAGTTTACATCTGATAAAAAAAGAAAAGTGACGTAATAAAATCTGCAAATCATGAAACAGGTTTTAAGTGTACAGTTTTTAAGGATGTGCTATAAAATCTCCCAGATATCCCTACCCTTACTGACTCGCCCTCAGGGCCGCGGAGTATTCAGAACCGGACTGGTTCGGTCTCTTGTTGGACGCACGGGGGCTGAGACCCGACTCTGTGGCCCTGCGGAGTCACTAAAAATGCAGGGGAAATCATTTGGGGATAAAGGATTGTGACGACACCCGTGGTGTTCGGCTATTTGGGCTGATGCCACATGGTACCACTGGAGATGATGGATGGGCAGCTATGGTGGTATCACTTCCCACGAATGGAGCGTGTCCCCAAGGCAACCGGGAATGTCTATGGCATTGGAAGGCCAGTGATAAGCAGGACGGGGGGTGCAAAGTAACAGACAGATTCACTGTTGTTGTTTCCTCAGGTCCTTTACTAATGGGGCAGGTACAAGCTGGGACACTGTCAGGTGATGGTACTGGAGTCTGTGCAACCTGGAAGCAATCAAAACAAGTATAAAAGTACCGTCACACACGGCAATATTGCTTACAATTTCACTGGCAATTGGCATTGTTACATTTGTCACACGGCAACAAAATAGAACAATGTGTCCATGATTTCACTGCAACCAGCAAATTGCCAGTGAAATTGCAAGCTATATTGCCGCGTGTGACGGTACCTTTACAATTGCACACTCTTGGTTTTTCAATGCAAAAATGTGAGTTTTATTTAGGTGCAACACAGGTGTCAACGCGTTTCAGTCCACTTAGAACCTTGGTCACGACAGTTACCTCTGTTATATTGTCTCCTTAGAGAATCAGGTGACTCACCGTAGCCGGGGTGTGCACGTCTCGGGCTGTCGCTGCTCCCTGTCACGGTTCCGCTCCCGAGGCTGTGTAGGCCCGGTGGTCCAGATCAATAGAGTTGGCTGAGCAGATAAGGGGTTAATTCTTGTCGTGACGCCACCTGCAGGATTTCCGGTGAATTCACCGGCGCTGCTTGGGCCTCCGGGGGATGTAATGCAGCAAGATGGGATGCTCCCCACAGGACGAGCGGGAGTCCCCGGAGGCAGAAGCTGCACTTGATGTTGTGAGGCAGCTTAGTTACTCTTAGTATGCGGAGTTAAACAGTTCTGAAAAAGCACGGACACCAATAGTCTCTGTAACGGGTCTTTTACTGCAAACAGTTGACGATACATGGTATGCAGGTAACGGGTAACGGATTGGGTGGACTCAGCAATCATCGGTATTGTTTCAGAGCTCCGCGGTGTTCCTCCGTTCTAAACTTGTTCTAGATGGTTTGCCGATGTCGCCTTAGTGTGCCAAGTTCGGGTACAAGGGCTACTTAAATTCCCCTGCCGGTGTGTACGTTCCGGTGTGAGGGGAGCCTGGGTCCTTTTGGTGGGTACTCCGCTGGCAAGACGGCTCTGTTTGCGGCGGCAGTGGGGTACTCCTGTAGAGCGGTCCCTCCTCTCCTGGTTTGCTTAGCAATGGTGAACAACTTGCTAGCTTCGGAACCAGTGATCCGGTTGTAGATGGGCGCGGGTGTATTTTGACCCGTCAGATGTTCGCCCAGGGTCCGGTTGTTAGGCATCGGTTAATGGCGCCAACCGGTAGGTGGTCACCGGGGCTGCACGGGACTGTGCAGAGCCCCCTCTCCTATGTTCCTCCTGACCACTTCTCTCTCCTTCCTCCTTCTTCTACATTCTCCTTCAACACACTACTCCTACATTCCGCCCACCAGGACCTTATTGGCCCTCTATGCTAGTGATGCATGTAGGGTATGAAGCTCTGATGTTATTCATGTCATTGCTTAGTCAGAGAATATTGCATCTGCAGTCTGGGATGCAACACTCTCCTGTGACGCATTCGTTGCGGGGCCCACACAGGCGTGCTTCACCCTGTTTGTTTCTTTTGAATCTGTGTGTAGGAATATACAGGGGATCCTTGGATCAATAGGTGTGATGCCTTATTTTGTTTTTGTCCCGGGTCCAGGTGTGTTCAGTTCACAACTGATAAAGCATGCCCGCTTCTCTAAGGAGACAATATAACAGAGGCAACTGTCGTGACCAAGGTCCTAAGTGGACCGAAACGCGTTGACACCTGTGTTGCTCCTAAATAAGACTCACTTTTTTGCATAAAAAAACCAAGAGTGTGCAATTGTAATACTTCTTTTGATGTCTACCGTGGGTTCTCCCAGACCCTCAATTAGCACCTCTGCCTACGAAATAAGCCTCAGTGTGCATGCCATCTTCGTATCTACTAGACAACCTGGAAGCAAGTCGAGGTTCTCCTCACCCTGCAAGTTCTGAGGCCTTACTGCTGCACTTCTTCAGCGGGTCCCTGCTGCTGCCTAATGCTGAGCTGCAGCCACTCTCTCTCTTCCTGCGTTGTGCCGATATGGCAGCAGCTTGAGCCTTTCTCCAGCCCCACTTCTCTGGCGGCTGCTCCTGGGCTCTTCATGCTGCTTTGCTTGCAGATACGGTGGTGTGACTGAGAGACCTGGAGTCTCCTGTCCTTCGGTATTGGCTGCTGGGTCGTTAGGCCCTCCACAGCCTCAGACTCTGGTGTCTGGTTCTGGCGCTCTGAGCTTGGTGAACTAGACACTGCTCCACTCCCCAGGCTCTCCTTGACTTCCTCAGAACCTCGCTTACGGGTCCCTCAAGCTAGGTTTCTGCTACCCTGAGACGAGCTTAGCACTGCTCAATTCCACAGGATGTCTTCCTCAGTACTGCTCCGTACTGAACTGACTAACTCCACCCCAGACCAGAATTTATAGGGGAGCTGCAATGAACCCAGGTTTAGAGCTCCCCCTTCAGGCCTGGAGGCAGAAAAGGTGTTGTGTGCTTTGGCTTACCTGGTGTGGATACCCTTCTTTACTTCCAGGTATGACACTACCCCCCAAGGGAGGCAATGTCATTGTGGCATCTGGACTCTGGGGTGCCACTTTACAACCTGAATTATCAGGGCGGGAAGACATTTATACTGTAGGGCTTAGAGAAGATTTTTTTTAGACAGGATACTATTGTAACAAACCCTCAACTATTAGAATTATCAGGTAGGTGTTGTTATTGGTATTATTTATTTATTTATAGAGCACCATTAATTCCTTGGTGAAGTACATACAAAATACAGATATAGGTTACAGTAAACAAATTACCAATGACTGGTGGTACTAAGGCGACAGCTCCGGTGGTGGTGAGGTGGCAGTGTAGCTCCCCGCTGGTCAGCGCGCTACAAAAGGGTACGGCATCCCGAATAGAAGGTGCAGTATTCTTGTCCTGGTAAGGGGTAATGGAAGTCTGAAGCTCCCCATCACACACATTCCTAGACACAGGGGGCCAATTGGACAGCCAGTTATCAGAGTAACCGGTCCCGGTGGGAGGAGAGCTAGAGTATATAGTGAGTGGGAAAAGAGCAGGAAGTCAGAACCTGGGAGAACTCTGGAGAGTGAGAGAGGAGAAGAAGAAGTAATGGGGAGGGCACCTCAACCTGGTGGCCCAGATAGAGAGGGGCAGACAGAGGGTGACTGAACAACCCTGGCCCAGTCCAAAGCGGGGTTTCGGCTCCGAAGCGGTGCAGAGGTCCATCTCTGAGCCGCAAACACCAGTATGATCGACAGCTTCTTAGGAGCACGATCTGCCCGACATACGCATGGTCCCCATCAGAAACACCAAACCGGGTTGAGCCCCTTAGAGAGAAGAAGGGTCCCTCATATCCTGACTCGGACCCGTAGAAGCGACACGTGTCGCGAAACGGCGTCGTAGTCCGTTGGCCCTTCGTGCCCCCTCCCTGCACCCTGTTTTTCCACGAGTTCTTGGAATAAAGGACTATCCTGTGTATTCCGGTGAGTGCCGCCTTCTATTTTTTGCTTTTCAAATGCTGGTGCTTTGGCAGTGCACCGCCGGTTGGGAACATGCCATAACTGGAGGATTATCCGGACCTGACAGAGGTAACGCTTAGTGCCACGTTCATCTCACTTTTCATGGTCCCTCATATTACCCAACGGCCTGGTAGTCAAGTGGGATTCGTGCAGGGCAGCGCGGTGGAAGAAGGAGCTAGAGCTTCGGACAGACATTGCCTTCTGCCAGGACCACCTGGTCTACTACCATGGCTGTAACAACCGCATACCCTGTAAACTGCAGATTACCGGAGTAAAGACCGTGCAGAGCAAGCAAGTGTCCTGTGTTTCTTCCTGGTGAACAGTGACATTCCAGCAGAGACTGTGCTGCCCTATTCCTATCATCACAGTACACTGCCCCGGGGGACCCTGCTCTACCTGTAGGGAGCTACAACACCTTGCTGCCATCCATACTACCCTGGTGTCACCACAAAATTCATTTATAAACTTTTATCCTGTAAATACCCCTTTTTATTGTCACCCCAAGGGCACAGGCTCGGGCACCGACCACCCGTGACAGCACCCTACTCAAGTGCCCGAGATCTCAGTACCCCAGACCCTTTTGGGCCCGACAGCAGCTCCAGTAGTGGTGAGGCGGCAGCTCTGGTGTTGTTGCTGAGGCTGCAGCTCCGTTAATGGAGAGATGGTAGCTCCTTTGTGATGGCAGCTCCGGTAGTGGTGAAGCGGCAGCTCTGGTGATGGTGGTGAGACGGCAGCTCTTGATTGTGGCAGCTCTGGTGGTGGTGAGGCGGCAGCTCCTGGTGGTGGCAGCTCCGGTGGTAGTGAGGCAGCAACGTTGTCATTGCAGGCTTTAGTTTTCCTGAAGAGATGGGTTTTCAATTTCCGTCTGAAGGATCCGAGTGTGGTGGATAATTGGACATGTTTGGGCACAGCAATCAGAGGCTGGGGTATAATTAGGAGAAATCTTGGAGGTGATTGGGTGAGGAACGAATAAGTGTGGAGTTAGAAGGAGATCTTGGGAGGACTGGATATTAAGTGAGGGAAGATATTGGTAGATTAGTTTGGAGATATAGGGAGAGGGACAGGTTATAGATGGCATTGTAGGTCAGTGTTAGTAGTTTAAACTGGATTTATTGGGGAATTGGGAGTCATTGGGGGCTTTGCAGAGGTGAGAAGCAGGGGAGTAGCGAGGAGAGAGGTAGATTAGTCAGGCAGCAGAGTTCAGGACACACTGGAGTGTGTTAGCAGGGAGGCCACAGAAGAGGATGTTGCAGTAGTCGAGGCGAGTGATGATGAGGGTGTCGATGGTATAACATATAGGGAATCCGGAGGCAAGATGGTAGGTTGGGTGAGGGCATTCAGGGGAGGTAGTCTGGCCCTGGACTTGGGGTCCCTGACTAGCTCTGTTCCAGAAGGTACGTCTAAAGGTGAGGAGGGTTGGATCACAACCCTAGACCTTTGCTCCTGATTAGCCCTAAGCTAAGAGCCCTACCTCCACCCATGGATGGGGAAAACCCCGCAGCTTCAATGGAAGTCAATGGCAGTAAAAACACAGCTCAGCACAGCACAGGGTCCAAGTAGAAATGTGCTCATTCTGAGACACCTAGTGGAGGGAAGCAGAGCTATTTCAAGGCTGGGGAGTGGAAATCTCTCCACCTGCAGAGCTATACACAGCAGACTAAGGAAAAAAACTCAGATTTTGTCACCACAGCAGCACTCCTGGACTGCAAAGCAAGTCAACACATGACAGGGGGTATGTGCAAGCATTTTAGTAGATTGAGGATTGAGGAATGGATGGATTCTGGAAATATTTTTGACTGGAGGCAACAGGAAAAGTGTGGATGTTTTGTTGTAAACCTGAATATTTCCATTCATCTACAGTAAGTAGAGATCTTGTGAATGGTGAGAAACAGTTGTATCATTATGTAATTTATATTAGTGTTAGCAATCACTTAATGGATTATTGCATATTGTATTGTAGAGGAGAAATTGTGGGAAGTATTTGTGTCGGCTGAAGCCCTTATGGTCCCGTCACACGGCACGACCTGGCCAGCGATGTCGGAAGCGATGCGCGGGTGCCCGCTCGGTTCCGACATCGCTGGCCAGCTGTCACACAGCATCGCTGCGGCTGGCAACACCGCAGCGATGCGGGCGGTGACATCGCTCGCTGGGCTGGGCTTAGCCCAGCGAGCGATCCGCAGCAACGCTGCGGTATAGGCTGGATCGCCGACGACATCGCTCTGGCGATGTCACACGGCGCGATCCAGCCTTATCGCAGGTTGACAGGTTTACTGTTCTTCCCGTAAACCTGTCAACCTGCGACCGGCGATAAAACGCGGTCGCGCCGCGCGTTTACACAGCGCGACTCGCTAGCGACATCGCTGATACATCACTTTTTCGGCGATGTCGCTAGTGACGTCGCCAGGTGTGAAGCCACCATTAGGATCTGACACAATCATTTAGTGTAATACTTGTCCCTGTGTAATTACACCCTCATGGCAGTATTAGGAAACGTTACCCTCTGACTTCCAGACCTTGGTAAAATGCAGTAAAACTGGTCTGACTTGTGTCACTGTCCTTCATGCAGTGCTGTCATTTCCATGCCAACTCCCAAGGTGTCACTTTACTACCTACCGCCAAGAGAGGTTGTGAAACACTATAGCAACTAGTCTAGATGTCACCGTCTGACCTATACACAGCTTACTTCATGATTATATATAACTTGTAAACGTGAGTCCATCCAGAACTGCAGAGTGAGAATTATACGTTTCCTAAATGGAGACTCTGTGCATATTAGAAAATGACCTTACAGGATAATGGGCCCCGCATAGCTCTCCAAACAGGATAATGGGCCCCGCATAGCTCTCCAAACAGGATAATGGGCCCCCGCATAGCTCTCCAAACAGGATAATGGGCCCCCGCATAGCTCTCCAAACAGGATAATAGACCCCACATTGTCCTCCATACAGAATAATGTGCCCCACATAGTCATAGATATAATATTGTATATAAGGTCTTATTTAGTTCTCCATATAATATTATGGGCCCCATATAGTATTTGTTAGGGTGCGTGCACACGATCAGTGTACGCAGCGTTTTGAACTAGGGATGAGCGAATCTACTCGCTACTATTTGGCTACTCGCCGAATAGTAGCGGTATTCGAGTACTCGCTGAGTAAATTAGGATTACTTGGGAGTAGCAAGTACCGAGTACTTTTGCAGTGTATCAATAGGTACACTGCAAAAGTCCTGTAAAAGAGAGGAAGAGTGGTTAAAAAATAAAAAAATCCGACACTCACCTTAACCGACGGCTGCACTGGGACCGGCCGATGGAAATCTATGCATCTTAAAGGACCTTACACTCTCCCAGCCAATCAGATGCCGCCACGTCACAATGACGTGATCGCTAGCGGCCACCTAATTGGCTAGATGGAAAGGTCCTCTAGACCGCCATAGACCTAATGTTAATGCTTATAGGACCCTGGACAGCGGCTGATACTATACGTACATTACGCACAGTGTCTCCTCTACTGTCAGGAGCCGCGACTTCATTCAGAAACTTGTACAAAGCTGACAATACTGTAAATATCTCATTAACCCCTCACATGCTCACAGTAGTGGACAGCATGTCTCTAGGGAGGGTGGGCACCCCCTAGAGACATGTTGCCCACATCTACTGTTAATATTTAGTGTTTTAATAACATTTAACACTTTATTCATCCCTGCGCATACGGTAACCGGATTGCTCCGGATCACACATCATGAGGAATCCGGTTACCGCATTGCAGTTTCCAGAACACATTTTAGCAAAAAAATGTGGAGGCAATTGCAGTTACCGGTCAACGCAATTGCACTTCCAAGTGTGACCCCAGCCTAACTACCTTGTGCCTTGTTACTGTGCCACGGTGTATGATTTGTGACATTAAACTGTCTTCCACAACCTCCTTTGTATAACAGGGTTTGTCAGTTCCTCACACAGTTTTAAACCTCCTTTCACATTAGCGTATTTCGCTGATGTGCGGCAGATCCGGCAGAATTACCGCATCTACCACCTAACGGTCGCACTTGCGGCACTGTTGCAGCAAGCCCCATGCATTGTCTATTAGGCTTGCGTCAGGTGCGGCAAGTGCAGTATTGCCGCGATCCGGCACTTGCGGCCGCGTAAAAAACTGCGGGCAGCAGCGTTTTTTTTTGCGGCTGCAAATGCCTTTTCTGCCGCATCTGGCAGAACCATACTTGCCGCACCTGCTGCAAGCCCTATAAACAATGCATGGGGCTTGCCGCAAGTGCGACCATTAGGCGGCAGAAGCGGTAGATGCAGTAAATCTGCCGGATCTGCCGCACATCAGCGAAATACGCTAATGTGAAAGGGTCCTTACACTGCTGTTTCTTTTTCACTTAAAGGGAACCTGTCATCTATAACAAAAATTATGGGTTGAGGTAAGGAAGCTGAGGATGTTAAGTAGAAAAGTAGAACATATTTTGACATTCCATGTCCCAAAACAGTTAAATTTGTGTCTAATTCTTTGGGGCACGGTTTGGCGACAGATCAACACAAATCATATTCATTAATTCCATTTAATATCATAGACAATAAGAACGCTGCTTGTAGCGGAGAGAAACATGTAAATTTCATGTTCTGGCAAGTTATAAGTAGAGCAGGTAAACCTTTCCGCATTGAGCTCTTTATGATTTGAAAAAAAAATAAGAAAAATTCCCAAAACTGAGATTTACAGGTAGGGATTATGGTGTTAAAGGGCTGACATTCCTCTTTTCACTCTACCATGCCTTTTTGTAGAATTGTTTGCTAATATTGTTATTATAATTAATGGCTTTCAGCTTGGTCTCGAGCCATGATGACTTGATGGATGAACGCTCTGTAGGAGGATTGATCTTAAGAAGCCTAGATAGGTCCATCAGAGCCTTCTCCAAACCCAGATAGGTCCACCAGATTCTTCTCTAAGCCTAGATAGGGAACACCCTGATGGACCTATTTAGGCTTGGAAAGATGCTCGTGGACCTAAGTCTAGATAGGTTCACTAGGGTCGCCTCCAATCCTAGATAGGTCTACCAGGGTCTTCTCCAAGCCCATATAGGTCCACCGGGGTCTTCTCCAAGCCCATATAGGTCCATCGGGGTCTTCTCCAAGCCTAGATAGGTCCACCACGGTCTTCTCCAAGCCTAGATAGGGCCACCAGTGTCTTCTCTGCCGTTATTTTGATAGTGTGAAAAGAAAAATAGGGAGGGGGACAAGAGGCGCAATAGTGCCCTATCACTGGTGACACTTATGTAAGGAGGTGGTGCTATGAAGCTGCTCACCTGGTCCAGTTGTGATCCCCACAACTGGTTTGAAGGCGTTTTGGAATCAGTGTTCCAGCTGCTGCAGGACCTCCACCGACCACTGGATAGTGGTTTGAATCCAAGATAATGATGGGAGTGCTGGTGTGTCACGGTCCGCGCTGCTGTGGTATGAATAAACTCACCAAAGAGACAGCAGTTATTCCATCCTTTATTTCCTCCTCTCTCCTACGCGTTTCAGCGCCACACCCGGCGCCTTCCTCAGGGTGACCCTGAGGAAGGCGCCGGGTGTGGCGCTGAAACGCGTAGGAAAGAGGAGGAAATAAAAGGATGGAATAACTGCTGTCTCTTTGGTGAGTTTATTCATACCACAGCAGCGCGGACCGTGACACACCAGCACTCCCATCATTATCTTGTTATTTTGATAGTATCAAGCTATCAGGTTGCTTGTCATTGATTCGCCCAGGGGTCTATAGGAATTCGGTACCCGGGCGTGGAGTTGGGGGGATGTCACTGGTGGCCTGCCCGGACCCGTAGCACTGGTAATCAATTGTAAAATTAGAAAGAAAAGGGAATAAATGTCTTGTGACGTCACCTGCAGTTCTGGTGATGCTCACCAGCACCGCTGTCAGACCACTGTGGATGATGGTAATGCAGCTAGATGGTTCAGCTCCCTGCAGGCAGAGCGGGATCCCCGGGGCAGTATAGCTGCTGTGCTGGTTGTCATGGTAGCAGCTCTGTGAGTTAGCTTGCTGCAATAAGACACTGGAGGCTTATGGACTCTGTACGGGTGTTTACTTGTAAAAGTGCACGGATCGGGTTCACAGTTGCACAGTTCTTTAGTGGGTAGCTGGCTGGATAGTCACTGAGGAGAATAATGTCTCTTTGAGGCTCTCAGAGAGTACCTGCTTCTTGCTTCACTGTCCCGTTACTTTCCTTGCGCCTCCTTACTTCCTTGCGCTGCCTTGCACAGCCCACTTGTCTACCAGGCCCATCGGGAGCTATGAGGTACCCTTCTTCTCTTCTAACAGGCTAAACCCTGTTTAGTGATTCTGGTGGGGCTACGCATTCTGGACGGGGGAGTCGGGTATATTAGATAGTCCCACGACCTACCAGTGTTGACGGCTCAGGGATAGACTCTTGCACCACGACTCGGAGCCGGTTCTCTGTTGTGGACCAGGATTTCCCCGGACTGTAGAAGGTCCGGCACTGGGTCTCCTCCTCCTGTCTGGGTCACCGCTCCTTTTGGGCGCATTCCCTGGGGTGTCCCTGTAGGACTTGTTCCTCCGACTAGACTACTACGACTCACTCCTCACTCTCTCTGTGGTTCCCGCTCCTTCTACCCTAACGCTCCTCCCACCGCGACCGGTTACCCTAGTAACTGGTGGCCAATTGGTCCCCTATGTTAGGTGTAGAGATGCTGGGATAAGAGCCTCAGGTTGACGTTACACTCCCCAATGACAGGAATACTGCACACTCAGTGATGGGTGCAGTACCCCTACTGTGGCGCACTGACCAGCGGGGCGCTACATCTTCCTCTTCGCCTTGTTCCTTCTATTTTTCTGACCATAATGTCTTTCTACAGTACTTGCTGTTTTTGTATGATGAAATCAAATGTAAATATGTAGAGAAATAAATTTTAGATGGGAATATAAAAAATTAAGACAAAATTAAGTACTGTGATACTAGTTGACGATGTGTCAGATTCAAAGATTTCGGAGTCACATCTATTGCCTGTGCATGAAGAACCTACATTAAATTATACAGGAAAAAAGAAAATGGGAACTTTCTATTTTCTAGGAAAACCAGAGATTCTCACCAGGAATCTATTTTTTAATTTTTTTAATTTCAGATTAGGAATTTAGAGTTGCAGTGACAATGTCAATGACCGTTCCATTCCTAATTAAGAGAGATAACTTGTTAACATTGAAATTTTAATTTCCTTTTCCTGTCAAGAAAAAGGTGTTTCATTTGTCATAAATGCGACCTCTTCAGTAGTAAATTGCAAAAGAAAATATTATTTTGATTTTTAACTTTAAAAAGAAAAAAAATGCTGTTTTCCTTAATTATTTGAGCTTCTTAAAGGGGTTGTCCAGTATTAGGAAAACCCTTTCTTATTCCCTATGTTTTTCCCCATTAAAATAAAAAGCTAATACTCACCTCCTGTGTTAGCGGTGTTCCAGCAGTGTCGGTGCTCACTCTGCAGGGGCTCACATGAAGCTGTGATGTCACCAGAGCCCTGCATCCCATCATCGCCAATTTTACTCCTCTCAACTTCAGACATAAACCATGTTCCAAATTATTATGCAAATTGGTTTTAAGTGTCATAGGGTTTTTTTTTTCAATGAAAACCCATTGATGGTATTGTGTCTCAGGGCTCTTTGGATCACTGAAATCAATCTCAGATACTTTTGATAGTTAGTTTGGCAGGTGAGCCCAATAAAAGGAAAACTGGATGTTCCACGATATTAAGCAGGCCACAGTTTTCAAGTAACATGGGAAAGAAAAAGGATGTCTCTGCTGCCGAAAAGCAAGGGATGGAAACATTAGATATTGCATGAAAACTTAAGCGTGACCATCGTATTGTGAAGAGATATGCGGCTGATTCTGAGCACAGATGTGTTCGTGCAGATAAAGGCAGAATGAGGAAGGTTTCTGCCAGGCAAGTTCATCGGATTAAGAGAGCAGCTGCTAAAAAGGCCTTACATACCAGCAAACAGATATTTGAAGCTGCTGGTGCCTCTGGAGTCCCTCAAACCTCAAGGTGTAGGATCCTTCAAAGGCTTGCTGTGGTGCATAAACCTACTATTCGGCCACCCCTAAACAGTGCTCACAAGCAGAAACGGTTGCAGTGGGCCAAGACATATATGAAGACTAATTTTCAACCAGTCTTGTTTACTATGAGTGCCGAGCAACCCTATATGGTCCAGATAGATGGAGTAGTGGATGGTTGGTGGATGGCCACCATGTCCCAACAAGGCTGCGACGTCAGCAAGGAGGAGGAGGAGTCATGTTTTGGGCCAGAATCATTGGGAAACAGCAGGTAGGCCCCTTTAAGGTTCCTTAAGGTGTGAAAATGACTTCTGCAAAGTATATAGAGTTTCTGACTAAGAACTTTATTCCATGGTACAAAAAGCGAAAATGTGCCTTCAGGAGCAAAATCATCTTCATGCATGACAATGCACCATCTCATGCTGCAAAGATTACCTCTGTGTCATTGGCTGCTATGGGCGTAAAAGGAGATAAACTCATGGTGTGGCCACCATCTTCCCCTGACCTCAACCCTATAGAGAACCTTTGGAGTATAATCAAGCAAAAGATCTATGAAGGTGGGAGGCAGTTCACATCAAAATAGCAGCTCTGGGAGGCTATTCTGACATCATGCAAAGAAATACAAGCAGAACTCTCCAGAAACTCAAGTTCAATGGATGCTAGAATTGTGAATGTGATATCAAAGAAGAGTTTCTATTTCACCATGTAACTTGGCATTTTAGGATGTTTTGGAGTTAAATAGCTTTTCATTTCAGTGAATGTGACCTCCTAATGCTGAAAATTCAACTTTTCAAATTTTCAGTTATTTCAAACATATCAAATGTTAAGAAACTCTACTGTGCCTAATCATTTGGAACAGGTACAATTAGAGTTTTTTTTAATTTTGAAGATTATACTGTTAGCACTGGGAGGTTTCTTCAATAAAACTCGATGTATGCTCTAGCGGGTGACGACTTTTATTACACTGACTGTCATTTGCACCGACCATTTAGGAAGATCAGAGAAAAAGAAAATTTGCATAATAATTTGGAACATGGTGTATAAGTAATTAACAGGAAGTAAGGGGCAGCCGCAGCTCTCCCTTCTTATTAATTACTTAGGCTGGGGTCACACTTTCAAAGGCAATTGCAGTTGCCACCTCCAGATCCGGAGGCGGTAACCGCAATTGCCTTCACACAGATTTTTAAGGAAAAATGTGTGCAGAAAACCGCAATCCAGTAACCGGATTGCTCCGGATGTGTAATCCGGAGCAATTCGGTTACCGTATGTTTTGTTCATCCCTGCAGCAGCAGGGATGAACAAAGTGTTAAGTGTTTAATTAAGCATTAAATATTAATATTAGTTGTGGGCAACATGTCTATAGGGGGTGACCACTCCCCCTAGAGACATGCTGCCCACTCCTGTGGCCATGCCAGGGGATAATAACCCATTTACAGTAAGCCGGCTATTGTCTGTTTTCTACAATTTTATCAATGAAGCCGCGGCTCCTGACAGTTGCGCAGATACTGTACGTAATGTCCGAGGTCCTGTAGGCATTTACATTAGATCTATGGGCAGCGCACCGCCATAGATCTAATGTAAATGCCTACAGGACCTCGGACAGCGGCAGATACTATACGTACATTACGTACAGTATCTGCGCAACTGTCAGGGGAGCCGCGGCTTCATTGATAAAATTGTAGAAAGCTGACAATAACCGGCTTACTGTAAATGGGTTATTAACCCCTGACATGGCCACAGGAGTGAGCAGCATGTCTCTAGGGGGGGGGGGGTGGGCACCCCCTAGAGACATGCTATCCACTCAGGACTACATGTCAGGGGTTAACTTAGCTGTCGGCTTTCATTCATTCTTTATTAGAAGCCGGCGGCTCCCAGCATCAGGACCACTATGCTACGCACTTTGCGTTAGCATTTTACAGTACAGCATCCTCAGGTTGCTGTACTGTAAAATGCTAACGCAAAGTGCGTAGCATAGTGGTCCTGATGCTGGGAGCCGCCGGCTTCTAATAAAGAATGAATGAAAGCCGACAATAGCGGCGATGGGGTTAACAGCTAAGTCAACCCCTGACATGCCGTCCTGAGTGGACAGCATGTCTCTAGGGGGGACACGCCCTAGAGACATGCTGTCCACATGCATTCTTATTATTTAACCCTTTGTTCATCCCTGCACCAGCAGGGATGAACAAAGCATGCGGCTGCAGCAGGCATTCACATATGCCTTGCGGCAGCTGCATAGGCTCCCATAGGAGCCCATTATAACAAATCTGCTGCGGCAGGGATACCACTCCGAAAACTGCAGCCTGCATGATTTTTCATGCAGGCTGCAGAACCGGATGCGTTTAACCGGATTGCATGTAATGCAATCCGGTTGTTATAATGGGCTCCTATGTACTGCGGTTTCTGATCCGGTTTTGAGCATTTTTAATGCTCAAATCCGTATCAGGATCTGCATAGCCCTGCCGCATGTGTGACCCTAGCCTTATATGTTTGAAGTTGAGAGGAGTGAAGTTGGTGGTGATGGGATGCAGGACTCTGGTGACATCACAACTTCACGTGAGCCCCTGCAGCGTGAGCACCGATAGTGCTGGAACACCGCTGATACAGGAGGTGAATATTAGCTTTTTTTATTTTAATGGGGCCAAATATGGGACATGAAAAGGGGTTGTCCTAGTAATTTTTAGAAATAGTAGATAGATGTGAAACATTAAGCAAAGGAAGATGACAAAAGTGCTCATCAGAAACAGCCATTAACCAACACAAGTTCAAATGCACTATGAGGATGCAGCAGGCCCCCCCCCCCATGATAAAGACATGGGACAAACCAGGTGCAAAATACCAATGAGACATCCACTCTCAGCCTACCCTATCATTATCATGATTTTATATTAATTTCCATGATTTTTTATTGCAAAGTTTAATGCAGGATGCAGCCAGGCCCATTAGGGTGTCTGTCCTGTTGGGTGCACTCTTATAGAGCCCACCTGATCTAATAGTATGGGCGCAACCAATAGACTGAAAGCCAGACACTGTGCATCACATGTATCTATGTGCTACTGTTCAGAAGATTTGATGAACAATTAACCCTGTACCACATGTGTTGTTCATGTTGGTATCTTGAGATTGAATCCGTAAATTTGTCATAACAGGAGTATTGTGCTGTAATTACTAACAGTTCATTTCTGTGGAGTTAATCCATCCAAGGGGATTTCCTGGTTTTGGGATTTCCAGCTGTCGTCTGTTTTACTCTTCATGTACAATGCTGGGTCACCTCTTCTGTTCCTGGGGTCTGTGATTGTCTGCAGCGCTGAAATCACATCAACAATGCTGCAGATGATAACTGAGCCCAGTGGCTCTGCCCTCGTTAACGGCACTCAGGGCAGAATATTTACTGATTGGCTGAAGCACTGTCAATGTGACCAGGACCGATGTCAGCAATTGGCACACCCAGGCAAGTGCCAGGGCCCTGGTCAAGTGAGGGGGCCCACTCAGAAACCATACAGCAGAAGAACCTTCCTGTCATGTGACTGATCACATGACTGAAATTAAGGTACTTGAAGGTCCTGCAGTGCTGCAGCTGCTCAACATCTTCAAACTCCATGCAGCTCCTAGTGCCTCTCCTCTTTCATGCTCTGCACCAATTAAGAACAACTAGATGTGGTAATATAGTGTGTGTTGTGAGGTAGCGCCGGGATTGCAAGACAAATGGCCGTGAGCCCGGTATCAGTTCATACAGTACCCGGATTTATTGATGAAGCACAGCAGTGGCACAAGTCGCCGGGTTCCGGGACGCAGCCTGGTACATGCATACATCCCCCGTACAGTAACACGGTCCCTTCAGGTTAGGAGTTCTCTCCGGTCTAGGTCGCACTGGGATCCCGGGTTAGGCCATGTTGTAACAGCACACAGCCTCTCACGCCCTGGACCTGACTGCTCAGTAGTCCCTTCTGCCTATACTCAGGCCGAAGCTCTCCACAGAGGACCACGCCCCATCTCCTAATCTAGCTTTTAACCCCGCGTCTCCCTCCGGGGAAAATCTACAAGACCCGGACTGGAGTGGAGTGTCCCTATATCCTATATTCCATACTGGGTTCAACACGTGACAGTGCGCATTCTGGAGGACACATAGCGCCCCTCGCATATGATCCCCCTCACTGTCTCACAGTGTGTAAATGCAGAGCTGTATCTGTATGTGCATGTATTGTTCATGTAGCAGAGCTGTGTGTATGTGTAGTGTGCATATAGTCTCCATGTAGCATAGCTGTGTATGTGTGTTTGTATGTGCATGTAGTGTGCATGTAGCAGAGCTGTGTGTTTACATGTGCATATAGCAGAGCCATGAATGTCTATGTGCATATTGCACAGCTGTGTGTGTCTAATATATAGTTTGCAGAAAGACACAATAGATTTATACCTTGAATTCTACCCTAGTACAGTAAAATTAGCGCTAATGACACCTCCCTTTACACAGTCAGGGAAGCTTTAATCAATAGGAAGAATGTTTTTCCTATTTTCAGCTCTCTAAACCTGGGGTGCAGCAGCGGGGAGGGGCGGGCACAGAGTGTTAAAGGGGCACACTAAGATTGCTGATTACTGCTCCCTGGACTGCGCATGCTGGCCCGGGTTTTTAAGACCGCGCTTAGGCCACACTCGGAGACTGCACCTGCCTGCATCCATCCATCCTGACTGCACTTACCCAGAAACTGTGTCTGTTCGTAGGAGATCGACCCTTGGAGTCTGCTGTCATGGTACTGAGACCCCCTAGAGTTGCACCTGGCGGCTGCCTATCAACATAATCCTAACCTCTCCGATCTGAGGCCACTTAACTTTGCTCATACAGGTTGAGATTGGTGCTTTGATGCCATGGGTCCAATTCGGGAAGCTTGCCCCGACGAGCGTTATAGTCATGTTGAGTCTGTCCTCAATTTTGAGAGAGTCAATGGAAGGACACACTATTGGACTGAAGAACCTCCATTTCACTATCAACCTCATTTCTGTACAAGTCTACTGATACCATCTTGGACGATGTTCAACGTGCCCGGAATGAGCAGGCACAATTTGTGCAGGTTGTTTAGACATGATCGTGAGTCACTCCTGCAGGTTGTGAGCTCTGTAACGTGTGTCTTCTTTCCCTTTGGGTCTTCATGTGTAGGAGGAGAGACATGGCTTCCAGACATTGTATATATACACTGCTGACTCACTGCAGATATTTTATGCTGCACCAGCATTATGGAAAGTGCTGTCATATGCAGGTCAAAAACATGGGATTTCAACATCAGGACACCCAAGTGCATGAGCTTTGCATGTTCTTCTTATGTTTTTCCTCTTTCAACATAATAATTGGTATAAAGAGGACACGTTGGCTGCCTTAACATGTCTGTCTGTCTTATTAAATACTTACATTCTCTATATAATGACATTTTCTAAGCACCTTTTCTTAGAACACTGCATTGTGCCATTCTGTGCTATTCCTCCCCGAAATATATCATCAGAAACTTATCTAGTTTTTTGTGTTAAATGTATTCTTTTTGTATTGTTTCATTTCTTTACATCACAATCTGTATTAAAAAAAAAAAAGAAATTATTGGCATTTTCACAATTAGACTTGTTTCAGGAAACAACTCACAAACATTAGCCACAAAGAAACAACCCTGGTCCTTGTAGTGAAGCATCTAATGAGTGTGTGCAAAAGGTCATTGTGAAGGGAGGGGGAGGAGGTGAGCTGTGACATCACCTATTGTGAATGGTGGATCCTGTGTTATCTACTGTATATAGAGGTGTTATCTGTCATTGTACAGGAGGAGGAGGTGAGCTATGACATCACCTATTGTGAATGGTGGATCCTGTGTTATCTACTGTATATAGAGGTGTTATCAGTCATTGTACAGGAGGAGGTGAGATGTGATATCACCTATTGTGAATGGTGATTCCTGTGTTATCTACTGTATATAGAGGTGTTATCAGTCATTGTACAGGAGGAGGCGGTGAGCTGTGATATCACCTACTGTGAATGGTGGATCCTGTGTTATCTACTGTATATAGAGGTGTTATCAGTCATTGTACAGGAGGTGGTGAGCTGTGATATCACCTATTGTGAATGGTGGATCCTGTGTATCTACTGTATATAGAGGTGTTATCAGTCATTGTACAGGAGGAGGAGGTGAGCTGTGATATCACCTATTGTGAATGGTGGATCCTGTGTTATCTACTGTATATAGAGGTGTTATAGGGGAGCTGTGATATCACCTATTGTGAATGGTAGATCATGTGTTATCTACTGTATATAGAGGTGTTATCAGTCATTGTACAGGAGGAGGAGGTGAACTGTGATATCACCTATTGTGAATGGTGGATCCTGTGTTATCTACTGTATATAGAGGTGTTATCAGTCATTGTACAGGAGGAGGTGAGCTGTGATATCACCTATTGTGAATGGTGGATCATGTGTTATCTACTGTATATAGAGGTGTCATCAGTCATTGTACAGGAGGAGGAGGTGAGCTGTGATATCACCTATTGTGATTGGTGGATCCTGTGTTATCTACTTTATATAGAAGTGTTATCAGTCATTGTACAGGAGGAGGAGGTGAGCTGTGATATCACCTATTGTGAATGGTGGATCCTGTGTTATCTACTGTATATAGAGGTGTTATCAGTCATTGTACAGGAGGAGGAGGTGAGCTGTGATATCACCTATTGTGAATGGTGGATCCTGTGTTATCTACTGTATATAGAGGTGTTATCAGTCATTGTACAGGAGGAGGAGGTGAGCTGTGATATCACCTATTGTGAATGGTGGATCCTGTGTTATCTACTGTATATAGAGGTGTTATCAGTCATTGTTCAGGAGTGAAAGGTGAGCTGCAATTTGTGCTCCAGTGTCTAGACTTCCAGGAAATGGCCGCGACCATTTTCTGGAGATCTGGACAGACACTAGAGCACAAATAGCAGCTTGGCAATGCATGCTGGGACATCAATACTGATGGTGCCCACCGGAAGCTGCCACGTGTCCCCGTAGCTCTGGACTTTACCCCACCCTCCATGGACCTGCCTCCTGCTCCCCACCCCACCACTGCAACCCCCTTAGTAATATTTTTTTTTATACTAGGATTTTAAGACATACCCCTGTTTTCTCTTCAATTTAGGGGGAAAAAAGTGGGTTTTATAATCCGAAAAATACGGTACATGTACTTGGATCAGGAGAGTCACGGCGTAGCCTCACTGCGCCCTGAACCAGGCTTACCCACAGGGGTGTGACTAAGTGCCTACCCAGTCTTCCCCTCTCATGGTGAAGTTAGACTTTGCTGACTATAAGCACCAGGTACCACTCCAGGGCAGTCCCTGTTTGTCATAATCCAAGAGACTGAATGGTGCATGGCGTACCACCAGTATGGGGGGCTATGTACCACCAGGGTGGAAAGCTGCTAATATACTGATTATAACACGGACAATGGAATTATAAGACAGATTCCATTTAACATTAAAATTATTTGGAGGCTATGTACCACCAAGATGGGGGGCTGCTAATATACTGATTATAATACGGAAACGGGCATTATACAATGTACCCCATTTAACATTGAAAATTATTTTATTTCTGTTTTCCTTCACCAAATTTGGGGTGCATTTTATAATCCCGTGTGTCTTCCAAAGTGAAAAATATGGTATTTCTATGCAGCTGTCATGCTCAGGTCAGGAGACTGACAGTCTGAGCATTGCGATGTGATTGTTGTCTATGTTATATGGTCATCTGACCTAAGTGAATAAATTGGACCAGTGCAAGCTGAGAAAAAAGGGATGAATAAGAAAATGTATTACATACAGACAGCACAGGGGTGAGAAAAAAATGGTCCCACCTTTCTGGATGGATATCAGTCTGATTTTTTACATTCTTGCGTGACTCCAGCTTTATATGGAGGAAGACTATAGACTACTCATGACTCCACTGTCAGCATGATTCCACCTCCTATTATCCAATATTACAGATGCACCAAAAAAGGAATTGGATCAAAGATATGAAGACATGAATTCTTAAAGAGGACCTGTCACCAAACGCACATGGTGATCTAATTATAGCATTGAATGCAGCATGTCTGCTGCATACAGGCAAGGGGTCCCCAGTACTTGAGCCCCCTGTACCCTGAGATAATACACTCTGAAAATTTACATTGTGGAGCCAAATAGGAGGTGGCTTGTGGCTGGAGCCAAAGGGCAGTTTCACACCCCCTGCATGTGTAATCTGCCTACCGCCGCCTCCCTGATGCCAATCATTGTCTCCATAGCCTGCAGCATAGTACACAGAGCTTATTTCAGTGATGGACGTTTTGCCCCGCCCCCTGCGGTGATATCAACGCTTATACCCGCCCTGCTCCATGGTTAACATGGAGCAGGGCGGATATAAGCGGTGATGTCACTGCAGGAGGCGGGGCGGCCGGCCTCCTGCTCTGACATCACCGCCTTTCCCCGCCCTGCTCTATGTTAACCATGGAGCAGGGCAGGTATTAGCGGTGACGTCACTGCAGGAGGTGGGGCAAAACGGCCATGTGTAATCTGGAGCAATCCGGTTACCGTACATTTTGCGCAGCAGGATGAGCAAACTGTTAAATCTGTGAAAAAAACTTTAATATTAATAATAATTGTGCCCTTCATGTCTGTAGGCTTTTACAGTAGATCTATGGCGCAGCCCATAGATCTACTGTAAAAGCCTACAGGACCTCGGACAGCGCACATACTATACGTACATTACGTATAGTATGCGCGCCGCTGTCAGAGGAGCCGGCGCCTTCATTCACAAAATGTACAGAGCCGACAGGAGCCAGCTTACTGTACAGGGGTTTTTAACCCTTCACATGCCCACCTGAGTAGGCAGCATGTCTCTAGGGGGGGTGGGCACCTCCTAGAGACTTGAAGGGCACAATTATTATTAATATTAAAGGTTTTTTCACAGATTTAACATTTTGCTCATCCTGCTGCGCAAACTGTACGGTAACCGGATTTCTCCGGATTACACATCCGGAGCAATCCGGTTACCGAATAGCGGATTCAGCAACACATTTTTCATGAAAAATGTGCCTGAAGCTAATCGCGTTCACCACATCCAGATCTGGATGCGGTGAACGCAATTCACTGTAAAAGTGTGACCCTAGCCTTAGAAGATATTTATATCAAGCTTTGCCATCAAGAGTACTATCTGCCACAGATCCCCAGAGGATTTTATGTTCATTTTAATTTTAAACAGTATTGTTATGCAAGAGTGTTTGTAATTTTAAATAAGATTTAGTGTATATCATTTGTGATCATTTTACATATCATTATTAAATTACTAGTTTTTAACCACATTCACTTTGGTCATCAATTCACATTTAGTGAAGTGTTATAAGGTTGCGCTGAATCCCAAACCCCATCAATCATATCCCCAGGTCTTTAAAACCTAAAAACCTATTAGACTGTCACACGGAGTCTAAGGGATTTTCTAGAAGCAACAGAGGTGTGCACACTAGCACCCTCTACACTCAGCCAGCTCCAGTGTTAACCCATATTTTATATACCGTATTAAGCTAAAGATTTCGCCAGTCAAGACCCCAACCTGAACTATGTGATCAAGCTAAAGATTTCGCCAGTCAAGACACTGAACCAGAGCTATGTGGTCAAGCCACAGACATTGCCTGTCAAAATAAGTGTTCCGGAGTGTCCTGGGCCCTTTGCCTCCTGCCCTTGCTCCATAGACCATACTGAGGGTCCTGGTGATAAGTGAAGGGACTTGGGCTTATTGTGAGAATACCACTAAAAGTAAAAGGACGGACTTGTTAGTATACTTGACCTACAGGAAGACCGTAAAGCCTTTAATCATAGAGTTCTCTCCGTTACACAGGAAAGTGTCCATTAGTGTAGTCGTACGATCAGTTCAGAGTTGAGTTCAATGCAAATACGTGTAACCTGTACCCACCCATGATTATTGTGTATGCTGAAATTCAAGTTGTTATAACCATTTGTAACCTTTATTGCTATGTCTGAGCCACTATCCCCACTTTTCGTGCAGCAATAAATATTGTGTAACATCACCGCTAAGTCATCCACCTGTGTGTGTTCAATTCTGGTCTCTCCCTTACACTAAGATTATTTTTGTAGATAAAATGTTGATTAAGAATGGTCAGGGAAGAGTTACCTAGGATTTATGTGCAAAGGAGGCTGACTGCAAGTCTTTGTAGATTTTATCCCAATACTACAAAGAAGTCATCTCCATTATATCAATTCTGACTCTGTGTCTGACGCCACAACCCGCAACAACACACTGAATGAAATGCAGACAAAATATAAAGCATGCGGGTATTCTATGAGAGTCCTGGAAGAATGCAGAAATTCTACACCTAGATTGCACAGAGATACATCCCAACGCTTATGGTACCTTTACACGCCGCTACAGGATGGTGGAAACAACCGGGTGCTTCACGTGCACGAGCACGCACAAACGGTTGAAAACGGTACCCGCACCGCCTTTACACGCCGCAACAAGGTGCGCTACAGTAGGTTACATCTATCTCTGGATACACCGCCGGGTGCCACAAGTTACCTTCTGTAGCTCACCTTACCTCATTTACACACCACTACAACAAGCTAATATGGGAGGACCTGGTGCAGCTGGAACAACACATAGGCGTGCCACAATTGTGGATTACGAGAATTTCGTACACTGATAGGACAAAGCAATAGCATCATGATTGGCCAGCCAGCACAGGAGGCTGATTATTACATGACGCTCGAGCAATTGTGTAGTGTGACTGGTCTGCTCCTTAAATATGCCACCCTGTGCAGCGACTACCAATCGCAACGCAGGAGCTGCCTCCAATGATCGCTGAAGGGGGGCGGTTTCCCGGAGCCTGTGTCACGCCCCAGGTAGATAGCAAGGTGTCGAAACAACCCGCTTGTTCCTTATTTACATGCCGTTACAGACCGCTACCATCGCCTTGAAATCAACCTGTTTTAGAGCACTGCTCTGAAACAGGTGCCGCAAGTGACGGGTGGCAACAACCGCCTTCACACGCCGCTACCTCGGGTTGATTTGGCGGTGCAAGATACATTTGTCTCATCTACCCGGTTGTTTCCACCATCCTGTAGCGGCGTGTAAAGGTACCATTACTGTTCATCTGTACCGTCCATCCCTTTACATAAAGGATACACAAAGTGAGTAGGGGACTTTAAAACATGGTTACCCTAATATTCAAGAATTCAAGAAACCCTTCTAACCTTGTTTCCATCGACCACCCATCTCAGAGACAAACTAGTCCCACCAGAGTATGGCACTCTCACGAAAACAGCCCAACAATCCCTTTGCTCACCCAAACGTAGCACCTTTCTTTATTTACAGTGTCAGCAGTGTAAGATGGGTGAAATGATCTTTCACCCTCATTGGTATAGGATATATGAATCATGCGGTATTCACATGGGATTTTTTACGGGTAGTATATGTGATCAAATGTTCTTACAGTCTCTTGAATGTTGGGGAAATCTTGCAACATATCTGAAACCTCATCTCAAAGCATAAGTCCACCATTTTAAGCAGGAGTTTACTTTTACTACAAGCTTATCATTTTGACAAGATGCATAATAATGTTTCACAATTGTGATTGCTAGTCGTGGAACATGTGCAGATCTTCCACCAACAGAAAAAATTTGGCACATTCTGAAATTAAGAGTAATCCTCTGTGTGCTCCCTGTACTTGAGGTGATCTCCTGGTATTTTGACTCTGGACCATGACCTGACTATACAGCTTTATTGACTCCCTGAATTACTAAGAGCTCTCCTGGAACCTGACCCCAGACCATTGCCTGACTATGCTTCTGTCTACTCCTTAAATATACTACAAGCTCTCCTGGAACCTGACCCCGGATTACCTGACTACCCTGCTGCCAGTATTATTTTATTTATTATTATTATTTATTTATATAGCGCCATTAGGTTCCATGGCGCTTTACATGAGGATAAGGGAGACAAGAACAAGTACACTAAATCTAGGCGATCAGGACGTACAGGTACAGGAGGGGCAGGGACCCTGTCCACGAGGGCTCACGGTCTATGAGGGGCGGGTTAGGATACAGAAGGATGGGACTACCAGTACTACAGTACTACCTGTACTACAGATGGGAGTACCAGTACTACACTACTACCTGTAAGCAGTGACTAGCTGTGACGACATGTACTCTTTCTGTCACGCATGGACAAAGGAATGTCCGACTAGGATGCGTGACAGTGGCGCATGGACCAACCATGTCCGGTGCGCTACACAGAACAACAGATGGGGAGACACCACACCAGAGGGATAAATACAGCGGAGGGCCGTGCTCATAGGGAACGGGGGAGAGGTGACCTCCTGCACTCACCTGCTGCTGTGCCCTGATCTCCCTACCGTCCCTTTACGAGTTCTGTCAACTCGTTGCCGAGCAGGTTACCTTAAGCCCTTGCTAGCCCTCAATAGGGAATGGCCGGAGGGAGCGCTACTCCCACCACTGCAATAAAGGAGACAAGAGGGAAGGGAGGGCAGCAACTTCACGCCTGCTGCCAATTCTTCAGACAGCAGACGATTCAGCAGCAGAAGGTTCTCCAGAAAGCTTTCTTCACCTATTGGAAGATTTGGCCAGAATGAATTCAATCACCAGCAGAGCATGCTGGGACCAAGGGATATATAAAGGGGAAGGAGTAATTACAGATTGGCCACACTTGGACAAGACCTAGCTAGCTTGCTGGCAGCAGAGACTGACATTAACTCCTCCACTGCTAAAGGAAAATAAGCACGTTTCATATGAAGTCTCACTATAGACATGAAACAGTGGTCCAAAACCAGTCACAAGTCTCCCAGGTAAGAGAGACCAATGTGACACTTTCAATGTATGGCAGGGGTTAAGTTTCTTAAAATGGCCAGACATATTGTCCTTTTGCTTGTTATCGCATATTTGCTAAGTCATTGCTCTGCCAGACTGTGCAAAGTCTTTATTGTTTGGAGGATGTGTATTGCTAATTTCATGTAAATTACCTCAGCCACCATTGTTTTATTTTGTGGATTACAGATTAAATGTAACTTGCCTCAGCCCCTTTCTGTCCCCATCACTTAAATGAACATTATCCAGATGGATTGAAATTCATCCAATAAGAGAACAGCCTTGTACATCAATCCTAGATGAACATGATAAACCCGGAGATGTAGGCTTGGGGTATATAAGGGGGCCTGTCGGATTAACCAGTGGTGATTTTGCTAGCTGGCTTCAACCTAGGATCAGTGAATTCGATTGGAAGGCCATAGACCTGGCCTAGGCACTCTGGGGCCGGTGGGGAAAGAGAGCCTGGATTACATTACTTCATGGACCTCAGCATTGAATGCTAGGATTCGATTGGGATATCAGAGACTATGTAACGAAAGAGACCCAGATTGGGACAAAGTGGTCACCTGGCTATAGACTTTGCTGTGGTTGGTTAGCATCCTACGCTTGTGTGGCGCCCCGCAACGAGTGCGTCACAGAGGGTATTGCATCCCTGACTGAAGATGCAATATTCTCTGACTAAGTAATGACATGGTTAACCTCAGAGCTTCATACCCTACATGCACCACTAGCATAAAGGGCCAATGAGGTCTTGGTGGGCGGAGTGTAGGAGTAGAGTGTAGGAGAATGTAGAAGGAGAGAAGGGGAGAAGTGGTCGGGGAGGAACGTAGGAGAAGGGGCTCTGCACAGTCCGTGCAGCCCTGCAGACCAACTACCGGTTGGCGCCATTACTCGGTGCCTCAACAACCGGAACCTGGGCGATTATCTAAATGGGTCCAAAATACACCCGCGCCCATCACACAACCGGATCACTGGTTCCGAAGCAAGCAAGTTGTTCACCACTGCTCTGCAAACCAGAAGTGAAGGAAGGCTTTCTAGAAGCACCTCACTGCCGCCGCGATTAAAAGCCGTCTTGCCAGCAGAGTACCCATCAAAAGGACACAGGCTCCCTTCACACCGGAACGTACACACCGGCAGGGAAATTTAAGTAGCTCCTTGTACCCGAACTTGGCACACTAAGGCGACATCGGCAACTCAACTAGAACAAGTTTAGAATGGAGCAACACCGCGGAGCTCTGAAACAACACCGGTCATTGCTGAGTCCACCCTGTCTGTTGCCCGTTACCTGTATACCCTGTATCATCTACTGGTTGCAGTAAAAGACCCGTTACAGAGACTATTGGTGTCCGTGCTTTTTCAGAACTGTTTAAACTCCGCATACTAAAGTAACTAAGCTGCCTCACAATACCAAGTGCAGCTCCTGGCTCCGGGGACTCCCGCTCGTCCTGTGGGGAGCGTCCCATCTTGCTGCATTACATTCCCCGGAGGCCCAAGCAGCGCCGGTGAAATCACCGGAAATCCTGCAGGTGGCATCACGACAAGAATAACCAAACATTATCTGTTCGGCCAACTTTATTGATCTGGACCACCGGGCCTACACAGCCTCGGGCGCGGAACCGTGACAGGGAGCAGCGACAGCCCGAGACGTGCACAACCTGGCTACGGTGAGTCACTTGTCACTATTTGTATCTCGGTGGGTGCCTGCCGAAAACGGGGTGCTGCTGGACTTGAGTAAGTGGCTCAGGAAGCCCCAAGGCACGAACATTCTAATCCTTGGTGAGCCCATGTCTCCACACTAGCATCACATATTTCTTTTAGATTAAGCTGCTATATCATATTATACTTCAGTTCATTTATATTTTTTTTATAAGTTTGCACTTTTTTATTATTTTTTGGGTGTGTTAATTCATTTTTACCACACCTGTAGTAATACTGTATAATGGAGTGGTTTTTCTTGCTCAATGCAACATCAGTTCCAGGATGTGTGAATGATATTTATGTGCCAGGATTCTTCCATGAAGTATTTCTATGACTATGACACTGTTGTCCGAAATGCCTAAATTGATATATGTTCTGACTTTCTGTAATTTTTGTATCCTTGGTCTTCTAATGTAGCTGAAATAAACTTTAATTTTTAATAGTTCTGGTGTTTGATGTATAGTTACAATTTTTTTCTGTATCAATATAGGACTGAAACCTTGTCAGTACTTGAATTTCATATTTAAAGTGTAAATTCCATTTCATTGAAAAAAAAAACCAATGCTGCACTGGTTGTTAATGATGGGTCACATAGCAGCTAGAAAAATGTTTTTATGTGCCATGTGACTTATTTTCTTACATTTTTTGCTGCTCATTTTAAAACTGCATTTATGGCTGTTTGGACATGGCCAGCATCAGCCAGCACTGTGTGTGTATTGCCACAGCTTCTGAGAGCAGCTGATAGTGAGCTGTGTGGGGAGCCAGCAGACAAGGTGTTAACAAAGATTGTGAGTGAGCTGTATGGAGCCAGATGACAGAACCTTCCTTGGCACAAAATATGGGAAGTTTGCATTGATCCTGACATTCTGACATTGCTCAGCACTGTCCTGTATGCTGAGGTAATCTGATACATTATTTCCTAATCAGCTGCAGTCAGCAGTGTGAGCCACGCCCCCTTTTCCCTTATATGGTTACATTCCCCATATTCAGTGTGAAGACGGGTCTGACTGATAATGAACATATGTCTGCTTCACACACACAGTGTAGTGGGGACACCTTGTGGAAGGTTTATGAATGGTTTTCAACCAGAATTTTCTAATGCAGTATATTTGAAAGTTTATTATAATCACTTGTTCTACATTATTATTATTAAATAGAATTTAAACTGCAGTTACTCTTTAGATAAAGCATTTCACAGTAACATAGTACAGAGCTATGTTTGTTTTCTACAATATATGAGGTAGGACCCTATTTTAGCACCATTACCTAGGAGTGCCATACTCATCTTACAAACCATTTGGTAAACCACTAGTTTTTTATTACATGAAGACTTGGTCTATTCACCTATTAGGAGCTGCCTCCTTTTCACCTATCAGCTTTATGTCATTAGTTCAGTGACATCCATCAGATTTACATGCCTTGACCAGAGAGCTTTGACCACTAATTGAATGAATCATCGTTACATTATTCCCGGCACGCTGCAATTCAGAGCAGTTGAGTTTCAGTTCACAATCTAGAGGTAAAAGGACAGAGGGTTATTAAGCATCATAAACAAAACATTGCAAAATCCTTCTTCTAAATAAATTACATGTCCTGAAATTACGGATTTTGGCTACGTCCAACTATAGAAACCCTACTGCTACGTCAATCACTTTATCTGTAAGTAAATACAGCAACTATTAGCAATGTGCTGTCCCAGTCAGATAAGTTCCCATCTGGAAAACAGTTCTTATTAGGAATATGATGTAATGAGTTTAGTAGGATGTTTATTGACTCGTTGTTACATTACCCCACTGGTTTCCAGCTCTCGGTTGTTCTGGGACAAACAGTCTTTCTGATTTCCTAATTTAAAGGAGCACATCAATGACTAGCCATCTATACTAAACTCAATGTCAATAACAAGGGCAGGACAGAGAGTACTGTAAAAACTGTTGCCTTCCATGGAGCAATTTCCTACTAAAGCTCTCCAAATGCCATTAATTGTTGAACAAAATGTTCGGTTGGCCAACAGCTATTATTCACCATTCCCAATACAGATGTCACGCTGGTCATAGGGAGACACCCAGCACAGGACGACAAGGGGTAAAAAGGAGTCCCTGATGCTAAGGGCAAAGGGAAAATGGTGACCCCTAGAAAAAACTAACACTGACACCTGGCTCCCCTAACAACACTATACAGTTTCCGCACCTGTCGCCGAGCAGGATACCTCTTCCCTGTCTGTCCGTCAACAATGTTTATTGAGATCAGACAAGGTGAACACTGGTTTACCCAGCTAACAACTAAAGGAAAACACCAAAGAAACAAATGAGGGGGACAAATAGGCACATTTAGCTGAACAAAGAGAAAGACAGCAAACTACCCCAGAAATCCACGATGCATTGCAAAGGTAGGAAGCAACTCCGCCTCCAAACACGCTATCACCACGCTATCATGGGAGCCAAAGGCTATAAATAGAGACAGCTGAATGGTTGATAGGTAGAAGACGTGCTGGGGCTTAGTGACCTCCAGCTATCATTAAGCAGAGAAATACTACTTAAAGGGACAGGACAACAGTTCAAGATTTTGGCTGTTTGGCCAGACGCTGCAACCTTCTGCAAGTGGCCCCAACAGCCTCGTCCATGGCTCCCGATACACCCATGACCACAGGTCATCTTATCATCTTATCACCAGTGAAAGCAAGAGACCATAAAATTTGTCCAAACCTTCTTTCCTCCAACATTTGCTATTGAGAGAGTCAGAACATTCGCATATACTTGTAGTAGTTGGCCAGTGTCAAAGAAATTGGCAAGTTTAACAAACTTTATGTCACGTGTTGACTGCTCTGTAGTCCATGTTAAATGCTCTGCGGTGGTTTAAATGGGAGTAAATTTCATTTGGCACATTCGGAATTAATGTCAGAAGCTGCTGCTGTCTATGTCTGAGTACCTCTGCAGGTGAGAGGGTGTGTCATAATGAAGTTGTCCCCCAGCCTTTAAATAGTTTCACTTCCTTTCACTAGTTGTCACTGTTAAAGTTTAATCTCTGCTTTGACCTCGACCTGTGAAGATGTGTGCTGTGCTTCAGATGCCTTCCAGACGTTTTTTGCTCTGTGAGGATCATATTTGTACTATCCCAGTCCTTGGGTTGAGGTGATGGAGTGTGAGCCCAGGGTAGTTGAGGAGCAGGGAAAATGTGGTGGACCAGACCTCCTCACCATCAGAGGTACCTCTGGGAGCAGGGTCAGCTAGAGACACCAGTCTACAGGGTCAGACTAGTTTACCTGATTCCCTTAGTCCATATCAGCCTTCCTGCTTCTACCCCACTCGTGTTTATTAGCACCCTGTAACACTTTACTTTTCTTTGTTTTAGCACTCTTAATTTAGATTGTTTTTCATCCAGTAAAAACTGAGTTTTTCAGGAGATTTGACATTTTTAATGTATCAAGCTACCAGGGCTCATTGTTCTTCTTTACTCTGAAGAAAATTTTCAGTGATATGGACTGTATGTTTGGAGTCATTGACCTGCTGTTGAATAAATCTGGAGCCTATAAGATGCTTCCCTGATGGTATTGCATGATGGAGAAGTATCTGCCCATATTTCTCAGCATAGAGGATACCAATGATCCTGATCAAATCTCCCGCTCTATTTAATGTAATGCAGCCCTAAACCTGTAAGGCACTGAAACCATGCTTCACTATTGCCTACAAACTGTACTGCTGGTCTGTTTGTCCCTTGTTTTCCCGGCATTACTGTGCATTTTAGTGCTCTGTCCTTTTGCTTCTTTCCCCTACCCAGCTAGATTACCATTGCTGTCCACGTGTTAGGTCCTTTGTTGCATGACCATCTACGTATGCGGTATCTGGCTGCTTCACTGCATAGTCATCCACTTGTTGTGAGGTCCTTTGTTGTCATGCATGACTATCCACATGTACGGTCCCTAGCTGCTCCGATGTAGAGCCATTCACAGGTTGCGAGATCCTCTGCTGAGTGGCATGACTTTCCATGTGCGACAGGCTCGTGGCCGCTACCTGGTGCCCTAGGCCTCAGCCCCTGGTTTGTGTATGGGTTGTTCTGGTTTGTGCCTAGGGTGCACACGGCCACACCTTCCACAATTTTATAGGGGTGGTGTGTGCACTTTGAATTGCTGTCCCCAGCCTACTGCTATGGGCCATCTCCTATTTATAGTTCCCCTTCCCTGTTGGGTGTTGCCAGAGCTTAACATGTTTGTAACCAAACCATGTGTGCCTGCGGCTCCTGGTCTGCTTTTAATTCTTCCAGGTCCAGTTCTGCCTATAGTCAATCCTGTGATAGCTGATGTCTGCCTGTCTTTGTCCCTGGACCCATTCTGTCCATGTGTTCCCCTGGAACCAGCTTCCCTGCCTTGTTTCTGGTCTCTGTGATGTCATATACCTGAAGTCCTTCTGTGCCTTGTACCTTCAACCTGAAGTTTTTGAGTTTCTTGTATCCTGGGTCTTGTGTTTAAATCTCTGTTCATCTCTTGAACTTGGAGTCCGGTGTTCCTGCTGTGTGTGTAGAATTGTGCTGCTCGTACCACTCAGCTCTGGTCCGCTCCTGCGGTGCCTGTGTCATTCAGCACCAGTCTGTGCCTGCTGTGCTTGCACTGTTCTGTCGTGTTCACACTACCTAGCTCCGATCCACTCCTGTAGTGCATATGTCATCCAGCTCCGGACCACCATCTGATGACCTCTGCTTGGTGTGTGGAATCATTTCTGATGTCTGGTATCTGAAGTCCTACTGATGTCCTCCCTGTGTAAAGATGTCCTGTCGGTGTTCTCATGTCCTGCCTTTGTTCAGATGTCCAGACGGTGTCCTGATATTCTGCCAGTGTTCAGATGTCCTGTTGATGTCCTGAAGTCCTGCAGATGTCCTGCATGTGTCTTGATGTCCTGCCTGTGTCTAGTTGTTCTGCTTGTGTCAACCAGCCCATGTTCCAGAGTCTCTCCTGCCTTTGTTCCTGGAAGTGTCAAGCTGTGCCTAAGGTGACCTGTCAGTGTTCCTGGACCTGCCCTGTTCATGTTTAGCCTGTGTCCTGATGTTCCACCTGTGTCCTGATGTCCGGCCTGGATCCTAGTGTCCATCTAAAGGTGACGTCTGCTTGAGATGGCCTTCCTGCCATGCTATTGTAGCGACCGGTGGTAAGGCCGCGGGTGTGTGTGTATGATCTTTCTCAACAGAATCCTCATACTCAGGTTTAACCGGTAATAACGTTTCTTTACTGTCAAACATGTTTATATCACAGTCAACCGAACTATATGCGCACTTGTATATATTAGAGTCTCTGGATCTTCAATTCTTCCGGGTACGCCGCAAGAAAAGAAAAAAACACAACAATGAAAGTATCTTTCCCTAACTTTCCCTAAAATCACGTACCAGTCTATCACAGAAGAAGATGTCGCTCCCACGTCGCAGGCCTGGGGATCTCACGATGACGGGTCCCGATGCAGCGCTGAAGGGGGGAAACTCCTCAGTCTTCTTCTTTGGTCTCCTTCTGCAGGTAACGGAATCTTTCTTTGTTAGTCTCTCCCAGTCTCAGGGCACACTGAGCAGCAGAAGGGGGCCCACAGCAGCACAGAAGTCTCTCTCAGTCTCAGGGCACCCCGAGCAGCAGGAGGGAGATCACGGCAGTACAAATGGCTCCCTTATGTCGGTCACGGCCCCTGCACATGCACTCCAGGTGCTCGGCGGGCAAGGTTTTGCAGAGCGGCCAGAGTCACAGCACCAAAGTCCAGTGGCCCAGGATCAGTCACGGGGGCTTCTGCGGGGTGATTTTTCCGGCAAGGTGTAGCAAAGTAGCCCTCTTTCAACAGACATCCACAAGCAGGTCTCCCCTGGCTCAGCTCTGGATCTGCACTGACTTCCTGCTGCTCTCTCTTCCTGAGTAAACACATTTGCTGAAAAGGGAATTTCCCACTTCCCTGCGTTTGTTTCAGCACTTGTCCACAAGGGGCAGTAGCAGACTGTGCACAGTTCATTTCCATATCCATTTCTATGATACAATCTGAATTGCTCACCTCACTACACTATCGCCTGATGACATCTGCCTGAGGTCGGTCTCTGATATCCTCCTGCTGTGCCAGTGCTATGCCTGATGCCTGTGTCAGAGGTCCTCCTGATATGCCAGTGCCAGACGACCCTGTGATGACATCAACCTGAGATGACTTTTCTGCCATGCCATGTGCCGTGTATCTTGTATTTAGCATCTTTATCTGATCCTTGTGTCAGTAAACTTTGTGTTACTTACCTGAAGTTGTGCGGTGTCTTGCACTCCTATTGTGAATACTGTCTTGCCCACATGCTCTACTGCCACAGGCCCCGGTCTCTCCTTTTCCTAGTCTGGGTAGACCTGGGTCCCCCCAGTGGTCCAGTTGGTTCACTCTCTACTTCCATCATGGACGCTCACCAACCGTCGCCATTGGCCTGGCGACGTGGGAGCGTAAGCGCATAACACAGACACTCATTGTACTGATCTGCTGCCCTTTTGCAAACAAACTAACCTTGTCTTACAACCAAAAATTTTAAATGTTTGACTCCAGAGTATTTGTTGCCATTATTCTGAACCTCAGTTCTTATGTTCTTGTGTTTAGTTGGGTAACTTGGTCTTGTATCCATGTGAAGGTATGGCCACTTGGCCCTCATTCTTCTATGTAAACCACTTCTGGCCAAATTTCTGGCACTGCTGAATGCCGAAGTATATACCGTGTACATATATATATATAATGCTTCATGCTATGCGAACCGGTAAAATATGTACAATACCATCATTGTGAGTTCCTGAATAATCGGCATAATAGCAGAAAAGGCGTGACCTCATTTACCTATCCCATGTCAGTTTCGTAATTGTCCTGACAGTAAGGGGGCAGCAGAGGGCTGTTTTGTGACAGGGCATAATACAAACATGCCATTGCCTTGAACCGAGAGGTGTATCTAGGTTTTCTACCACCCGGGGTAATAATTCAGTCTGGCACCCGCCCGCGGTCTGAGTAGACATCATGTAACCAAGTGAATGCATCCATATGCGATTTTTACACTTACAGGAACAGTGCCTGCTGAAACCAACACGAGCTGTTTCTGACAGTGAGTATATTACTCGTTGTTAGGAGCAGGCTAAGATGCCTTTGTGTTCCCTTGTGTTTTTTAAAAGAACCCTGCAAACGCAACATGTTGCATTTTTATGCCTCCGAGGATGCTTGGTATATACACAAGCATCCTGAAGACAAATAATGCAAGCAGCTCAATGGAGCCGCACTGCCATATGGGTGGCACCGCAGCCAAGTGGAGTGTCTGGCCGTCCAGATCTCTCTCTCTCCTCACCTCTCTTCTTGCTGCTCCGGTCTCCTCAAGATCTGCTCTGCCGCTCTGCACATATCAGCACAGTGGCACTCAGTGATGACAACATCATGCCCCGCCATGCTGAGCCGCAGAGGACAGACAGCGGCGGCCTAGACTCAAGAGTAGCATGCTGCTGGCAAAGGCAGCCGTGACTATAGGAGTGAGAGCGGCATCCGCGGGGGGCTATCACTGGTACACATACCTCGTATGCACGCGTCTCTGCTCCATACACCTTGTACGCACGCAGCTCCGCTCTGTATGTGGCTCTGCTCCGTACACCTCATACAGACACAGCTCCACTCCGTATACCTCGTAGACATGCAGTTCCGCTCCGAACACCTTGTAAGCACTCGGTTTCGCTCCATACACCTTGTGCACCCTCGGCTCTGCTCCGTAGACCTCATACATACACGACTCTGCTCCGTACACCTCATATACACTCGGCTCCGCTCCGTACACCTAGTACACACTCGGCTCTGCTACATC